>CAJQZP010000233.1:1710000-2910000 GCA_907164705.1 Parnassius apollo | reverse complement strand
TTATAGAAAAATAAAATAATACGAAAAATACTGTATTTTTATTCCTAATTCAACTGTCGCGCTATTTTATATTAACTATGATTGGAAGTCTGAAACTAGTAAGTTTTAGGAAAATATTTTTTCCGTTATGAATGTAAAATTGAAATAAGAAAGAAATAAATCGTGTTTGATGATTTATTTTAAAAGGTAATAGATCATTGATGACCAAAGCAAAGAGCAATCACAAATATAATATATGGAAAAATATATAATGATTAAAAATAGATGTGTACTTTTTCTTCTCCTGAATTTCGCAACGCTCCTAATATATTTTTGTATCTTTTTTGGGAAAAATACTATATTTGTTCAAAAAAGGTGGTTGGTGGAGAAAAAGGTGGTTCATGGGTATTTAGCGTATTCCGTCAATTTGATTTGTTACAGTCTCAAAAACCCATAACTTTTTCCTACTCATAATATTGTATCCAAATGCTTTCATTCACTCTCTTTCAATTTCACCACTTAAAATTAAAAGTACATACTATAAAAACGATAAGTTCGAGTTTGCGTCATATCCATCATCCATATTTAAACACCCTTTGATATCTCTTGCCTCTCATATCGGGTTATCGGGTAATGATTACGTACGTGTGAATAGAAACCAGGTAGTGAATAGAAACAAATCTGGTCATTTCATTAAGTTGCCTCTAGGTTTTTCTACAGATCGGGAACGTGAGTTTATTTCTCCTGTTTATTATAGCTAACATTTTTCCTTTATTTTGGCAATTTTTAAAAACCTAGAGATAACTTTATCAAATAACCAGACTTGTTTCTATTCAACCCCGAGATTTCTATTCAACCCATTACAAAAAAGTAAGAGACTAGAGAAAATGTCATAAAGGTATCTTCGTCTATGAAAGATGGTGATATAACCACTCCCAGATCGGCGACAAGAAAAGTATCGAAGTATGCTCAACAGTACAAAGCTTATGAACAGATGTTGAACACACTGCGTAAGCTTGATAAAAATAAGCATACACATTTACCTTTCTATAAACTGTGTAGTGGCAGTGTAAGAGTATCCACTACCTCATATCATCCCGTGGGTGTCGTAAGAGTCGACAGAAGGGAACAAATTACGAGGGTATGTAAGGATAACATATGTCAAAGTTTGCCCTAACATGTCAGGACTTTTGGGCTCTTGTCAGGATTGCGATCAAAGTTAGGAAATTTCAGGCTTTTCCAATTTTTTAATGATATACAGTAGCTGTTTGCGTGGGAGGTGTGGAATCTGCGACGTGGATTGAGAATGCACAAAACCAATAATTAATTAGGTCATATTTTGACGCTTGTTAATGCTTGCGAATAATGTCAGGATTTTTCAATGGAACTCAGGTTATTTGCCAGGACTTTTCAATTTTCAATCTGGTAACCTTACCCCTATGAGGCAATCTATGGGGGAGGCCTATGTTCCGCAGCGGACTATAGTAGGCTGAGGCGGTAGCGGTGACCTTTCCATGTAATGTTACATTCTCGCAGGTTCCCTAACGATGTTTCATTCACAACTCATAACTACCTAGTAAATTTTGAGAGAAAGCTGCTGAGCTTCTTGTTAAATAATGAAAATCAGCCTGAATTCAATAATTGACATTGTTGTCTAGGTTATGAATGTACGATGTCAGTATTTTTCGTTCAGTTTTGAATGATACACATGTAAGTAATTGGAGCTGAAACATATTTCATCGTAGTCAGAATGCCAATGAGGTCAACGAACCTATAAATGTTAATAAATAAAAGTTTGCTTTCATCCATTAAGAATTAAACGCGAAAATACATTAAAGTAATGTGTGCTACTGCTACGTCTTATCGTACGCAACAACACTCATAAAAACAAGTAATAAACAATTTATTCAAAAGTATCACGAGCATCACAACGATACCCTGCATACCGATGTCACTAATTCTGTAAACGCCGTTTGAATCGATATTCTTGTAATATGTTAGCAAGAATACTTGAATGTTTTGTATTTTTTTTTCTTTGGATTCATGCCAGTATGCATAAAAGTTCTATATTTAAACCAAAGGACACGTGAATATTATGTACTTTATCATTTATGAAGAATTTAAAAAAAAGACAATCAAAGTAGAAAAATATTTTACAACAAATACCTATGCAAAATATAACAATAAGCGTCTCAGTCTACTTTTTGTAATGAGTCTGCAAAAAATTATTCAAAATAACTGTTCAGATCACTGAACGATATTAAGGTGAGAGAATCGGTATAATTATTTTAAATAAAAATGAAACTACAATCTCACTAAAAAATAATGGGATAATTTTAGAAAAATATAAAACAACTGAAAACTACGACAAGATTTGATTAAAATGTAAATGCAAAAATGAATGTATACAGTAACTTTACTCTACCTATTTAGGTCTTTTTACACTACCTAAATACCTACTTAGATTTTTGCAGACAATATCAAAATCATTTTAAGTAAAAGTTCGCATCGCTTCATAATAGGTATTTATTATTTATTTATTATTACCTGCAATGGTTTAACTCATCTTCGATAGATGTTCTCTCTACTGAACAACTACTCTGTCATCACATCCTATCCTCCTATACCTTTAAACGAGCAATTCTTGTGTATATATATATATATACACAATCGGGATCTCGGAAACGGCTCCAACGATTTTCATAAAATTTAGTGTCCAGGGAGTTTCGGGATAATAAATCGATCTAGCTAGGATTTATTTTCAGAAAATGTCTTCTTTATCCGTGTTTTAAGGCAATGAAAAACTGCTACAATATCGTTAGAATAAGAAGGTAAATTTTGACAAATTGTTAATGATTATAAATAGTTTAATTAGTATAATGGGCGGTCACAGAATCGTAAAACCCCGGTTCGAGCCCAGACCGACCGACCGACTTTTTTAATCTTTTTTTTCAAGTTCATTTCTTTTTTGAGAAAATCTATTTCTTCGAGCCCTTTTTTTAGTATTTTTTAAAAACACGAAAATTTAAATTAAAATATTTGCACTCATGATTTTTTATTCAAATAACCAGTTCCGTTTTTTCTGTTATGTCGCTAAGATCAAAAAATATTATTTATATTTCATCAGTATGTAATTTGTATCTAAATATAATTTCCAAAACACACGAATTAAAAAAAAGTCGAGCGAAAAATACCGAGCAAAGCTCGGTCAACCGGGTACTGAACAATAAACGTCGCAATAACAAAATCGTGCTTTAGAGAATTTCTTGTGTTGTTAAACTGTGAACGCAATTGGAACAATGACGTAATTAAACCATATTGGCATGGTTCCTGTCGCATAAAAAGCAATTGGCAACGAGATTGACACGTGGCATCTTAGTTATTCGAGTGAATTATGTCATAACGCCGACGCTTCGTACATACAGACATAATCGCATTAAACGCATCTCATTTTTCAACGGTATATTAGACTTTTAGTTTTCAGCCGTTATATAAAGAAAATTATTTGAAAACACAAGTTGAAGCCGTATGGTGGTGGTAATGGCACCCATCACCCCGTGGAAGTCGTAAAGAGGCGACTGTGAGAAATTATAGTCTTATGCTACAGATGGTCCGTATGTACAGATGATGTAACCACTCATAGTTAGTTTACTTTTATTTTTTTAGTTTACCAAAAGTAAAATATTCAGAGGCATTTTATACGTGGTAGAGCCATGCTGCAGCTGTAGCACGGTTCAACTTTTTATGTGGATACGAAACTTGGATATCTGAGAACGGTTACAATACAAATTTGGGGTGAAAATTCTATGACACATGTTCAGAACAGCCTGGAACAGCTTTATCTAAAACAGCAAGACGCATAACCGGCGGGGAATAAATGACCCTGGACATCCACGATTAAAATCGTTGCCCAATATCAAGGTACTACAGGAAAATTTTACGTCGGTATAGTAAAAATAAGTTAAAGTAGTAATTAAACGCGATAAAATCCGTAAATAATAGAGTAATAATAGATACAGAAGATTATTCTCTTAAAGTGCATCAACTGTTGTTATCTAATATTTCATCTACCTTTAAAGTAAAGTAACAGACTATGTACGTCCCACAACTGGGCACAGGCCTCCCCCCATTACTGAGAGGGTTTTAAGGCAAGGAAATGTCCGCGCTGCGCCAATGTGTGTTGGCGAACTTCACATGTCTTCGAAATATTTTTTGTTCTTATTTCTCAGACATGCAGGTTTCCTCACGACGTTTTCCATCACCGCCGAGCACGTGGTAGATAGCAATTAAAATCTCAGGTGTCCCGGAAAAGATGCTGCCACACTCAGTCTTCAGCTTTGACAGTTGGCTCTTTCTGGCATACATATATCTCTGGCAAAGACTTTGGAGCCCTGGTCCTGTCCCTGGCTCTCGATCGCTTCTTCAATACGAGCCGATCGATCGTATGTCGATACGTACGATACGGTATACGATACACATATCGATGTGTACGAATTACATTGGTGCCTGCGGGGGTTGAACCCGGGTTGCTCGCGTACTGTGTAACTTACAACGAGCGCTTAGCCCCTGAAATACCACGGCCACTTATATGAGTACTTAATGGAAATAAAATTGAGTGTTTGTCGTAATATCAAGAGCACTGTTTTATATTAAACCAAGGGTGTTTAATATAACATACCAAAAATATAAAAATTTTTGTCTACCTATCTGTCCCGGCTCATCTTGAATAGATTGTAACGAAACGTCACGAACAGATGCAAGGCCAGGAATGATCTTGGCTAAAGGAGACAGTCCATTTCGGGACCAGTCTATGTACACTATACCGTATTTTGCCGTACCGTTTTGATTATTTTACCAGATGGCGTCCTTCCAGTCATGAAATTATATTATGTTAAATATCATGTCTGACAAGTGACATGAGTCATGAAATAATTGGGTGCGTTTGGCAGAAAAAAGCGCTAGCAAGCGCTTACAAGCGCTAAAATAGTTTTCGGCCAGGACACGATTGCTACTTCAATAGCGCTGACACAATCCGCCATTTTGCTTATTTAATTTGTTTGTTTTGAAGTAGAAATTATATGTTGTTTTGTGCAATATTATTTTTAAGTAATATAATGACATGAATAGACATATACATGTTATTAAAAATTCATGATTGGTAAGTTTTTAATATGAATACTTTACAAACATATATTTAAATTAGGTTAGGTTCCCCGGTTAAAACTGAAATCGTGTCCTGGAGGAAAATAGCTACTTACGATTTGACAGCGCTTACCGCTTACGATCGCCATTTTGCTTACAAGCGCTTGCTAGCGCTTTTTTCTGCCAAACGCACCCATTATAGTGTGATATTTTTTTGTTTATTCCGAGCTTGTTCGCGTAGTTGTGAACTCGTGAATGCATTTATTGTGTTTTGTATGGATTTCTTTGGAATTTAAATAAGACAAAAGACTTTCAATTTTTGTAGCCGGTACCAAAAATGGTGGAGCTTCAAAGCGGCACAGACATTCTGTATGGGTTAGTGATCTCATATAAGGATCTCCTAGGTGTGAGTTGTTTGTGTTTAGCAGTGAGCACATACAACCGCCGGTACGACATACTCCGCCGATCGTCGAGTCCGTTGATTCCGTGAGGCGTCGAGGTCACCGGCCCCTAGGCAGATTCTTGGCGCTTTAAGACGCTCGTGTCTATTGTGCCTAGTCGCGTTCTTAAAGTGCCACCATCGCACTTCCCCCAACCCTTTTGTTATAAAAGGGGTAGGCAGTGCCCATAGTGATTAAGCCAACGTTTCACCATCCCTACCATCCGCTTCTCGCATCGCTGCCGATCGGCTGGTATTTTAGATAGGGCTTTAGTTAGATTACCTGACTCACCTTATAGGTAGGTTTTACCATCATGTCTGATAAGGAAAAGGGGGAGCTCCCTCCCAAAACCAGAAAACCACCGGACCGTCCTGGCGTATTGGAGAGACCAATAGCGTATAGGGATATTTTCAACCCGGAACGGACTAGAGTAGTGTCCTCCTACTCTCAGATCCCGACCCGAAAGCCTTCGTCGCCGGGTAAAGAGCCCGCACCGAGGGCCGCGCTCTCGCCCATCGTACCTGAGTGTACGACTGGGCGTGAACCGTTGCCCCAGCAACAGCGGACCAAGAAAACGCCACGAAGGCACATTCCACCCGAAACCGCAGCATCCCTCCAGGAGAACAGGCAATGCTTCGGATCCCCTTACTCCTCAGAATACTCAACATCCGAGGAAGAAAGCGACCAACGACAACCGGAGAGACCCATCCGCAGAACACAGATCACCGGATCACCATAGCAACATGGATGTTGCTTAACTAAAGCCAAACCTCCCGTTTACCCGCTGACCAACAACGCGGGCGAACGTCGTTACGATGCCAAGGGTAGAGCGGATATCCTAGTAGAGCACTTCGAGGAGCAATTTATGCCGAACCCAGCTAGTGCGGAGTTCATGGATCTTCATGCCCGGAAGGAGAGTCGCGTACAGGAGTTCCTGTCGTCGCCCGCGCCACCGCTTGCAGGAGAGTGGTTCATCTCCCCCCGCTGAACTGCGGAGGACAGTAACCCGCCTGCTACCGAGGAAGGCGCCAAGGCACGATGCGATTACCAACGCTGCACTCCGACAGCTGCCCCATAGAGTCCTAGTAGAGCTTGTTCGACTCTACAATGGGATATTGCGGACATCCCACTTCCCGGAAGACTGGAAGAAAGGCAAAGTCATCGTCTTGCCGAAACCCGGGAAGGACAGGCGTAGAGCTGCCAGCTACAGGCCGATCACGCTGCTACCGCACATAGCTAAACTGCTAGAAAGATTGTTGCTAAGACGCCTCCGTCCGTGCATCCAACTTCGGGCGGAGCAGCACGGATTCAGGAGGGATCACTCAACAGCAACACAGCTGACCAGAGTGCTGCACCTGCTTGCGGCCGAGTACAACCGTGGCCGCACATCGTTGGGCGTCTTTCTCGATATCGAGAAGGCGTTCGACAGGGTGTGGCATTCTGGGCTACTTTATAAACTGGAAGAACAGACCAGTGTCCCTCCTGCTATGTTGCGGCTAGTAGCGTCTTTCTGGCAGACAGGAAGTTCTACGTCTGCGTAGAGGACGCCGAGTCCGCAACAAGAACCATCAGAGCCGGCGTTCCTCAGCGCAGCTGTTTGTCTGTCCCGTCAGTCCTGTACGCGGCGTACACTAATGACATCCCTACACTGGCAGGAAGGCTGCAAGAGTGGGAGGACGACGTGGAATTGGCGTTATACGCGGACGATAGCGCCTACTTCACCTCGTCTAGAAGAGCCCACATTGCCAATGCCAGGATGCAACGTCTGCTGGACCTGTTGCCACCATGGTTAGGTGAGTGGAGGATGGTCGTCAACGTTGGTAAGACGACCGTTCTGCTCACTCGCCGCCTCAGGAATTACCCCTGTCCCTAGCCAGAAGATCGCGTACGAAAGGTGACCTACCTTGGGTGCCGGTGACCGGGCGCTGCGCGAGCGCAGTCGACTTCGTGTCCGCAGGCCAGATGTGCGCGGGCGATGCTCCGTCCGGTCCTGGATTCAAGTTACCACTTAAGACTAAAGTGAAGATCTATAAGATGTACATAAGACCCATCATAGTAGGGGTACGTTGGGAGCCTGAGGGGGAGCAAAATTTGACGTTAAGAGCATTGTCGGTGCGGGTCGCTACGTCCGAAATGACGTCATAGCGGCCAACCTCAAGATCGGAACCATTCAGGACTGTGTGACCCGGTTGGCACGCGGACTGTTCGACCGCGCAGACAACGGGCCACACTTACACCTCAACAACCTAGCGCCGCTACACACTCGCCCACCGGACGGGCAACTCTATCCAAGAGAACTCCTCTCTATATCGAATAGAAAGTCGAGTAACAACCCTCAATGCCGCTGATAGGACAACTTAGACACCTCAAGATAACCTCCCTTTTTTCGTAGTCTTAACCGACTACGAAAAAATCTTTTCTACCAACTACGGACTAAAAGCCGAATAAACTAACAACGCCTGAAAAGGCTACCAGGACCGGTCCATAGTAATGGACCGCGAGGACAACCCGGGTAATGGGGGCATACCCCGAGGCCCGAGACCTGCAGGACCCAAGTAGTCCGTGCAGACGACAATACAAAGTGATCAAATATTTGTCAATAAATTAATCAATAATCTCATGACAGTTGACAGCTAACGTCAAAACGACATCAATTCGCCATTAGTGTTGCAGTTTTTGGTAACAATAAAATATTTTTGTAAGGAATAAAAAGAAAAAAAAAATTTTATTAGAATTATGTTTTTGGGTATTATATTTTTTTATATTTATTTGTTTTTGGTGTTTAATACCACTGAAATAAAGGCAAATTTATTTATTTAAAATATTTATTGCACTTAAAATGTACAATTGGCGGACTTAATGCCTTTAGGCATTCTCTACTAATCAACCACGAGCTAGCGGAGAACTTTAGCAGGTGCTATAAAACATGAGGATAATTTATACGTGAATGTAAATATAAAAATATACATACCATAAGTGTAAATACAAAACAAATATACATAACTACAATAAACCTAAGTAATATACTCAATACCTGATACATTACATACATAATTTTTAAATAGTACATAATACATACGTTTTAAGCATACTTACATACGAACATATTATACTAAAACAATTTGAATAATTTATAATATCAAGTCACATATAAGCAGAAACAATTAAATATGATATTTAGTTGCTGGAAGAAGAAAGATAGAGTGATCAGTCACCATCCTCTTTAAGTTAGCAACAGAAGTCAGTTTCCTGATATGAGCGGGTAATTTATTCCATAGCCTTATGGCCTCAGCGGCGAAAGACTGAGACATAAATTTGGTACGGCGAGGAAAAACACATAAGGTAGTTCCCTCGGAGGATCGCAGGTTACGGTCGTGAGAAGCTGAGAAGAACCCAAATACTGAAACTTGCATTTCAGGTATTGGGTAGTGCATGGACCACATAGGATTGAACAAAGCGTGCGAAGAATTTTGATACATCTACACTGATTGACAGGGAGTCATTTAAGCTTAGAACGATATATGGATACATGATCGTATTTACGAAGACCAAAAATAAAACGGATGCAATTATTTAACAAACGACCCAATTTGCACAGAAGTACTAGACTTACATCAGAGTAACACACATGAGCATAATCAACGACTGGTAAAACAAGTGTTCGCACCAACATAGCCTTAGTCTCGGTTGGAAGGAAATTCTTGAAACGATAAAGGCCACGCAGAGTGATTGCCACTCTCCGGCTTATTTCAGCCACCTGAGATTGCCAACTTAAATTAGCATCAATCATTAACTCAAGGTCTTTAACTACATGTCTAAGAGGAATGGTTGTGCTATTGTAAACGATAGGCGCCAGTGTATTAAAATCTAATTTAGCTATACAGCGAGGGCTACTGAGAATTATCGCTTGACAGGATTGACAGCAATTCCATAATTTCTGCACCAGTTACAAATGGCCTCAAGATCTAGATTTAAAATTTCGATCGCGGAGTTACCTCTGCTGGATCAATCCGAGCGTACAGCCGTCGTCAGCATACAGATGGTAGGAGCATTTGAAATTTATTGAATGTATATAAAAATAGAAAATAATAAAGGAGAAAGAATTCCGCCTTGTTAAACGCCAGTAGTAAGATCAGACCAATCAGAGAAAGACTATTGGTTGACTTTAACTCTTTGCTGGCGACTACGAAGATAAGTTGATAACCAATCTAAAACTGATGAAGAGAAACCCATGTATTTACAGATAGCATTGGAGAAGAGTAGTTACGTTGTACCAGTTCTGGCGCACTTGTAGAAAGGTTGTACCAGTTCTGGCGCACGACGTTCGTCGACTCACAATCCTAAAAAAAAACGAATCTGCGGTCCATTTTTGCGTAGGATGCACGGTTCCGGAGATGTGCAGATCAATTAACTCTTATCTAATTGATATCAGCTACGAGCCTCAACCGTCATTAGCGCTCCATTGTCCTTATCTACTTATCTATTGTTGATTGACTACCGTCATTATCTATTATTCGTCCAGCGTGTGGGTCGGCTTATGCTATTGTATTATACTCCTTTGTTCCTATCTACAACACTAATCTGAATCATCAATAAAACACATTACCTAATTTTGTTAAAAATTTTATTTATGAAATACAAAATCTTATTACTTATTATCTATAAAATAGGAGCGAAACATCTCATCCACTAAAATATCGTTGTACAATGTGTTCTCTGTAAATATACTCGTAAAACTATGCATTGAACATCCCTGAAACTTATATAGCAAATACATTATGCAATATTCGCCACAAACTGAAGTCCTATCAACATTCCAGTTCCATCTTTTAAACACATTACCTAATTTTGTTAAAATTTTTATTTATAAAATACAAAATCTTATTACTTATTATCTATTAAATAGGAGCGAAACATCTCATCCACTAACATATCGTTGTACAATGTGTTCTCTGTAAATATACTCGTAAAACTATGCATTGAACATCCCTGAAACTTATATAGCAAATACATTAAGCAATATTCGCCACAAACTGAAGTCCTATCAACATTCCAGTTCCATCTTTTACAATTTCGTACAGGTGCCCGTCCATATGAATCAAAATATTCACCGACGTCATTCGTATCGATATATAAAGCTACCCAATGTGACCCTGGTTTATCATCTGTACCCAAATTGCATATTACCTATCATATGTCATAAATTCTATCACATGTTTAATGTAAAATAATTGAAACAAGTTTATTCATTATGTAACCATTTATATACCAAAATGAACTTAACAAAACATAGATTCTTATGACACTATAGTTTATTCAAAATGACCTCCGTAATTTTGAATACAGGCCTTCAATCTGCGCGGCCAGTCGTCTATCTCACCACGAACGAGGTCCATGTCATATCGGCGGCTGCCTTAATTAAAGATGTCTTGAGTGACTCGAAATTGGGATGAGGCTTTGAGCACGCCTTTTCCTCCAAGTGTTACCATATCTTGTAATCTAACGGATTCAAATCTGGACTGGTCTTTGTGTCGGATGAAGTCGATTTCACGCGCCGCCAGCCAGGCTTTTTTTTTTTTGTTTTTAAAGAATGTTACCTCCACACTAGGTTTTTCTCCTGTATCGTGGGGGCAGTTTACAAACACAAATTTCACAAGGACAAACATCCAAACTCGGAACAATTACTTGTAGGTCGTACAAATACTTGTTCCGTGCGGGATTCGAACCCGCGACCCCCAAGCGCAGCCACTCATTGCTAAGCCACTACGCCACGGAGCTGTCAAAAGTCTTGTGTGCTCTTCGCTCTATGAGCTGACGCCGAATCTTGTTGGAATACCCAGTGCCTGTTATTGAACATGGTATGAGAAACAGGTTACACAAGGTTCGTCAGGACTGTATTTTGATACACAACTGCATTCGTTTTTAACCTTTCTCACAAAAATGTACCTCTGTTAAGCCCCAATAAGAAACTCCCAACCATACCATGAGCGAGGATGGAAAATGACCTCGTTGGACACGCGGAATACGGTTGCTCGCTTCTTCACTACTGTGTGCGTACACCTTATCATTTTGTTTGTTGTAGCTCTCTTCTACGGTAAAAATTTTTTTATCCGAAAAAAGAATTTCCCGATATTTTTTTCCCGCGTACCGCTTCACCAAAGCGCGGCATCTCTTCAGTCTCAGATCCATTAGACGAGCATTCAAACGATGTCCTGTTTTTCTTCGATATGCCCGAAGCCCTAAGTCTTCATTTAACGCCGTGGTTCTGCTTAACCCCATCTGAAGGGCCAACAGTTTCTGCTTACGTTTGGGATTTCTTTGAATTCGCACCTTTACAGCTTTTATCACTGCTGGAGTCCTAACAAATCGAGGGCGACCACTTCTTGACCTGTCATCTACACTAGAGTCTTCATTGTATCGTTTGATGGTACGATAAACGAATCTTTTGGTTATATTCAAATATTTCAGTATATCAAAAAATTTAATTGGCGCGTAATCGCAACTGCAACACGGTCTTTTTTAAGCGTCCACTCCATATGTAAAAATGAGTAAAATTCTAAAAAGTATACAGTTTTATTTTCATGAACAATTCGAATTCAATAAACTTTTTTGTGGCCAGCATTCTAAAAGAAAAGTTTTTACTGTGTGACAATACTTATGACCTGACTAGGTATATACGTTGGTACGTGGGTGTACATGGGCAGTCTGTAGCAGCATAAACATTATTTTCTAGACTGGGGTGAATCTTTTTCAGATGTTGTTGTACATCTAGTGTATCCATGATATTACTGCTATTAGTAGATTACTACAGTACAATCTACTCAATGACTAACATAGGAATGATCAATTATGTGATTTCTAAATATTAAATTGCATTTTTTCTGTTATACAAAACGTATTTGAGTCATCAATACACTGAATAAGACGCAACACGAAGAATGTGAGATAAGGTTGTTGACGCATAAAGTTATTATCAATTCTACTGTAGAAATTCTTTAGATTAGAATTATTACTTACTGGTACTATATAAGACCAAGCAACTGCAGTCATGGAGTTAGTGTATGGTCGTTTGACCGCAGTGTATCTATCAATAATACATTTGTGTTACTTCAACGCATCAAAGGCCATAGATGTAAGTGTTTAATCTATTGACAAACTTACTTTTCTTTCTGTTATTTTTTTACGTGTGTATGATTTTGAACGACAGGCCTGTTGGTCTAGTGGTTAGTGACCCTGACTGTTATGCCGGAGGTTGTGGGTTCGATTCCCACCCAGGACAAATGTTTGTGTGATGAGCACGATCATTTGTTCTGTGTCTGGGTGTAATTTATCTATAATATTTATGTATTTAGAAATATATAAGTATGTTTATCAGTTGTCTAGTACCCATAACACAAGCTCTGCTTAGCTTGGGACTAGATGGCGTTGTGTGATAGTTGTGGAATATTATTATTATTATTATTATTTAGTGTTAACAAATTATATTTAAATATTTTGTGTGTGTATATGATTAAGCCGTGGTAGCTCAGATGGTTAGCGCAAGCTGTAAATTTTACAGTACGTAACGCGGGTTCGATCCCCGCCGACACCAATTAAATTGTTAATTGCAATTTTAAGTGTTTATTCTATTGACACACTTACTTTTCTTTCTGTTATTTTCTTACGTGTGTATGATTTAGTGTTAACAAATTATATTTAAATATTGTGTGTGTATATGATTAAGCCGTGGTAGCTCAGATGGTTAGCGCAAGCTGTAAATTTTACAGTACGTAACGCGGGTTCGATCCCCGCCGACACCAATTAAATTGTTAATTGCAATTTTAAGTGTTTATTCTATTGACACACTTACTTTTCTTTCTGTTATTTTCTTACGTGTGTATGATTTAGTGTTAACAAATTATATTTAAATATTGTGTGTGTATATGATTAAGCCGTGGTAGCTCAGATGGTTAGCGCAAGCTGTAAATTTTACAGTACGTAACGCGGGTTCGATCCCCGCCGACACCACTTAAATTGTTAATTGCAATCATGTCTGAGAAAATTTCGAAGGCATGTGAAGTTCGCCAACACGCATTGAGACCGCGCCGCGGACATTTCCTAGCCATAAATACAAAGACAATAGCAGAAAGTAAAAAGTTAAAAAATACTTTTTTAACAATGACAGTCATTAGTTGATCATTAGTGAATGTGATTCTGTTTTCTTAAATTACAGGAAGAAAAGAGCAGAAGGAAGAAATGGGGTGATGGGAAGTAATGAAGAATGAATTGTTATGTGAAGTTTGTTGGAACAAACATATTTTAATCACGTGTAAATACTTTTAACATTTTGGTTCAAAATGACACAAAATCTAAAAAATATTAGATACATCATCGACATGGACGGATTTTACATTACATATCCTCATAAACATTTTCAATGTAGAGAAATGGCTATTCTAGACGTAAAACTATCTAATAAAAATGATTCGTTTATCGATCATTATTTGTTTCAGCCAAGTTATCCTTTCAATTATTTGTCGCCAAAAGACAAAAAAACTGTTCGTTATTGTGAAATACACGTGCACGGCATTCCATATTTTGATGTGACCGAAGAATTAAAATGTGCCTACAAACAAGAGAACATCATTCCCATATTAAATTGGTATATTAGAAATTTGTGCAAAGACGAAGTGATCGCATACAAAGGTGGTTCAACAGAAAAACAATTTTTAAAAATGTTGACGACGAATGATAGAATTTTTAATATTGAAGAATACAAATGTCCAAAATACAATGATTTGGTAAATGTCATAAATTTAAACAAACGTTATGTGTGTAATAATCATATATTTGCAAAAAATAAACACAAAATTTTACATTGTTCTTGTGATGAAGTGTGGGTTTTTTACAAGTGGTTATTGCTTGAAAATAAAATTTTAAATTATTCATAAATTTTGTTTGATTTCCCAAAAACATTAGATAGTATACTATATAATACAAAATTGGTTCAACAGAAAAACAATTTTTAAAAATGTTGACGACGAATGATAGAATTTTTAATATTGAAGAATACAAATGTCAAAAATACAATGATTTGGTAAATGTCATAAATTTAAACAAACGTTATGTGTGTAATAATCATATATTTGCAAAAAATAATCACAAAATTTTACATTGTTCTTGTGATGAAGTGTTGGGTTTCTTACAAGTGGTTATTGCTTGAAAATAAAATTTTAAATTAATCATAAATTTTGTTTGATTTCCAAAAAACATTAGACAAAATTGGTTCAACAGAAAAACAATTTTTAAAAATGTTGACGACGAATGATAGAATTTTTAATATTGAAGAATACAAATGTCCAAAATACAATGATTTGGTAAATGTCATAAATTTAAACAAACGTTATGTGTGTAATAATCATATATTTGCAAAAAATAATCACAAAATTTTACATTGTTCTTGTGATGAAGTGTTGGGTTTTTTACAAGTGGTTATTGCTTGAAAATAAAATTTTATATTAATCATAAATTTTGTTTGATTTCCAAAAAACATTAGTTTACAAAATTGGTTCAACAGAAAAACAATTTTTAAAAATGTTGACGACGAATGATAGAATTTTTAATATTGAAGAATACAAATGTCAAAAATACAATGATTTGGTAAATGTCAATAAATTTAAACAAACGTTATGTGTGTAATAATCATATATTTGCAAAAAATAATCACAAAATTTTACATTGTTCTTGTGACGAAGTGTTGGGTTTTTTACAAGTGGTTATTGCTTGAAAATAAAATTTTAAATTAATCATAAATTTTGTTTGATTTCCAAAAAACATTAGTTAACAAAATTGGTTCAACAGAAAAACAATTTTTAAAAAATGTTGACGACGAATGATAGAATTTTTAATATTGAAGAATACAAATGTCCAAAATACAATGATTTGGTAAATGTCATAAATTTAAACAAACGTTATGTGTGTAATAATCATATATTTGCAAAAAATAAACACAAAATTTTACATTGTTCTTGTGATGAAGTGTGGGTTTTTTACAAGTGGTTATTGCTTGAAAATAAAATTTTAAATTAATCATAAATTTTGTTTGATTTCCCAAAAACATTAGATAGTATACTTATAATACAAAATTGGTTCAACAGAAAAACAATTTTTAAAAATGTTGACGACGAATGATAGAATTTTTAATATTGAAGAATACAAATGTCCAAAATACAATGATTTGGTAAATGTCATAAATTTAAACAAACGTTATGTGTGTAATAATCATATATTTGCAAAAAATAAACACAAAATTTTACATTGTTCTTGTGATGAAGTGTGGGTTTTTTACAAGTGGTTATTGCTTGAAAATAAAATTTTAAATTAATCATAAATTTTGTAACTAATGTTTTTGGGAAATCAATCTTTACCAACTCATTGTATTTCGGATATTTGTATTCTTCAATATTAAAAATTCATTCGTCGTCAACATTTTTAAAAATTGTTTTTCTGTTGAACCAATTTTGTCTAATGTTTTTTGGAAATCAAACAAAATTTATGATTAATTTAAAATTTTATTTTCAAGCAATAACCACTTGTAAGAAACCCAACACTTCATCACAAGAACAATGTAAAATTTTGTGATTATTTTTTGCAAATATATGATTATTACACACATAACGTTTGTTTAAATTTATGACATTTACCAAATCATTGTATTTTGGACATTTGTATTCTTCAATATTAAAAATTCTATCATTCGTCGTCAACATTTTTAAAAATTGTTTTTCTGTTGAACCAATTTTGTATTATATAGTATACTATAACTAATGTTTTTGGGAAATCAAACAAAATTTATGATTAATTTAAAATTTTATTTTCAAGCAATAACCACTTGTAAGAAACCCAACACTTCGTCACAAGAACAATGTAAAATTTTGTGATTATTTTTTGCAAATATATGATTATTACACACATAACGTTTGTTTAAATTTATGACATTTACCAAATCATTGTTTTTTGGACATTTGTATTCTTCAATATTAAAAATTCTATCATTCGTCGTCAACATTTTTAAAAATTGTTTTTCTGTTGAACCACCTTTGTATGCGATCACTTCGTCTTTGCACAAATTTCTAATATACCAATTTAATATGGGAATGATGTTCTCTTGTTTGTAGGCACATTTTAATTCTTCGGTCACATCAAAATATGGAATGCCGTGCACGTGTATTTCACAATAACGAACAGTTTTTTTGTCTTTTGGCGACAAATAATTGAAAGGATAACTTGGCTGAAACAAATAATGATCGATAAACGAATCATTTTTATTAGATAGTTTTACGTCTAGAATAGCCATTTCTCTACATTGAAAATGTTTATGAGGATATGTAATGTAAAATCCGTCCATGTCGATGATGTATCTAATATTTTTTAGATTTTGTGTCATTTTGAACCAAAATGTTAAAAGTATTTACACGTGACTAAAATATGTTTGTTCCAACAAACTTCACATAACAATTCATTCTTCATTACTTCCCATCACCCCATTTCTTCCTTCTGCTCTTTTCTTCCTGTAATTTAAGAAAACAGAATCACATTCACTAATGATCAACTAATGACTGTCATTGTTAAAAAAGTATTTTTTAACTTTTTACTTTCTGCTATTGTCTTTGTATTTATGGCTAGGAAATGTCCGCGGCGCGGTCTCAATGCGTGTTGGCGAACTTCACATGCCTTCGAAATTTTCTCAGACATGATTGCAATTAACAATTTAAGTGGTGTCGGCGGGGATCGAACCCGCGTTACGTACTGTAAAATTTACAGCTTGCGCTAACCATCTGAGCTACCACGGCTTAATCATATACACACACAATATTTAAATATAATTTGTTAACACTAAATCATACACACGTAAGAAAATAACAGAAAGAAAAGTAAGTGTGTCAATAGAATAAACACTTAAAATTGCAATTAACAATTTAATTGGTGTCGGCGGGGATCGAACCCGCGTTACGTACTGTAAAATTTACAGCTTGCGCTAACCATCTGAGCTACCACGGCTTAATCATATACACACACAATATTTAAATATAATTTGTTAACACTAAATCATACACACGTAAGAAAATAACAGAAAGAAAAGTAAGTGTGTCAATAGAATAAACACTTAAAATTGCAATTAACAATTTAATTGGTGTCGGCGGGGATCGAACCCGCGTTACGTACTGTAAAATTTACAGCTTGCGCTAACCATCTGAGCTACCACGGCTTAATCATATACACACACAAAATATTTAAATATAATTTGTTAACACTAAATAATAATAATAATAATAATATTCCACAACTATCACACAACGCCATCTAGTCCCAAGCTAAGCAGAGCTTGTGTTATGGGTACTAGACAACTGATAAACATACTTATATATTTCTAAATACATAAATATTATAGATAAATTACACCCAGACACAGAACAAATGATCGAGCTCATCACACAAACATTTGTCCTGGGTGGGAATCGAACCCACAACCTCCGGCATAACAGTCAGGGTCACTAACCACTAGACCAACAGGCCTGTCGTTCAAAATCATACACACGTAAAAAAATAACAGAAAGAAAAGTAAGTTTGTCAATAGATTAAACACTTACATCTATGGCCTTTGATGCGTTGAAGTAACACAAATGTATTATTGATAGATACACTGCGGTCAAACGACCATACACTAACTCCATGACTGCAGTTGCTTGGTCTTATATAGTACCAGTAAGTAATAATTCTAATCTAAAGAATTTCTACAGTAGAATTGATAATAACTTTATGCGTCAACAACCTTATCTCACATTCTTCGTGTTGCGTCTTATTCAGTGTATTGATGACTCAAATACGTTTTGTATAACAGAAAAAATGCAATTTAATATTTAGAAATCACATAATTGATCATTCCTATGTTAGTCATTGAGTAGATTGTACTGTAGTAATCTACTAATAGCAGTAATATCATGGATACACTAGATGTACAACAACATCTGAAAAAGATTCACCCCAGTCTAGAAAATAATGTTTATGCTGCTACAGACTGCCCATGTACACCCACGTACCAACGTATATACCTAGTCAGGTCATAAGTATTGTCACACAGTAAAAACTTTTCTTTTAGAATGCTGGCCACAAAAAAGTTTATTGAATTCGAATTGTTCATGAAAATAAAACTGTATACTTTTTAGAATTTTACTCATTTTTACATATGGAGTGGACGCTTAAAAAAGACCGTGTTGCAGTTGCGATTACGCGCCAATTAAATTTTTTGATATACTGAAATATTTGAATATAACCAAAAGATTCGTTTATCGTACCATCAAACGATACAATGAAGACTCTAGTGTAGATGACAGGTCAAGAAGTGGTCGCCCTCGATTTGTTAGGACTCCAGCAGTGATAAAAGCTGTAAAGGTGCGAATTTAAAGAAATCCCAAACGTAAGCAGAAACTGTTGGCCCTTCAGATGGGGTTAAGCAGAACCACGGCGTTAAATGAAGACTTAGGGCTTCGGGCATATCGAAGAAAAACAGGACATCGTTTGAATGCTCGTCTAATGGATCTGAGACTGAAGAGATGCCGCGCTTTGGTGAAGCGGTACGCGGGAAAAAATATCGGGAAATTCTTTTTTCGGATAAAAAAATTTTTACCGTAGAAGAGAGCTACAACAAACAAAATGATAAGGTGTACGCACACAGTAGTGAAGAAGCGAGCAACCGTATTCCGCGTGTCCAACGAGGTCATTTTCCATCCTCGCTCATGGTATGGTTGGGAGTTTCTTATTGGGGCTTAACAGAGGTACATTTTTGTGAGAAAGGTTAAAAACGAATGCAGTTGTGTATCAAAATACAGTCCTGACGAACCTTGTGTAACCTGTTTCTCATACCATGTTCAATAACAGGCACTGGGTATTCCAACAAGATTCGGCGTCAGCTCATAGAGCGAAGAGCACACAAGACTTTTGACAGCTCCGTGGCGTAGTGGCTTAGCAATGAGTGGCTGCGCTTGGGGGTCGCGGGTTCGAATCCCGCACGGAACAAGTATTTGTACGACCTACAAGTAATTGTTCCGAGTTTGGATGTTTGTCCTTGTGAAATTTGTGTTTGTAAACTGCCCCCACGATACAGGAGAAAAACCTAGTGTGGAGGTAACGTTCTTTAAAAACAAAAAAAAAAAAAGCCTGGCTGGCGGCGCGTGAAATCGACTTCATCCGACACAAAGACCAGTCCAGATTTGAATCCGTTAGATTACAAGATATGGTAACACTTGGAGGAAAAGGCGTGCTCAAAGCCTCATCCCAATTTCGAGTCACTCAAGACATCTTTAATTAAGGCAGCCGCCGATATGACATGGACCTCGTTCGTGGTGAGATAGACGACTGGCCGCGCAGATTGAAGGCCTGTATTCAAAATTACGGAGGTCATTTTGAATAAACTATAGTGTCATAAGAATCTATGTTTTGTTAAGTTCATTTTGGTATATAAATGGTTACATAATGAATAAACTTGTTTCAATTATTTTACATTAAACATGTGATAGAATTTATGACCTATGACTAGGTAATATGCAATTTGGGTACAGATGATAAACCAGGGTCACATTGGGTAGCTTTATTGTTTTCCTGTAATGTGAGGAACTGGAATGTTGATAGGACTTCAGTTTGTGGCGAATATTGCTTAATGTATTTGCTATATAAGTTTCAGGGATGTTCAATGCATAGTTTTACGAGTATATTTACAGAGAACACATTGTACAACGATATGTTAGTGGATGAGATGTTTCGCTCCTATTTAATAGATAATAAGTAATAAGATTTTGTATTTTATAAATAAAAATTTTAACAAAATTAGGTAATGTGTTTAAAAGATGGAACTGGAATGTTGATAGGACTTCAGTTTGTGGCGAATATTGCTTAATGTATTTGCTATATAAGTTTCAGGGATGTTCAATGCATAGTTTTACGAGTATATTTACAGAGAACACATTGTACAACGATATTTTAGTGGATGAGATGTTTCGCTCCTATTTTATAGATAATAAGTAATAAGATTTTGTATTTCATAAATAAAATTTTTAACAAAATTAGGTAATGTGTTTTATTGATGATTCAGATTAGTGTTGTAGATAGGAACAAAGGAGTATAATACAATAGCATAAGCCGACCCACACGCTGGACGAATAATAGATAATGACGGTAGTCAATCAACAATAGATAAGTAGATAAGGACAATGGAGCGCTAATGACGGTTGAGGCTCGTAGCGGATATCAATTAGATAAGAGTTAATTGATCTGCACATCTCCGGAACCGTGCATCCTACGCAAAAATGGACCGCAGATTCGTGATCAGAACATGCCAAAACCTTTTTTTTTTTTTTTTTTTTTTTTTTTGGATTGTGAGTCGACGAACATCGTGCAATAATACAAGAATCGTTAATTTTGATTCCTCCTTACCCTCTCGTACATCATCAAGAACTTTAAGGATAGCAGTGGTTGTACTATGTCCAGGACAAAAACCTAAAAGATTATTTTTATAAATGTAGCTAGATAGCTGTTTGTATGCAGCTGATAAAATCTTTGAAAGAAAGGGAAGTATAGAAATTTATCGAAAATGGTTAACAGAACTTTGATTATCTAACTTGGGAAGTGGAAGGACAAATGCTTTAGGTACACCAAAAAGATGGAAAAACCCCAGTAGGAAAAGAAAAATTGATGATGTGGGTAATGATTGGCAGAATGTTTTCAAGTATGGGGATAATCATATTTTTACTCACATCATCATAGCCAGCTGCTTTAGATTTAATGGAAAAAATAATTGTACGAACATCTTTATCAGTTATTAGAGAAAAAGCAAAGCAGTTTGCGTCGATTTTGGGAAGTGATGAGATAAGAGAAATAGTTCTATGTTTAGTGTCTTAGTGTTTAGTCATTTCGGACTGTCTCCTGTATCAGACTTTTTTTATTAGATTAAAAGTGACACAGTTTACTTGGCGGTAAGTGGTTGCTGTGGCCTATAGATATCTACATCTATCCTCTATTAAGAATCAAAATGCAGATGCGTTGTCACCCGTGAGGACTAAGATTGAATGCTTCCTTTTCGGTAAAAAGGGTCTCCGATTCTCTACACTCACCATACGAAACATATATTTATAGATTATGTTGCTCTTCCAACCGACGGGCCTGTTCCTCTTGTCGGCGGGCCTGTTCTTCCTGTCCGCCCCGCAGCTGCTCTTCCAATCGGCGTACCTGTTCCGCCTGCTGGCGAGCCTATTCCTCCTGTCGGCAAGCCTGCTCCTGCTGCATCACCATCAGGGCACCTAAGTCAGGTACCGCAGATGTAGCAGCTACTGACGGGCCTGCTGCCGGTGGCTGGCCCTCCGACGTCTGAGTGTGCGCGAGTTTGCGCGAGTGTGCGCGAGTGTGCGCGTGCGCGTGCGCGTGCGCGTGGGCGTGCGCGTGCGCCTGCGCGTGCGCGTACGCGTGTGCGTGTGCGTGTGCGTGTGCGTGCGCACGTGCGCGCGTGCGTGCGTGCGTGCGTGCGTGCGTGCATGCGTGCGTGCGTGTGTGTGTATGTGTGTGTGTGTTTGCTCATGTACGTGTGTGTGTCCGGTTATTATGATTTTATACGGGTAGTTTTACGGATGACAGTTATATAAGAATTTATGTTTAAGTCTGAATACTAAGAAGCTTTTCAGTTTCGTTATAAGTTAATTTTTGTAGGTAATTATGTACAGTTTTTTTACAATTTATTTTATTAAGGTGGTAAATGTCTAATGTTTTATTTAGTTTATTATATAAGTGTGGTCCCAAAAATGCAAAGAATTTTCTTATAAAAGTTGTTTTAAAATTAGTTGTATCTACGGAAAATTTCCTGCGTTTGTTTAAGTTCGTTCGGTTGTATAACAATAAGCTATGTTGTTTCTGAATGATCGTTAATATAAACAGTTGTCTTACTGTACAGTTAGCATAAAGCTGTGATGTAGGATAAAGAAAAGGTTTAAATGTTGCAACTTTGAGTATAGCACGTTGAGAGATTTCTATCTTTTGTAGCACCTGTTTAGAGGCACCACCCCACGTTGATATGCAGTATGTTATAATAGACTGACATAAAGCTAAGTAAACTCGTTTTAATATATCTGGATCCAAAACGTGTCCAATAGTTTTAAAAATATATATTAATTTAAGAATTCTTTTGCTAAGTGTGTTAATATGTTGTTTAAAATTTAAATTACTATCTATTATAACCCCTAGATATTTAATATATTTAACAGACTCAAGTAAAAGGCAGGAACAGCTGTTATCTCTTGTTAAGCAATCATATGAATGAATCACTAAGTTAAAATTTTCAAGTTTACGAATAGGTTTTCTTAATGAATAAACTATATATTTTTAAAATACATACTAAAATACGGAAATAAACAATAACCCTTAATTTTCCGCAGAAATCATCTTCGCAATGAAATCAGTCTAATATTTCACCGCATTACAAAAGTGCCGTCGCCAGCGCCGCCCTGGTGGCATAAAAAGTAATGGTTGCCCGCCAGCCCGTCCTCATTAAGGTTTCACTCAACGAATCATTGATATTTCTTAAGAATAGTTGAGCATAATTAATCATTATTAATTCCCATATAATGTCTATAATCTGCATCATCAAAATTTTTATGCAAAATCTAAATTATTTTCTGCGAAAATCCAAAACAAAAAATAATGGACGCTCTGCCTTGAATAGAAAATTTCAGAAATGTAATAAATCCAAGGCCTATCTGTGCTGTGTTAGTATTTGTACCTACTTAGTGCACAAGCTTAAAAGTAAAATACATAAATGAATAAAAAATGATTCGACAAAAAGAAAATTTGGCAGGTAACCAAAAGATGGCGCTATGCTCGACCTCAGTCAACAACACGAAGATAGAGCTACAGACGAATACTTCGCCTCTATTATCCTATTTCCTACATTATGTTTTTTTTTAAAACGAGATAACTCAATAAAATACAATTTTTCTTGGAATTATATAATTTATTAACTTTTTAGGTTTTTCCTATCATTAAAAATGGCTGAGATATTGAAGAATCAAAGTGCGTTTTCCCGCGTCATGTTCTCGTCAAAACTCGACCGACACGAGGACTCCATGTACAAGACGAAGCGCCGTGACGTCATCACTCCCGTTTCGCTGCGTACTCGTATTTACTATTCTAAACGTATTTACTATTTCGCTTGCAATTTCGAACGGGTAAATCACCACTGTGATTATTATTTTTTACTAAATATGTCATACAAATATTGTGTCGTCCCCGGGTGCTACAACACGACCAAACGAACACTAGATAAACTATTTTTTACGGTCCCAATCGAGCCAAAGTTCAGAAAAAGATGGATGACCATTATGAAGAGAGCACATGATCCTATCGGGCCAAAAACTACCGCATTCTGTTGTGAGGATCATTTTAATGTAGGTAAACTTCATTTTATTGTGTTTTTGAAATATCATATCATAATCATGATTCCCACACAATACACTAGACTAGGTACCTACCTACTTCTAAGTATAGAGATTAGATTTCACTTTTAATATCACACTGCCATCGATGTGTAAACGTACATAAGAGTGCGATATAAAATAAATATAAAAAGGTATAGTTGCCGACACGAGTGGTGAGCACAGATGGTGGTGTGGTGGGAGGTAGGTACACTGTCGGGCAAAATTATTGGATACCTTTATTATTTCAATTCGTAATTTAATATTTTCGGCGACTTTTATGAAAATGTTTACTCGAACAATATCAACTTTTACTTTGATACAGTAATGTTGCAGATATTCGTGTCCGTTATTTTATTATCTACTATAAAGTATTTAATGTACACCTGGTGGTTAGAATTGATTATTTTATTAAGAAGAAGGAAGAGGTGATATGCCTTCCATAAAATCTAGTGTTGCGGTGCGCCGTACAGTAGCTACTGAGACATTAGTCGCTTTTTTTTTTGCGCCTGAAGCAAATATGGGCAACCCTCCGGAAAGCGGGGGAGGGAGGCGGTGAATGCTCATAGCATACCACGCAGCCGGCTGCGTGGTTATGTGGAGACTTTTACCCACTAAACACCGCCTTTTAGGAATTGGCTTAACGATCTGACTAGAGATCTCTAAGCCGTATACGAACGCGACCCTCCTTGGCAGAAAGGAGGGCGCAACATTAGTCGCCTCAGCAGTCTGTTTATATACGTCTATGATGTTTTTCGCAGTACCTCATTTTTTCATGTAACTAAACACTGAATAGAAAATTTGTCGGGATTGTCTATTCAACACCGAATTCTTCCTTCTCTGCATATTTAGACCAAAATCTGAACACTCAAATTATAACAACAAAAATAATTAAAAACAAGAAATAACAAAAACAATTGATAACAAGGAATACACAAACAACAATTAACAACGAGCTAACAAAAACAATTAACGAAAATAAACTTATTAAAAAGTTATCACTAAAATTATTGCTCTGAAGTGTACGGAAGCCGAATGATACGTTCGAAACCAATAGACGACGAGAATCGTCTGATGAACCAATCACGTTGAACGTCAGCGTGGTCAACGTCGTATCGACCAATAAAATGTGTGCTCACGACTTATGTCGGCAGTTATAACTATCATGCCTTACTTAACTAAAATAAAAAAAGTTTTAATATACCTTAACCACCCGTAACATCGGGAATTTAAAATAAGTTAATTAAATGCGATAGAATCCGTATAATATATTTATTAATCAATTAAATATACCTTGTTTATTTAAATTAAAATAAGTGTAAATAGGTAATCTTTGTTTATTTTAATATTGATTTCTTTTTACTTCAAATACAAGGCTGTTCAAACTACAGGAGCTAGAGGGTTGTATTATTTGTAACATATTCATAAAATTGCAACAAAAATCTTGTAATCATTTCATAGTAAAAGCAACTTAAAGCTTGCGACAGCAGACTATTAAAAGGAATGTATTTGAAATATTTGAAACAGAAACAGAAACTTTTTCGATTTAAATGGCTGTTGTTACTTTTGGCTTTTAAAAAATAAACATATCTTTGATACAATAACAAATCTACCCACAATCCACTCCCACATCTCAGCCCCGTTTCCGTTTAGAAATCGAACCCGGAGATTGATGGCGAGTTACACACCAGAGGTCGTCATAAAGTAAATTCATTTTTGTTTTCAGATTGAAAATGACGTGGACAACTATGTCAAGTATAAACTAATAGGAGGGCTGCTAAAACTTAAGTTTGTTTGGAAAGGAGTATTGCCTCACAAATTTGCATGTCAAAAGCAATTAAATGAAAAACTTGTACGGTGCGTTGTAGAAAAAAGTAAAACAGTAGAAGTTATTAAGATAATTTTGAGTGAAGATGTAAGAGACGTTGCGTCTACTTCACACAATATTGAAGATGTTCACATTGTAAATTCTACAGAAGTCGAAGAGAATACTGTAAAAAATACGACAGTTAATGATAATTTAGGCTGTAACAGGGACAAATCTGTTACAGTCGGGACAGAAACAATACATAAAAATTCAGGCAGACTTAAAAAAGAACGTTCATCACTAAGCTACTATAAGTTTTTTTATGTGCCAGCAAACAAAAGTAATGATATAAAAATGCAAGAAGTACAATACGTAAATACAAGTTTTAAGAAACATTTACATTAACATCTGTGTTATATAATGAATGCGATACAGGTATGATGATACCGATACAGAAGTTGAAATTGAAAAGATATCTTTTAAAATGTACATGCTACAAGTTTCCTTGTATGTTTATCCCAGGAATCTCAATTACTTCTAGGTCTCCCTTTTCTCTCCCGTTACTTTATCCACAGGATAAATAATAGTACTACGATTTTGCATTAGAAATGTATACCCTGAAATGTGACGATAGTTTAAAAAAAGATTTGTTTATACCATTCTAATGCCATTCTAGCGCCAGACATTTTGGCATTTAAAGCAGCTTCGTCAAGATGATTTTCAGAAAAAATAATCGCTGATTGCCATTGACTTATATACTACTAGCTTACTAATTGCATCTTGTATGACATTCTTTGTAGTTTTTCTGAAATCATCCAAAGTACTGACTACCTTATCAATGCCTTTTAGAATAAGATACAGCAACGTTCAAATCATCATATATTGTCTAGAAATACAGATTGAAAACCGGCTAATGTTGTGAATCAAGCTTTAACATTGTCCGAGTACAAATAATGAAATACCATCTAATATCTCATATCTATAATTCCGTACGGTCTCATAAATTTTATATCCGAAGGTGATAGGGATAGAACATCAGACTCTCAAATCTTTGAGGACTGTGGGATTCTTAACAAGCTACAAATAAATAAAGCTGTAAAGTCTGATCAAGGCTTCAATAATGTGTCTCATCTTTTACAGCAAAATGATTTTAACTTAATAAGACCACCTAGTGCAGTGCTAAAGTAACTCCCAGGGCTTTAAACAAAAAAAAATTGAAGCTTTACGCATACTTGTGAAGAGATCTATTGGAAGGTTAAGAAACTGCACTATTAGCACGCCATGTTACTTTGGCCTTAAACTAGTTAGTTTATTAGACTGCATTGTTATAAGTAATTTTTAAAAATAAAATATTGTTAATGCAACATATTCGTTTATTGTCAGTTATAATTCACATCTTGGTTCTCCTTTTTATTCATAAGCTTCTTATAAACTCTTCTGCCAAAACATTAGATAATAAAAAAAAACCTGTGAACCTCATGGTAGAGAGTAATGGTGTTCTATGGTTTGTTAGTACTTGAATGGCTAAGCAGTCAAAGATTTAAATAGTGAGCGGTGGGAAACGTAAGGGATGACGTCATGCTGCAAGCGCGCGAAATCTCGGCAGTTTGTCCTGAATTTCTTAGTAGTACAGTACTGTCTGTACTACTAAGAAATTCAGGACTTTATAGGCGTGATTTTACTGACAACTGTCGCAGAGATCAAGCTATCTTTTATGAACTATAAGAGGCTCATTGAAATGGTAGATAATGTACCCGCGTTCCTTCTACTAGATTATTACATTACGTTGTACGGTATTTAGTACGTTAGCTATATCTAACAGATTTGTTCGTGACGTTATGCTATACCTATTAAAAATATCATTTTAAAATTAACGTCCAACTACTCTCTATGTACCTACTCTGCAATCTTAGAGTAATAACAATAACAACTGTGACTTTTTCGAAGTTAAAGTGTGTGTGCAAACTAGAGCAATTCTGATTGTTTTCATTCAAATAAAAATATTTATGATAATATGTTATCAAGTTGCAGCGCTTACGGACGTCGCCTGATAACAACAATAACACAATCTAGAAACTTCTCCGTACACGTGAGATAATTTAAAGTACGAGCTCGTAGTAGGCTCATAACTAGCAGAAATAGATAACCGTAATAATTAGATAACGAGTATCCGAACGTGTTCCACGACGTTCTAGACTCCTAGCTGTTACAGTGTTACTGCTATGCTATGATTTTTGATCATGGCGGGGCTGTCAGACTGTATACTTGGACAAAAAAATCTGATTATGACGTTGGTTGTGTGAAAATTTGTATCTTCTATGTATTCCACAAACATAACAAAACCTTTTCTCAATCGGAGTTGTCATATTTAGACCACTCAAAGCTTGGAAATTTAGCCTGAAAATGGATTGTGGATTCATTATAAACCAATTTCATCTCTTGATGATGGTGTACCTGTCGAGTTTCAAGTTCCTGGGACAGGCGATGACTACATAGATTTGTCTCATACATTTCTCCACATAAAGGCAAAAGTATTAAATCAAGATTCAATTAACTTGATATCTACTCAAATAGTAGCGCCTGTAATTACTTTAATTAGCTGCATTCACTTTTTAGTCAACTTGGTGTTTATTTAAACCAAAAACTTGTATTACCACCTAATAATACCTATGCATATCGAGCATACATGGAAACCCTTTTAAACTATGCTCCCGCTGCTAAACAATCTCACCTTACTTGTAGTCTTTGGTATGAGGATACAGCAGGAAAAATGGATTCTACAGAAATGGTAAAAACATAGGATTTGCTAAAAAACAGGAATTGATTAGTGAAAGTAAGGAAATAGAAATGATTGGTCATCTTCACGGTGACATTTTCAACCAAGATAAATTTTTAATTAATGGTGTTGAAATGAGTGTTAAATTGGTTCGATCAAGAGAGAGTTTTAATTTAATTGCTGGGTCAAACGATGTAAAGTTTAAAGTAAAAGTGCATAACGGACGCAACTCTTATTGTACGACGAGCACGAATTAATCCAAGTGTATTACTCGCACATCAAAAAGTTTTAGCTTCTACAGCTGCTGTAAACGTTTTAACAATTCCATCGGGTGTTCAAGGAAAAACTCTTGATAATGTATTTTTAGGACAGGTACCCAAAAGATGTATAATTGGATTTGTGACCAATTCTGCATTTAATGGTTCCCTTACTAAAAATCCACTCAACTTTGAAAACTATGGTATTAATTCTTTCAGCGTATATATTGATGGTCAACAAATACCTTCAAAAGCTTTGCAACCACCTTTTAATAATAGTATATTTATATCAGCATATCATACTCTATTCTCGGGAACTGGTATTCACTTTCTTAATGAAGGAAATGGAATCTCTTGTGAACAGTATGCCAAAGGTTACTCTTTCCAAAGGTCTATTAGCATTTGACTTAACCTTGATTTATCAGCCAACTCATCAGCTCATTGGAATCTCATAAAGCATGGTAGTGTAAGATTAGAAGTACGATTTGAATCCTCACTAACACAAACAATTAATTGTATAGTTTATGCTGAGTTTGATAATATTATTGAGATAGATAAAAACAGAAATGTTACTGTAGACTATAGTAGTTAAGGTTATAATATGTGTTGTGTGTTAGATTTTATGTGTTATGTGTAATGCATTTTGTGTGTATGTAACTATGTGAAACGTTATAAAATTAAATAAAACAAATTGTATGCAATATATTATTTTTGATTTCTTTATAAATCTTCTATTTAATCTAACATTGTTCGAGTTTAAAGTTACATCGGACTCTCTCATTAGATCATCAATAATAACAAGATGTGGGTTTTCACCATCAAACATATTAAGATTTGGAATACCATGATGATAGTTAACATTTGGTAAATTATATATAGGTTGCATTTCATCAAAGCACCATGTGATCTGATTAAAATTACAATTACATATTTCTGTAACTGATTTTATGAAATTTGTTACAAAATTTGACTTCCCACATCCACTTGGTCCTGCCACAATAGCAGTAAACGGATGTATAAAGTGAAACATTACACACGTCCAAAGTTCTAAGGGGTGAAATAAAAAATGAAGGTGTTGGTGTAGGTAAACAATTAATATATATTGTGTTCTATAACTAATGTTTTTGGGAAATCAAACAAAATTTATGATTAATTTAAAATTTAATTTTCAAGCAATAACCACTTATAAAAAACCCACACTTCATCACAAGGACAATGTAAAATTTTGTGATTATTTTTTGCAAATATATGATTATTACACACATAACGTTTGTTTAAATTTATGACATTTACCAAATCATTGTATTTTGGACATTTGTATTCTTCAATATTAAAAATTCTATCATTCGTCGTCAACATTTTTAAAAATTGTTTTTCTGCTGAACCACCTTTGTATGCGATCACTTAGTCTTTGCACAAATTTTAAATGTACCAATTTAATATGGGAATGATGTTCTCTTGTTTGTAGGCACATTTTAATTCTTCGGTCACGTCAAAATATGGAATGCCGTGCAAGTGTGTTTCGAAATAACGAACAGTTTTTTGTCTTTTGGCGACAAGTAATTGAAAGGATAACTTGGCCGAAACAAATAATGATCGATAAACGCATAATTTTTATTAAATAGTTTTACGTCTAGAATAGCCATTTCTCTACATTGAAAATGTTTATGAGGATATGTAATGTAAAATCCGTCCATGTCGATGATGTATCTAATCTAATATTTTTTAGATTTTGTGTCATTTTGAACCAAAAAGTTAAAAGTATTTACAGGTGACTAAAAATATGTTTGTTCCAACAAACTTCTCATAACAATGCTTCATTACTTCCCATCATCCCATCTCTTCCTTCTGCTCTTGTCTTCCTGTAATTTAAGTAAACAGAATCACATTCACTAATGATCAACTAATGACTGTCATTGTTAAAAAAGTATTTATTAACTTTTTCACTTTCTGCTATTGTCTTTGTATTCAGGGCTAGGAAATATCCACCGCGCTGCCTCAATGCGTGTTGACGAACTTCACATGCCTTCAAAATTTTCTCAGACATGCAGGTTTCCTCATGATGTTTTCCTTCACCGCTGAGCACGTGGTAAATCAGCACTTAAAATTTCAATTAACAATTTAATTGGTGTCGGCGGGGATCGAACCCGGGTCGCGTACTGTGAAATTTACAGCTTGCGCTAACCATCCGAGCTACCATGGCTTAATCATATACACACATAATATTTAAATATAATTTGTTAACACTAAATCATACACACGTAAGAAAATAACAGAAAGAAAAGTAAGTTTGTCAATAGAATAAACACTTACATCCATGGCCTTTGATGCGTTGAAGTAACACAAATGTATGTAGTATTGATAGATCCACTGCGGTCAAACGACCATACTCTAACTCCATGACTGCAGCTGCTCGGTCTTATATAGTACCAGTAAGTAATAATTCTAATCTAAAGAATTTCTACAGTGTAACTGATAGTACGAGTAACTTTATGCGTCAACAAGCTTATCTCACATTCTGTTGCTTATCTCAACATCCCTTCGTGTTGCGTCTTGTTCAGTGTATTGATGACTCAAATACTATTTGTATAACACAAAAGAATGCAATTTAATATTTAGAAATCACTATAATTGATCATTCCTATGTTAGTCATTGAGTAGATTGGTACTGTAATAATCTACTAATAGCAGTAACATCATGGATACGCTAGATGTACAACAATATCTGAAAAGATTCACCCCAGTCTAGAAAATAATGTTTATGCTGCTAATAGACTGCCCATGTATACCAAAGTACTAACGTATATAATATGCAATTTGGATACATATGATAAACCAGGGTCACATTGGGTAGCTTTATATATCGACACGAATGACGTCGGTCAATATTTTGATTCATATGGACGGTCACCTGTACGATATCATCTAGAGTTTTTAAAAAGGAATTGTAAAAGATGGAACAGGAATGTTGATAGTATTCAGAATGAGTGGACTTCAGTTTGTGGCGAATATTGCTTAATGTATTTGCTATATAAGTTTCAGGGACGTTCAATGCATAGTTTTACGAGTATATTTACAGGGAACACATTGTACAATGATATTTTAGTGGATGAGATGTTTCGCTCTTTTATAGACAATAAGTAATAAGATTTTGTATTTTGTAAATAAAAATTGTAATTAAATTAGGTAATGTGTTGTATTGATGATTCAGATTAGCGTTGTAGATAGGAACATAGAAGTATAATACAATAGCACTGATAAGCCGACGCATACGCCGAGGAAAAATAGACAATGACGGTATTCAATGAACAATAGATAAATAGATAACAACATTGGGGCGCTAATGACGGTGGAGGCCCTCACCGGATATCAATTAGATAAGAGTTAATTGATCTGCACATCTCCGGAACCGTGCATCCTACGCAAAAACGGACCGCAGATTCGTGATCAGAGCATGCCAAAACCTTTTTTTTTTAGGATCGTGAGTCGACGAACGTTGTACCACTTCTGACTCAGTGAGCCAGAAATGGTACTACCTATCTACTCACCTTTGAAGAGAGGCTTGAATTAACTCTCCGTTAAGTATCTGCTAGGTTAATAAACATATTATTTCTTATTTTTTATTGATTTTCTATACCTATAATCAAATTTTAAACAGTTTAGTGCAAAAATCTGTTATATTTTTATTATTCATTTAGTTCTGATTCCGACTCTGAGAAGTTTGACCAGTATGAAATAATACCATCATCATCATGTGGAGGACAGGGAGCAGGGAGGGAGTTGCAGATTAGATGGTATTGTATCCTGTGGCCCTGTGATAGACTGCTGATGAGATTCTGTTAGATGCTGTGTTAAATTCGTTTGGTCGTGTGGAACTGTGGACCTGTTCCTTTTTCCATACTCTGATGGCAGATGTTTTAGGTAGGTACTCTAAATTCGAATTTACTTTTTAAACATTTTTATGTAGAGTTAATTTACTTTAAAATTATATGAAGTTTTAATTAAATATTAACCGTTATCAAATCTATGGTAAGACTAAAACAACAAATTAGTGCAAAATAATCATCCCCTTGGCTTTACGACACAGGCCCCGTTTAATACAGATTACTTCTTTGATTTGTCTATTTATAAAAAACCGATAACTTTGAATACGTCTATTTATCACATATAATAATAATAATAATTTTTATTTCATTTTCACACATGTTTACATAGTACATATAGGAACAAATATGATTATAATTAAAGAAAGTAACAGTAAGTCTAATAAAAATGACATACAATAATAAAAATTAAAACTGTGTGCAGCTTAATAATGTAGACTCTACAAAATAAAAGTTGAAAACTCAAGTATATAATATTAGCTATAGTTCGTGCCAAATCGATTGAGAAAAACGGACATTGACCTTCTCGTATATGCGAGTACTAGAACAGGTCCAGGGACTAAGTATTTAACGAGACTAGGTTGCACCCATTCCAACTTTTAAAATACTCGATTCATCTAGTGTCACTGTGCCTACGCGTCGTACTCGTATTTTGTTGCCGTAGACTGTAGTTACTATAGTTCGTGCCAAATCGATTTAGAAAAACGGACATTGACCTTTCGGTCGTTTAATCAGGGGCTACAAACCTTCAATATATAGGCAATTTAATATGTAGTACTTTCTTTATTTATAATGATTATTTTATAATTTTTTATAATGATTGATATTATATATATTTATTAACTATTATTAAAAAGTTATGTAAAAGATCGTTGTAGAAGAAAAATCATCTATTGTTATAAAGTACTTTATTCATTTAACAACAAAAAGCATTAATTAATAACACATGTAAAGATTCGAGTGATAACGACACCGAATAAGTACGTACTTATTCAAAAGATAAAACTTTATTTCGATATTATATAAAAACTTTATTTTTATTCGGTGCATGCGGACCGGCCCAAAAAATGACGCATCTCTGACTGCCATTGTTACGTTCTTTTAAAATGAACTGACGTAACACGCGTTTTGTTTATTTTAAAGATATGAATTTGCAAAACATCGATATGGTGATTATATTGCTTCATTTTTTTTATATGAAACTGTTATTAAACGAATTGTTGCGTTACTTACATTTAGCGATGTATCGTAAAATTTTACGATGTTTATAGGAACCACAGACAATATTATTTAAGAAACCAAAAAACAAAACATATGTGCTAACCTAGAAGTGTGAATAATATCAATATTTAAATATTGTTATCACATCTAAATTGCGATTTTGTAAGTTACGCCTTTTGACACTCGGCTCATATCTGAGGTCATCATCTGTTTTTCTCAATCGATTTGGCACGAACTATACCTACCTGAAACACTATTATTTATTCTGTCTGAAATAGGTTGAGTACCTGTGTTTTAGATTATCACTAACACTATGGTATTTTAATGTAGGACATAAAATAATTTAAATAATTAAACTATACTATACAGTAAATAAAATAACTAAATAACAATTATTTGTAACCTACAATTAATACAAAACTATTTTAGAATTTCTGACAACTTCTCAGTGTTTTATTATTAATTTTTAATTAATTTTATTCAGAAATTCCCTTACAATTATAGTACGTGAGAATAATATATTCATCCGGTTAATATGGTCACTTTCTTATAACTCGAAACCACAGCACACAGCCTTGTTAGCATAGATGGTTTTATGATACGATAGCTCTTCATCGGTCAGTCAAATAATAAATCTATGTACATAATAATGGATCAAAAGGGCGCTGCTTTAGCGTCGACTTTGGTGTAATATATAAATCAATGCATTTTGACAGTTAACATTATGGTCAATATTTTTGTCGATTTTACCACAAATCATATAGTAAATAGTTGGTGACAAATGGTGTAATGTAGTGATTTTTTTAAGTTGATTTATCGAAGTGTTCCAAAGCTTGTTTGTTTTTTTTTCTTAATATATTAGTTATAGCATACGACTTTGTGTTTTTGTCTCTGTCCAGATCATAGATTAGATAAAGATAGACACACAAACGTGCAATGGCGGGTTGGTGTGGCTTACTATATGAAATTTTACCTAAAATACGCAATAAAAATGAGATTTTTAAGCTGCAGTTAATAGTTTTTATATTAAAAAATAATATTTTATTCTAAAATCTTTATTGCGTCCCCTTAGAAAAAAAGGTGAAATAAAACATATTTTTATAAGTATTTTTATTGTACTAATAAATCAAACAATATAAAATAGGTAATAAAATTTAATTAATATAAAATTTATATGAAATTATAATTAAAATATAATTATTACTATTAAATAAGTAGGTAATAAAATATATTTAATAGATAATTCATGAATAAACTAAAATAAGAATAATAAATTATTTTGTATGAAAGTTAAAAAGTAGTTTTTTTTATAATTTCCAAAATGTCTAAAATCAGAGGTAACAAATTAACTTACTCCATTAATTTTATAGTCTCCCATTAATGTAGGATTATCACAAATGCAGAAAAGTGGCAACATTGAACCTATACGGCAATATTCAACAATTTTATTTAATTATTTGAAGTTTTTTACGTTTATACAAAAATAAGAGCTAAAAATTATGTGTTGAAAGTGATTCCGCTTGATTTATTACGTTTTTGTGACCGTGAATAGCATTCTTTCACTACGCATTTACTCATTTTTTGTCGCGGCTCAACTCTTTCGGCGTCACATTGAAAACTGAACTGACGTTAGCTAGGCATATGTCTATGGCCATATGTGCAGTGGCAACGCTTTAGCGCGATTATTACTGATCTAGTGTAATATATAAATCAATGGCGGCAAAGCTAAAGGTGATCATATTCACGTACCTTATATTACATTTATTATAACTTAAACTATATATCTTTAGTGACTTGTTGAGCTTGTTATATAAAATAGTCTTAAAAGATATAATATGTAAATAACAATAAAAAGCCTCCTCCTTGTTATCTGGAATTTTATGTACCTACGGTTATTTAGATACAAAATAATACTTTTCTTGTACACCAAGATACTTACCGCTTTAATTTAGTTTGAACACAGAATAAATAATAGTACTACGTAGTTTGAAGCCCAACGTCACTTATATAAATCATTGCCCAACGCTCAGATGAAGTAAAAAAGGTAGATATCGCACCTAGAACAAAAACTGTAACCAATTTTATAATTTTGTGTGAGTCAGAGAAGTGTTGCCACTTTGTTTAAAAGTCCCTGAAAATCGAGATACAATACCACAACTATAAGAGCAGGATGCGATGTGTATGCGAAAGTATATCCGTCTGTTTTAATAAATTTCAACAACTTGACAATTCAAAAAAAGATGAAGCACATAGGAGGCGTCTGTAGATCATTTAAGTCTTCTTAATAGATTCTCCAGTGAGCATGTAAGCATCGGTAAAATATATAACAATAACGTATGTATAAAAAAACTACTTGGACGAAAAAATAAATTTCAAAAGTATATTTTAGTAAATGCAAAATAGAACAAACTCCAGTCGGGGGCACAAAGGAGTGTTCTAATTTGTACCCCGGGTAGGAGAGATATGAAGTATCAGCTGAAGAGGACACCTCAGTCTCGGTTAAAAAGAGCAAGGCGGCGTCGCCGTCTCCGGGTAGTAGTGGACAGCATTAAGATTGGAATGAAGTGTCCTGATGTTGCAAAAATTCACGGATAGCGTGACAGAGGTCGCCTTGATCTTATTGCTCCGCTTGCCTCCAGCAGTTTTAGTCGCGAGAAAAATCCCCCCCCCCCTCCCTCTCCCAGAATACGCGGAGCAGCCTAAGTACCCACGCTCAGGGAGAGTAAAGTAGCTTGGTCGTGGATGCTCAGCGAGGGATTCTCCGTTACCAGGAGTGAGGGTACCCTCTTGGGGTTGTTTTTATTTGATTCCGCTACGATGTTAAGGGGAGGAGGAATTGGGCCTCCAACCCAAGCAAAATGCAGAGGTCAACCTCTACTTCACGCAGGTATTCTGTGAGGTCGTGGTACCACCCTGACTCAAGCTAGCCCATCCATGCGACATCAATAGTCGCTGCGTGGCTCTACCACTGTCAAGTCAAGAGGATGGCTGCCATTTTGGTTCATTTCAGCTCAGTCTTATAGCAGCTACCCTTCATTTTTTTATAGGATAGGGTGACAAACGAGCATACAGTCCACCTGATGATAATTATTGTTTTTGCTGTGGCCCATAGACATCTACATATATTCTCAATTACCAATCAAAATGCAGATGCGTTGTCACCCGTGAGGACTAAGATGGAATGCCTCGTTTCCAGTAAAAAGAGTCTCCGGTTCTCTACACTCACTATACGAATAGAGCTATATAGAGCAGCATTAAGCTAATATTTTACGCTGGTATTCTGTGAGAGCGTGGTCCTTCCCCGGTCGAGCCGACCCATTCTACTAGTAGTATAATTGCGGCATAGCTCACTACGTATAAAATATCATCATGTCTTATTAAAATTTTCGTTGGCAGCCTAAAATCATAAATATTTTTTGATAGTAAAATAGTTTTTAGTACTCAACAATTAAAACAGAAACATCAACGACTTAAAAATTTTTATATTTACCTTGACTTCAATTTGATGTAACATAATAACGACTAATTAAAAAAATATGCTGACTACACATATTTTTATAACTTAGTCTAAAATCAGTTACCCAAATCTTGGACCATTAGAAATAAGAAATACTGGCAACATTCTCCCGTTACGTAATCTTGAAACATTGACATTCGTGTTTCGAATAACCTTCAAAATTGTGTTGGAATAACAAATTAAAATATAGTTTAATGAGTACGAGTGAAACGATATTGCTTCAGACTTTTTATTCACTTTAGTATTGTTTTTGCATCATTTAACTACACAGGACGGCATATTGTAGGCAAATTTACTGCACGACGCCCCGGAAAGTACTGAGCGAAAATGAGCGTAGTTTGATGCATGTGTGTGCGTGAACGCGTGTGCTTACATAAAGGAGCGGAGTTTTTTTGGCTTCACCAATAATGAAAGGCCGTGCTGTATCTTCCTTTTTTTACTTCATCTGAGGCCCAACGGTAAATAAAATAATTGTTTATAGGTACCATAGAGTAATTTGTTGAAGGAACAACGCAATGAATGTTGCATAAGCAGTCTATAATTACGTTTGCCCAGACGCACACAAGCAACTGAGTATTGTTTGCAAGTAAATGACGTTTTCCCCAAAAAATGGGGAAATTGTAATAATAGGCACAGTCATGAAATTAATATTTGGGTTGCGTTTAGAATTCTTTATTAATTATTCGCAAAGAGAGAAATGTAAAATTACTTATGTTTGTTAACTAATGTTTTATTTAAAATATTTATATACGTAATATCTTATACTATGATGTAGTATCTCGTGTCATAATGTAACATAATAACATAATAGATATTCACATATCTATTATGATATTATATTATTCTGTTAGAAATGATATATCTATATAAGTATATAGTATTATATATTTATATAAATATAATATATAATATTAATGAATAAGTCTTTTGTATTAAAAAATTAAATATTTTTTAGCTAATGTTTTATTTAAATTATTTATATACGTTATATCTTATTATATAATATATATTCACAAATCTATAATAGATTCAGTCATTAATATCAATTTGTTAGAAGTGATATAATTATATAAGTAGTATATATTTATATAAATATATAATATGGTACTTTATTGACTAGGCATTTTATATTAAAACGAAATAAGATTCGGAAGGAGAAAAGTTTTTAAAATAAAACATGAAATTAAAAATATTTTTTAAATAAGTGTAAGATATCCAAGCACTTAACAATAAATAAAAATACCTGCTTATGCGTGAATATTGTGGGTATCTTTATTTGTCAAATATAGTTTAATGAATAATAATAAAATTAAAACAACAATATATATATATATATATATATATATATATATATATATATATTGTTGTATGTTTATTTCATCGTTTCACTCGTACTCATTAAACTATATTTTAATTTGTTATTCCAACACAATTTTGAAGGTTATTCGAAGAAAGAATGTCAATGTTTCAAGATTACGTAACGGGAGAATGTTGCCAGTATTTCTTATTTCTAATGGTCCAAGATTTGGGTAACTGATTTTAGACTAAGTTATAAAAATATGTGTAGTCAGCATATTTTTTTAATTAGTCGTTATTATGTTACATCAAATTGAAGTCAAGGTAAATATAAAAATTTTTAAGTCGCTGATGTCTCTGTTTTAATTGTTGAGTACTTAAAAACTATTTTACTATCAAAAAATATTTATGATTTTAGGCTGCCAACGAATATTTTAATAAGACATGATGATATTTTTTACGTAGTGAGCTATGCTGCAATTATACTATTAGTAGAATGGGTCGGCTCGACCGGGGAAGGACCACGCTCTCACAGAATACCAGCGCAAAATATTAGCTTAATGCTGCTCTTTCGTATGGTGAGTGTAGAGAACCGGAGACTCTTTTTAATGGAAACGAGGCATTCCATCTTAGTCCTCACGGGTGACAACGCATCTGTATTTTGATTGGTAATTGAGATATATGTAGATGTCTATGGGCCACAGCAAAAACAATAATTATCATCAGGTGGACTGTATGCTCAATTGTCACCCTATCCTATAAAAAAATTAAGGGTAGCTGCTATAAGACTGAGCTGAAATGAACCAAAATGGCAGCCATCCTCTTGACTTGACAGTGGTAGAGCCACGCAGCGACTATTGATGTCGCATGGATGGGCTAGCTTGAGTCAGGGTGGTACCACGACCTCACAGAATACCTGCGTGAAGTAGAGGTTGACCTCTGCATTTTGCTTGGGTTGGAGGCCCAATTCCTCCTCCCCTTAACATCGTAGCGGAATCAAATAAAAACAACCCCAAGAGGGTACCCTCACTCCTGGTAACGGAGAATCCCTCGCTGAGCATCCACGACCAAGCTACTTTACTCTCCCTGAGCGTGGGTACTTAGGCTGCTCCGCGTATTCTGGGGGAAGGAGGGGGGGGGATTTTTCTCGCGACTAAAACTGCTGGAGGCAAGCGCAGCAATAAGATCAAGGCGACCTCTGTCACGCTATCCGTGAATTTTTGCAACATCAGGACACTTCATTCCAATCTTAATGCTGTCCACTACTACCCGGAGACGGCGACGCCGCCTTGCTCTTTTTAACCGAGACTGAGGTGTCCTCTTCAGCTGATACTTCATATCTCTCCTACCCGGGGTACAAATTAGAACACTCCTTTGTGCCCCCGGCTGGAGTTTGTTCTATTTTGCATTTACTAAAATATACTTTTTTGTATTCCATGGAAATTTATTTTTTCGTCCAATTAGTTTTTTTATACATACGTTGTTGTTGTATATTTTATCGATGCTTACATGCTCACTGGAGAATCTATTAAGAAGACTTAAATGATCTACAGACGCCTCCTATGTGCTTCATCTTTTTTTGAATTGTCAAGTTGTTGAAATTTATTAAAACAGACGGATATACTTTCGCATACACATCGCATATTGCTCTTATAGTTGTGGTATTGTATCTCGATTTTCAGGGACTTTTAAACAAAGTGGCAACACTTCTCTGACTCACACAAAGTTATAAAATTGGTTACAGTTTTTGTTCTAGGTGCGATATCTACCTTTTTTTACTTCATCTGAGCGTTGGGCAATGATTTATATAAGTGACGTTGGGCTTCAAACTACGTAGTACTATTATTTATTCTGTGTTCAAACTAAATTAAAGCGATAAGTATCTTGGTGTACAAGAAAAGTATTGTTTTGTATCTAAATAACCGTAGGTACATAAAATTCCAGATAACAAGGAGGAGGCTTTTTATTGTTATTTACATATTATATCTTTTAAGACTATTTTATATAATAAGCTCAACAAGTCACTAAAGATATATAGTTTAAGTTATAATAAATGTAATATAAGGTACGTGAATATGATCACCTTTAGCTTTGCCGCCATTGATTTATATATTACACTAGATCAGTAATAATCGCGCTAAAGCGTTGCCACTGCACATATGGCCATAGACATATGCCTAGCTAACGTCAGTTCAGTTTTCAATGTGACGCCGAAAGAGTTGAGCCGCGACAAAAAATGAGTAAATGCGTAGTGAACGAATGCTATTCACGGTCACAAAAACGTAATAAATCAAGCGAAATCACTTTCAACACATAATGCTTTTTAGCTCTTATTTTCGTATAAACGTAAAAAATCTCAAATAATTAAATAAAATTGTTGAATATTGCCGTTTAGGTTCAATGTTGCCACTTTTCTGCATTTGTGATAATCCTACATTAATGGGAGACTATAAAATTAATGGAGTAAGTTAATTTGTTACCTCTGATTTTAGATATTTTGGAAATTATAATAAAAACTACTTTTTAACTTTCATACAAAATAATTTATTATTCTTATTTTAGTTTATTCATGAATTATCTATTAAATATATTTTATTACCTACTTATTTAATAGTAATAATTATATTTTAATTATAATTTCATACAAATTTTATATTAATTATATTTACCTATTTTATATTGTTTGATTTATTAGTACAATAAAAATACTTATAAAAATATGTTTTATTTCACCTTTTTTTCTAAGGGGACGCAATAAAGATTTTAGAATAAAATATTATTTTTTAATATAAAAACTATTAACTGCAGCTTAATCTCATTTTTATTGCGTATTTTAGGTAAAATTTCATATAGTAAGCCACACCAACCCGTCATTGCACGTTTGTGCAACGGCGGGTTGGTGTCATAATGTAACATAATAACATAATTGATATTCACATATCTATTATGCTATTATATTATTCTGTTAGAAATGATATATCTATATAAGTATATAGTATTATATATTTATATAAATATAATATATTTTAATGAATAAGTCTTTTATATTAAAAAATTAAGTATTTGTTAACTAATGTTTTATTTAAATTATTTATATACGTTATATCTTATTATATAATATAAATTTACAAATCTATAATAGATTCAGTCATTAATATCAATCTGTTAGAAGTGATATAATTATATAAGTAGTATATATTTAATATTATATTTATATAATATGGTACTTTATTGACTAGGCATTTTATATTAAAACGAAAAAGATTCGGAAGGAAAAAAGTTTTTTAAATAAAACCTGAAATTAAAAATATTTTTTAAATAACTGTAAGATATCCAAGCACTTAACAATAAATAAAAATACCTGCTTATGCGTGAATATTGTGGGTATCTTTATTTGTCAAATAAACATACAACAATATATATATATATATATATATATATATATATATATATATATATATATATATATATATATATATATATATATTTATATAAATATAATATATTTAATGAATAGGTCTTTTGTATTAAAAAATTAATATATTTGTTAACTAATGTTTTATTATATAATATATACTTTATTGACTAGGCATTTTATATTAAAACGAAATAAGATTCGGAAGGAGAAAAGTTTTTTAAACAAAACATGAAATTAAAAATATTTTTTAAATAACTATATCCAAGTACTTAAACAATAAATAAAAATACCTGCTTACGCGTGAATATTGTGGGTAACAAACAACAAAATATGGGGTAAAATATACTACTATGCCTAGCAACATTTTCATTATATTGGCGTCTGTCAAATTTACGATTTATTATTTTGTTTTGATGAATGTTTTTTTACAAAAATGTAAGATGCTAGGCCGTATTGACCCGTGAAATGAGATTTTTAAATTATTTTCATTATTATGTGATGAGTTGTGACACCCTCTCACAGCACATTACGTCATTTTTTAGAAAATTGCGCGAACTCTTTACGCGACTACGTGTACGTGGATTCGGGTACTGAGTCGTAAGTCGTAACTGACGCGAGACGCCATTGAGCTATTATGTACTACGTACTAGAGGAGACACTGCATTCAGCTACTCTGTTCCACTCAACTGCGGTGCATGCACTGCACTTTAATCAGTCACTCGCTAGGCGCTTGTAGAGTTGTCACGTGTTGTGTTGATTTAAAAAAAATCTCTTGATAAAAATATGCCGGTATATATTGCACAAATAATTCAAGAAATGTCAGTAAAAACCAAGGAATTACTTTTCATCGGTTAATAAGATACTTATTCAATAAAAAAGTATTATAAATTAATAATAAAGCAAATTATTCCTAAGACGCCATCTCGTATCATTGAATATAGATTATGAAATTAATATGTTCAGATGCGACATTTCTGTGGGTACTTAAGTTTAGGACGAATATATTATTATACTACACATTTTTTTTGTAGAAACATATAAGTTATTATAATTAAGCTAAATTTTTCATGTTTAAATCTACTTATTATTCTTTTATTTTATTTTTAGGTTTCCACTTCAAAGTCAAAGTGGAATAAATTCGTCCATTTTTAACTCTCGCGTGCCCAGCATTTATGAACGATTATTTACAACATTTATGATTCTAATTTAAATAAATATATTTGTAATTTAAATTTTATGTTAATAAGTTTTGTTAAACATACATTTAGTACGTTTTTTTATATTTGACATAGATACCTTTTAAAATATTCAGATAACAATATCATTAAAATGTAATTCTGACATAATATTATGTAATATTATATTAAATTAGCACATATACAAAATAAAAAACAATTAAAAAAATTGTACTCGATATAATTAACAATACAATATAAATAAACAATTATTACATACTGACCATTCTACTTACGTATAATCTATAATAACAAAAACTGACCGCGCAAGCGCAATGCGCGTTTATACCAACTGCGCATGCGCGACTCTACTATTACCGCGCATGCGCGAAGACATAGAGTAGCGCACAATTTTTGTTTGGAATAGCTTCTCTAGTACGTAGTACATTATAACTCAATGCGAGACGCGCCAAAAGTCGTACGTAGTCTTAAAAGGCTAACTTCAAATGGCGTCACTTTGCGTGCGCTCACTGCGGTTCTATTCTAAGCCTAATAATTCTATGATAGGTACCTGTTCTCTTTAACATTGTATTGCGTACTTACTGTTCTTATACATATTTATTAAAAATATGTATATAGCCAATATCTAATATTATATTCGAGAAATTTTGCACCTTTTGTATATTACTTATTACCTAACACCGTATTTATTACTTATATCAGCCTATATCTTATCTGTGACGCTGTTTTATATAAGTGAAATAATAAGGTTAAAAAGCACATGAATAAACATTTTCACATTATCACAGATTAGTAAATAGTTTACATTATCGGATCATAGGTACCTACACACAAAGATTTATATAGTCATACATAATGACACAAATGTAAGCATAGATAAGAGTGTATACGGAAATAGATAAGAATCTCTAACGTAAAAATTTCATCAAAATACACTTCAAACCATTATTCAAGGGACAAAACAGGAGCGACAATCCGTCGACGGCCAAGTTCCCGCCAAAACTCCAAAAAAAAAAATTATCTTGTGAAACATAGAACTAGAATATTTAGATTTGACTTTTCTAGGTAATTTAAAATCTTTAATTTTTTTATAGATTGGAAACAGTGGAACCACAGGAAAATCATCATTGCGTTATTATTGATATATCTAAATATTATTCATCGAAGCATGTACTAGAAGAAGCTTATAGTACACAGGTTACAATAATATTCATTAAGATTCATAAAAAACGTTGTGAATTGAATTGGAACAATGTAAATTATAACAAAAACGCTATTTTTAAATTTTTTGTCTGTTTGTTTGTTCCGGCTAATTTCCGAAATGGCTTAACTGATTTTGACGGGACGTTAACTGGCAGGTAGCTGATGTTATACAAAGCAACTTATAAACTTCAGCTATTCCACTCTCTGAGAACTTCTTCAAAGCCTCAGAGTCGCACTCAAATCATTCAATTCGTGAGGCAGCTACTTATGCAGCCCCACCCCCCTCTCGCTATCGAGTCCGCAGGCCGAGAAACTCTCTCTCGGACCCGCCTAATAAACTAACTAACGACCTCCTGGCGGCTCAGGCTAACTCTAATTAAATTAAATTATTACTCACTCATAATTAATTTGCCTTCGTAGGCACGTCCCTCAGCGGCTCGTAGCCGCCTGCGCCCTCTTTTCCCTAAAGAGGGTCGCTCACGATAAGGCACAATAAAGCTTAATCAGCCAGTTGCCTGTCCCTAAAGGCGGTTTTTAGAGGGTATCACTTAGGTCCCCGGTAGGATGTGAGTCCCTCATAACCACGATAGACCGGCTATCGTGGTATGCGTAATGCATTTTCCGCCTCCCTACGTATAGGGTAGCCCTTTATTTGCTTCGGGCGCAAAAAAAATTCAGCTATTTTTATTTTTTAAAAAGAATTAGGGTTCCGAGCAATAAGATTAAAACAATAAGGAACAATTAAACAAAAAAGTAATAAATTCCACCTAGGTGCACGCAAATATGCTTAAAAACTTTCTATCAAAAAGTTTTCTCTATAAATATAATTACATAGATTAACTAACTGTCCCCTGCGATTTCGTCCGCGTGAAATTAATTACGATTGGATTTTATGGGTTTTAATTTTTTACACAGTACCCTAATTCTCTTTCTATAATTAAAGTAGCCTAAGTTACTCCTAGAAACATTAGCTATCTGCCAGTGAAAGTCCCGTCAAATTTGGTTCAGCTGTTTAAGAAAATAGCCGGAATAAACAGACAGACAAAATGTACCGAATATCCTTTCATAAACATTTAGTAAAACGCTGTTATTTTGACTCCAGCCTCCCGAACAAGCCGGTTTCCGAAAAGGCTTCAGTACTATAGACCACATACATACCCTGCGGCAGATTGTACAGAAGACCGAAGAGTACAATCTGCCACTCTGCCTGGCGTATGTTGACTATGAGAAAGCCTTTGATTCCGTCGAAATTTGGGCGGTGCTACAGTCCCTTCAGCGGTGTCAAGTTGACTGTCGGTACATCGAAGTGCTGAAGTGTTTGTACATTAGGAGTACAGAACCAGAGTTCGAAACCTATCCAACTGCAGAGAGGTGTAAGACAGGGTGATATTATATCCCCGAAACTCTTCACCGCTGCATTGGAAGACGTTTTCAAGCTACTGGATTGGAAAGGATACGGTATTAACATCAATGGCGAGTACATAACTCACCTTCGATTTTCCGACGATATATTCCTTATGGCAGAATCGCTGGAGGACCTAAGCAATATGATCAATGGTATACCTCAATGGTGTCTCGCAACGGATATGTCTTAAGATGAACATGGACAAAACAAAGATCATGTCACACCTATGCCGGTAGTTGTTGGGAGCACTATGCTCGAAGTTGTTGACGAGTACGTTTACCTGGGACCAATAGTCCGACTAGGTAAGTCCAACTTCGACGGAGAGATCAATCGACGGTTTCAACTCGGGTGGGCAGCGTTCGGGAAATTACGACACATCTCTCGTCAGCTATACCTCAAACTCTGAAAACTAGATTGTACACCAATGCGTGTCGCCAGTGATGACATACGGATCTGAGACGTGGTCCTTCACTGCTGGCCGTATGAGGACGCTCAAGGTCGACAGCGATCTATGGAGAGGGCTATGCTCGAAGTTTCTCTGCGTGATAGACTCAGAAATGAGCACATCCGCAGTAAAACAAGAGTGACCGACATAGCCAACGAATTAATAAGCTGAAGTGGCAATGGGCCAAAATATAATAGCAATATAGCTTTATAAACTTTGATTATATACAGGTATATAATCAAAGTTTATAAAGTTCTCTAATGTAGGTATAAAAGTCACGAAAACCTATTTTGCGTTTAATCTTGTCACTTTGGCAGAACGTCCATGTTTGCATCAAGGTAACTAAACTATTATAAAATATTGGTGACTATTTATAAAATAAAACACAAAGGATATTTCCTACAACTCGGTGTTGGCTCTTGATGTAATAACAATTTGCACGTAGTTGCAATTCACAAACAGGAAGTTGGTGTTTTTAGACTAGAAAAGCGATTATTAGAAAACAATCTACGTTTTTCTTTACTCGCATACAGTTTACGACGGAAATGGAAGACAGATTGACGATACAGTAGTGGAAGTCTCGCATGGTATTCGTCATAGATAGGAAACTCTATGAGATTTCTGGCATTTCACATAGACGCCTCTTCACGAAATGGGGTGATGGATACTCTAGCATCATCACCACACGGTTAATTAAAAGCTTAAACTAAGTGCGAGAGGGTGCATCACAGAGTACTTTTTATACTGCACCTAAATAATGTAGCATGAGATGAAATAAGAACAAGTATAAGAGAGGCCGCAGACTTACAATGTGCGTGTGATTTCCCTACGCTCGGATTTTTTTTAATTTTTTTAATTTATTCTTAATTGTAACACCTTACAACTAAGGTAACAATGGGCGTACAAAATGATTCTCGGCATGCTCTGCCAGTCAACCCGTAGTGTGGTGAGTTATTATGGCAGGTGTAAATTCGCTTTATAATCTTTGGATTTTTTATATAGGTACCAATGTATGACAATTTAATCTATGTTACTGCCAAAATTTGATATCATTCAACCTAGTACTTCACAATTTCCAAGAGCTTCTAGGCGCATTAACTTCCGTTCATATTATCTCTGATTAATTTATCCAGCTAAACCATAGTCGTTCAGTCCGTTCCACACGACCAAACAAATTTAACACAGAATCCAACAGAATCTCATCAGCAGTCTATCACAGGGCCACAGAATACAATACCATCTAATCTGCAACTCCCTCCCTGCTCCCTGCCTTCCACATGATGATGATGGTATTATTTCATACTGGTCAAACTTCTCAGAGTCGGAATCAGAACTAAATGAATAATAAAAATATAACAGATTTTTGCACTAAACTGTCTCAAATTTGAAATTTGTATAGAAAATCAATAAAAAATAAGAAATGATATGTTTATTTTAACCTAGCAGATACTTAACGGAGAGTTAATTCAAGCCTCTCTTCAACGGTGATAGCAAGTCGCAAAGTTGTATCCCGTTTGACTATCGCTGGCCCGATTAGATATACGAGCTCATCAAAGACGAAATTCTCAAATTCATACAATATTATATCTGGGTATAAATCCGAGTTTAGAGTGCAAGGTGATGTCTGATGTTTCCCATATTCTAATCTATCACTTTAGAATGCACCCAAAATGTCCTCTTTTATTTTCGTCTTCTTTTTATTATTAAAGCAAATGTTTTGTACGTGGTAGAGCCACGCTGCAGCTATATTATGGTTGTAGCACGAATGAGTCGGCTCGACCGGGGAAGGACCCTCACAATATACCAGTGAAAAATAGCAGCTAAATGCTGCTGTTTATCGTATGGTGAGTGAAGAGATCCGGAGGCCCTTTTGCTGGAAAGGAGGCATTCTATCTTAGTCATTACGAAACAACGCATCTGCATTTTGATTCGTAATCGAGGATAGATGTAGATGTCTATGGGCCACAGCCAACTTACAATTTTATGCTGCGGGAGCTCTAAATACACACACAGATTGTTTATGTGTGCGTTCGCAAAGATTTAAATCGGTTCGTCGGTGTGTTGTGCGTTCGTACGAGAGCATACATTACATCCGTACGTGCGTGATCTGTTTAAACTTAAATAATTAGGAGTGTTTATTACTTAGAGCATACATAATATACTGATGTGTATTAATATAAGGTTTGTTATGATATTAGATGCATATATGTACGTGAATGCGTGTTCTTACAATAAGTTAAGAATGGCTTTGGCTTAGTTTTTGCGTCGCTTAAAATTTACCCAGCACTCCGTCTATTTTTATAATATTAATATGCTTTATATTTTTTTAAATCTTTACGAAAGAATTTTTTTTAGAAAACAAACAGGCCTTGGTTATGGATTCGATTCTATATATTACATATCAAAGCTAAAAAATTAAACAAATAAAACCTGTCCTTAATTATATATATCACTCGATAAAATTAATTTGCCTTGACCGCAAAAATAAATAACTTTGACGGTCATCTTCGCAGACCTTTCAAATATTATGCGCTTTTACAACTTACGACTGCTTTCAACAAAAACATTTCATTGTAAATATACAACAAAGTTGTAAGTCCTGATTTTGAATCTCAGGCAGAACATCAAGTCCTTATAATATAATCATATTACATTTGTACAAAATTATTAAAAAACTACACTACGAAGACATTCTGTAGAAATACGTATATACCTACTCAGTTATAAATTTAATTGAAGTGTCTGTTCGTAATATTGTTTTTTTTTTATAGAGTAAGGGTGACAAACGAGCACACGGTCTACCTGATGCTACGTGGATGCTGTAGCCCATCTTCATTTATCTTCATTTATCTTCAATTAAAAATCAAAATGCAGATGCGTTACTTGCCCTGAGGACTGAGATGGAATGCCTCGTTTACAGTAAAAAGGGTCTCCGGTTCTCCACACTCACCATACGAAACACAGCAGCATTAAGCTGCTATTTTACGCTTGTATTCTGTGAGAGCGCGGTCCTTCTCCGGTCGAGCCGACCCATTCGTGCTACAACTACTATAAAAACTGCAGCATGACTCTAGTACCACGTATAAACTCAAAATAAAAAAAATATATTTTTTAAATTAAGAGGTCACAAAAATACTTAACATTGTTGACACAATATACCTAACTAATTTAAGTAAACTTAATTTTTAGGTTGCCACATGTATTTAGCATTGGAGTTTACTAGAGTCCACCAATCTGGATTCTTTATTAATAGTCAGAAAAGATTTAAAATTGAAACAATTTACTCCAAAGTTCAATCATATTACTAACTCGGCTTTTATTGGGTCCTTATATACGAAATTAGCGTTTTATCGTACTGACCACTTTGATCTGAAATATCTCCTCTTTGGTTAAGAATTCCAAATTCAAATTTATACATTTTTATTAAATTCGTTTAGCTGGTACATTTGAGTTTTGAAAACAGTCATTCATTTGTTTTTTCCTCATTATTTTTTTCCTTTGGCGTCGTTGATATTTACGTGTACGAGTTCTACCGTGGCACCAGTGCTGCAGAAACTGCTCGAAGGATTAATGATGTGTACGGCGCTGGTGTTGCAAAAGAAAGCATGGTACGTTTTTGGTTTCAACGTTTTTGTTCTGGAAATTTCGACCTTCAGAACCAATCCCGTGGACGACCGGAGTCCAAAGTGGAAAATGAAGAATTAAAGGCTATTGTGGAAGGGGATCCATCACAAAGCACTTCAGAGATAGCTGCAGGTTTCTGGGGTTAGTGATAAAATTGTATTAATCTACTTGAAGCAAATCGGGAAAGTAAAACAACTTGAAAGATGGGAACTTGCAAACACGCGTCGACTGCTGTGTTACTTTGCTCAACCGACACAAAAATGAAGGGATTTTAAATCGAATCATTACTTGTGATGAAAAGTGGATACTGTACTATAATCGAAAGGGCTCGTCGCAATGTCTGAACCCTGGAGACCCAGCCAAATCCTGCCCTAAACGAAAATTGACTCAGAAAAAGTCACTTGTGTATGTTTGGTGGACCAGCACCGGTGTCGTTCACTACAGCTTTCTAAAATCTGGCTAAACAATTACAGCAGATATCTATTGTCAGCAACTGCAAACTATGAAGGAAGAACTAGCTGCTAAACAACCGAGATTGGTCAATCGCTCTAGACCATTGCTGCTTCACGACAACGCAAGACCACACACTGCACAACAAACAACCACTAAGTTAGATGAGCTACAATTGGAATGTCTGCGAAATCCACCGTACTCTCCGGACCTTGCTCCAACAGATTACCATTTTTTCCAGAAATTGAACTTCTTACATGGAAAAAAATTCAACTCCGATGCGGTAGTCCAAACCGATTTTATTGATTGTCGTCCCCATGGTTTTTTTAGTAAAGAACTCAATGAACTACCTATGAGATGGCAAAAGTGCATAGATAACTACGGTGTATGCTTTGATTAATTAAATACAATATTTTACAAAAAAAGTGACTTTATATTCCTCCCGTACAAAACGCCAATTTCAAATGTGAGGATATTATATCAAAGGCCATACGTCAACTTTACGAGTCGCTGTTTGTCTGGAGGTTTTGATTTTTTTCAGGAATCTGATCGTTCAAAATGTTTGGAGAATACAGACGAATCCCAACCATCTGGCAACCCTAAATTCAGTTGCCGAAAGATTTTATAAAAATTAATTATCTTTTATACGGTCACGCATTACGTGTTCTTCTACACACGTGACGCCTTTGAATCTGAAGCACGCGCGGATACAGAGTACCTCCTAGTTACACGCCTTGTTCAACGGTTACACGCAATGATTTTCACGACTACAATATTTAAAAAACACACATTTTTTCCTGTATTGTGGTGGCGATTTACATATTATACATATGTACAAATTGCATTAGGAGTTAGGACGCACATCAAAACTCTGAACAATAGTACGTAGTACTATTATTTATTCTGTAACAATAGTTAATAGGCCTATATATAACTATTATAATAATAATTCCACCAGACCGAATTTCGGTCAGGGTGTCCAGTTTCAATGGAGACTAGCATACTGCGTAAGACTGGCTTATATAGTGCCCATGTGCCTAAGACAAGTGCATGCGCAATGCAAGCATAGCTCTGCGCTCTGTTCTCACCTTAGAGTACAGGTATATAAGCAAGCTGCGCTTATGTATACTCTAAGATTCCCACACAAATAGTACGAACGAAGGGTAATCCGACACGAGCGGAGAGGCACGAGGTACGGGGATGAAAAATCGCCAACTTCCTAAGTAGGTACGGGTTGCTACTGAAAATATCTTGACAGAAATACCCAATAACTGATTCTGGCCCGACGCGGGATTCAAATCCAGGACCTCACGTTCAGCAACCGCGTTTACGACCATCACATTGAGACAGTCATAACTATTATAATAATGATTAATATTATTTATAATAGCTATTATTATTTATTAATCATAACATTTTTAGCTTTACCATTTAAACGAATAAATTCTACGGCTTTATTTTCTTCATACAATTAGTGCCCTAATCAGGCGCCCATCCATCGCGCTCTCGAAACTTCGCCTAAATACGAGTAAAATAATGAAATATGTAGTAAATGTAGCTCATGGGCTATCACAGAACACCAGCGTCAAATTGCAAATAGCAGCTTAACGCTGCCGTGTTTCGTTTGGTGAGTGTAGAGAACCGGAGACCCTTTTCACTGGAAACGAGGCATTCCATTTTCGTTCTCACCACAAACTAATAAGAGTACTAACGTACACACGCACGAGGATAGATATGGATGTCTATGTACCACAGCAACCATTTACCTATGTAGTCTATACCTCTTTATGTACATACGCGTGTAACGGTTTGGTAACGGTACTTATAACCCGGGTTCGATCCCCGTCGGCACCAGTGAAGTTGTCAATTATAATTTTAAGTGCTGATTTACCACGTGCTTGTTGTAGAAGAAAATCATTGAGAACATTGAGTTATATAAATCAATGATTGAGAACCTGCTTGCATTTCTGAATGTGTCCGCCCAACACACTTTAAAAATAATTATAAATAGGTACTACCTACTTTCTCATTTAATATTACTCGTAGGTACTCCGTATTTTACACTACCGAGTTACAATATTTTTGATTCAATAAATTTTATAAGTACAGTACTTTATGCTTATAATTAAGCTATAATAATTATCATTATTATATTTTTTTAACTTTAAAACTTGACTAAAGATTTTCTCCAACACAGTTTAAAAATGTCAGTAAAAATTAATAGTTAATAAACTTACAACCCTAACAATGTTTGACGCCTAGCGGCCTAGCGCGAATCCCGAACGAACGCTGGCGCTGCTGTGAAATGGAAATGCAAATAACAAATATCAAACACCCGTGTTAAAAGACAGGGACAGCATCACTCTTTCTCGAAAGTACTGGAACGTGTTCGGCTTCCTTCGGTTGTTCTCGACTTATCGATTCGACCGCTGCGTTTGGAACGTACATAACGTACATAATTTCTTTTGCAGTAAAGGCCTGTATGTTCAATGAAATGTCGACTTTATGGCATTAACTCAAAGTTTTTTAACGGTTAAACTTATGCAGAACCTTTTTGCATAATTTTACTTGTACATTCGAGAAAGTTCTCTGCTATACGTCTGTAGAATGAGAATGTGGATTAGATATATCTATTTGACACAGTTCATTATACTTCAATGTTGACACATTTATAAAGTAGGTACCTAGTAGGTAGGTTAGGGTAGTAGACGCACTTGATTGTTGCTTGCCTTTTTTGCCATTAGGTTAGGGCTTTGAGTATTATGAATACTCAAAGGGTTAGGGTCTTTGATTATATAGGTACTTGCATTGCCCACCTTATATATATCAATAAAACGTCTATGAAGCAAGATATAAGATAGGTACCTCGTACAATAATTGCAATACAACCATACTATTTTTTTTCTTTTTTATAAACAATAGTAGTAATCTTATTGATTAACATTACTAACATTCCTTTTAACCACTCCTGGTAAGCTTGAAACGCTTGTGTTACAAGCGGTTCGCGACAGTAGCACAGTATTATATTGTGACCGTAGCCATACATTGACTTAAATATATTACTAGGGTAAGGATCGGGCCGACCATTGATTACTGTGTATATACTAGAGAGGGCCGACCGAACAACTAAAACGGACCAATGCATTGGCCCTAAAATTACAGTTTAGGGCCAACGTAAATCGCGAATCGCGGTGCGCGCGCAGGACAGATTTGCTTGTCACAAATATATCTAGTTGCGTGGTAAAAGAATGAAAAAATTACGATACAAAGACAAAAAAAACATGGGATATCGTATCATCGGTAAATAACCTTATATTAATTTTGTTACAATAAAATTATTATATAAACGCATTTTTAATTTTATTTTACAGTTAGTTTTAACGTTACCAAGACTAGGCCAGGGTTGCATTCAGACCCTTAAAAATATTATACAAGTAAAATAAAATTATACTATTTTTAAAAAATTATATCGCGTTTGACGTTTCATGTTTATTTTTTCCCATGTGCCGGGATTTTGGCGTCACGCGTCTAGTTTACCTATAGGGTGCGTTTGGCAGAAAAAAGCGCTAGCAAGCGCTTGTAAGCAAAATGGCGATCGTAAGCGGTAAGCGCTGTCAAATCGTAAGTAGCTATTTTCCTCTAGGACACGATGTTAGTTTTACCGGGGAACCTAACCTAATTTAAATATATTTTTGTGAAGTATTCATATTAAAAACTTACCAATCATGAATTTTTAATAACATGTATATGTCTATTCATGTCATTATATTACTTAATACTAATATTGAAAAATACAACTTATAAACTCTACTTCAAAGCAAACAAATTAAATAAGCAAAGCAAAATGGCGGATTGTGTCAGCGCTACTGAAGTAGCAATCGTGTCCTGGCCGAAAACTATTTTAGCGCTAGTAAGCGCTTGCTAGCGCTTTTTCTGCCAAACGTACCCATACGTTTCGTTTTTTAACGGTTTTATCTTTATTTCTGTTTAATTTTTGTCTAAAGAACTTAGTGTAAATTAAATTTTGAATATTGGTACCTAATATATTTTATATTCAATAAGGGTAAAACGAAAAGAGTACAATAGAAAAGGATCGATCTAGCATCGATTGACCCGAAAGGGAGCTAATTCTAATTTTATTAAAAAAAACTAAAATTTTAAAAAAATTAAATGTAAGAGGACCCAATAATAATACAAGTAGAACTTTAGGTAAAATTGTGGTATTTTCGCTTAGTATTATTATGATACCGTGTACTACAAACTATGAAATAATGGTACAATTAGAATAATTATACTACGAAATCCGACCCTGGTTACGTCGTGTTTTGATATGCCGTTTATATTATGACAGATGCGCTACTTTTTCTTGTATGAAAAAGTTATGAGTATAATATTTAGATGGGCCTATCCTTCCTTTTAAAATCTTTGGTACCATATTATTTATTCTGTGACCATAGTCAAATGGCGGATTCGAACCCACGACTATTAGGGTTTTAGCACAAAGTTGGTTACGTCTGCGATTAAAAACCTGACACTACTCTGGCTAGTAGATCTCGAAGGTAGTAGATATAACGGCAAATATATATACTTAAGTAAATTATATTTTCTTGCTTATTTTATTTTTATGTACTTCCACTTACTAAGAAGTGTACCTACTTACTACATTTGTTTATATCAAAATGTTTGATTATTTTGATTTTTTTTAACTTTCTAAGTAACTGATTTGCCAATTTTTCTTTTGTAATGGGCAAGATAGTTTTTCAATTAATTAATATTTTCTTTATTTTATTTAGATTTGCAAAAATCCAAAAAAATAAGTATAACTAGTATGAATCAGATTTTTTGCTTATATCGTAATAAAAAAATAATAATAGTGGTTAAAGTATAAAATTGCCATTTTAATAAAGGTCAGGAATATAGATTCATTTCTTTATGTATTTTTTTATTTATTTATTAAAATGGAGTGGCCACTTTGTATTAAAATTAAACCTGCATTTTTTGTTTGTTGCGATGTGCATTGTTTTGTTGCTATAAAATCCGTAAAATTAGCGCGTAGTGTTCGCGATTATGTAAACCTGCATTGTCCAAGATTCGTGATTAAAACTTTTTTAATTCAAAAACTATAACATTCTGAATTAAAACATTTTATGTCAGTCTATTGTTTGTATTTCAATTGTTTTTTACAATCAGTATTTGAATTAAACATAGAGGCAATTATTTATTCTGTGATTGAGGTCACAAAAATGGAGCAATTTTCGAATGCAAGCTCCAACGTGGTTCTATCGTAGTTCGTAGCAGACACAGCTCGCAATATCAATACTGCGTTTTGAAAGGATACGACTAACAAGCTGGCGACTACCAAAAGCAGAAATGTCTTTTGTGAAAACCTTCGAAGAATGATGGCTAAACTCTCAGAGAAACAACCTGTACTGGTCAATCGATCTACGCCATTACTCCTCGTAGGCTGCGCAATAAACTGTTTTAACATTACAAGACCTATAGGTACGCCATCCTTCGTAATCGCCAAACCTTCTCCCAACCGATTACAACAATTTGATGCGAGGAAAAAACTGTATTTTTAGAAAGCATTACACATAAATAAAATAAAATATCATAGCAGCTATATTATATACAGCAGCACGAACGGGTCGGCTCGACCGGGGAAATACCACACTCACATTTTTGTATAATTATAAAATACAAAAAGAAGCACATAGTACCAGCGTAAAAGAGCAGAATAATTCTGCTGTTTCTTAGGATAAATAAAGGGACCCTCTTTAAGTAAGGGGGCATAACATCTTAGTTTTCAGGGGGTGCTAAGTAATAACGCATCTCCATTTTAATTCTTAATCGAGAATGTATGTAGATGTCTATTGACCACAGCATCCACTTACCATCAGATGGACTGTGTGCTCGTTTGATACCCTCATTCTTTAAAAAAAAAACATAATAAACATAAATATTATTAATAACAACAAATAAAAGACAGTCACTAAGCAAATGTAATACAAAAAGAGTTCCCGTATTACCTTCTATAAAAACTTTACCGTGTATTCTTACAAGAATTCTCCCAATATCATGTCAATCAAGGGAGTGAGGACTGTCAACTTATATTTTTATCACTCTCTAGCAATTGCCTTTTGTGGTATGACTAATATCTATAAATGTAAAACGCATACCTTATGTGGTACATTTTATCACTAATGAACTGACAGGTGACAACTGTTCGATTAGTTTGCGCTGAACTTATGATATGCCGGAAAGAGAGACATTAATCATTCTAAAATGTTACAAGTTAGCAGCGAGACGGCATAAGATTGGTCCCAATACAGAGTTAGGGCGTATACACATGGTCAGGTCAGCTCTAAACGGCGAAACGAGAAACCTCGTCGTCTATAGCAAACACTCGCAACAATCGATATTCATATCAAATGATTTTGTTATTAAAATTCAGCTTTGAAATCATAAGGTTATTATTTATATCGTTTCAGTGCCATTTATTAATCTTTGCACGCCTATCTTTTCTAATTTCTATTTTGTATAGTGTAACTGGCTGTGCTGTGTCCGATATATGCATTTTTTGTCAGAAAACAACCATCGTATAACAACCCACCAAACCTTTATCGTATCGGATGATTGATGATGAGGAACCTATATAGGACAAATGAATGAAACATTCATTTAGGATACAGGGTTATTTTGCAACTCGTTTTTTTTTTATATATTTGAACTTAAGTTTAAAATTGAAATTAATCTAGCTACTCTTTGAAAAATAACTCAAAAGATGAAATGATTTTACTATCTCACTAGCGACGCGCCCTGACTTTGCATGAGTGCGGGTGGAATCTAATGTAAGCCACATTATTAGATTTTTAAAAAGAAACCTCAATGACCATTTCTTTATCAATTTTCAATAAAAAAAAACTCCATGTTCTTCAGTCTAGATCCAACCTAGATACTCCTGGCATTGCTCTCTCCATGAAGTTTCATCACAATCGGTTCAGCCATTTCGAAGATTACCCTCATTTCTTAATGTGATTCATGTCTTACTGATATTCAAATAACCCCCTGAGTTCGATAAGAGGCAGTTGTTTAACAGATAGAAGCTGCAATTTTGTTTACATTTATAGACAAGTCGCACATTTATTAATATAATAAAAACATCTTCATACTAAAGAGCCCAGGTCTTGGGCCTGGGTACTCGTCCAAATATGTTTTTACATCACACTGCTACTTTTATTTTACTTATAAAATAAACGATTTGCAATGTTGTGTTTGCCAAATAAATACATATCTTTCTTTCTTTCTAATTTCACAGAGAGTACACTAGCAAGACGGGCTCAAGTAACCCGCCGGCCTCCTGCAACGTAGAAATATTGTTATATAAATATGTTAAATGATGTGTCAATTGTAATTTCAAGTGCTTTTTTCCAAGTGCTAGTTCCTGAAGGAAAACATCAACAACGCATCTGCGTTTTGATTCTTAATCAAGGACAAATGTCTATGGGCCACAGCATCCACTTACCATCAGGTGGACTGTGTGCTCGTTTGTGCCTTATTCTTTGTTATACAAAAAGGAAATAAACATGTCTGAAGAATCAAAATGTTATGTGAAGTTCGCCAACTCGATCTGTAGGAGAACCCTCTTAGGTTTTAGCAATGGGAGAAGCCCGGTGGCCAGCAGTGGGACCCATATAGGCTGTAACCATTATGTACTATAATGTACAGATATTAGCACAATACTTTTTGCTTTCAATCACAAATTCAAGCTATATATGTGATATTCCTGTAAATACTAACTTGTCAATAAACTGTCCCGACGTACTTGTGAATCTTGATACTTGTGAATACAACTTTACTGGTAGAAGGACTTCTTTTCAGCCTGGTCCGTCTGAGTAAATACCACTTTGATTTAGTTTAGTTTAGTTTAGTCCACTCCACGTCTAAGCGCGTATTTTGCGTGTGGGCATGAATAATATGCTTATTCGAGCCATGATATCACCCCGAAGAAGCTCAGCAGTCCCTTGATGTTGCAAGCAACTTCGGGGAGCGATCCCGGCGTGCCGAGATGTTTAGCCCTGTATGAAGCGACTTCTGGACATGTCAGCAACACGTGAGCCGCCGTTTCTTCCTCTCCCATGCCCTGCACAGGGGGCTGTCAGTAACACCTATGGTGAACAAATGTTTGTTAAAAGAGCCATGTCCTGTGATAGCACTTGTTACTATCCTGATCTGTGGCTTGTTCAGTCTCATTAGAACCTTGGTTAGACGACTGTTTATTTCAGGTAGGGCCTCCCTAGCTTGTCTACTGTCTACAAAAATTTTCCAAAGCTGAGCGTGTAAATTATTGAAGTATCTACGTACCAGTGAACGAACGTAGCCAAAGGGGATTGGTATTATTAGTTCCGGCCCTACAGTTGCTAGGGCCGATCCCCTTCCGGCAGTTCATCTGCTGCATCGTTGCCTCTAGATCCACTGTGTCCCTTGATCCATTGCAGAGTCACATTGTTGTACTTACATACCTCATTCAATCGTTGATGGCACTCGTGTATCAGTCCCGAGTTCGTCACATTGCAACTCAGAGCTTGTAGTACTGCCATACTGTCGGTCAGTATTCTGATGGAGAAGTCTTTCACCTTCCTAGCATCTATTGCTATGGCCGCTTGGATGATACCCATGCATTCAGCCTGGAAGACTGTGTTGTGGGTACCCAGCGGTGTGCATATGTTGATATTAAGGTCTTCAGAGAAAGCCCTAGACCCCACACCTTCATTTGTCTTAGAGCATCCGTGAAAACTTTGAGCTCTCTTGGACCACTTTGATATTTGTTACTATCGCCAAACAGCAGAGCGTACACTTCTGTGTTCCTGTCTTAAGAGTTTTTTTATAGAATAAGGGTGACAAAGGAACACACAGTCCACCTGATGGATTTACCATGCTGTGGACCATAGACATTTACATCTTTTTCAAGTTTTTTGGGTGGAACCCACCTTTTTTGGGTTCTACAGTGCCTTAAGGTACTTAAAAATCTCAATTAAGAATACTTTTTTTAAAAAAATGCAGATGCGTTGTCACCTCTGAGAGCTAAAATGATTTTCTCCTCGTTTCGAGTAAAAGAAACACAGCAGCATCAAGCTGTTAGTTTAAGCTGGTATTCTATGACAGCGTGATCTCATTCGTGCTAAAACCATAATATAACTGCAGCATGGTTCCACCTATATGGATATAGAAAGCCAGTATCAATATTCATGACAGACTAATCTATCTTAGTCCTCAGAGGCGATGAAACATCCGTAGCGTTCTATTTTTGAAGTTGGCTGCAGTTATCCTTGAACTGCAGTGACCATTTACCATCAATTGAACTGTACGTTAGTGTGTGTTAGTTATGTTTTATAAAAAGTACACACATAGAATATAGGTGTTACCTCATCAAGTACGATTGCACGACCACGACACGGCGCCAAACCGTGTCCGTCCGTCGCACGTGAAAAGGCCCGTTATTTTATGTACTGCGAATATATAGAATGTGTACACAATGCCGTAGGAAAGGTCGCAGGTTTGCTGGCACGTTCCTTACACCAATGCGGAAACGGAACGTTAATCGATGTCAGCATAAAGTTAAAACAATAAAGCAAGCATAATACCTAACACGTCAAAAGGCGTACAATTACACGATACTACGTATTTTGAAGATAACACAGTTCTAATTAACAAGTTTTTGTGTTTATAAGAGAATTTAAAAAACAATGAGGTTTGAAGTGTATGTTTTTTTGTGTTCTTAATGTTCACCGATTTATTGGAAGCGTTGGAAACGGCTAAACTGATTAATTTGTTTCTTTTTTTACATACATAAGGACACGCCTGTCACCAAGAGGGATAGGCAGAGACTCTCTAGCTCCTCTACATCCATATACCTAAGCATAGGTACATGCTCGTCGGTTAAGAGTACTCTTAATTTGACATATTTTCAATATATGTGTCGTCAATTTGGTCGACAAACTTTCGCCTAGGGCTTCTACCAACTCTGCCGTTCACTTCTGCAACATAAATTTGCTTTGTCATTCTTTCCTCATTCATTCTTTCTACATGACCAAACCACCGAAGCATTACTTTCTTAATCCTCATCACAACATCATCTTGCACACCACACTCTTCTCTTATCACACAATTTCTCACCCTGTCACTCAAAATCAGCCCTAACATACTCCTTAACGACTGCATTTCTACTGCGTTTATTCTACTCTCGTGCTTCTTCTGCCACACCCAACTTTCACTACCATACGTTAAAGTAGCGACTAACACAACATTGTGAATTGCCATATGTGCCTTTTTTTGGCACATTCTGACTTTCTACAATAGAGTGTAGAGCCCCATTTACTCCATTTCCTGTGTTCACTAGTCGTTCTATATCATCGTAGGTATATCATTATCATATCTCCCATCCCCGCTAAATTTTATTAAATACTTTATACTTCAGGGTGGTTCCAAGTATATTCAAAGCGAAAATTCTATCCCTAAAGTACGTAGTACTGTTATTAATTATTCTGTGCGTAAAGGGAGAAATATTGAAGACGAAGATTTAATTTTAAATATTTAGACGACAACCTAAGTTGTTACCTCTTGAAGTCGACTTGTAATTTTTATTATTATATGTAATTACATTATATTCTCCTTTTAAGAAACTGAAAAATAATCAATTAATTTTTGATTAATAACGTATTGGATTAATTTCTAAGCACTATTTAATAACGTGTACTACTACTAAACTAATTTTTAATCTATACATATAAATAGTAAATTTTTACTAGGTATAGATACACCTAGCACATGCAGTATAGCAATAAAAGTAATACTCGTAACCAGGTTGTTAATACACATTACGATTATATATCATTCAAAGATGAAATATATATATATAGGGTAACCTGTCCAACAATGGGCCACCTAAATTTTAAAACTTAATAACTTCGCTGTTTCTTAAGATATTAGGTGTAAGTTTTTAGGCGAAGATAGCAAATTTAATTGGCTACAGATTAACATTATTTTTTTTTCTTAAAACATTTGTAGATATATCATGACTAAGGTTTTTTTAAAAAATGGGAAATGATCCATTGTGTACTTATGTGAGTACACAATGAGCCTAGCTATATTTAACAATGAGCCAGGATCCAATGTACTTATTATTTTGTACTATTTGCAATACATTTGGTAATTTTATTAATAAAACAGTGCTTTTTATTTATAACCTTCGTTTTATTAGTTTATTTTTGTTATATTAAAAAAAAATACAGAACATTTTTTTATTTTGAGTGAGTTTTATTAAAGTAAGAGAAACTTAAACATTGTAATAGTTAAAAAAATATTATCAAACACTAAAAAAACAACAAAAAATAATAACAATCAGTCTCATAATAAGTAATACTATTATAGTAAAGAAAACTGTAACGAATAAACATCATAGCTAGTCAATGACATTACTATCGCAAATTTAACTTTGGTGACATGCGAAGTGGGAAAACATAAGTAGAGTTTCGGGTTTTTGTGCCATTTATTTTTGGTAGCGGTAGAATCATTTTTATATCTGTAATATTCACTTCAGCAAAATCCGGTTCTAATGGCATGTAGTATTTACATTTCATATTCTCTTTTACTTTAAGTCTCATAAAAGATGCCACGTAGGTCTCAGAGTTCAAAACTTCTGTTATTACTGCAGCATAATATATTTTTATCTTTTTTAGTATTGAATGATACCAATACGTAATCATTACATTTAGGCTTTCTTTCTAGTTCTCGAAAGTTTTCGTTTACCATAGGTAAATTGTCAGCATCAAGATCTTCATCTTCATCCTCTCTACCACTTATATCAGACTCGCTCAAATCTATAACCTCAAAATTTTCCTCTTCACTTGTTTCAGGATCTGATGGAATTACAACCTTCTTTGCTTTCTTCTTTTTCCTTGGTTCTTCGAAATTTTTGTCTTGCAGTATAGGTCGTTTAATTGCACTTGCCGCAGACTTCTTGTCTCGTGTTTTTTTTCGTTCTTCAGCTATCTGATTCTTTTCTGGCGTATCCGTAGCAATCATGCTTTTTCCTAGTTTTCTCGGCTTACGACGTCCAGCTCGTGGTCCACTTTTTAAGGACAGCATAAATTCTTTAGGTGATTTAAATGTCCGGTCGCCTGTATCTTTCAGAACTTCGTGCATAATTGAAGATGGACTTTGAGAATTTTGTGCTTCAAAAAGAGCCATAATGTGTTCAGGAGTAGTAGATTCCAATAAAGATGGACTTTCAGCACTCCGGATTCCAGTATTATTACCTCCAACATCTTCAGAAGGGTTTTCCTCAAACAGTATTGGACTATGAGCACAGGTAATATCTGATGATGGACTAACAAGATTCTTTCTGTCGTTTAATTGTTCAGAAGGTGCAGCCATTAATTTCGCAGATGACGTTTCCGGTTGGTCTCTATCAGTAACAGCAGATGGCATGAAGTCAATTTCGCTAAAAACGTCTGCGTCGAACGGGAAAATACCACATTTTTTAAAAGCAGAGGTTATATTAACTGGCGTCATTGATTTTGCATATGCGTATCCTACGCACTCGGCTATATTGTATATAGTCATCTGTTTTCCGGGATTTCTCATTAACCATGAATCTACGGCACTATTATAATAGGCTTTGAAGGGACCAATTAAGCCCACGTCAAGAGGTTGCATTTTACTTGTTGTGTGGGGGTGTAATGTAAGGATTGTCACTCCAGAACGTTTCGCCATGTCCAAAGCTTCAATACTTAAATGGGATTCGTGATTGTCCATGATTAATAAAGCTGGATTTTATGAACTTGCAGAGGTATGTTTTATAAAATGCTTCATTACTTCAATAAACAACTCTGCGTTCATCCACCCACTTGGATTAGCAAGTCCGAGGGATCCAATAGGGGCGCCAGTCATCATATAATCCTTTAAGTTCTTCCTTGGAAAAACTAACGCCGGAGGTAAGGCTTGCCCAGACGCACAGACAATAGCACATGTTGTCACTAATGTACCCTTCTCTCCACTAGTTATTTTACAAATATTCTGGCGCCCTTTAGGTGCTATAACTTTTAGCGGCTTCTGAACGGTTGTAGTAGCAGTTTCATCCAAATTGTAGATTCTACAGCCATTTCCAAAAGATGGGTGGCGTTCCATAACGTTCTTTAAGTTATCAAAAAACATCTTAACTGTGTCTTTGTTAAAAGCGGTGGCACGAGCAAGGCTGCAGGATTCTGGTTTTTTCAAGGATAAATCCAGATTCCTTGATCTATATGACCGAAGCCATTCAAGGCCTGCCATTTTTTCACGATTCCAACTATCAGGAGTTTTAATAATATTTATAGTTGCCATTTGATAAGCAAGGCTTCGAACGTCTTTAGTGGATACCTAACCCATAAAATTTTAACGCACATTCTTTGATATATTCTGTCAGTGATTTTTCTTGTTCATTAGTAAATATTTTGTTGACATCATAATTGGGTGTCAATCGCTGCTTGTGTAAATCCGCAGTACTAACATTTACATTTTTTTTAATGTAACGTTGCAGTGTTGGATAGCATACATTATACTCTTTAGCTGCTTTTCTGATACTCCATCCTTGCCTATAATGTCTGATAGCCTGAAGCACGTTATCAGCAGTGTGGTTACCTTTCTTTCTTTTATTAACTTTAGTGCGCGCCATCTAAAACAAAAAGTAAAAATTACAATGCGTCAGTAAATATTTAACTAAAAGAAAACGTATAACAAAAGAAAAAATGTTAGTAGGTTATTTGTGTAGATATAATAAAAAACATAAACACTAGCAATGAGCCACATGGCAAACAATGAAACACGATTCGTACACAATGAAACATGGCTCATTGTGTACAACGGGGTTTCGTTTCATTGTGTACTATATGTGACATATTTCTAAAACCTTGAAATAAAAATGTAAAATAAAAACAATCAAGTATGTTTTGTACGTAACTGAAATCTGTAATACATGTACAATGTCAAGCAATATTAAGAAAAAAAGCAAACTTTAACACATAATAATGAAAAATCGACAAATATTATTAAAAAATCTTACTTTTTTTGCGTAAAATCCGTATAATGACGGCCACGCGTCTGCTTCGCACGCGCCGCAGTCGCGAACTGGGGCGGTGGGAGGGGACTTGGGGCCGCGTCTTTACATGTACTGTGCACTATCTGGCAACTTCGCATTTTTGAAATATAGCATTGTTTGTGTACTACTGGCTCAATGTTGGACAGGTGACCCTATATATATATATATATATATATATATATATATATATATATATATATATATATTTATATTTATATATATATATATATATATATATATATATATATATATATATATATATATATAATGACTATTAGAAAATCGTAAATTTAATAACATTAATTTAAAACACAGTTTATTCGTTATTTGTATCAAAACAATTGTAAAATTTTAACCTAGGGTTAATCATTAAAAAAGTAGATTGTGTAGAGTTCTAAAATAGGAAATAGCGCGGCGCGGTTCAACGGCCATCTTGTCTAGGTATTACTAAATTAGGTTAATGTTTATGAAACGGTCTGTGCTGTAACGGTAATTTTTATTCGCACTCAATATTTTAAATTTGTAAAAGGCTCGAGTCGTCCAACGGTGAAAAATTTGTGCAATGTCGGTGTCTGCAGTATTTTTTTTTAATTGTATACTTACAATTTTTCTTACCACATATATACCAATGATAAGACCTTTTGTAGATTTAAGTTATCACAGTAAGTGTAACTATATAGCTTAATGCCAATATGTATAGTATAGGATTAGGTTACCGTATAATAATAGGTACTTAGGTATATTATAAAATAAATTAATAAAATAAAAATAACAGTTCGGTAGGCTTCATACAGCATGATATTAACCCTTTACCGCATGGAATTTTTAAATCAACTTAAAAAAAATATTTAGTTCTATACCTTATACCTGTTGATATAAAAATATTTAAAAAAAAAATCGAGGTATTATTCATTACAAAAAAAATATCCAAAGTTTTGGTTCCAAATTTGGAACGATATGCATTCAAGCTTATAATTGTACGTGTTCCATATTTGGAACATCATGCAGTGTGTTCTACTTTTGGATAAGCATGTTTTTTTTAAGGTCATAATTTCAAATTTATGTCTAAATAAAAACATATTTTAAGAAATTAAATACTTATGTGACGTCGTATCAATATAATTGCAAATTTATTTTATTAGAAAAATGTCAAAAATATGATTACTAAAAATTGTGAAGTTTTTATATAGGTATTATTATACATATAGATTTTATAATTAAATTATTTATATTTAATCAATTTTTTAAATTAAGTTACTTCAATTAATTAAAACTACATAAAAATATATTTACTTAATATTTTTATTTTCATACATTTAAGAAATTAGTTTATTAAAAATAATACAAAAAAACCTATGCGAAAGCAAACATTTATGAATTTTAATTTATTTATTCAATCATGCGACATGTGAAATTTTTTAAAACAGTTGCGGTCCTTATTCAAGCATAAATAACATTTGCACTTAGTACACATTACTTGGGTTTTTTTGACCACAGCCGACCATCTTACACCTTTGTCGGTCAGTCTTCCACTCCGGCCAGTGATTAAAGCCATCTTCGGCTACTTCAACAGGAGGCAATTCAATGCGGCGTCGTTTTTTGTCTTTTTTAATATTTTCTATATTTGCATTTAGCGGTCGTCCTCTGCGAGTTGGTGTAAAAACTCTGGCATCTTCTTGCATCAGAATTTCTGCCACCATTAATTTAAAATCCAGCAAGGGTATGTACATGTCTTCACCTTTTTGTTTGGTTCTACGTCTCCACAATAACCAACTATTTACACAGACTAGGTCTATAAAATGGAAGAACAATCTGTGATGCCACTTTTTGCTTCGAATTTTAATCCTATAAAAACCTAGCATAGAATCTAATAAGTCTACGCCGCCCATATATTTATTATAAATTGTAATAGCCTTTGGGCAAGGGATATCAATTTTGGCCCTTTTTTTCTTTAAAAATCTTTTCACCATTGCCATGGGTTCTTTGCCTACGTATGAAGAACACAGGCTAACAGGTTTATTGTCTACCCAAGTAGTAACGGTTAATTTGACATCCTCATAAATGGTAGATTTTTCCGCACAATATCCTCTTTCTTCTTTCATAATAGTTTTTTTTTCTATATTTATATTGGGTGCTCTATTGAGCTGAATTGTTCCTAAAGGAAGGAGTCCTTTTTTATGCAAGTTGGCCATCAAAGGCAAACTAGTGTACCAATTGTCCACAAAAATTTTATAATTAAGATTTTGAGGAACAGTGTTTAACAAACGCTGGACAATGTTTCCTGGTATTCCGAGGTCAGGGCAGTTCTCTGGCGGATCAGGGTGTTTTCCAGTATCAACCTCAAAATCGTAGCTAAAGCCACTGGCTCCGCTTAGCACATAATTGAGGTAGCCCCATTTGTGTGGTTTTTTGGCATTATAACGCCTCATACCAGAAGTACGTGCTTTGGTAGGAATCATTTGTTCATCAATTGCCAAGTATTCTTCTTTAGGCACTTGTAACAGTCTTTCACGCAATATGTTAAGGAAAGGGCGTATCTTTTGTAACCGGTCAAAATTTGGATCACCGGACTCCAACTCATCATTTTTGTTAAAAAAATGTAAAAACCTTTTTACTTCTTCAAACTTGTTACAAGTCATTGCTGAAGCCACCTTTTCAATGTATGTACCTTCCTTCCAATAATGACGTGTTGTTGGAAGATGCACCACAGACATATAAATTATTATGCCTAAAAATTTACGTATGTCTTCTTCCGTGACTTCATTGTGGTTGCTTTCGGTGATTTGATCAGCATATAAGTTGCTCTCCCTTACAATTAAATTAATCGCTGAAGAAGGAAATAAAAATTTAAAGAAATCCATGGGCGCTTCGAGTTTCATAATTTCATTTGGGAGATCTTGGCATCCTAAAAACGCAATATGTGACTCGTCATACGCCATACTTTCATCAGACCATACACATTTAACCTTCTTTCTCTTATTTTCTGTGCGCTGTTTTGACGTAGAAGGCTTGCTTGAGATATCTTCTTCTTCCGTTTCATAAGGAATATATTCGTCGCAATCATTATCAAGAGCGTCGTCATCTAAATAAATTTCTTCAAATTCACCTACATTTCCACGATCATCATCTGAAGCGATTTCATCGTCACTGCTCTCTGGAATGAAAATCTCAGGACCTGGGTTTCTATAAGTTTCATCATCCGATGCCTTCTCATCTTCACTACTCTCTGGGATGGAAAATGCAGGACCTGTGAAAAAATATTATACATTCATTTCAGAAAAAAAATCATCCCCACATTAAGTACGTGTAGGGGAGGTACCCCAGAAAAAAACATTTTTCATAATTTTATTTTAGCACTTTGTCGGCGTAGTAAATACACATATCCATGCAAAGTTTCATCTTTCTAGCGCTAACAGTTTGGACGGTAGAGCGAAGACGGACAGACGGACGGACGGACATGACGAAACTATAAGGGTTCCTTGACGTATACTACGGAACCCTAAAAAGACTGGTCAATTCGATGGGACTGGCTGGATTTAGCCCTCGCCATCCAGGTTTGAGTTCTAGGTTAAGATATAGTTAGCAACCCGTCCCGGACGTGCCCGGGGATGTATTCTATACCTAAACTTTCCTCAAGAATCCCTCTATCTATTGTGACCACCGCATGAAAATCCGTGCAGTAGTTTTCGTAAACAGACAGACAGATAGACGTGGCCGACGGCTTTGTTTCATAATATTTAGTGAAGTGATGATGAGTTCATATATAAATAATCAAAACTAGGACGAGTATAATTAACTTACACTGCATAATGTTCCAAATATGACCAAGGGGGGTTTAACGAACACATTGCATGAAGTTCCAAATTTGGCCAGTTAAAAAGCGCCTGGCTGCATTTTGTTCCGAATTTGGAACAAACTTTGACCGATTAATTAAACAAGATACTATAAAATATACTTACGTTTTTTACCATAAAAGCGCTGAGGATCCATTTTTCTGCAACACTCACACAGTTTTTTAATTTTATTGCAAGAACAACAACACTTATCGCTGTATGAAGCTGAGAAACGTCGGGCTCCTACAAAATGGCGGCCTCAACTGTTTTGTCCAGAGATAATAACGTTTCAAAAGACTAGAATGGAGGTTGTTTATAGTAGCTTAGTTAAAGCACACCTTACTTTTGTTTGTTGATGCAGAACGGAATAGATAGATGGCGTTGATAACATTTTACAAGGAAAAAATTAAAGCGTTCCAAATTTGGCACAGTATGCGGTAAAGGGTTAATACCCACAGCAGGTTTTTGTTTTTTATGACTATGGCTCTCCATAAAATAATCTATCCATTTGTTCCTTTGAGTATATTTGCTCACAAAAGGGAGGGTGATGTATGGAAAGGGAATTGAAAGGGTGCCGCTCCCCTCCCGTTGATATACCCTTCACCGTTATATTTATCACGCTCGATACTATCAGTAACCCAATTTTACCGTTTTTACTATCGCTCTGCACTGGCTTGGCTCGTCTATTAGTTTTATTTCAAGTGTGTCTATTTAAATAGGAAGTGCAATTTGCGTTACAGGTAGATAATAATCGTAGAAGAGTGGCGTTGTATAATATTGTATAGAGACGCGGGGGCGGGCGCCTCGGATATTTTTACTCATGACGTGGGCACAGTGCGCGCACCTCCAACGTGCGGGCTAGACAAAATGAGGCCAGAACTAAAGCGGTAAGCTGAGCTCTAGCGGGTCACAAATTGACGGATGAAAAACAAAATGGTTAAGATCAATTGTAATGCTCCACAGCTCTGTACTTACCTTTACTTTCTATACCCTACAGACCAAAATACCGCAGTACAGGTACTATGCAGTTCGGTGGCAGAAATTGTTCCCAGACGGAACGTTCCAATCTTAGACAGAAAAGTAGTATTTATTTTGTAATCATCAACTTTTTTTGCCTCGAATTTGCGTTACAGGTAGATAATAATCGTAGAAGAGTGGCGTTGTATAATATTGTATAGAGACGCGGGGGCGGGCGCCTCGGATATTTTTACTCATGACGTGGGCACAGTGCGCGCACCTCCAACGTGCGGGCTAGACAAAATGAGGCCAGAACTAAAGCGGTAAGCTGAGCTCTAGCGGGTCACAAATTGACGGATGAAAAACAAAATGGTTAAGATCAATTGTAATGCTCCACAGCTCTGTACTTACCTTTACTTTCTATACCCTGCAGACCAAAATACCGCAGTACAAGTACTATGCAGTTCGGTGGCAGAAATTGTTCCCAGACGGAACGTTCCAATCTTAGACAGAAAAGTAGTATTTATTTTGTAATCATCAACTTTTTTTGCCTCGAATACGCCAGATACCTTTACAATCTGAGTATCTTAAAAATAAAAAATACCAGACAAGTGCGAGTAGGAATCACGGCCCTAAAGGTTCCGTATAAACTAAAATTATGTAGGTTGATAATCCACATTCATCCCAGAAGTATAAGTAGTCGCCGAACGTGGCTCTTAACTTAATAATGAGAGAATGAGAGAAAAAAATAATCTTCACATACTACATCGGTCTACAGCACTACTCCCAATCGCAAATGTACCCAAGCTAGTAGTCACAAAATATTTTTTATTTGTTTTATCTACTATTGAACGATTTTCGGAAATAATCATACTTGTTTCGACTGCTAAAGTCTGATTAAAAATAACCTATATCTACGAGTAGAATATGTTATCCTTAGCGTTGACAACCTACATTAAAATTTTCTAACCAACGCTCAGAGAAAATTGATGTCCGTGCATTAATTTTCACGTGAATCATGAGCCGCACAGACAGAGACAAAAATTCTGTCACTGATTTGGCTTGAGTATTGACTATCACCTGGTACTACTCTCCTAGCCCTAATCTTAATACTTTATCCAAAAAATATTAAAATTGCAGTCACAAGTCTCCCCCAGATTTATTCTAATATGTAGAAGTAAGAAAAAAAAACAATACTACAATTATTACTTCAACAGTAATTTGCAATTATAGACAACCATCAAAAATCATATTTCACTTGACAATAATACTGTAAGTCCTCAAGGTTGGCCCGAGATTAAGGGTAGACTCAAGGTGCCACGAGAGAGTCCGATGAGTGGGTATGGCATGTCCACTCTGGATGAGAGTTGACGGGTTGTGATGGGAAGAGAAAATAATAAAATTACATTATACAACTAAGCAATTTAAATCAATTAATAATAATAATACTCGGTGCAGGGAAGTGACGACCCCATCGCCCGCTGACGTAACAGTTATGTGACAAAACTGATACGTCAGCGCAGTCAGTCAGCATCTTGCCAAGAGGTGTGTGGCGTGCCTCGATAAAAATGTGCACATGGCCTCACCATGAAACGGCGCCCAGTATGGGCGTCTCTCGTTAAATTACGTGCAAAGGGCCTGCCTGGATGTCGCCAGGGCGCGTCTGGAGCTAGCGCTGGACGCAACAGCATAAGAAACGCCAGCATCTCCTAATCTCACCTTCGTTACCAAGGCTAAGTCAAGGGAAAATAGGAAGGAATATTACCAGTGCGAATACTAGCGAGTTACGCTACTCTTTTTATTAGGTTTGGACCCAATTTGGCCAGGCCCTAAACATTAAATGCAAAATGTTGCGTAGATGTTTGGTATAACCAATAAGTAGTTTTCGCGGCCACATATTTCCAGTAGTTCGCCAAGGTCCCACTAACTGTCAGCCGTGCCAACTTGCGAAGTGATCATTTCTCTACAGCTGTTAATAATACCCTTGATTTTTTATTTTATAACCATCAATTTATATTTCTTACTGTTTTCTTTTTTCGAAAAATACATCAGGGTATGCAACTCTCCACTGACGCCGGAGCAAATGTTCTCGTAAAATAAGAAACTCGAAAAAATCTTTGTAGGTACTCGTATATTAACTCATTCGCTGTCGCATATAGAGGACAGTGAAAGTGTTGAAGTACAAAGATTAAATTATGAATTTCCAATTACATGATTATACATATATCTAACAGTTGAAACCAAACAAAAAAAGGGGTAGCTCTTGAAGTTCCCTAAGTTGTATCTGTCCGGAAAAATTACTGATGTTAACCGATTTTACATGAACGTTGTGCGTGGGAGAAAAGTTCTTTTTTTTTTTTTTTTAGAATAGGGTGACAAACGAGCACGCAGTCCACCTGATGGTAAGTGGTTGCTGCGGCCTAGAGACATCTACATCTATCCTCCATTAAAAATCAAAATGCAGATGCGTTGTCACCCGTGAGGACTGAGATGGAATGCCTCGTTTCCAGTAAAAAGGGTCTCCGGTTCTCTACACTCACCATACGAAATACAGCAGCATTAAGCTACTATTTCACGCTGGTATTCTGTGAGAGCGTGGTCCCTCCCCGGTCGAGCAGACCCATTCGTGCTACAACTATACTACTAATATAACTGCAGCATGGCTCTACCACGTAACAAAAGTTCTTGTGAAACCGCACTGTGGTGGCCCGCCGATTATCCAGATGGTGTCATATGATATCGCGAGTTTTATCGCGTTGTGCGGCGGTGGATTACTCTAAACAATTTCTCTAAGCACTACTGTGGTGGATGCGATAGAATAGGCAAAAGGAAAAGGATGCAACATCTCTTCGCAGCGCCAGTGAGTTCAGCCAATGAAAAAGAACTCTACCGTCAACGATTTGAGCCGACATGCCCTGGATGCGGTCTAGTGGATGGAGCTTGCACTGGGGATCTCCGGCCAAGAGATGATGATGATGAATAGTAATCCTTGTGATGCAAAATAATCTCAAATCGGCCAACCGACCAGCTGGGCCGCAGAGTTAGCACGTTTTATCTTTCTACACACAACACGTTACTCTTCAGTCTCGTGAATGTTATATGTACTGAAACGTTAGCGTCATTCATTTTGGGGGTTCCGTAGTTACACAACAAGGAACCCTTATAGTTTCGTCATGTCCGTCTGTCAGCGGTTTTACTCAGACCCTAGGTGCTACAAAACTGTAATTTGTCATAGTTATAGATTTTGAACGAATTAACCATGTTGGTTAATTAACCATGTGGTTAATTCGTTCAAGTTATAGATATATTAATCAAGCTTACAAAACTGAAATAAAATATGAAAAAACATTTTTAGGTATCCCCCCCCCCATACAGGTAACTGAAGGATGATTTTTTTACCTGTCTATTCCATCGTGTGGGGTTTCGGTGGATAGGTCATTCAAAAACACCGGAGGTGGGGTCCATTTGCGAAATATTTAGCTTTAAAGTAGTATTTTTCCCTCTACCAACTAAACCGTTGTATCTGGAAATGTGAAATGAATACACTTATACTTATATACTTATAGTATATATAATAATGTCCTCCAGACCGACGGCGGCCTGCTTCAACAGAAGCTAGCCATCGGCGCAGGACAGGATTATAGTGCATAAGTGTATGCGCGAGCACAGGTGCACTCTCTATTCCCTCATTCTCATAATCCGATGGGACGGTAAACCGACACGACCGGAGAGAGATCAGGCGCAGGACCAACGGCTTTACGTGCTTTCCGAGGCACGGGGGTGAGACACCGCAAACTTCCTGACTCCGGGCAGCTACTGAGAATTTCTTGACAGAAAAAACTCAATATTTTTTTTGGCCCGACCCGGGATTCGAACCCAGGACCTCTTGATCAGCAGTCGCACTACTACAACCACTTGACCAACGAGGCAGTCATATATAAGATATACTATAACTATAGTATAAGATATAACTATAGTATATAATAGTTTAAAGGAAAACTATCACAGCCAAGTAGAATTAACGTTAACGAGTAATTGTCGGCCAACTTATAAAATGCACTTAGATTAATAAAAATTTCGTAACAATTTATATGGTTTAGGACATTTATTTTCTCAAAAGATTTACAAATCACTTACAGAGAAAATACACATTACAAAGAAAAAAAAACATTAAGCCGATTTGCGTAGTGAGCTAGTATTATAATAGGTCGCTAAAACTTATTTTCTAATTTAGTGCTTAATAATTTACGTATTTAGTAAATATTACACATAAGTAAATAGGGTAGTTGCAAAAGTATTCGTACCAAAGCTAAGCAGACCATCGTTACTTCGGTCAAAATTGAATGAATGTGGCGAGTTATTTGTTAAGGCCTATGACACATTAACTATTTTATTGTGTTCAAAATTAATTTATAGTGTTAGCTGTTATTGTTTGTGTTCATCTTTTAAAACTGCCCACATTAATGTAGAAGCATGTAGCTCTGTCCGCGCAATCAAGCAATATTTAATCTCAGGAGTGAAGGTGAGGCAAATCCCGATAATGAATTACAGACCTTTCAAGCAGGGCGTTATGTCCATTACTATATGTAATACGATAATATAATTAGGTAGTGTTTCTTTATTTAGTATATTATATATTTAGGTATTAATTTGTTTGTAATAATATAAGTAGTGTTGCACATACGCATAATGCAACGTATATATACATGCACATACGTACATACTCCTATATACACACATATAGATATATACACAAATATATGTATATACATAAGTTATCTTGTCTCATATCTATAATCATACTGTGTATAAGTAATTATATTGTATTATCTCTATACAACTATTTTATTGTAGATATTATTATTAAGGTTGTATGTGTACTTCATATATTATGTAGATTAGAGATTTGTGATTATTAAGTTATTATGAAAAATCCTTTAAAATGTGGCTTTTTAGCAATTTCTTAAAAGTGGATAGGGATTTTGTTTCTTTAACGTTTTTAGGTAATTTGTTGTAGTGTTGAGCTGTTGAGCTCCCTCATAAAGAACACTCCTTTTTCCATAGTTTGTTCTATATGATCTCAAACATAGGTTATTAGCCTGCCTTGTCGTACGTTTATGATAATCTATCTTTTTTGTAAATATTATTTGAGAGTGAGTAGCATTAGTAAGTATTTTCCTAATAAAAATGCATATTTTATATTTGTACGTTTAGACTAGATTAAGTAATTTGGTTTCTTTATATATTGAGTGGTAGGTATTAAGTATTTATGTTGGAATAATATTTTTATGATTTTATTTTGTGTAACTTGTAGTTTTTGCAACGTTGATTTAGTAGCTGAGCCCCATACCTCAATCAAATAATCTAAATGAGGCTTAACTAAAGAGTTATATATATCGGGAGACATCGAACTATAGTTTTTAAAGCTCCTGTTAATGAGTAGATTTTACTATGGATCTTCTCAATATGTTGTTTCCAGGTAAGTCGACCGTCAAGAACAAGGCCTAAATATTTCTCGTTGTTAACTTTGGTTAATATATCACCATAAGAGGATTGTGACTTTCAATTTTTCTATTTTTTGGACTGAAGATTACGTATTTTGTTTTTGAGGCTTTGATTGTTAGTAAGTTTGACTGTAGACAGGCTGTGTGTAATATGTGTAAGTCTTGCTGGGCTTCACTTAGTACTGATTCTAACGAGTGACCAAAGTAAAGGCTTATAAAGTGATATCTCCCTTTAGTCCAATTTCATATACGTTGTTTACATAAATAAGGAACAAAAGGGGTCCCAATATTGATCCCTGTGGAATGTCACAAATAACCGGTTGGGGGCTGCTTTGCTGATTATTAATTTTGACAACTTAAAATCTATCAGAAAGATACGATTTAAAAATGTCAAATGCTTTTCCTGTGATACCTATGTCTTTTAGTTTTAATAATAGGATGTCATGTCTGACTGTGTCAAAAGCCTTTTTTAGGTCAATAAATATACCTAATGTAATGTTTTTCTGATCAATATTAAGTCTTATATTGGTTACTAAATCAAGTTGCAGATACAATGTTAGACTTTGGGCGGAAGCCATATTGCTTTTTATTGAGGTAATCAATAGAAGTCAGGTAGTCATATAGTCGTTTATGTAGTATTTTTCAAATAATTTCGACATTACTGGAAGTACCGATATTGGTCGGTAATTGTTTGGGTCTTGTTTGCTTCCGGCTTTAAAAATAGGACTAACTTTTGCAGTTTTTAGGCTATTTGGAAAATAGCCATCACTTAAACATTTATTAATACAAATAGCGAGGTTTTCTACTATATTGTCTTTAATATACTTTAAGGATTTTGAGTTCATGCCATCTAAACCGGAACTAGCGTTAGAATCTAAGTCTTTTATTATTTTCAGTACCTCGTCTGCGGTCGTTGGCTTTAATTTTGATAAATCAGTGTTGTTGTTTTTAGGTTTGTTGTATGACAGTGTTTGTGTAAAGTTTTTATGATATTTTTGCGGTATTTTATTTGCAAGTTCAGGGCCTATAGTGACGAAAAATCTGTTAAAATACTCACAAATTTCTTTAATATTTGAGATTTGACCATTGGGGGTATTTATTTTTAAATACCTTGGGTCTGCCAGATCCGATTTATTATTTGACAGTCTATTAATTAGTGACCACATTTTTAAAGGACATTTATTACAATCTGTAAAAGCCTTATGATAAAATTGTTTTTTAGCTGTTTGGATATTTCCAAACGTAAGGTTTCTTTGTTTTATAAATTCTGTTCTCAAAAAAAAAATTCATATAAAATAACCTAAAACTGGCTGCATTATAATTTTTAATGTTATTGAAAACTGTAAGAAGTAAATATTTTATGAAGAAAACGACATGTGCATTACTAGATTACTACCACCTACAACTTAACTTTTTCATGTGGGCAGGGAGGCTCTTTTTACTTATTACTTTCGCTTATTGTTTATTTGGTAGTTATTGTAGGCCTCATTCAAAATATTCATACAATCGTATAGTCTCATACTCATACAGTTTCATTCGAGGTACTCTCGGTTTACGCGGCCGTTACCATCTTAGCACGGACTTGGCATGTAAAGGTAAATTGTATTATTTTCAAAATCTTTTTCCAATACCACTCCCTATAAATCTGATTTGAAAATAAATCTATCAGTTGCTATGTTCCTATTTGGGCCCATTTTTAGTCGTTATAACGATCAAATCGCGAACTCACTTATTATGCTTATTATTAAGGAAGATCACGTACCTATTGGAACAGGCACGCACTTGGTCAGTTATTTATAGTTTTCTATTAGGTAGCGATAACGATTATAGAAAGTCAACTTAGTTAACCCCGCCAAAAATAAAAGCCCTAGAAAGCTATTTACTCCTTAATGTACACCAAAATACAGAAAGAGTAGAGGACAATTTAAAGTATATGTACGTACATACAGCAGGCGATTTTCATCGATCTGAAAGTGATCTCTTTCAGGCAACCTCAACGCTTATATTATATATTCCATGGTATAGGAATAATGTAAGCAATGTTTAAATCAGAGGGGTGTATAAAATAGATGTAAATGTAGGTTGTTTCTAGTTAGGTAACTTTTAATTTTACATTTTTTTATAATACGACCCCAACTTAGAGATCAACCTGATGGTAAGTGGTTACTACAGGACATGGACACCTGCATAATACAGCATGGCCTTGTGGTTACGTGGCAGAGCCACGCTGCAGCTATGTGGTTCTTGAATAATATATAGGTAGGTAGTATTATTATATAACACAAATGGATCGGCTGTACAAGAGAACGACCACTTTCTTACAAAATATCTGAATCTGCTGTTCTGTACAGTAACCACACATCAACATTTTGTTACTTAATCAAAATTGATACCATCAGGTGGACTGTGTACATATTTAACTCCCTTATACTATAAAACAAACTTCCAATAAACTAAGGATGCATTGACACTAAGATAAAACGAAATGTCTCATCCAACAGAATATCACTACCATCGTGCCTTAGAGATTGTAATAAATATTCTGGCTCTCAATACCCTTCCAACTGAAACATGGCTGTGCAGAGACGGGAGACATGGCAGCAGAAATAGGCAAGGATGGATCTAACCAGAAGACTGAAATCCTACCATAAAACAATCATAAGTTAAAATTTTAATAGGGTTTGGTAATGAAATAATTTGTCATTTTGAATTCTTTTATTAGATATTTAACAGTAATTATAAGTAATAAGTTTTTTTTACTTAATGAATATAATGTCGAATTGTCACTACATGGATATCATAATAATTTGAAGTCTTTGAAATGTAATTTACAGTAAAATTCTATTTCAAAAACAAATTAAATGCAATTGTCAGTTCGCAGTTTCTTGACAAATTTCTCTATTAGCTGTAGAACAACAGGTTTAACAAACCTGCCGTTTTTAACTTTCTAGTCTTTTATTAGCCTAATTATTGTAGAAAGTTGTAACATGGCTACTAGATTTTACACTGGCACATAGGTTTTCTTTCAGCTAGCTATGGAATATTTTGTCATGAAACCTAAAACTTACAATCACTGTTCTACAATCACAATATGTACATGAGTAAAAATATTTACAACTCTTGTTAAATTAATTACATAAGCATCAAAGTCACAAACACTCATGGTTCCCTCGTACTAAAACGCACGAAGACCACCCCCGACACAATTATGCTTAACACACCTGTTTCACTAACACCAGGCATGATGTATACACAACCATAAACAGTTTCACTACTCATACATCAAAGTCAAGCAAAAACACTAATCAAGGTTAAGCACACATTGCATCGACATGGTATAAGTACTGCATTGATATTTCATAATCAAAAAGGAGCATAACAAATATCTCTTCTCACCATGCCACTTAACCCTGAATGGAACTTAAACTTACGTTGGCATAATGAGTAATGTTCCTACAAAATTTAAATATTAGTAGGAATGCCCCATCATAACATTTGAGCATATAAACAAGTGTGATTCCAACATTACTCCGAAACAAATGTATGGAGCTAACAGAACCCACATATACACTAAACATGTCCTAATGAGATGTCCAACAATTTCTAAACTGCAACTTCAGTTTGGTAATGTGTCCATGAGTATTTCCTTTACACCTGTACTTAAACGGTCGGGGAATTTGATGTCAAAGGCAACAAGCAGGTCGCCTTTCCTTGTTGGCTCCTTCGGGAATGGTAAGCCATATCCTGGGAACCGCTTTACTGTATGTGGTTTGACTATTTCACCTTGGAGGTTCACTGTTAACTTCTCACCAGACATTGTTGGTACTTCAATGATTGTGCCACACAGAGCCTGTGAACAAAGAAATAAATATTAGTTAGAAAACAATTTCTACCACATTGCTTATGATAAATTCAATTAACTACTTCATATGGCAATATGACGACTATCCTCCCATGAGAAGTCCATGTCCAGCAGTAGACTTATGCTGTAATGATGATAATTGATAACAATACTTTTCTTTATTGTGTCAAATTACTGATGTGAAAGTTTATTGACCTATTGATATTTTGAACTAAGAATTCAAGAAAAGAAAAGAAGAAATTAAGAAGAGTAAAATATGATTAAAAAATCCTAAATTACTTACTTGTTTGAGTGAAATTTTTGCTGTATATCTGATGTCGCTGCCTTCTCTTTTAAAGAGTGGATTCGGTTTGTCTCTAATGATGAACACAATGTCGGCAGGGATCTTATTCCTGCCCTGGTCGCCTTCCTTTTGGAATGTGATCTTGGTGCCAGCCTTCCATCCGGGTTTGACATGGATCGTCAGGACCTTATCTTCTTTTTTAGATGTACCATCTGGCTGCATGACACGACGGGATATCTTCATCTTTTTCACGCAACCGCGCGCAATGTCTTCTAGGGATACATAGAGGTCATGTTCAATTGGTGGATCCTGGGTCTTATCTTTTCGGTTTGGTGAACCATGGAAGTTGAAACTCTGGCTACGGAACGCGCCACCGGGCCCGCCTTGTCGCGCTTGTCCCATTCCCATGTTTGCAAACGGATCCATATCGACATCCATATCCCGATCGAAGAACATCGTAGTGCCACCAGTGCTACCACCATTGAGATCAAAGAAAGCCTGGAAGGGGCTGGCAGAACCGAAGAACTGTGCAAATGTGGCCCGTGGGTCTCCGTGGAAGGTGTATGAGTAAGATTGTCCACCACCCGGTCCATTTTGACCGCCCATTCCTCCTTTCAGACCTTCCTCGCCGTGCGCATCATAGATTTCCCTCTTTTTCTTATCTGACAATACTTCATACGCTTCCGCAACTTCTTTAAACCTTTCTTCTGCGCCTGCTGCTTTGTTCTTGTCAGGATGGTACTTTAGCGCTAACTTACGGTACGCCTTTTTTATTTCATCGTCTGAAGCGCCTTTTGACAGGCCTAGTATTTTGTAGTAATCTTTACCCATTGTCGATTCAACCTGTAACAAAGAAAGCACCTCTGTTAGCTTCTGTACACTGACACCATTTTAGGAGACGTAAAGCGATGAGCCACGCAATCGCAATCCTATTCTACTACTGTTGTTTAATAATTTCGACATTAAGACTTACAAAATTGACGTGAAAATAGAATATATAGATATTTAACGAATACTTACAATTACACGTTCAATGAAAATCCAGAAGAAACTAGTATAAAATACTTATAAAAATTGTTCACACACAACACAACTCACAACTTCACACTATCTACTTCACAAATGAATGAAACGCAGCGCCGTCGTCGCGCTAAAATATATACATTAAAACGTCTAGAACATTCTGGGGCCTTCACTTGGTGTGTAAGCGAGATAAAATATTGAGCGTTCGGCAAGATAACGTATGAGATAGATAGAGATGCATATAATTTTGACTGTTCAAACTTAGAAAATTAATGGGTTCATGACTTCAGCTTTACGTAGTAACTAAATACAGCATGTTTCCCTTTCCCAACAATTATCATTATCATTTTATATGAATAATATGTAAAGCGAATTGAATATAATATTCAAGTGAATAATATATTCAATTCGCTCGTTAAATATTGTTCATCTACTTTTTACTTTGAGCTTTATTACTCAGTTGAAAGAAAGATGTATTTCCGTGCATATTTTTATCAAAGATTAATATAATTACATATGTACCTTTTGTAAAAACTGATTTCTTAATATTATTTAAAATGAAATAAGTAATTTATTACTCATTTTGAACAGATGCACCTCAATATCTAATGTTTAATAAAATTTCGAGCTCTAGAAAAGAAAACGGAATAATATTAAACGTAATGAATAATATTTATACTACATTATTTTAAATTACTGTTGCAAATAATAATAACAAACTTTCGATTGAATTTTAATATTATGATTTGAAATGAAACTAAATATATTTACTGTGTTCAATTTTAACTTTTTAATTCCCGACGTTTACCTCAAATTTCACCTTCTTCTCGAGAAATTATATCAGTCAGATACATTAAAATTTAGTTGTAATTTTAAAACTTATAAAATTTTATACATTTACTCAAAAGAAGTATGTAAATAACTTTTTTTTACAGTCATGTATCCCTTTTTATTCAACAGAATAAAAAGGGATACATGACTTTACTGATTTATTATGCATAAATTACTATATTAATTACTATATTCTGCATAAAATACTATTGACTAATTCAATAAATTAAATGACCCGTTGTAAAATTTAAAACATGCTTTAGTTCATTTATGACGTTTACGGAATATGTTGTCGCATTTTTACACCACAATCCACAACCTATATACCACCACATAGATTTACAGAACGCAGAAAAATTTAATACCGAAATAAATATACATGAAACTATAAAAGTTGTTTTTAAAACCCTTCAAAAGTTTAAATGAATTATGTGAATTTGATAACACGTGAGTTCGATAAAATGAGATGTGGGTCAGGCACTATAGCGTCGCGTTCACGTGTTTTTATTCTAGATAGTGGTTCTATTGCAAAAATATCAAGTTCTTAGAGCTCGAATCGAAAGGCGCGGTCGACTGAAATATGTACGATAAAGATAATAAGCCTGGTTCCAATTTCTAAAAATTTTCAAACCTATTATGTGTCGTTTCGAATATGTGTAACTTTCAACAAAAGAAATGATAAGAATTATAACGCCCTACGGCGTGAGTGCGAAAAAATAGTAATATAAACAAAAAGAGGAAAGTAAGTATAAGAAAAAAAAAGGAACCTTATTTTCCTTCTAGTTTTAGGCTGTTCTGTGCTTCACAGCTAATTTGGACTGGAAGGACTTGGACAGAGTTCAAGCATTGAATGCTTTGTATGAGGTACCGAGGTACCTAATAAAAATGAACTCCGAAGTGTTTATTTACATATTGTTATCACAAATCTTTAAATAAGTAACCAAAAACCGAATCTATTCTTTTTATGTAAGCAAGAGTGTAAAGAGTGTGCTCGCAGTCCACCTGATGGCACAGAATAAATAATAGTACTACGTCCTGATGGTAAGTGAATGCTGTGGCCCTCAGACATAATATCTATCTTCAACTACGATGAAATGCTTCCTTACCGGTAAAAAATGTTTGCGATTGTCTTTATTCACCATATGAAACAGAACAATTAATTAGGTAGGTATGTTACAATTTTACGCTACTTTGATTACCTATATACCTACCTGTCTATATAATCAAAGTTACGCTAGTAACAAGCAAGCATGGTACTTTCCCGGTAGAGTCGACCCTTTCATGCTGCACATTTTTTAAAGTCTATAAAAATTTGGTACCTATAGCGTATTACTATTATTTTATTCTGTGCCTACAGCATATAAAGTATGTTTAGCATAAGCATAAGTAATGATTACTTATGCTAAACATATTTTACAGTACAGTCATAGTGATTAAATAGCTATTATACTACCTAACTTAAATGTCTTTGACTATAAATAAGCCAGACAAATTGAAATATAATACCATAGGAGAACCAGTTTCAGTTGCCTAGAAGTACAATGAAATAATATACAATTATTGTAAGTGTAACTGATGTAGTAGGTAGGCCTACCTAAAACCACCATATAAATGCTTTCAACCATTTTATGTCTTCAAAGAGATCAACACATACAAAAATCGCGAAGCAGAAAAAAAGAGATTCCCATTTTTTGTTTATATTATTAGTACCTAGGTACTTACTTACTTTATTTTATGCATAGGTAGATTAAAACATAAGTGCATAACCTATTAAGTAAGTACTTACCAATTACATATAATTTTTGTGTTAGGTTTTCTTTTTTATGAACAGTATATTTTTTTGTGAAATATATTTATTAAAAAAAAAAAAAGATAACGATAGGTACCTAACTTGACGTAACTATTCGATTTTTCACATCTTATCTGGTACGTTGTCCTATTTTCACGACCTATATGTATGTGTAAGATAAAATATAAAAAAAAAACTATTATTGTTTTACTGTATTGTTAACAAGTGATGTTAGAAATAAGAAAGGCAAGCGTTGCTTTTTCGTAACATGAATTATTATTGAGTAAATTTCTTCTGTACGCCTGCCCATTTTTGAAAGCAAAGAATACGTAATGTAGCAAGCAAACAAAGAGCATAACAACCAAGCTATTTAAAAAAAATTAAGCAAAAAAGCAATAAAATCCGTTAAAAATTATTCCTAATCACAAGAAATCGTTAACAAAGTAATAAATAAGCAAAAAAATATGAATGTTCGTGACGGTTCTAAATTCTAAAGAGCTTTTCATTTTCATTTTTGCATTTATCGGTGGATGACTAGCGCAAAGAGCAATCTCAGTGTAGTTATGATACTTGAAATAATAGTATGTACATGGTAGAATAGTATTAGATGGTAGGACTTTTTTTCTGTCTTACAGTCCGTCTGGATACGCCCTCAGATTGTGAGAGATTCCATCTTAGTCCTCATAGATACAAAATCAGAACACATTTGTAGCTTTATATGTTTGAAGTTGGCCGAAGGTGTCCACTGACTGAAATAACTACTTATCATGATGTGTAGCTACCAGTAAGTACTGTAAGTTCGTTTACATTCTATTTTTGAATGAATGATAAAATGGGAAGTATGAAGTTAACGTTTTAATGGTCCAGTTAAATTTAAGCCTTTTTTTACACAAACATTTTGACATTATAAATTTAAAAAATCATGACATTCTTCTATTGTTTGATTTTCAAATGTTTAATTAATAAAATCAAGCGTTACGTAGCGGAAATCCATTACTTTAAAAAATAATTTAAATTTTTTAAAGGAACGTGTTTTAGGCTCTAGGAGATAATCGTTTAACATTACTATTACCCTTTAGTCTTTTAGTAGTTTAGTATTATTTAGTCTTTACGTGGTGTAATTTACTACCTATAACTTTTTAAGATCCGGTGTAACTAACATCAGTTGTCAATTGAGAAGAATTTCGAACAATGGTGCCGAAGCTCTCGGAGGAACAATCGTGACTCGTCAATTAATCTTGGCCATTATAACCTACTCCATGATCACGCAAATGCGCACTGCTCAACAAACCGATTTTATATTAGGTACAAATAACATTCAATAACAAGGTTTATTACTATAATTAAAAAAAACCTTAATCTTCAAACTTAAACTCCCCGCGGGGTAGTGCCAAAAACGCTGTCTGCATTTACTCGCAGAATAGAGTGCTATACTTAACTTTTGGGCGAGAAAAGAACCAACCCTCTTATCTCCAAAAGCGGCGACCAATCGCGGATACAGTTACCCGAAGAACGTCACCGCAATAGTCGATAACAAATGGCACAAATATTTAGTTAACTATCAGAGATATTAACGCTACTTTCTTAGTTTAGCTGCCTCTAATGTCACCCCAGTTTCCACAGTGTCTACGCAAGTAGCATCACACACTAGTGCTTTACATCTCTCCCAAGGGACCAAAGACATACCGTCGGGTCTTCTGCCATCGGCGAAACAAGAGGTCTTTGGGTAACATCGTTTAAAGATCCACAACTGTTCTTATATGAAAGGCCGTGGCGTCCAAACTCGTTGACGCTGATACCATACTACAAAAGAACTGATGAGGTTGACAAATCACCGTTCCCTGTCAGATTTATATCGCATTGCTGAAAAAAGTTGTCGGCTATTACAAATTGACATCATATATCATCCTCCGTACTCGCCAGATCTAATCCCATTCGGTTACCATGTTTTACGGAATTTGGAGAGTTTCATGCAAGAAAAAAAAATACGTACCTATTTATGATAGGATTTGTGAAAAGTAAACGAAAAATATTAATTACGTACATTGCTAGTAGGTAATTACTCTGAATCAAAACGCTATCCGCCATATTAAATTCCGTCTTGACGTCACTTCGATAGTAAATAGCTAATGTGCTATGTATTATTTTGAAAATTTTCAAGTTATCATCATGATTGTTGATTTTATTCCGTTTTTTATTAAAATGGCATCGTGGAAAACGGAATCGTAGAAGCAGAAAGTGCTAATTTACCAAGGATAAATACATTGATGGTGGAATATACATGCAATCCCGATTTTTGTTCTGCCGAGTTGAGAAATGTTAAAACATCAATGTAAGTACCTATTACCTACCAACTTTTGTTTGTATAACAGTCTATAACATAATTCCGGATATGTAAATTATTTAAATGTGTAATATTCTCAACGTATAGTGTGTAAAATAAAAAATAAAGAAGGATAATTTTGGTTTAATTTAACGTCCTTTTTATTTTATCAACTTAGATTATTTACTCTAATCGTAGTACGAGAGTAAATAATCTAAGTTTATCAATATGCACCGGTTTCCTACCGATTGGTCTTTTTTTAAAATTCTTGTGGACTAACTAGCGTTCCATCCAAGTTTCACAAGGTTGATTTCTGGATCTCAATAACAACATCACCTACCGGATGCTAAATGTAAATCTAAACCATCTAGAGACCCATTCAAAAATACACAAAAAATTTAATCAAAGCAGGGCGTCCGTTTTCGAGTTTTAGCGACTAACGGACAGCAATACAGTGTACATATATATATATATATATATATATCAAGTGTGAGAAATTTCACTGTATAACTCAGCAAGATTGGCACACATAACTCAGACGCACAGTTATAGACTAAAGCGGGCTACATACGACATGATATCGGTGGCGATCTAGGGTGGAGTAGTGGGGATGCCTCCTAGATTGCCTCTAAATCGTGTCGTATGTAGGGCCATCCTAAGTCGTGGCCGATATCGCCTCCTTAATCGGCTGGCAGGAGCAAAAGTGCAGCCGATGCTTCCTAGATCGGGGCCCCGCCCCCTCCGTACTGCGTGTGTGTAGGCGCATCGGCCCGATTTCTTTTGACAGTCGCTGCCGGCAGCCCTCGCGGAAGGACGTTAACGAAACAGTGATACTGAATGACCTTTTTACATAACAAAATTTTTACATTTTAATCATGTGAACGGAGTAGAAGCCTATGGCACTGATATTTTACAAAAAAAAAAAAAAAAAAAATTGAATAAAACAAATAAATTAATTAAAATCTATAGAAATTCAAATCATATCCACCCTAGCCTGTGACCCTGCGAAGTGACATGGTCAAGAATGCCTACTAAACTAATTGTTTTATTGCCGTTCGTAAAGTAGGGTGTATGAAGTAAGTAAGGAGAAGATAAAGCCTCTCCTCAACAACTAACTCCTATTCCCACGCTATCTCCACAAGACCGCACTCAGATCTCTTACGTGCCTTCATCCTCTCATCAACAACTAACTCTTATCCCTTCAGCATCCCCACTTTAACAAACATGCTATATAGGAAGGAGTATGTCCGAAATTAAAGGTTTCTTTATGTAAAAAAATAGCATAATAGCATAAACACTCACGCCTGTCACCCAGAGGGGTAGGCAGAGACCACGGACTTCCATTTGACACGATCCTGACATACCTCTTTCGCCTCCTTTACATCCATATATCTACGCATACATGCTCGTCGGTTAAGGGTACTTTTAACGTGGCCCATTTTCAAAATATCGCCAATTTGGTCGATAAACTTTTTTCTAGGGCGTTCCTTCCCGACTCTGCCGTTCACATCTGCCATATAAATTTGTTTTGTCACTCTTTCCTCATTCATTCTTTCTACATGACCAAACCACCGAAGCATTCCTTTCTTAATCCTGGTCACAACATCATCTTGCAAAATAGATATAAGCTATTTTATTTTTTGATAGTTTTAGTCCATAAATAAAGATTACATTAAAAAAGTATACATATTAGGGTAGGGCGGGGCTTAAAGGTCCAATTTGACTATTTCGAATAATACTGTGAAAACTGACTCTACTATATCAAAATAAATAACACTAATCAAACAAACAGTTATCTGAGTATGTTTGACTCAATTTTCAGTTGAATTATTATAATAGAAATATGTGTTTCTACAACTTTTTTAGACCGTGTCGTCTGTCCCTTTTTGCCCCATAGTAGGGGTAAAAAGGGACAGGCAGGAGGCAAAAAGGTCCAGTATTTAATTTTTATTTAAAATCGATTTTATGGAACTAAAACAATATTTGGTTCAATAAAATTCAGTCGTTTATTTTTATTCCAAAAACAAAAAGTTAAAAATATTTTAATTTTTAAACAAACCAAAAACTTTATTATAATTCCAAGATACATATTATTTAAAAACCTCTATTCTAAAAGAAAATATTTTTTACGGAACAAAATTTATTTTTTTCTAAATGTATTACAACAGTAACAGTCGAACTAATAATTTCTAACTTTGTTGAGCTTATAATAGTTTAATCACTAATCAGTCTCTATTGAAGAATACAATTAAACAAGACAGCACTATCCATTATGAATGTTGACATAGTCTGAATTTAAAATCTTACAACTAATCTTACATAATCTTTTAAAAACTTTTAACAAACAATTTTTTATAAAACAATAAATACTTCTTTAACCGTAACACAAAAATTAAACTCTTCTTTAATTACTAACTTTAACAAATTAACATAATCAACATATCTTGGTATCTCTATATTATCTTAATCAGACTCATCGTTTTCTGAATCACAGTTAATACAAACAAAGTAAATGCTACCTACCTCTGTTTGAGATACACTTTTCATGGGCCCATTGTTTGCAAAGATTGCATTGAATCCAACCTTCGCCTGGAACACTGTCACTGTACTTCTCGCAGCAAATCAAACAGAAGCATTCATCGTCAGAGCTGGAATCACTATTAACCTCTTGTAAAATAGCTTTTTTACTTTCTCAACTCCTTTAGCGGCTTTGCTTTTCTTGTTTACACCTTTAGCCTTTTTCTTACTCAAGGTTTCTTGTTCTTTACGTAGATTTTCTTTTTCTGATTTGTCCGTCAAAATAGCAGTTTTTCGGCGCTTCCTATAAATAGTTGACTTTTGTGGTCCGGCTTTAGGTAGTGGTCGCACGATTTCGGGGGAAAAACATTCGTGTGGATCAACTGATGTTGATATCTGTGCATCATATGATGATGACTGCGGATCTAACGGTGTTGAAGGTTGTGGATTAGACAATATTGTTGGCGGAGGAGTGGACGATGTCGAAGGCTGTGGCTCATTACTAACAGTTTCCATAGAACGGTCCGTTACGTAACTAGATGCAAAATCAGCGTCATTAAATTTATGTTGGTTGAAGGGAAATATGCCAGTTTTTTCGAATCCACTCATTATGTTACTCGGTGTCAAAGCTAAAGGTAAAGAAGTGCGGACGATCCCAGGGATATCGTATATGGTCATGGTTTTTCCAGCGTTATTCCGCATCCAAGCATCTTGAGCTGAAGACAGATATCTTTTAAAAGGGCCATATACCGACACGTCAAGTGGCTGTAATTTGTGAGAACAGTGTGGAGGGAAAGAGAGCATGACCACTCCATTTTCTTTAGCTAAATCTAGTGTTGGTACGGATAAGTGCGAAGAATGGTTGTCTAAAACCAACAGAATAGGAAATTCTTTAGAAGGTCTAACGTGCTTGATAAAATGCTGCATAAATAGGAAAAACTCGTCATTAGTGATCCAACCGCTAGAATTCCCAGCATCAATGCAATCAGTAGGATCGTCCCGAATGAAATGATCTTGAAACTTTTTGCGAGGGAAGTAGCAGAAACCGCTACTAACAGTGTTACATTAGTTCCACGTTCACCGGATGTTATTGATCCAACATTTCGCTTTCCTTTAGCAGCAACTATTTTTAATGGTTTGGTGACGGTGGATACACCAGTTTCATCCGCATTCCATATGGAAGAAGCTGTAAATTTGAATCGATCCACGACAGCTAATTTAGTGTAAAACTCTTACACATTAGACTTATTGAAAGACGTAGCTCTGCTGAGGCTAGTCGCTTCAGGTTTTCTTATGGAAAGACTTGTATTACGTTTGAGAAAGGCAGACATCCAATCTCTACCGGCCATTTTATTTGTATGCCATGTTGACGGTACCTACACTTATTTTATATTTAATGGCACAGTCATAAGCCATGCGACGAACTTCTTTAGGACCTATGCCGTGAAAAATTTGTGCAAGTTTGAGCAAGTATTCTGTGAGACTGGCTTCTTGTTCGTTATTAAATATCTGCCGTGGAGAACCATAGCCAAATCTCAAGTTAAGAGGGTCATTCTTCATTCGCTTAATAAATCTTGACAGTGAAGTTTTACTTAATTCATAGTCACGACATACCTGCCTCAATGATTTATTTTCATTGATAACTAAATCTGTTGCCCGTAGCATCAACTCAACAGATTTAGTACCACGATCAGATTTTCTTTTATAGTTGCGCATACTGAAACAAAAAAAGTCTTTATTAACCCACATATTAATGAGGGGCTAAAAGGTCCACATTGGACCTTTTTGCCCCAACCACGTGTAAATATTTTTAGAGGTTATAACGAAATAACCGTTAAACCGAGCCTAAAACTAATAATAAATCGTGAAAAACAAATAAATCACTTATACTAATAAATTATGTTTAGGTGTGATTAACGAAAAACCACTGCTCGAAACTAAAAAGTAAAATGATGAAAAAATTTACTTACGTTAAAATTTTTAGATGTAGTCGTATATCTCCGACTAGCGACGCTGCTCGACTGCCGGCGATGCCCCGTTATGCCTCCCGCGCTCTCTTCAATCCGCGTACATAGTTAGAACGCACGATATACCGCTAGTTTTTTAGATACTTATGGTGGACCTTTATACCCGCGGACCTTTAAGCCCCGCCCTACCCTATTATAGAAAAGTATTTTATTTCTTTGTTTGTTGTCTGTAGTACATAACCCGATTTTGACCAAAGCAGAAATGAACAAAGAGAAGAAATAACTAAATAGCATAGGTAGGGGAAATTGATGTTTTTGTATAAGTGGCGAAATAATTTCTAGAAGGTTGTAAAAACTGTCTTCATCCATTCGGAGAAAATTAATCATGTCTTTGGATTACACACCATTAGTACGTTTATGGGGCTTAATTTTTGTCTTTTTTGGAGTCATTTTTTCACCCAGCAACTCCTCTTTTTCTATTTTCGAATAAATTAAACGAGAGGGCTAATACCAAACCAACACGTTGGTATTTTAAGAGAGCCGGAGGCATTTTGAAGAACTCTACCGCATATGCGTTCCGCTCCAAGTCCGAACGCGTACTGCTAGGCAGGCTCGTGTGTAGGGTCTGCCCCGATAAAAGCCCCGATTTCTTTCCACCCTAGATCGCCACCGATATCGTCTCGTATGTAGCCCGCTTTAGAATATACTGGTGTGTATTTTTTACCATGCTCTATGGCGCCTTGACGCATCACCATTTAATGTATTCAGCACATGATGAACAATTAATTGTGAACAAATACGTCTGAATAGGCTGTATGGCAGTAAATCCCTATCTGTGTACATAAAAAAAAACGACTCCTAAATCAAAGTGCTGTCAATCGGCGGCCAACCAATATATTTTACCCTATCCCCGGTAGTGAAACTATACAAAAAATCTACGTTACAACTTGTAACATTTTCTTGTAACTTGCAAGAAAACGTGACTTTTTTTCAAGACCGTACTAAATTTTTCCACTACGTCGATAAAGAAGTTTCCCTTCAATTTTTTACATATTAGTTGGTATTTAGGGTAGGTACTATACATAAAACTAATGATTTTTGAAAATTTTTACCACTGTTCCTAGATCCTAAATCTATGCTCAGATCACTATGACAAAAAATGTTGTAATAGCCTGCTTATTGGCAGAGGAAGAAGAAAATAAAATTCGAAGAAAAAGGTGATTCTGGATTCACAATATTATTTAATAAAGGCATTAGTATGTAGATTATTACACTTTATTTAAAGAAATATTAGATGATGATGAACAATTTTTCAGATATTTGCATTTAACATACAAGACATTTGAAGAATTGCTACATATGCTAGAACCATATTTCTCTATGTAAAACTCAAGATTAGAAGTCCAATTAAACTAGAGGAAAGACTTGTTGTACGTTTGAGGTAAGTATTTTTCATTGATGGTTAAATAATCAGGTGTAACTGGGTTTTTCAAATAAAAGTTAATTATCTTTTTTTATTATGTTTACATAATCTGTCACTAAGCATTGAGCTATTATGTACTACGTACTAGAGGCGACACTGCATTCAGCTACTCTGTTCCACTCAACTGCGGTGCATACACCGCACTTTAATTAGTCACTCGCTAGACGCTTGTCGAGCTGTCACGTGTTGTATTGATTTAAAAAAATCTCTTGATAAAAATATGCCGTCGTGTGTACTTAGATATTGTACAAATAATTCAAGAAATGTCAGTAAAAACCAAAGAATTACTTTTCATCGGTTAATAAGATACTTAATCAATAAAAAAAAGTATTAGATTAATAATAAAACAAATTATTCCTAAGACGCCGTCTCCTGTCATGGAATATAGATTATGAAATTAATACAAATATGTTCAGATGCGACATTTCTGTGGGTACTTAAGTATAGAATGAATATATTATCATACACATTTTTTTGTAGAAACATATGTAAGTTATTATAATTAGGCTAAATTTTTCATGTTTAAATCTGCTTATTATTCTTTAATTTTATTTTTTGGTTTCCACATCAAAGTAAAAGTGGAATAAATTCGTCCTTGTTTAACTCTCGCGTGCCCAGCATTAATGAACGACTCTTATTCTAATTTTAATAAATATATTTGTAATTTAAAGGTTATGTTAATAAGTTTTGTTAAACATAAATTCAGTATGTTTTTTATATTTGACATAGATACATTTTAAAATATTTAGATAAAAATATCAATAAAATGTAATTGTGGTATAATATTATGTAATATTATATTAAATAAGCAAATTTAATATACAAAATAAATGACAAAATTTAAATATTGTTCTCGGTATAATTTACCACTTAACAATACAATCTACTATTACCTACGGGTCATTCTAACTATGTTTATTCTATGATAAAAAAAAACAACCGCGCGAACAAAGAGCAGCGCACATTTTTTGTTTGAGATAGCTGTTCTAGTACGTCAGTACATAATACTTCAATGTCACTAAGTATTCATTTTGATAATCGATGCAATTTTTTTCGAATTATATACAATTGATTACGAATTTAAAAGTTATAAAAGTCTTGTCTGACGACTCATTGTTGCCTATACAGTAAAAGTATATACTCCTGAAATGAGGTCAATATATATTTCGAATTTTCGAAACTAAAGTTGAAACCAACAGTTTTAAGTTTAAGTTGTTGTTAAGCTTAAGTTGGCAACATTAGACAACACTAGAGTATCAGCACCATGGAGGTTAGAGAACAGGAAAACGATCGCCGCAGAAAATAGTGTCCCAGAAATATGGACACCGTAAGTGAGGCGCTGCGATCGCTAAGTTCGCTCAACAAAATTCATTTTCAGTCTATTTTTCCCATCAGATGCTAAACCTCTTGCACATCTACGCACAATAAAATATTTTTCCATTTTTTAATGTTTCTTTTTGTCAAAATTACGAAATTACGGAGCATGAAAATTTTCTAACTTTATTCTTCAACTAACTTCATCTACTTGTACTCATAAACAGCTAACTTCGCAATCACTACTCACTCACAAATTTTCAAGGAAAGGCGGGCTATGCTTTCGTACGCAGCGATCGTTCTCCTGTTCTTTAACCTCCATGATCAGCACTGTACTCTGTGTCTGTGTTCAGCACGGCACGTGCCGAACACAGACACAGAGTACAGTGCTGATGAAGTTACCCATATAAGTACGATCACCTTTTTTATATAACGGTCTTAAGATACATATTTTTAAGCGTTCCGGGAAAACACCTTGTTCAAACGATCTATTTAACAGTGTAGAAAGGGGCGTTGCTATGTTGGGAGCGATTTTATTATTATTTTTGTACTCAGCTCATCATATCCAGTAGAGTTAAATAAGATAAATGTTATATTGTTTTTAGCGAATGTCAATCCCTAATTCATATCTAGAGCCTGACGGTTCAGGGACTGACTGAAAAAATCACTTGTAAATATTAATTAATTAATGTCAATTTCCTGTTATTAAACTAAAAAAATTACTTACCAAGGGGCTGACAATGTGGCTGGATTAACACGTGTTTGCACAGCTACTGCCGTAAAATGGCCGCTGCAAAGGGATAATTTGTGGATGAATTATGTATGAAGGAGTTAGACTTGGAGAATGTATGGCAAAATATAAAGAAAGGTTTAGTGGATGCAGCTACCGAAGTATGTGGTGTTAGTAAGAGAAAGAATGAAAGGAAAAATAATACGTTATGGTGGGATGATGAGGTACGTATGGAAGTTGAAGCAAAGAAGAGAGCATGGCTAGATTTACTAGCAAACAAAGGCTGGTAATTCTAGCGGTACGAATGATGATATTGAAAGAAAAAAAGGCAGTCTTTAGACATCTTAATAAGAGAGTAAAAGAAGTAGTTGAAAGAAAAAAGCAAGAAAGAACGGATAAGAATGATAGAAGAATATCGGATAATTTCCAGCCAAATATTAAAATGTTCTGGAAACTTGTAAGAACTGCCAGGGGACATTCAAAACAACCTATGATGAATGCTATAAGAGACGAGAATGGCTATATTCTGAATGATGAAGTTTTGAGTTAAAAGAGATGGAAGGAATATTTTGAAAGCGTGTTTGTGAGTGAGGAGACAACGTGTGTACTAAGTGAAGTAGAAATTCCGAAAGAAGAGGAAATACCTCTTTCCTTTTCTTTCGGAATTTCTACTTCACTTAGTACACACGTTGTCTCCGAGCGAGATAAGTATAGGTGAAATAATGAAAGCAATGAAAAGCATGAAAGCAGGTAAGGCTGCCGGATATGATAGAGTTTCACTCGAAATGCTAAGGACTGGAGAGTAAGTGGTGGCAGGCCTGCTGTACACCTTGTTTAATTTATGCTGGGAACTGAAGCGGGTACCGGTAGACTGGTGCAAAGCCGTGATAGTCCTAGTATATAAAGGAAAAGGGTCGCAGCAGGACTGTAAAAACTACCGTGGCATCAGCCTTCTTAGCATTGTGGGAAAACTGTATGCTAAGGTACTGATTGAAAGGGTCATGAAAGAAACTGATGGAAAAATTTGGGATGTGCAAGCGGGATTTAGAAAGGGAATGGGATGTACAGATCAAGTCTTTTCCATGCGCATGATCGCGGAGAAGTTTCTGGCTAAAAACCAAAAGGTTTTTGTGCGTTCATGGACTTGGAAAAGGCCTATAACAGAGTGAATAGGGATGTGCTATGGCAAACACTGTACTCATTTGGGTTGAGCGCTGGCTTGATACAGGCATTGGAGTCCCTTTATAGGGACTCTAGTGCTTGTGTTAGTATCAACGGGGTCTACTCGGACTGGTTTGACATCCATAAAGGTGTCAGACAGGGCTGTGTGGCTTCCCCGTGGCTGTTCAACCTATTTATGGACAGTTGTTTGCAAAATTTGAAAGTTGAAGAATGCGGATTAAGAATGGGTGAGTTAACCATCAAATGCCTTTTGTACGCCGATGATCAAGTTATCCTTGCATCGTCGGCGGCCGAGTTGCAAATGACGGTTACATTAATGAACAGATCATTAAAAAAAAAGGGGTATGAAAGTGAACGCAAGTAAGACGAAGGTTATGGTTTTTGAAAGAGAATAAAGTAAAACGATTTGTGAAATAAGAATAGAAGGGGAGTTGATCGAGCAAGTAGATGAGTTTGTATATTTGGGCTGCGTATTTAGCAGGGATGGGAGATATGATAAGGACATAGAACGACGAGTGAATGCGGGAAAAAGAGTAAATGGGGCCCTGCACTCTATTGTGAAGAGTCAAAATGTGTCGCAAAAGGCACGTATGGCAATTCACAATGCTGTGTTGGTCCCTACTTTAACGTATGCTAGTGAAAGTTGGGTGTGGCAGAAGAAGCACGAGAGTAGAATGAACGCAGTAGAAATGCGGTCGTTAAGGAGTATGTTAGGGCTGAATCTTAGTGACGGGGTAAGAAATTGTGTAATAAGAGAAGAGTGTGGTTTGCAAGATGATGTTGTGACCAGGATTAGGAAAGGAATGCTTCGGTGGTTTGGTCGTGTGGAAAGAATGAATGAGGAAAGAGTGACAAAGAAAATTTATGTTGCAGAAGTGAATGGCAGAGTCGTAAAGGGACGTCCTAGGCCAAAATTTATCGACCAAATTGGCGATTTATTTAAAACGGGCAAAATTAGGAGTACCCTTAACCGACGTGCATGTATGCGGAGGTGTATGGATGTGAAGGAGGCGAGAGAGGTGTGTCAGGATCGTGCCAAATGGAAGTCTGTAGTCTCTGCCTACCCCTCTGGGTGACAGGCGTGAGTGTTTATGTATGTATTCTTTTGCGTCATTACTTAAGTTTGTATTATGTTTAATTATTGTTGCGCGCCTAAGTTGATGTCTGGTACCTGGCACTAGCACCATCTAGTGTCGAGGAACAGAGCAAGGAGGGCTTCCTAGAAAATGCCAATCTTGAAATTTCCACCAACGGCGTCATCTGGTATCGAACAGAAGATTTAAGCTTTCTAGAAGGGTCCACTCTCGAACTTTCTGCGCCTGGTGAACGCCTGGTGGCGCTGGAATATTCTGGATGTTTCGGTGCAAAATGTGTATTTAAAGCCGCTGCAAGCAGCGAGCGGGGCACTATTGAGTTTGGTTATACATGCGAAGCTTCGGAGCGAAATAAAGTATAGTTTTAATTGGTGTTGGGTAATTAAAGTGTTAATTTTGGTAATTCAAGCGGAAGTTCTTATTGTCACGAACCCTAAGCTCGTAACATTATTTTCCATAGTGCTTTACACTTGTTTTTTTATTTTCTTTAAGAATTTATTATTATTTATTTGTTGCGACTTTTTTATGCATGTCTTTAATAATTTGCAATAAGTAATTTATTTAATTTAATTTCGGATTTTATTTAATTTCTTGTTTTCTTTTTTTATTTATAATATAGAAGTCTTTTTCTAACACAGCACTTTTTTAGACCTTTTGTAAGCTATCTATTCAACAAGATTTGATTAATTTTTACTTTTATAATAGGAAAGCACAGATTAAAAAATAGTATTATAAGATCATGGAAAATTTCAAATGATTTACTGAGGTCGATTTCCTCATAAACTTCACTGAATGACAAGCTTGATATACATTGTTTCAATTTATTTAGATTTTTCTTGCTACAGTTACGCGTAAATTGAAATAAGATTTTAATGATCTTTCTACTTGTTTCTGTAGTATGAATTATTAATGTTTGTGCTGTGTCGTGGTTCGATAGTCCTAAATTATGTGTACTGCATATAACAGTTGAAATATTTAAGTTAGATGCTATTTGATCAATAGATGATTTATTTCTTGTAGGTTGAGTTACATGAGTAACTAAGTTATAATTAGTTAATATGGAATTTAATTCTCTTGTATTATTATCATTTTTTAATATGTTGATATTCCAATCTCCACACAAAATTACCCTTTTTATTATGATATGTAATACTGTGTAACAAAAGTCTAAGTCTATCGAAAAATAGATTCGCGTTTGAGTTTGGTATACGATAAATACATACAATAATAAGACTGTAGTCCAAAAGTTCTATACCACAACATTCAAAATAGTGAGTGCAAGCTAACTCTTTAGTAATTGATATTGAAGCCCAATTTAGATGGTTTTTAGTAGTATGCACATTATGGTACCTATTATGTAGCTGTTTTGCTTTTCATTACATTAATTCTGCAAGCTTTAATACCCAAGAACTTTTAGCTCAGTTTTGTTTGTTTCGAGAAAATTTTAAATGTATTTACCACCGAAGAATAAAGCTTAGAGCCAGAAATATAAATCTGAGTGGGAGAAAATGGCATGGAATTCAATTGGTCAAATAAGGGGTTGGTGATGCTAACGATATAGTGAAATTTTGGGTTCAAGTCTCCAGATACAAAAATGCGGCGAGGATGAATGCTTTTCGGGAATTAGTGGACTGAGCTAGCGGTGTTAAAGGATTTTCGGCATTATGAACATTGTCGAAAGTAGGCTACGTAAGCGCATGTCAGCTGAAACAGTGAACTCAAATATAACGATACGTTATCAATCAAAAATTCTTTGCTTAAGAAGCTGCCACACATAAAGACTTACCTGAAAATATAATCGACAAATTACTAAAACTGTGAATAAAAGAATAGAAGCAAATGTAGGCTCATCATCGGCATCTAGAGGTGATGATGGCCTAGAAGTCGTAGTGGAATTGTCTAATTTAGTTGATTTTAGTACCAAATATTACTTAAATAAATGAAGATGTCTTTAAATAATCGCATTTTTTTCTTATTTTTTTGTACATTTACGGGATGAAACTTATTGGAATTTGGTGGATTTTAGATAGCAATTTTTTGTAAAATATAGTGCAATTTTGATAAGGGTTTAGTGCTTCTTTTTTTCTTCATACGGCGACACTGTTATCGGTACCGCATTTTGTAGTCCGCTTACACTCTCGCCTCGCGCCTTGCCTCGTACCTCGCCTCGCAACTTGCATAACGAGTGATTGATAACGAGTGCCTGTTTACACTCTCGCGATGCGTTTAGTTTGCGTTGAGCCAGCAATGACGGAAGATGTCGTATTTCGACATCAACTCTTGCCTTAATAAGTATTTATCGATCCTTGACCATTTTAAAAAACATTTATCCTTGATTAAGAAGCAAAACGCAGATGCGTTGTCACCCCTGAGGACTAAGATGAAATGCCTCGTTTCCATTAAAAAGGGTCTCCGGATCTCTACACTCACCATACGAAACACAGCAGTATTAAGCTGCTATTTTGCGCTGGTTTTCTGTGAGAGCGTGGTCCTACCCCGGTCGAGCCGACCCATTTGTGCTACAACTATAATATAGCTGCAGTTCTCTGTTAAAATTTTCATAGGTATTGCAGAAAATTAAGACAAACAACATATTCTAATAACATGCACGTGCATAGTAGCTGACATGATAGAATAAAATTTTAAATAATTTTATGAAATAATTTTAGAGGTCTATTCGTTAACAAATGAACCTCAATAACGTTTTAACTTAAAAAATAATGAATTTGCACGGAAGGGCACCGTAAAACAACTAAAAAGAGAGCTCGAGTGTAAAGTACGCGCTCGCGTACCACGCGCGGCCCTTTGTCTTGTGTTTACCGCCTACGTCGCGAGCGCCGCGAGTGACGAGGCGAGCCACGAGCTAGCGTTTATACTCGCACCTAGTTTCTCGCCTCGCGACTTGCCTCACAGCTCACGCGGGAGTGTAAACAGGCTATTATAAATTACAGAGTACCTTTAAATAAATAAAATACGGCGCGTACGGTGCGGTCATGGAGGTTAGAGAGAAGAAGAACGATCGCTACGTGCTAAAGCATAGCCCGTCTGTCTCTGAACTGCTGTCGGTAAGTAGTATCTACGAAGTTAGCTGTTTATGAGCTTCTTGCTCTTCACAAGTAGATAAAGTTAGTTGAATAATGTACAAATTTTCTTCGCGGCATTGGTGAGAAAATAATCGTACTCCGTAATGTTTTAATTTTTGACAAAAAGAAATATTAAAAAATGGTGAAATATTGTATTGTGCGTGGATGTGCAAGTGGTTTAGCATCTGATCGGAAAAATTGACTGAAAAACAATTTGCTTCAATTATCGTTATTTAAAGTACCAAAAGTAATAACTTCATACGTTATCAATTCATAGCTGCACATTTAAATATTGAATACGTAAAATTATTATTTGCTTAATTAAACTTGTTTTTTTTTCTTAATTTATCTTTATTGAACTTTTAAGAAATTGCTGAATTAATAAGGTTAATTACAAAATTTGCAAGTTAGTAAATGCTCAAAATTTATAATAATTTATAATAGTTAAAATTATAAAAAACATAATTTATGATTTATTTATTAATAAATAAAAATAATAAATAATAATAATTTCGTTATTTTCTTTTTTTCTTTGAATGATATATAATAATATAATAACACGTATAATAAACTTTGATAGATCATTTCAAACTAGCGCACAACAGACTTTGAGTATTAAACCAAAGGAGACGGCATCGCAAGGCATACCCCTCTGTAAAAGGTACGAGAGTCCGACTCATACCCGTTATATAAAACTAGTTGCTTCGCGTCGTGCGCCATTCCGAAGTGATCGTGCCAGTAAATCGAGCTCCGACAAAATGCCGAATTGCAGTGTATTTACGTGCAAAAAATCAAATCAAAAACGTTAAATTTACAAAATAACAACGTGACTTTTCATCTGTAAGTATTTTTAACATAATATTCTAGTAACATTATCGTTAAAACTCGTACTTTCTGAATATTATCGTCAAGTACCAAGTGTGGCCATCATAAATAATAAAGTGAAAAATAATCTATTTTTAAATAAATATAATTTATTACACAAGTTAATTATATTAACGGAAATGTATATCATAATAACTTAATCAGTTTGTGATGATTAATAATCATTACATACATACACACATACATGTGTAGTGGATTTTGTTAAATGATTTATATATTCATCACAATTTTTACATGATTCTGAATATTATATAATTTAATATAATCGATAACCATTATTTATCAAAATATTATACAAAATAAAGGCCAAATAAGTCACATCGAAACTTGCTACCTCGCACAAAAGCATGCAATTTTTATAAAAATAAACTGGTATCACTGTAACCGAAAGTATTGCACTATAGTGATGTACGCCACAACTTTAGCTATCGATAAGTTAATTAACCACGCGGGTTTGTCTGCCGAACCGGTTTTTAGTTTTTATTTAGATTTTATAATAAAGTATTACCAAAAGTAGTAAATTTTTTTATTATTGGTTTGTTTTTACAGACTTCCAAGAGATCGTCGTAGGCAGCAAACTTGGATTGCAACTTGTAGAAACCATTAATCTTGGATAACTTTTTTTAACATGGGGAAAAATCATATTTCATACCCCAAGCTCACAATAATAGAAGGTTAGCTGGCACTGCAGTACCAACCTTGAACTTGTGGGAGGTAATTGTTGGCTGTAATTATATTTCGATTAAATATTTTATTATTACCTTTGGCAGCAATATTATTCCACTGGAAAATATTTTAGAATTTCTATAAATTTACAAAAGCATTAATCTGGCTGATCGTTGTGATTGTACAACATCGTCTATATCGAAAAAAAAAGAAAGCTGGATGTTTCGGAAAATTCCATTAAAAAGTTGTCTCGAAAGTCACAATTCGAAGAAAATTACGTATATAGCCTCAACTAGTCCTACTACCACTGCAAGTAATCAAATCAAATCAAATCAGTTTATTTTGTGCAAGTACCCCCTGCAAGTACGAGCCAACACTTAGAAGATACGCCAAAGAAAATTAAACTAAAAAAGTGCCTTGACATAAAAAACAATGGCATAAAAAAGGCTTCAATCGCAAAACGGTATTTAAAGAAAAAAGTTACAAGTTTACAAGAAATACTAGATTCTCTGACAGAAACATCTTTGATAAATAAATAAAACAAACAGGTCCTAGAAAAGATAGGAATTGAAGAAGGCGAACTCTTAAAGAGACAATTACTTAAAAGTAAGACTGGAAAACTGCTCAGAACTAAATTAGGGGTCTAATAACAAAGGCGGCAAAGTCCCATATCATTATATGGGACTTTGCCGCCTTTGTTATTAGACCCCTGAAATATTCCCCAGAGTTAGGATGTTTTGGCCTAACACTTAATTACTCACCAAAAGCCTATCACTATGTACGTAAAAATTTTGGAACATGTTTGCCTGCACCGCGGACATTGAATAAGTGGTACAGTACCATCAATGGCCGAACAAGGTTTACTCAAGTAGCGCTGACGGCATTAAAATTGAGAGTGGAGAGTAACCCTGATTAAAAATTTATTGTACCTTGGTCATGGACGAAATGAAAAATAAGCAATGGAGGTATTCCGTACCATGCTAGCGTTGGCGTTATGGCTATGTAGATTACGGGTTCGTAGATTCGTTTATATGCGATAATTCCGATGAAGCTTCTAACGCATTTTTATTGAAATAAAGGCGTTGACATCTGATGGTTCAAAAACCAACCTCGCCATGGCGGAAAAGTTGGGCTGCTTTTAGGGCAGCACTTGTACCCTTTACTAAGAAGTACCTAATGGGTACTTTACAAGAAGTATTAACGCCCATTAATAAAAATGCTAAAGCATCAGTAGCGTTCCCCGAATTGTCGGAAATGAAGTCAAATCCATAATTATCCTAACCAAACGTCTTTTAAAACTTGCATGGTACTCTATCAATTGTTTTATTTTTATTTCATCTATCATTAATATACAATACAATTTCTTGTCAGAGTTACTCTCTAGACTAGGTTTTAAAACAGTTAACGTTTTTTTTGTGTAGCCAAGTGATGTGATGAAGGCGGACAAATTTCCAACCTTTTGATATTTCGCACATATCGCTAAGCTTTCGGTGAATAGTAATGTAAAGTTAAAGCAAAATATTTTTCTGTGGAATACTTAGCCCTAGGTAGATGTCACGTTTTTTTAAGCAGCTGTCTGTTTAAAGTTCACGTTGTTAAACTATGATATTTTGTGAAACTACTTTATTTTCCTAATTTATTAAATATTTTCCATATAGTTCATTTAATAACTCTTGAAAATCAACAACTGTTTTAAATAGCGGTTTTGTGATTGAAGCCGTATAATAAAAACAAAAACTTGGTTAACATCACCTAAGACTAAAACTGATACGGCTTTTCTTTTTACAAAATAAGTTAGCTAAACCACCCATTTCGATTTATTACATGTTTTAAATTTTATCCTGAATAATGTAAAATAAATCTGTAGAAAAATAATAAACTTACTATAATATTTTAAAAAAAGATTTTCAAATAACACTTTGGTATTATTTATATATATATATATATATATATATGTTACTTATAATCAAATAAAAACATATGCGGACTAAGTTGATTTGTCTATCGATAAAAAATATTGACGTCCACGCCCTACGTTGCTTACGCATTTGACCAGCGGCAACAGTGTATCGACACGTGTACAATTTGATGGTATGCGTAAATACAATGAACACAAACACAAATGCTGTAGTGTGCGTTTATAGTAACGCGATTTAATTTTGCATTTGTGATTAAGTATACAGTTGTGTGTTTCTCGTGTGCCCCCCTGATGTTGACAGAATTTTTGTTTAGGAATTAACGCGCATGGCCTCTCCAGTTGGTTTAATACTCAAAGACAACAGATCGCTCTTATTGAGACAACTTAGCGACCGCAGCGCCTCATTTATTTAGTCTATATTCCTGGGACACTTTTTTCTAAATCGAAAAACTATCATTCTCCTTCTCTCTAACCTCTATGGGTGCGGCTGATTTGGTAGTTTCCACTAGTTACCTATGATTACTATAGTCTGCGTGCGGCTGCAGGGGCTGCAATGTGCGAGGTATGATTTCGAAGACCAGATAGGGAAACTAACGTTTATTTCATATAACGAATAAGGGACAGAGTACTTTTTGTATATACCTGGAATAGGGTGCCCGTGCGACGCGTACGGCGCGTACGGTGCTGAATAATATTGTAGTCTTTAGTGCTAACTGCTGACAAATATGCGTTCAGCTTTCTTCTCTAGTCAAAGGTTCAGCTTAAAATAGCAGCGTTCTTTACCGCGGATAATTTAGCATACTGAGGCGGGAAATTCTAATTACACATTTTCACTGGCAGCACCAGCATTGACATTACATTGACATTTATTCAATATCAACAAAGAATACATTACTTTTACCAAAACAAAAACAATGGAAGTAGAAGAAAATAATTCCGCTGATGTTTCAAACATTGAAATAACCCCATGTGCGGTGTGTAAATATTGTATTAAACCTGAAAACAAACAAGACAAACCAGGACTCACATGTATAAACTGTAATAGATTTATTCATCTAACCTGTTTAAAGCGACCCGGCACACCGGGCGACTTTTCGTGTGATGTTTTCTTTGAATTTACGTGTTCCGAATGTTCAGATAATGGGGAAGAAGTATTTGATAGGAAAAAGTTTCCTTGGTAAGTTTTTTAAATCAGTGACAACCAAAGTGGATCAGGATGTCTTGATAATCCTTGTATTGGAAAAGGCGTGATTTCCTGGTACAAATAAGGGAGTCTTCTCTCAATGAGGAGTTCCATAATGTTACGCTTGTGATTCACAAGGAGTTAGGCAGAATCCAAAGAACACCAAGTGGAAAAGCCATCGCCTTAAGAATCCCAAATTCAATATTCGCCACTTTTTACGACATGCTAGGCAAGTAACACAGTTGGTTAACAAATGTTAACTACTTATGAATCTGCCCATACCTACATACTGCTACTGTAATACTGTGTAGTGGTGGTGTGAACTGTGTAGTGGCAGTGTAAGAATATCCACTACCCCATGTTGTTCTGTGGGTGTCGTAAGACGACACAGAGGGAAGATGAAACGTTAGATAGGCAGCAGCATCTCCCTGATGAGAGAAAATAATAAAAAAGCTATAATTGCCAACCTACATGGTAACCTTAATATACGGTAGAGCCATGCTGCAGTTATATTATTAGTATATTTGTAGCACAAATGGGTTGGCTCGACCGGGGAAGGACCATGCTCACACAGAATACTTAACTTAATTTGTAAGAAATGGCCAAATAAATATCTACTACTTTCTTTAAAATGTTTCCTTTGTACTGCCATTATCTCATGAAAGTGATACATTGTGGAGTTTTAGAGAATGTCAGACATAGTCCATTCTTGTCCCCAAAATGTGTTAGTCATCCTTATGTAACGAAACCAGCAGCTTACCCTAACATATTTTTAAACACATTCTTTAATAGGTATAGAAAGGGAATGTGATTTTGTGCATGCAATATAAACTATCATTTCCTTAATATCCCAGGCCTGGGTTCTGCCTCACAGTCACAGTCAGATTATTACGAGACGAACAGATTTAGTTCTGCAATATTTGACCTTGTTCAAACTGACAATAACGCTGTTATAAAAATACTTCAAAATTTAAAATCAAACGCTCTAGGTGTGGATGGTATCTCATTGGAAATGCTACTGTCGAGTCTCCCCTATTCCATAGGTGCTATCACAAAGATTTTAAACATCTCTCTCACTACAAAAAGGTTTCCCACTCTATGGCAAATGGCGTTAATAAGACCAATTCCTAAATAAGTAAATATTATGGACTTTAAAGATTTGCGGTCAATAAGCATACTGCCATGTATGTCTAAAATTCTAGAAAAAATTGTCTGTGATCAACTAACGCATTACTTAAACTTGAATAACATCCTACCAAACATTCAATCCGGTTTTAGGAAACAGCATAGTACAACAACAGCCTTAGCTGATGTGGTTGATAATATTTTAAATGCGCAAGACTCTGGTAATGCTACTATTTTAGTACTTTTGGACTATTCCCATACATTTGACACAATAAATAGACGTCTACTGCTAGCAAAATTTAGGTATTATGGGTTTAGTTCCGATACAGTCGACTGGTTTGCTAGTTACTTTAGTGATCGTAGGCAGACTGTCGAAATAACGGATAGTGACGGCTCTAGAACAGTTTGCGAATGATCTCCTGTTGAGAGAGGGGTGCCGCAAGGCTCAATATTGGGTCCTTTGATTTTTGCCTTGTATAGTGCAGATATTACAAAAAGCATAACAAACTGCAAGTACCACATATATGCTGACGATGTGCAGCTATATATTTCCTTCTGCTCCAGTGAAAGTACTGATGCAATACAAAAGTTGAATGATGATCTAAATTGCACAGCATATTGGTCTGAAGCAAATACATTACTTTTAAATCCTAATAAATCAAAATACATCCTACTCGGTACTAAAGCACAAATCAGTAAAGTGTTAGCTGCCCACCCAATGGTAAAAATAAAAAATGTAAATGTTGAGCGTGTTAATGAGGCGAGAGACTTAGGAATAGTAATGTTTTATGCACTGAGGTGCGTAAGAAATTATGCGAATCGTTAGTACTATCTAAATTTAACTACGCTGACGCGGTATTAGGGCCTAGACTTGCGCGCGTTCAAGGAAACTAATCCAGCGTGTTCAAAATGCCTGTGCCCGCTTCTGTTATAAAATTCCTCCACGTGCCCATGTTACACCTTATATTAACAACACAAGAATGCTTAAAATGGATTAACGTTGGCAACTACATTTCGCCACTTTATTGTTTGGCACTATCAAAACGAGAACTCCCTCCTATCTTTATAATAAGTTACAATGGGCACGAGACAATGCTACAATTTCGACAAGAGCTTCGGCGTACAAGTTGCTCATACCCATACATCATTCTGCCGCATTCCGAGGGAGCTTCAGATATGCCGCAACTAAGTGCTGGAATAACCTTCCAGTGCCTCTTCGAAACCTACAATCAGTGTATAGTTTTCATACAAAATACAAAGCTATACTATTAAACAAACAGCTACGATTGTAGATTATCAATTTAAAATTTAATGTTTTTATGCTTTAGCGTGTATATCTATGTATGTTCCGGTGCGTATGTCATTTTTTTTCCTTCATACGTCACGGGTGTACAATCTAATTACACTATTTTCTTTCCATTGCGCGCATAGTGTTAGCGCAGGTTCTGTGATAAAACATGCTAAATGGATGCGGTAGCATATTATGTTGAACATATCTCTCGGGTTGCTATTGTGTATAAGTGTTTTTATATGAAATTTAAATTATTTTAATATCCTCGGTTCCAGTTATGCAATAAAATTAACATTCATAAACATCCGGTATAGCACTACAAAGATAAGGCAGTTGTGGCCCAAAAGTAAATATAAAAAGACTATTAAAAACCTACCAATGGTGTATATAGTTGTATTATTAATCCAAATAAGTATATATTATATGTGCCCATATATATAGAAAATATGTGCCCATATGTGTATCTGTATGTGTGTTATCCGTATGAATATATTTATGTATGTATGTGTATTATATCTATGTATATGTATATATATTATATGTGTGTGTATCTATATAATGTACTTAAGGTAGCCACTGAAAATCAGGGCTAGGATGACACATCTTAGCGTTTCCTGAGTGGCAGTCCTATTTGGACCATTTCCCATTTAAAAAAAAGTTTTTTATTTAAGTTTGCTGTTCACTTTTTTTTAAGTTTGTGTAAGTGTATTATTAAGTCTACTTATAAGAATACCTAATTATAATGTATGTTTTGAGTATTTATTGCAAATTTTTTAAGAAATGGCCAAATAAATATCTGTTTCTTTCTTTCTTCTTTCTTTCATTAAATAATGTTTTTTGGTATTGATAAAATTGGCACATATGATGGACCAAACTATCACAGTAAGTTAAGGTAAGGTAGTACAGCAAAAAACAATGTCTGTTTTTGAAACATGTAGTAGTTGTGTAAGAATTTCCGCTACCACATATTGTCCCCATTGTCGAGTGTTGTAAAAGGTGACAAAGAGAAACAAATCGGGGGATGTAGTAGTGCCTTCTTTATAACAACTAAAATATTAAAAACTGCAGTTGCCAACGCACCTGCCAGCCTAGGAGATAAGGAGAGGAGATATTTGCCGAGTGCTTTTTTTTTAAATTAAAGGGTGACAAATGAGCACACAGTCCACCTGATGGTAAGTGAATGCTGTGGCCCATAGACATTTTTACCTATACTTGATTAAGAATCAAAATGCAGATGCATTGCCACCCCTGAGGACTAAGATGAAGTGTCTCATTTCCAGTAAAACTGGTCTCCGTTTCTCTATACTAAATATACAAAACACAGCAGCATTGAACTGCTTTTTTATGCTGGTAATCTGTGAGAGCATGTTCATTCCCTGGTTGAATCAACCCGGTTGTGTTACAACTATAATATAGCTGCAGCATGATTCTACCACATTAAAATGTGGTTACGAAGCAATATATGGGGAGACCCTATGTTTAGCAGTGGACTTGATGATTGCCTTTTTGTTTCAGGGTGAATGTTTTATTACTCACTCTACACCATTTAAATGTCCAGGCACATGGCATTAGCAACAATGGATTTTTTCATTACAAAATGCACATATGCTCTTTTATTGACCGAAACTGGGTGCTACTATTTGGAACACAAATGTAAGAACCTATGATACATGATTATATTTTAGTTATTAATTCACAGTACACTTGCAACGTGAAATTGTTAATTGCAATTTTAGATGCTAATTTCCCATGTGCATGGCGGTAAAGGAAAGTAAGTAATTATAATGCCTGATTCTATTAATTATAAAAAAATATTTCAAAGATGACAAGTTCACCAACACGCATTGGGGCAGAGCGGCGTACATTTCCTTGCCCTAAAACCCTCGCAGACATTAGCAGAAGCTTGTGCCCAGCATTGGGACATATATAGACTGTAACTTTAACTTTCAATGAATACAGGATTAGGTAATTTTGTTACTACTAATTATAAAATATGATGTGCATAGCGTAAGAGAATTCATCATCCTTTTTCGATTAGTGTTGTAAGAAGGGATTATCGGATGGTTATATGATGGTCTAGCGCCGATGTGATTCATCACAGATTCTTACCAAACGAAATGACCATTACTGTAGATGTGTACTGTGAAGAACTGAGCACAATGATGGAGAAGCTCACACGTCTCCAACAGACTTTGGTCAATCACTCCTCCCCGCTGCTCCTCCACGACAACGCGCGACCGCATACTGCACAACAGACGATCTCAAAGTTACAAGAGCTGGGGTTGGAAGCTTTCCGTCATCCGCCGTCACCTGACCTTGGGCCTACAGACTTCTACTTTTTCCAGAATTTGGATAAATTTTGGCGGGAAAAAAATTCGATACCCAAGTGGCAGTACAAAATGCCTTTGAAGAATTTATTGCCTTTTCTTCAAGAAGGGCATCTATAAACTGCCACTGCGTTGGCAAAGATGCATTGGTTGCTTAGGTGATTACTTAGATTAGTAGGTAGAAATAAAAAATATGGAAAAAACTTACGTCAACTTATTTTTTAAAAAAACGGCAATTTCATAAGTAAAACCTAATATTAATAGTTGTAGAAGTTTTTAAAAGTGGTTCGATTGAAAGATAGATTTTTTTTAAAGATCCCACTCCTCAATTTGATTTAGTGCATATTACTAACATTACTACTACCTACTATTTAGTAAAAATGGATCGAATAAATTTTATATTTTGTGTACAATGAAAAAAAAAACTTATGACACTAGCAACAAGCCCCAGCTTCATACAAGTAGTAGCTCTTCTCTCTTCGAGCACACTTAAATATCTCCCAGCCGAAGAAAGCTGTGGTGACCTGGGAGTCATTCCACGGCCATTTTGCCATTAAAATGTATTCTATAATTTGATAAGAACATAACGCTTGCAAATATTAAGTAATAAATTCACCAGCAAGCAGAAAAAGAACTGGGTGGGCACGATCGCTGGCGCCCTGTCGGTGTACAACAGCACGTTTTTCATGTCGGGCTCCGTCGCGCTGGGCGAGACCGGCTGGTGGCGCCTCTTCCACTCCTTCTCACCTGCAGTCGCCGCACACATCAGTAACAAACTTATTTTAATACATTTTTTATCATGAATACGTCTTTAAATTTGCTTCCATATTGTCACTGTTACGGCCTATTGAAGTCTACTGCTGAACATACGCTTCCCACATTCATTTGCCTCATAGAGGGGATATTTGACATAGTTGCCAAGCTTGGAAAGAGGGTTGGCAACTGCAGTTTTTATTTTTAAATTTGATTCTCTCTGTCACCTCTTGTCTTAAAACATCCACCGTATGATATGGGGTAGTGAATATTCTAACACTACCAAAATTTTTTACTTTATTTTATTCGAAATTAACGATAACAAAATCGAGGGATACAATTTGGTGTTGCAGCTACATATCTATCGTCTACATCCAAAATTTAATTACACAACTCGATAGCTAAGCACAGTCTAACTACTACAAACAGCATGGAATAAATTATAGTACTACGTACAGAATTTACACTCTTTTGATGTTGACTGCTTGCCGACGTTTAATAGCCTACATATTTATTATTAATTAGATAAATCGCGCACGTAAGCTAAATAAAACTTTATTGCTGCGGGCGAGTGTCCATATTATTTTGCATCTTTTCCCCTTCCTACAACACGGCGGACTTTCCGTGGTTACTAAGAGATGTCAATAAAGATAAAAAAACATTATATTATATATATATATATATATATATATATATTTTTTTTTTTTTTTTGGAAAAAATATTTCTATATGCTTGGATACTGATTCTGATAACGCAGTTAACAGGAACCACAGTGTTTTTGTTACATGTTTTTTTTTTTTTTTTTTTTTTTTATATATATGATTGTACTTGTACAATTTTTTGATGAGCGGTTACATGTTGTATATATATATATATATATATATATATATATATATATATATATATAATATATATATATATTTTTTTTTTAAATTAACAACATAACTTTTCAGCATCCCTTGATCTGATGGGGGACTGAGGTGTTCAATTATTATTATTTGGTCCAATCTATGCAGAAGGAACTTATTGTATCTTGAAGTGTTGCAGTGAAATGCTTGGGTTGGGATTTAATTTTTTTAGGTATCCCAAGCAGATTGTAGGTCAGCCATCTTCTCTATTAAAATTAGGATTGTTTTAATTTCATTAGCCTCTCAAATTATACTTGGTAAAATCGGTGTTCTTTTGCGAGGGTTTGTGGTCTATCGAATCTGATGTAATGGGGCGATCCTGAACATATTCGTAGAAGTTTTTTTATTATTACAGAACAGGGATGACAAAGGACAGTTCACCTACGGTACGACGGTAAGTTGATAATGTTGATTGTTTGCATCTATTTTTGATCAAGAATCAAAATGCAGATGCATTGTCAATTCTCAGGAAAAACATGGAATGCCTCATTCCCGGTGAAGAGTCAATTCAATTCAAATTTCTTTATTTTTCAATTTAAAATTTCTCCAGTTCTCTGCCCTTACCATACGAAACAAGGCAGCTATAAGCTGTTATTCAGGGAGAGCGTGGTCCTATCCCGGTCGAGCGGATCCATTCCTGCTACAACTACAATTAGCTGCAGCGTGACGCTGTCATGTGAAAATGGAAGATATGTGCGCGAAATATGAGAAATCATTACTGTGTACTTGTATCTTCATTGTTCAGAGGAACAAATGCATATAAGACGCTTAAACGATAAGAAATTATTAGATGGTATGGATCACCCTCTTATCTACTTCGGCTGCCTAATATTAGTCCAGCTACACTGTGTTCCGCTTTGAAGGTTAAGAGAATCAGTATATTTATGGGCTTCAGTAGCCACTTACTCTTAGTTGGACCGTTTAATCTTTGCGATCCGTATGGTGTAAAAAATATTGATTTGACCTTTCTCACGGAACAAATCTTTTGTTTTCCAACTTTTTCGGTCTTTGGAAACAACAAATAACATTTTTTTTTAATTCTAGATCAGGAGCTGTCCAAAGAAAAGGTTAAAGGGCGGCCGCGAGGGCACATGAGCATTGACAAATCACTATTTTTTGCCAAAGTATCTGAATTAGGTTTGTATTGCGTATATTAAATACCACGTTCCAGCTTCCCCGTGGTGGAATTTATTTTTATTTATTTATTTCACTTCATATAGACTGAAATTTATATAGGCGGAGTTAATGCCCTAGGCATTATCTACCAGTCTACCTTAGATTAGTGCAGAGATAAAAGAGGTAGGTGTAAAAAGAAGTAGGTACAGAATGTCTATATACAAACGCATAAATGAATACATATTAATATAATACATACATATACACAAATATATATATATATATATATATATATATATATATATATATATATATATATACACACATATACAAATACAAATACATATTAACATAAAGTTAACTAAGAACACTGCGTTGATTCTTCCATTTTATTTACAAGAAGTTTTTGAGCTTTGGATTTGAACAAAAATTGTTTTTTGTTCAAATCCAAGTTGGTTCGGCCCTCCTGATTTCGGGAGAAAGAGCGTTCCAAAGAAGAACAGATAGGATTGGACAAAGTCAGCACTATAAGGAGCACAGCGAAGCAGAAGATTATTAGTAGGATGGAGAACTCTATCATGGTTGGAGCTAAGATACTGAAAATGAGTAGCTAAATGAGATGGAAAATGGGGAGACATCAGGACGGAATAAAGAGTAGTGAGTGCACGTAGACTACGGCGCTTACGAATGGGAAGCCAGTTAAGTTGAAAGCGATAAGTAGACACATGATCATACTTGCGAAGATTAAAAATGAATCGAAGGTAGTTATTAAGAAGACCATCATATTTGTTCAAGAGTTGTGCAATTAGGTCGAAACACACGTCACCATAGTCAAAAAGGGGGGAAAATGAAGGTCTGCACAATAATCGTTCAGGCTCCGGCCTCTCAGGTTAGAGAGCACGCCAAATACCTGTGGCTCTCTGACAAATATTTGTCACTTGAGTTTACTAGCTCATAGTGGAATCAATGTGTAAGCCAAAGTCATTCAAGGTACTACTCAGTTCAAAATATAACCGTTAAAACGATTGGAGGTAAAGCTGTAGGATTCAATCTCTTTATAATCCGATGGCTACCTGCTATTATAGCCTGACATTTGGATGGGTTAACTTTAAGGACAAACCTGTCAGACCAGTTCTTTATATACTCTAGGTCCCTATTAACTGAGTCAATTGCTGTGAATACTAGGCTGCACTAAAAGTAACGGGAATGGAATATTTCCACTGTTCCTGTCATATTAAAATCTTTTTAATTGAAAACTCCTTGGTTTTAAAAATCGAATACCATTTATTTATTTAAAAAAAGATTCTCGGTCTTGTCACATGGTTTTGTCAAACTTGTTTAGTCGTCGTGAGAAAATGGAATTTACTCGAGAAAATTAAAGAGCGATGATTTATTATGACTTTCGAAGTGGTTTAACACAAAAACAGTGTGTCGACCGGATGATTTCTGCATTTGGTGATGAAGCCCCATCCAAAACCACAATTTATCGCTGGTTTGCTGAATTTCAACGTGGACGTGTCAAGCTCAGTGATGATCCCCGTCAAGGTCGTCCAAAAACTGCAGTCACCCTAGAAAACGTTGATGCTGTGCGTAAGCTGATTGAGGAAGATCGACATGTGACGTACCACGAAATTCAGGCAACTTTCGACATTGGCATGAGTCAAATACAAATAATCTTGCATGAACAATTAGGTGTAAAAAAGTTGTTTTCCCGATGGATACCGCATTCGCTCTGTGAAGAGCAAAAAGCGGCTCGCGTTACTTGGTGCGTCAGAACTCTCGAAATATTCCACGCAGGATCCTCAAATGCTGTATACAACATCGTATCAGGTGACGAATCCTGGATATACACGTACGAACCCGAAACAAAAAACCAGTCACGAGTTTGGGTGTTCGAAAATGAGTTAAAGCCAACAAAAATTGTTGTTCACGGAGTGTTGCAAAAAAAATGGTGGCCACGTTTGTCTCCAAAACCGGCCATGTTACGACTATTCCTCTTGAGGGACAAAGAACGATTAATGCAGAATGGTATGCTAGCATTTGTTTGCCACAGGTCGTTTATGAACTCCGCGAAGAGAACTGCAACCGCCGCATCATCCTCCATCACGACAATGCGAGTTCTCACACCGCGCACAGAACAAAAGAGTTTTTAGAACAAGAAAACATAGAATTATTAGACCATCTGCCGTACAGCTCCGACCTAAGCCCTAATGATTTCTATAATTTCCCTAAAATGAAGAATAAATTGCGTGGACAGAGATTTTCATCACCTGAAGAAGATGTGGACGCCTACAAAATGGCCATTTTGGAGACCCCAAATTCCGAATGGAATGGTTGCTTCAATGATTGGTTCCATTGTACGGAAAAATGTGTCAAATTTCGCGGAGAATACTTCGAAAAGCAATAAATACATTTTTAAATAGTAATGTTGTATCACTTCCTTGATTCCCGAAATTTTCAGTGCCGCCCTCGTATACAAACGACCCTCGCCTGTGAGTAAAACTGCAGGTCATCAGCTTACAAATGATACGCACATTGAAGATTTGGCGTAATGAGATTTATAAATATTGAAAATAACAACGGGGATAGAATACCGCCGCGAAACCACTGGCATTCAAGTCACACCGATTCGACGAAAACTCGTGACTGCTGGCGGCCCCGAATATAAGATGAGAATCACTCCAAAGTTTCAGATGAGATCATAAAAAGGGAAAGGATAGATAGAAGGATGCCGTAACTGATGGCATTAAAGGCGTTGGAGAAGACAAACAAAGCCAGCAAAGTGGCTTTAGAGTCTTCCATGCCTGCCCGAATGTCACCAGTGACTTTGAGGAGCGCGGAAACAGTACTATGGCCTGGCCTGAAGTCAGACTGTAAGGGGTTTCACGGGTTATTTGAGAAGATAAACTGTGAAGGATGTTTATGTACATAGGCCTCTAGTGCTTTGGATAGGACGGACGTGATTAGGTAAAAAAGGATTCGAAATCTTGGGTACGTTTTACTCTAAATTCCATATTCCATACAGAAGTTAATTATTTGGGAAATAGCAGGGAGTTATACATTGTCACAACTTGTAGCATTATACTTGATGGAGAGTACTTCCTTCCTAATCTCATCCGTAGCTATCGGAGAGAAGTGAAAAGAAGCAATATTAAGAATAATAATTACAATAAGCTTAATATAATAATCGGTTCAATCATTCCGAAGATTAACCCGGTCAGACGGATAGACAGACAGACATAATTAAAAAAATGTTTAAACATGTCTTAGACATGCAAATAACCTCCTCAGTTCAATAAAAGTTATTTCGATATTTCATACAGACTCATCAATTTTATTTATATAGATTGTCTGTGACTATATGAATTTTGCTTAACGAAACCCCTGTAAAATCATCTAAAGTCAAAATTCGTGAGTTGTTGGTTTACCGATAATCATCTTTCCCGCTATCCGCAAACTTTTTGCGTGCGTTTTGTTACCCCAGGCACAGGCCGACCGAACGGAAACGAGCGAAGCCAAGCAAACGAATGGAAACTGAGTGGGTGTTATAGCTTTTTTATAGAATAAGGGTGACAAATGAGCACATAGTCCACCTGATGGTAAGTGGATACCGTAGCCCATAGATTCAATTTCAATTAAGAATCAATACGCAGATGCGTTGTCGAACCTGTGGATTAAGATAGAATGCCTCGTATACAGTAAAAAGGGTCGCCGCTACTTTACGTTGGAATTCTGTGAGAGCGTGGTCTTCCCCGGTCGAGCTGACCCATTCGTGCTAGAACTATAATACAACTGGAGCCTGGCTTTACCACGTATAGAAATTCCCTACCTTCCCAACAGATAGTCTGATCTAGTTTAGGGGGATTTCCTTCATAGTTGGCACACAAGTGGGTTGGCGAAGGCAGATTTTTGTTTTTGGGTTGTTATTAGGAAGGCGCTGCTGTGTCGCCTCTTACGACACCCACGGGACGGTATGGATATGAATATTATATATTTATATTCTTACACCGCCACTACATGGTGTGCCCACGTATATAGGCTATAACTTTTACGTCATCTACTTCTAGGTTACAAGCACTTGGTACTGGACGAGACAAACCCTCAGCCGGTTGTCAACGAAGCGGTACCGTTCAAGAAGAGACGTTTCGATATTGAGCAAAGTGAAGCTTCATGTTCCAACATTGTTATCAAGTGAGTTGATTTTTAGGGTTTCATGGCTCACTATAGAAAAACTGGACCCTTTTCCGATCACTTTTGTTGTTCGTCCTTCCGTCCGTCTGTCAAGGATCCTTTTCTCAGGAATAGATACTATTACAGCCTAGTAAAGTCCACTCCTGAATATAGGCCTCCCCCATACATTGCCTCGTAGGGGAGATATTTGCACTGCTGAAAATAGGCCTGCCCTATAGATTGCCTCAAGTTAGATATTTGTATTGGTAGCCACGCTTGACAGGCGAGTTAGCAACGCAGTTTTTTATGTTTTTTTTTATTTAGTTATTGTTAGGAAAACTCTGCTGCCCAACTTCTGATTTGCTCCTTCTGTCAACTCTTACAACGCCCACGAGGCATTTCTTAATAATGATAATAATAATAATAATCTTTATTGATAAACATATTACATGCACAAAATTTACAGTGGTCATTAGCCCCTAAACTAGGATATAACACCTGTATTTCAGGGGCTAATTTCCTTCCCTATTCTTAGTTCTATTACTATAATTTATTTATCTATCTATTATATTTATAATGTTTATTTATTATATTATATTAACAAGTATTATTTAAAACGTAAAATTTATGACAGAAAAAAGGAGAATAAACGGCCACGTCGGGGTCACCACTGTGGGCGTGAAAGGAAAAGGGGAGATCTCCCGCCGGGCAAGGTGTTCTGCCCAGAGAGCGGCCGACACTCCGTGTGATAGTTCGGAGCTGTTCTATATATACTGTTTATGATTCGGAATGTTGATAGCGTGATTTAAGCTTCGGTGTGTTTCGCTTGTAGTGCGACGACAGCGCCGCTACACATAGCAATAATACTTAAATTATAATGATGTTTCCCTTTGATAGAAATAATGAGAAATAACCATAATTTACTTTACTAACAGACAGGAATTTGACCAAGACATAACGATAGAGGAGCATCAGTTAGACTTCCACTCCAAAGACTCTGACCTAACGAGTATGTTTCAAAATTTTGGGCACGATGCGACTGGATACAAGCCAGCAATGAACCAAGTAAGATACAAATAGTAAATTTTAAATACCCTAAAATTTTCGACACAAATAACTTTATTAAAATGTTTTATGTCGGTTTGCCATAAAGATTTACCATAGTATCGCCACGTTTGATAATTTCAGTCTTTTTTCAGTGTCCACCTGATGGTAAGTGGATGGTGTGGACCATAGACTTCTACATCTACTCTCGATTGTCACAATGCAGATGCGTTGTCACTCCTTAGTACTAAGATGGAATGCCTCGTTTTCAATAAAAAGGGTCTCTACACTCACCATACGAAACACAATGCTATTATGCTGCTATTTTATGCAGGAATTCTATACGATTGTGATTCATTCCTCGGTTCAGGTGATCCGTTCGTGCCGCTGCAATAATAATAACGTATCGCTGTATTTTACGTAAGAGATCAGCATACAGCATAGAATAGTGCTGCCTACTCGGTGGTGAGTCGAGTTAGCTCGATAACTCGAGTGTAATCCGAATATCGTTTATTTTTTTGTTTATTTTTTTATACACAAAGTATATTGGTACAAGCTCACAAGGAATACATGCGTGTGTGTGCGCAGCACACCTACAATACTTCCCCCTTTATAAAAAAATGAGTAATAAAAAAAACTTAAAACTATACAATGAATACAAACAAAAACTTAAAACTAACAACAAAAACTTGCTATTGCGCTGGGGCGCAGGGCTGTAAGCCCAACCCCCGCGAAAGGGAGGGCTGCCACGGCGCGGCGGGCGCGGGCGCGTGCTGCAGACTGGTGCTAGAAGCACCTATCATCTGACCCATATTCTGGCCTGATATCGAAACGCCTGCCATTAACACTTGACGGCGAAGCCAGCTTTTGAACTTCCTATTAAACTTTACCCAAACATTGTACAAGATTATCGTCCCCTGGCTAATATAACTGGCTAAATAAAACTGGCTATCACATATATCCATATTTGAAAATTATCCACATTATTCTCTACAGTATCCTGCGCTTGAGAAACAATAACTGGTTTTTCTTGAAAATTACCCATCGTAAAAATCGTAAAACTTTTCGCACTAATGGTTTCGCAAAGGAAGTATTTCGAATGAAATGAAATACATTATAACTAAACTAACTACCTAGACCTAAATGAAACTGTAGTATACGCAAAATACTAAACACAATACCTCTACAATTACATTCAACTTAAATAATGTAACTTGAATATCACGAATGAAAATATTCTGCACCTAACAATGCAAATAATACTTTCACCTCATAGTAACTACCTGATTATTATTTAAACATGTAATTGTATTATATATAGTTTATATTAACACTAGCTTATCATAAATCGTGAAGGTAACTTTACAATGTGCCGTTGTTTTCACGGTTTTCGAGTTCCCCGGGCCGGGTAACGACGACGTCACCGGCGTGGGCGGTGGTAACGCGAACCGTACATGCGCAGGCACCACATCCGCTGCGTTGTCAGCGTTACTGTGGCGTGGCGTTGCTTCGTTACCATCATATTCCTTTAACACATATGCAGACTTTAATCTGTCCATAGAAATATCTAGCTGTCTAACGGGCAATTGAATTAGGTAAACCTTTGAAGCCCTTTTTATCACGCGGTATGGACCGTCGTAGGGTGGTTTCAAAGGTTTACGTATTGAATCGTCGCGAACAAAGACATATTCACAGTTACTTAAGTCCTTGTTTACAAAAAAACTTTGACAGTTACGTAAATCGTCGGATGTAGGCTTCTAACTACGAATAGTATCTCTAATCTTATCCACTAAACAATAGTCGTTCGCGTTACGGTTGTTCTAAGAGCTGTCGTAAAAGTCTCCTGGTAGACGTAGGTTTCGTGCGAACGTTAACTCGGCGGCGCTAACCCCTGAGTCGCTGCGGGCGGCCGCGCGAAGCCCAAGTAATACTGTGCGTAGCTCTTCCACCCAGAACCCATGTGACAGGCGAGTCGAAAGTGCTGTCTTTAAAGAACGGTGCCAACGTTCAACTGCGCCATTGTTTTGCGGATGATAAGGAGTAGTTCGAATTCTATTAACTCCCAACATTTTTAACAGCTGGTTAAAAAGAGTACTCTCAAACTGGCGACCTTGGTCGCTAGTTAACTTTATCGGGCAACCGTAACGACAAATTCAACCTTCTTATAAATTTTTGGCAACAGTTTCTGCCGTAATGTCGCGTAACAGAAAAGCTTCGGACCACCTAGTCCTCCTATCAATTATCGTGAGTAAGTATCTATAACCATCTGGTGAGATCTCAAGAGGGCCAACGATATCGATGTGCGCATGCTCAAAACGATGTACTTCCGGAAACTTAGATTCGATACCGTATGTCTGTTAACTTTGGAACGTTGACATTGTATGCACGTTTTTGCCCATAAACATCACGATTCATACTAGGCCAGAAATACTTTTAGCTAACATTTTTCGCGTAGAACGAATTCCAGGATGGCTCAAATTATGTAAACTATCAAAAGCTAGGCGTCGAAACTTTTCCGGTAGGCACGGACGAGCTGTATCAGTAGACATCTCATAAAAAATAGACTTATCTAACATATGTATAACTAGTTCCTTCAACAAAATATTATTGTTATTTAAACCAGACATAACATTCGTGATACAACTATCGCTACGCTGTTCGTTTGCAATGTCATCGAAATTCAACGCAGTTGGCATAGTCACGGCTTCGACGCGCGATGAGGTGTCGGCTACGATGTTATTCTTACCGGTTATATGTTTTATATTTGTAGTGAACTCACTTATGAAAACTAAATGTCTAGTTCTCCGAGGCGTTTCGCTTTCATCGCGTCCTACCTTTTGAAATGCAAAAGTTAAGGTTTATGGTCCGAATACACGGTTATTTCTTGACCTTCAAATAATTTCCGAAAATGTTTTATAGCTAAGTATATAGCGAGCAACTCGCGATCGTAGGTGCTATATCGTTGTTGGGTGGTGGTAAATTTTTTTGAGAAATAGCCCAATGGTTTTGTAGGCCGGCGAGAACCGCTACGGCGCCTGGACTGCGAACAACGCCGGTTGCGATTGCGCCCCTGGCCCGAGACCGCGACCTCTGCTGATCGATCTGGTCCACGGTAGCCTTTATTTTAGCCACCTCAGCCCTCAACAGGGCCAAGTCAAGGGCGGCAGTAAATGCTGACGCTGGTACGGCGTAGGTAGCGGTGGCGGCAAAGGAAGGCCGCACAGCTTCCATGACGTTATCTGCGACTGCTGCTAGGTTGTCCAGGTCCTTGGAGTCAGACACAGTGAGTGCGGCTCGCACTTGTGTCGGAAGACGACTCTGCCACACCACGCGAAGGGTTTCATCAGGAACCTTGTCAGTAGCGAGCTCACGCACCCGACGAAGCGCCTGAGATGGTTTTTGCTCACCCAGCTCTAGCTCGCTCATAAGCTTCTCGATCTGCCTCGACATTGATTCTTCATAGATGTGGAGCAGCCGAGTTTTAAGTGCGTCGTACTTGTAGGTAGGAGGCGGGTTTAGTAATATGTCCGTCACTTGCGCGATGACCTCCTTACTTAGCTTGGACACGACCAGGTCAAACTTCGCCTCATCACTCATCCTCTGAGGTGCGAGGATAGCTTCTGTGCGTACGAACCATACGCGCGGTTGGTCCGTCCAAAAGTTTGAGAGCCGGGTCTGTAGAGACACCGAATCTACAGCTGGCGCCATAATGAGCTGTGGCGCGGGTGGCTGGATGTCTTGAACGGGCGGCACGTTCTGTGGCGTTGGCGGAAGCGGCGCACTCATGTTGCTATATAAATTGCCCACTTGTGAGTTATCATCACGTCGGGGTCACCAGTTTAGGAGCTGACTCCTTAAGGGTCCCTATTGGTGACCATAATGAAAAATGAAATAACTTTTGTTAATATTTATTATAGAGGAACGTGCAATACAGTTGGCTGGCAACTAGTGACTGCTTGAAAAATCTTATCCACAAAGTATATAGGTACAACCTCACAAGGTATACATGCGTGTGTGTGCAGCACACCTACAAACCTATGATACACGAAATAAATGATTATGGTTCTGATTCCTCAATTCTTCGCTTTCAGCAGCAATCACCACATTTTTACGACTCGGATTCAAGAAGCTCTCCACATCTCGCAGACGAAATCGACGATAGATGGCGCTCTGAAACCAGAAAATTACCTTCCGATGTCAGAGGGAAAAAAACCGACGAGAAACCTCTACTGAGACGGGAATCTTTGTTCTCTACAGAACCGAACTCCGTCGATTTACCCTGGATCGAAAAAGTTCCTGAAGCTCGCAGTGATCTTGTGGAGATGACAGAGTACGAAGAGATACAGCTGCTGAAACGAGTTGAGGGCATGATCGCGAAGGTTAAGGACTCGAATAAGAAGGCACATCTTCACAGGTTCAGAGCAAAGCTGGCATTGCGGAGGTTGAAGAGGCACAAGCATCTACCTATCTTCAATTTAGATAAGTAAGTACCCAATTATTACACTGTGTAGTGGCGGTGTAAAATATCCACTACCCATTTTGTCGCGTGCGTGTCGTAAGAGGCGACAGAGGGAAACAAATTAGGGCATGGGCAACAGCTTCTTCTAATAACAACTAAAAATAAGAATACTGCACTTGCCGACCGTTGCGGCTGTGGTAAATGACTTATTTTAATAACTTCTATGAGGCAATCTATGGGAGACAGACGCCTATGTTCAGCAGCGGACTTTTATAGGCTGTAATGGATTGTGAAATGGAATATTTTAATATTTTATATTTATTATAATTTTTTAACGTTTTTAGTGGTCTATTTAACGTATAGAATACTATAATACACAATAGAACGGCTGTCAACCTTATTTTGTAGTGGGATTGGCGTCGCCGGGAGCACACATACAAGCAATTACGTCGTGTTATCAGTTATCACTACTACAAACACATTTTAGACTTTTGATTAATGTTTTTGACACATATTTCTTTATTTTTGTTTCTAATATTTACAAAATATAAATAGTTTCGACTTACTGGTTGTAGAATATGTCTCCTTTATTTAAATTCCATTTCCCGCTGTTCTTTTGACACGTAGTTATTGCACAATTTGCCATTTTTTAAATGATTTGCAGCGACGCTTGACACGAAAATTGGAAAATATTGATTGTGTTGACATTTATACGTGTGAATTGACATGTTAGTGGCTACACGGGCTCCGCCCACTCCCCCGTTCTATTATGTATTTATTTATTTAATTAAATAGATACACCATCGACAATATCAGCAAATATTGTTACAATCAAAATACTACTTTTTTAGATAAAGGATATGTATTTACAGGCGTATACATCATTATAAGAGAAAAAGAAAAAAAAAAAAACTAAACAACATATAAACTCTAAAACAAAAAGAAATTAAACTAACCAATCAAAGTAAAAACACCAGCAATAATTACAATAAATAATAATTTTGAATCATTAATCTGGCAAAGCAGTAAAAAAAAACAGTAAAAGTAAGTCTTTACATTTTCTTTTAAATACGAGTACACGTTCGGGGTCGCTAAAGATGTCGATTTCATGATTGTTTAAGCTGTTGTAAGTTCGCATACATCTGCTTAACAGAGAAAACTTGTCTAAATTGGTTCTACTGATGGGAATATTGAACAAATTAGTAACTGGGTGTCTAGGAATATGATAGGGGATTTTAAAGCACACTTGCTGCAGTAAACTTTGCGAAATTAGCTTACCGTGTAGAAGTTTATGTAGCGTCATTATGTCTAAAAGTTTTCGTTGGTCAGCCAGTGAACTCATTCCAAGATGAGAAAGCCTACAGTTATAATCTTTATAGTATGGACAGTTTTGAACTTTATATGCAATGAATCGAGTGAAGTTTTGTTGAATAACCTCGATTCTGTGTATGTGAATTTTATAAGAAGAATTCCATATCACCGGGGCATATTCTAAACTGCTACGAATAAATGCGTTATAGATAGTTATCAGAGTCTGGGCATTTTTGAAATCCTTACATGTACGTTTGACAAAACCTAACATTTTCCATGAACGCGTTACCACATTTTCTATATGATCTATAAAGTTAAGTTTGTTATCAAGAATGACCCCAAGATCACGGGTGGATGAAGATTCATTCAGTTGTACATTATTAATGAAGTAACAAGATTTAACAGTAGATTTATTCTTTGTGAATTTAACGTAGGTACACTTACGAGGATTAAGTTTCATTTTATTACTTTTGCACCATTCATGGATAGCATCAAGGTCATTTTGTAAAGATAGAACATCATCCTGGTTTTTAATAGCCTTGAACAATTTTAAATCGTCGGCAACATAGTGGCTGTACTTAATGTTATGTGTTATATCATTAATAAACGCCAAAAAAAGAATAGGACCTATATGTAAACCTTGTGGTACGCCTGTTAGAGCCACATAATCATTAGACCTATATCCATGCAATACAACACTTTGTAATCTATTTTTGAGATAAGAACTTAGCCAAAGAAGTAAATTACCATGCACGCCGTATGAATTTAATTTAGATATAATTGATGGTCCACGACATCAAATGCACTAGAAAAATCTGTGTATATGGAATCCACCTGCATTTGACCATCCATTGCACTTGTAACTTTCATGGCGTAATCCATCAAATTGCTAATAGTAGATTTACGAGTATCTTTGCAAAACCCGTGTTGTGCCTCTACAATAATATTTTTCAGATGATTTATTAAACTTGTATAAACTAAGCGTTCAAATATCTTTGAAAATAAACTTACAATTGAAACCGGTCTATAATTTTTAACATTATTTTTATCTCCTTTCTTGTTAATAGGTATAACATTAAAACGTTTCCAGTCAATTGGAAAAGACCTGGTTAATAACGATTTACTAAAAATTAGTTTAAGAAGAAGAGTTAGATATTTTGATGTCATTTTTATAAAAAGAGGAGGAATGCCGTCAGGACCCGCTTCTTTGTAGATATCTAGCGACTTGAGTATACTCAGGATTTTACGTTCTGTTATTTCTATATCATGCAAAGAATTTTGTGGTATTGTAGTATTCTATGATTTAAAGTACCGCTGGGTTTCTTTGTGGTTCTTCCCAGGACAGAGGTTTTTCCCATCCACTGGTCAAATTAAAAGATGACTTTCAATAAGAATTATTTTATTTAATTATGAATGAAAATTATTCTATTCTATTACATTCTGTGTATTTGATTGTCACTGCTACTAATATAAAAGTACGACGAAAGTTTAATGACGTTGAGAATGAAAACGCTTTTGTGTTTTATAGGGCCGTGAAACTGCTAAGTGGATACGCGGCCGAGGACCCCAAAGTAATGAATGCTGAGAGAATTTTGGACAGGTTCCAGAGATCGGTGAGTTGTTATTACTATCTTAAGGTATGGAAATTGTGTGTGTGTGTGTGTGTGTGTGTGTGTGTGTGTGTGTGTGTGTGTGTGCGTGTCTGCGTGCGTGCGTGCGTGCGTGCGTGCGTACTGCGTGCGTGCGTGCGTGCGTGCGTGCGTGCGCGTGCGTGTTTGCGGTTGTTTAGAAGACCTATTTACTGAATACTGGGTCTGAGGTTCCACTTCTCAACTCAAGTTACTATTGTCTATTACAAATGGTATTGATAATAGTTGCTTTTTGGCCGATTTGGATCACAGCGAACAATTTCCTCGTAATGAAAACCATTATTATTATACATTTTACCAACAAAAAAAAATACTCGCACGATTGCATGTAATTTCACTCCAGGATATGGACAAAATTTGTCCGAAGTGTACGGAAATGAAATTATTATGAATTGTTTGAATAAAAAAATAGTAAGAATTTTTAATTTTTAGTATAAAAAATAGATGAACATTTACGGCTTAAACTGTCGATGAAGCCTGGCACCTCTAAAGAATTGCCGAATCCTGTGACAAATAAGCCTGAGAATCCCGAAAAACTAAGTTCAGAACATCAAAAACTATTGCGGCAACAAATGTTTGACATTAATGCGTTTGATCGAGTAATAAGCAAGATTTATCTGGATAACATGACTAAAAAACGAGAACTCGAAGATAACCTGGACGCACTGAAAAGCAAGTGGGAAGCTATTGACAACATTTATTGAGAGTTAGACTTTGAACTAAAAGGCGTTCAATGTAGTCAATACAAAGAACAATATAATCGGTGGGAGGAGAAATACGACACTGTAAAATTTACAGTGTCGTATTTCTCAGTTTCTTTACAGTGTAAATAAATCGCTTTTTATTGATTTTAAAACTACGCCAAAAATGGAACTGCCAGAATTCAATGGAAATTATAACCAATGGGTTTTATTCCGAGATTTATTTTTAGAAACTATTCATAGAAATCTACTATTTTCTAAGCCGCAAGAAGAGAGGCTACATCAACGGCGTCGAAAGCTTAGCACGTACACTTTTTGGTATTTTGGACGATGAATTTGCTCAATAATATTAACGAGTAACTGCCAACTCCTACGATGCACTACCAATTCGTCATGATTCATTTGCTGGTGGGAGGATTCGCCGCATTGCCCGTATATCAATCGTGAGGAGTGCAAGGAAAAATTGCTTAAGAAATCCGCAACACGCCGCGAACTATTTATAATGCACCATTTTCTAATTAACCTCTGTGTAATAAACTGTTAAAGTAACAAAACGTTTGCCTATTTTATACGCCACGCATACTGACGTACTACCGCCTTAAACTGACTACATAACTATAAACTAACTTAACTATCAAAGAAGCTGTACGAGTCGCAAACTGTGGTGCGTACACATATAAATCAGTTATGGTCTTTTTGCAGCTTTACACAGTTTTGTTAACTTTGAATAACTTTGTGTTGTCGGTGTAAAGTAAATATTCATAATTTTTAGTGCGAGACGTATATGATTAATATGCGTTTAAAGAAAACAGCAAAGGGCTCGTGTGACACTTGAGGTGTGTCTTTACGCTTCTCAATGAATAGTTCGTCATTTAATATGTCGAAAGCCTTGGAGTAATGTGCACACAACATCGACTTGTAAGTCATTATCCATGGCTTTTGACAAATAATCAGTAAAAGTTACCACATTGGTATCCTCACTACGGTGTTTAAAAACCATGTTGTTGAAAATGAAATATAGGATGTAATAACTTTTTGACTAACCTTTTCTAAAACACTATATTAATTTTATAAAAATGGTTTTACAACCGTTGTGCCCTCTATAAACTGCGTGTGTACGTGGTAGCGCAGTATCTACTGGAGAACTTGAGCGGCGCGGTGCGCGTGGGTCGGCGAGGCGTGGTGCTGGTGTCGCGCTGCGGCGGGTCCCTGCGCTCGCCGTACTCCGGGCTGCTGCTGAAGCAGTACATCCGGCGCGACCCCGCCGCCGCGTCGCCCTGGCTGCACCTCATGCGCGACCTGCTCGCCGCCACGCACCGGTGAGTGTCTGCTCTCCGTACTGTGCACTCCGCACTCCGAGCTGCTGTTGAAGCAGTACATCCGGCGCGACCCCGCCGCCGCGTCGCCCTGGCTGCACCTCATGCGCGACCTGCTCGCTGCCACGCACCGGTGAGTGTCCGCTATCCGCACTATGCACTCCGCACTTCGGCTGCAGCTGAACGTACATCCGGCGCGACCCCGCCGCCGCGTCGCCCGGCTGCATCTCTGCGCGACCTGCTCCTGCGCACCGGTTCCGCTGCACTTTCCTGTGCACTGCTGCAGCTGAAGCCATACGCACTCCGCAGTGCACACTCCGCATTGCGCACTCCGCACTGCGCACTCTGTTCTCCGTGCTCTTACGGAGTATCATTGTAAAATATTATTTTACAAAGCATTATTTTACAAAATTTTTGCGCTAACTTACTAGAAACTTACGCTCACAGGCACTTAGAAGGCTACGAGCCCCCACCGAATGCCAGCCTGGACTACTCGTACGTACGTCCTCAGCACATCGCACCCGTCAACAGTTTGCTGGCGCAGTTCTTCTGGCCTGGAATCGATGGTGAGATCCCTTTTTATATATAAAATTTTGTGCTAATAACTTGCATTAAGTTTTATTTTATTAAGAGCCGTGGCAGCTCAGATGCTTAGCGCTCGCTGTAAAGTAAGTAGAGTAACCCAGGTTCAATCTCCACCGGTACCAATGAAATTGTTATGTAATTACAAATTTAAGTGCTGATTTCCCACGTGCTCGGCGGTGAAGAAAAACATCGTGAGGAAAACCTACATTTCTGAGAAATAAAAAAAATTCGAAGACATGTAAAGTTCACCAACACGCATTGTGGCGGCGCAGCGTAATCTTCTTTGCCCTAAAATCCTCTCAGGAATGAGGGGAAGCTTATGTGTCCAGCAGTAGGACGCATATGGGCTGTAACCTAAATTTTTATTAATTAACAATCTATGGATTTCAGTTATCTGATGGAACAAATAAATTATTATATTCGTTTTCCTTAGTGTCGGAATCCCTGCAACACCCGGAGTTCAGTTGCGTTGTGACGTATAAGAAGCTGGTGGTAGCGTGCGCATTCCTGGTACCTGACGTGGGTCCCAACGAGGCCTATATATCCTTCATACTCACCAGGCCCGAGTGGAGAAACGCCAAGATTGCCACATTTATGCTCTATCATTTATTGCAGGTAATGTTCATCATCTTCATTACAGCCCTTCACAAGTCCTCTGCTGAACATAGGCCTCCCCCAAGGAATGCCGCAAAACACCGTCCTGAGCCACCTGCATCCATCGATTTCATGCATGTCTTACCAGGTCGTCACTCCGTCTAGTAGGGGGTCGCCCTACACTACGCCTACCGGTACGAGGCTGCCACTCAAGAACCTTTTTTTCTTATTGGTTGTCGGTTCTTTGAGCTATCTGCCGCAGGGTATGTATGTGGTCCATGGTACTAAAGCCTTTTCGGAAAAAGGCTTGTTCGGGAGGCTGGAAGTCGTTGAGTTTTATTGCGAGACGATTTGTAATGACTCCCGAAAATAGCACGTAGACGCGCCTCAGAGGGGAAATCAGTCTATAGTTCTTCAAGAAAGCGTTGTCGCCTTTCTTGAAGAGCAAGACCACTGCATTTCTGCTCCACGCCTCCGGAGTAATGCCACGATGAGGGACGGAATTGAAGAGCTTCTGAAGGACTTCAAGTACTGGTTTTCCACCCGCTTTCAGAATCTCCGCTGTAATTCCATCCTCGCCTGGGGCCCTGCCGTTCTTAAGGTGCTGGAGAGCCATTCTAATCTCGCTCAGAGTGATGTCCGGGATATCATCGGAATAATGTCAGATAAGACTTGCTCTTGGATCGTTACTCGCACCTGCGTGTGGCTCCAACAACGATGTGTACAGCTGCCCATAGAACATCTCAATCTTCACTCAAATTTCAGGTGTCACGGAAACGATGCTGCCACACTCATTCTTCACTCACTCATTCTTTTGACAGTTGGCTCTTTCTGGCAGACAAATCTCTGGCAAAGATTTTGAAGCCCTGGTTCCGCTCGATCTTCTTTAATACGAGCAGTATGCGTAAGTCCCGCCGTATGCATTTGGAGACCTGTCTGTTCAGTTGCCTGTATGCTGTCAAATCTGTTGAAGACTGCAGCTTCATTAATCGTCTAACAACCATAAGATTAAGATTGTTATCGGAGAGTTTTTGTGTTCTTCTGGTCTTGCTGGACTTAGCTCCGACCGCATGGACAGTTTCCACGAGTTTATCATTCATATCGTCAACTACATTGCGGTCTTCTAGACAGTGAAAACGGTTTTGTAATTCGAGCTGAAAGTTTTCGTGACCCCGGATTAGCGCACAAGGGCGATGGAGCGTTGACTTCATTAGACGGGACCTCTCCAACTTAACGTTTAGGTTCAATGAGCCTCTAACCGTTCAGTGATCGCTGCCAGTTTCACCCATGCGATCATCATCTAACAGTTGGAGTCTGGTCGTCATAATGAAGTCAATCTTATTTTTTGTCGAACTGTCGGGGCTCGACCAGGCCAGGCGGGGCGCGACCCCACTTCCTGTGGGGCCGCTTCGGGAAGAAAGAGTTCATCATAAAAATCCCTCTTTTTCCATGAAGTCTATGCAAATACCACACAACAATAACCAGTGTGCGTTGCCAGTGATGATTAAAGGAACTGGTAGGTGGTACTTTATTACTGGTCGTATGGTAAATGAGTTTCTCTGGATAAAATTGTTAATGATTATAAATATACCCATAGTAAAATAAGTTTTTCTCAGCATACAGACATTAGGCTTCATCATCACTTACTACTGTATGGAATTGTAGTTAAGAATTGACTTATGAGTAAGAAATAATTACTGGCGAATATGTCATGTGCCCCTTCAATTTTTTTTAAAAACTTGCACACCATACAAAACATACAGAGATTATTTACACAAAAAAAAAGTTTGGTTATTTATGCAATGGGCGGCCTTATTACTGACAGCAATTTCTTCCAAACGAATGTAAGAATACGATTTCAGGAAGAATGATATGGGAGGGAATGACTTTCATACTATAACCAATTTACAGCTTAAATATTATGACATTATTGCAAGAATCAGTAAATTTTTGGACTATCCAAACAAGTATATATATATATATATATATATATATATATATATATATATATATATATATATATATATTTATATTTGGTATATATTTAAATGAAATTTCACAGACTGACTGACGACTCATCACGAGATTTCTAAAACTGTATAGTTTACACCCCATTACTATGAAATTTAGTAGTTACTCAATTCCCATTAAAAAAAATTCTTAATATTCTACATCTAAGTTCCGCAATAAAATATTATCGCGCGCCCGGCGAAGTGAGCAGGTATCAGCTAGTAAAATTAATTTAAGGCAATGTGACTATGTTGTATATAACCGGAGAACCAAGATTACTTGACATGGCCTTCCATGTTTGTAAGCTGAAGTGGCAATGGACTGGTCATGTCTGCCGCAGAAGTGACAACCGGTGGAGTAGACGTGTTATGGAGTGGAGACCGCGTCTAGGCAAACGTAGTGTGGGACGCCCCCTGACCAGATGGAGCGACGATCTGCGCAAGGCGGCTGGTAGAAACTGGATGCGTGTAGCCGAAGATCGGGCTAGATCGGGAAGATCTTCGCCGGACCCTTCGTTCGATTTGTATATTGGCCAAATTTGTACTATGTACCCTGTTCTATACAAACTTCTACCAGGATTGTAGAATATTTTACTTAAAAAATCATTTAGAGTGAAACAGTAGTAGCTTTCCTATGAGATGTGATTGTAGTATTTAGTTTTTATATGAAACACAGTTTTTTATTATTTTAAATGTTATCAGGAAGATGGTGCTGCCAATCTGTTTCATTTTCCTCTGTCGCCTCATACGTCACCCACAGGACGATACAGGAGAGTGGATTCTCTTATATCTCCCCTGCACGACAAAGTTGACCTGTTAATGCTGTTTATATAAATTATTTAAGTATGTATTCATAATCAATCTATAAAAAATACTCTAGTAAGGCGAAATCGGCGATTTCCAACACATCATAATTTCTCATTTGCAATTAATTGGTATCAGTCCAAAATTTATTTAATCATCAAACCTACTTAATGTGATAAGTACTAAAAGGAATAAAAGGATACAAAATGTACATTGTGTACTAAGTAAATTGAATAAATTAAATCTTGACAAACAAAAATTATGTTTATTTTAGAAGGTGTATGCATTTTTAAGTAGCTAATTTTGCATGTATCAGTCACAATGTTTTTTAAATGTTTTTGTGTATTTTAGACTTGCACGGGCAAAGATGTAACTCTACATGTCTCGCCAACAAATCCAGCCATATTTCTTTACCAGAAGTTTGGTTTTAAGGTAAGTTCCATAATAGAAAAATTTACCATATTACGTTAAATTCACTTATTTTATGTCATTTTATTTACACACAAAAAACTACCACTGGTCATCCACCTCCTATTATGGATTTCAGACAGACAGAGTATCTGTACTATGATACTGACTGCCTCGTTGGTCTAGTGGTTGTAGTGGCGCGACTACTGATCATGAGGTCCTGGGTTCGAATCCCGGGTTGGGCGAAAAAATTAATTATTGAGTTTTTCCGTCAAGAAATTATCAATAGCTGCCCGGAGTCAGGAAGTTAGCGGTATATCACCCCCGTGCTTCGGAAGGCACGTAAAGCCGTTGGTCCTGCGCGTGATCTCTTTCCGGTCGTGTCGGTTTACCGTCCCATCGGAATATGAGAATGATGGAATAGAGAGTGCACCTGTGCTTGCGCATACACTTGGGCACTATAATCCAGTTCTGCGCCGATGGCTTGTCTCCATTGAGGCTGGCCGCCGTGACCGAAATTCGGTCTGGAGGACCTTACTATGATACTACAATTATTTGATGGCAGACAATGTATTAAAATGGCATATTTTACATTTCAAACTTTCGTCTTTTAATACAATTAAAGGTGTGGTCTATAGACACAACTATCAGAATCAAAATGCAGATGCGCTGTTAGCTCTGGTGTGCAAGATGTAATGATGGTTACTAGTAAAAGTTGATTAATAGAATCAGGCATCACTTTGCAGAAATCCATTATATTAAACATGTTAAAAAATTAATTAGCTTATTATATAATTATATAATAAGATTTTTTTTAAAATATATTTATAAAATTTTATGCGGATCTTAGCTAATTTTCAACAATTTTAATAAAAGTTGTCTTGGGTTATTTATACTCAGCAAACAAAACTGCAGTTATGCTACTATTTTACATTGGAATTCTGGAAGGTCTCTTTGCAGTTGAGCCAACCATCAACCCCTTTTTTCAGCAGTGATAAAAGGGCAAGACATTTGATTCTGCAATTTGTAAATTGCAAATGCTAAGATTAAATGCTACAATTAATTTCCAGCAGTGGTCGTTTACAGACTAATGTTTAAAAAAATCATGTATTTTATCATTCTTATGTATGCTATTGCAATTGGCTGGTCATATAGCTCAAATAACAGACAACTGATGAAAAAAATTGAGTGGCAGACTTTTACTAGCAAGCACAGTGTTGGGTGCCCCCACTACATTTTTTTATAGAACAAGGGTCACAAAAGTGCACACAGATCACATGATGGTAAGTGGATGCTGTGCCCTATAGACATCCACATTTACCCTCAACTAAGGATCAAAATGCAAATGTGTTGTCACCACTGAGGAGTAAGATGTAAAACCTCGATTCCAGTAAAAAAGGGTCTCCGGTTCTCTACACTCACCATATGAAACACAGCAGTATTAAGCTGCTATTTTACACTGGTTATTAGTATTCTGTGAGAGTATTCTGTGAGAGCGTGGTCCTGCCTCGATCAAGCTGACCCATTCATGCTACAACTATAATATAGCTGCAGCGAGGATCTACCACATAAGAAGTTGATTGTTAAATGTCTTGTCAGGGATAACACTTGATAAAATAAAACAATTTAACTATGAAGCACCATGTTTATAGGCTGGTGGTTTATTTAGAAAGCCCTCTTCTAGAAGATAGTCATATATTTTTCTAGTTTTGTTTACATCTATCTTGAGCACCCTTCGTGCATCTAGCAGCCGCAGGAATCCTAATTTATTATTCTCTGCTACTAATTGTTTCTTTATTTCCATGTAATTCTGAGGCAATAACCTCAAATTAGAGCAGAGGTTTTTCTCACTGTCCAGTAAGAGATTGAAACCTGGCAGATCTACAATATCCAAAGGCATTGAAGTTCTTTTGAACTTCTTATTCAGACCATCTTTTAGGATAAATTGTTTTGTTTTAACAGGGGACTGTCTCTCATAAGTATTTTGCATAATAGATGTAGCATATTTCTGTTCTTTAAAAGCTAAGGCATTTTCTCTTTTCAACTGTTTATAAAGTCTCGCAGAATACAATGTCTTGATACCATTCTTTCGGTAGTCAATCAGTCGGAATATTCTTTGCATTATTTCTTCTTCTAGACTCAGTGCCTCTATGAATGCATCAAACTGCATTCCTGTCATGAATTGCATAAATGCAACTAATTTTTCAGTTTTACATCTCATCAATGTGCTATCAAACCTCTTTAACCATGATAGCAATTTATTTGGCATTATTAAACCGTGGTTTTTGATAATATTGTACCGTCGCTGCCTTTCTTTCAGCCTTGTGTTGAGAGCATTTACTAAACTGACTTTCAATGCATCCATGCACTCTTCATCATCTTCATCTTCAGAGTAACTGTCCTCCATGTTAAAAATGTTTTCTGCATTATGATCGTAACTGAGTTCAAATTCAGATCTGTAGGCATTGTAACCTGCCAACTGCTGTTCCGATTGATTGTTCCTGGGGGGATTAATACTTGTCTGCAAATTGTACAAGTAAGGTATGATTGGCTTGGGGAAGAGGGATTGTTCTGTTTCTGGTAGTAGCTTTAGCTCATTATATTGAACATTTTCTATGTAATACTTCTTATAATGTTCTTGACATTCGAGTTTTGATCGTGTGTGCACTACTTTGGATACTTCTTCCCAGTTTCCAAATCCATATGTAGATATTGCAGACAGCAACTTACACTCCTCTTTAGCTGACCAATTACAGTTTTCGAAAAGAGGGAAATCGTTCCTTCGTACAGCGTACTTGTGGTTGTTTTTGTGGTCGCCTAGCTCCCGGCCGGCAGCAAAACATGTCGTACACAAATTCGTTTCACATTCACAGCACTCTATAAAAGGTTCGTGCGCAACCTCACTGCATCCATCGCACTTTACTTGTAATATATCAATTGACATGTTCGCCCGCAGGTCGAGGAGTTGATACAAGACTTTTACGAGAAATACTACGACATCGACTACAAGGGATGCCGGCATGCGCTGTTTTTAAGACTAACCAGATAAAAACTACTATAAATTATATGAGTTTTATTTGAATTTCGCCCTAATTGTTATTAAATACCTAATAAAAGCTATTGTCATCTAAATATTTTTTTAGTTTTTAGTATAAAAAATATTGACAATTGACATTGATAATTTGACAATCACTAGTGATTGGCTGCTTTCAGTATATTAGAAAGTACTCTGTGTTGGCTGCGTTTGGTAGAAAAAATCTCTAGGAAGCGCTTGTAAGCAAAATGGCGATCGTAAGCGGTAAGCGCTGTCAAATCGTAAGTAGCTATTTTCCCCTAGGACATGAAGTTAGCTTTAACCGGGGAACCTAACCTAATTTAAATATATGTTTGTAAAGTATTCACATTAAAAATTTACCAATCATGAATTTTTAATAACACGTATAATATGTTTATTCATGTCATTATATTACTTGAAACTAAACAACTTATAAACTCTACTCTAAAACAAACAAAGTAAATAAGTAAAATGGCGGACTGTATTAGCGCTACTGAAGATAGCAGACGTGTCCTGGCCGAAAACTGTTTAGTTCCGCCATTTTGCTTACAAGCGTTTGCTAGCGCTTTTTGCTGCCAAACGCAGCCATTGAGCTTGTTAGTTGTTCAAAACGGCTATTTTTTATTAACTGGCATTACGGCTCTGGGATCTAGCGCTTCTGATCATTTCTTTCAAAATCTTCATTTTTATATTTTTTCTTCACAATATGCTGATGCGTCACGTTGAGAAGCCCTTGGGAGATTTTAGCGACAGCTCAACGCAGCGGACAGTTGATGAAGACAGCCACTCAAGTTCATAAGGCGCCCCAGCGATCAAAATAACTTGAGGTTTATATCGACATCAAAGCACTTGTTTCGTCGTTTTCTCTAATAGTTCACACGCGCGGACACTTAATTCATTACTTTTACGAATCAAAATTCACTTCGAACCATTATTCAAGTGACAAAACAGGAGCGACAATCTGTCTACGGTAAAGTTCCCGCCAAAACACCAAAAACGGCTATAAATCTATAGCATCTACAGACTAAACTAGCGATGGGTCGTCGACGCTTAGACCATTCAACTCCCCTCTGCGCAGGAATTGGATTTAAAATCTTGTGTTTATAAAAATTGTTTACGGAAACGATTTTGAAATTTATTAACATTACAAGAAGTTTCAGAAGTTACATAAGTTTCCGTCTTTGTAAGTGCTCTTTAAAATTGCCGATGTGTGCGGTTAACGTGTGCAAAAAGAAGTCTAATACTTCAAATTTACAAAAAGATGGGAGTTACAAGTATAAGTACGAGGGCGGCACTGAAAATTTCGGGAATCAAGGAAGTGACACAACATTACTATTTAAAAATGTATTTATTAAATGGTCACTAAAAATACATGACTACTTATGTTCATAATTTTATTTCCACGTGGCTATTTTCCATTTATCTTCCTTATGTTATGGCTATTTTTATAGGTAGGTAACTCTTGTGCTGCTATGCTGTAAGACACGAAAGTGCTAGTTACAAAAAAGAACTTCCGAGAACAACAGAGCCGAGAACAAAATAGCTGCTTAGTATTAAGTCGAAACCACCAAAAAGCAACCGAAAGTATCAGTCCTAAAGAGTAGTTATGGCTGAGCGTGTGAATCTCATAAAATAGGGTAATGGTAATATTCTGAAATTCAACGCCACCAAAACAAGCGTATCTCTTCACTGCAAAAAGGAGCCAGCTCATCTTGGCTCCTTCTTTCCGAATTGTATCACTGAAATACACCGACCGCTTTCAGTTGTTGTGGGTTGATATATCCTCAAATCTGAACTTCGCTTGGTTCATTGAGTCCAAGCCAAAGCAGCTGCAAGGAATCTAAGAGTCTTTGCAAGGTGCGGCGATACTTTACGCAGGGACAGCTGCTTACTTTGTAGGAGGACTATTGCTGCCATATATGGGCCGGTTGTGCAAAATGCCACCTACCAACTATGGACTCAAAGGAAAGGCATTCATAGATCTGAGATGTTTTTAAACTTATAGATACGTCGTACTCGCTCTAGAATGGCAATACAAAAGATAGGTAATTGCCTCACTCGCAATCGGTCGGGCACGTTATCGCGTCGCGGCTATACTTCGCTACAACGCGTAAATCTTCGAGTTTTTCATGGAAACAATGCCCTCCTGTGTTTTAGATGGACAAGAAAAACGTCTCATTTCATTCGTAAGTACAGTTTTTTTTTTAATTAAAACATTAGATGTAACTTCCATGAACTGTTGTATAATACGTGTAAGGCAAAGAGCGACATGTAATCTGTGGATAAGAGTGAAAGAGACAATGTTATCCTCCGTATTGGTAAGTCACGCGCTCCCCACGAGCCTATATATTTATTTTTTTAAAGTCAACGCTCAGATGTTACAAATTAGGTTTAAAATTGAACACGCAAACACAACCGTACTCTTAGGAGACTAGTTTATATTTGCTATATATAAACAATAAAACTGTAACGAGACTACTTAACCCCGCAGTGGTCGCGTCTTATAAAAAACGTAAATGGTCGCGTGGATTACCTATATAGTCCAATTTAAAATAAGAAGAAAGCTATAAAATATCAACTAAAATTTATTTTAATTTTATTTTAAATGTGTAGCAGGGTAATATTCAGTCAACGTTTAATCATATTTAACAAACATAAAAAATAAAGATTCGAGTCAGCTCACTCAAATCGAACTTGAAAGCTAGTTCTAATAAAAATATTAATTACTTCACAACCTTCCGCTAACTAAATACAATGATGTATCTTACCTGGATTGAATAGCACCTCCCGCCCTCCCTCAATTGCATACACTAACTCCGTCACCACAAATCCCAGTACCACTACTCCCAACACCACTACTCCCGGCACCACTACTTCCAACACCACTATTCCAGGTAAGACACACCATCGACGACAATACGACACGTGTTTCGCCTCTACACGAAGCATCCTCAGGTGATGTAGACTCTACGGCTGCTGACCGCTAAGAAAGTTCGAGTGTGGAGCTTTCTAGAAAGCTTAGTTCTTCCATTCGATACTAGAAGGCGCTAGTGGGAGTGTTCTAGAAAGATCTTGACGCTCCTATTTCTGCTGCTTGATACCAGATGGCGCTACTAATCAGCCGCCATATACCAGGCGCTAATTATAGCGCGCAACACTGACCCCTCCTAAGACATGCTCGTCCCGAGCATTATCGACCCCATAGTAACGCACCAGTCGATCCACATGGACGATCTTAGGAGTATCTCTTGCGCCTTTCTGTATCCGGTAGGTAAGGTCGTTGATCCTGGTCACAATCCGGTACGAGCCGTCCCATTTAGCTTGAAGCTTAGGAGATTTCCCTTTACTGCGGACCGGATTGTGCAATCACACTAGTGAACCTTCGTCGAACACTTTGTTGTTAATTTTGCGGTCCTACCGGGTTTTCATCTTTTCAGACATTTGCTGGCCTAATTGTCTGACGTGCTCATAAATGTCAATCATTTTGTTCCGCAAGTCATTTGCATAATCGGTTATACTGCGTGGGTCATCAGGTTTTATCCTGGTGATAAGGTCTGCAGGCAGCCGTAATTCTCTTCCAAAGTTTGCGAAAGCTGGTGTCACTGATGTGCTTGTTTCAATCACGTTGCCGATTATCTACAACTTTCGCTAGGTACTTCTCCAATGTCTGATTGAATCGTTCTACCATTCCATCAGATTGTAGGTGGTAAGAAGTCGTTCTCGTTTTATGAGTACCCATAACTCGGCTAGTTTCCTGGAATATTTGAGACTCAAAATTCCTTCCTTGGTCGCTGTGAATCCCTAAAGGTACTCCAAAACGACAGAAGACTTCATGAACTAGTTTATCTGCAACTGTTGAAGCTTCTTGATTTGGAATGGCGAATACTTCTGGCCACTTAGTGAAGTAACCATCACAACCATGAAATACTTGTTACCATTTTCACTATTCGGAAATGGCCCCGCCACGTCAATGGCTATTCTCTCCCATGGTGCACCTACATTGTACAACTTCAATGCACCTCTACTACGGGTCTGAGATCCCTTTATAGCTGCACAACTTGTACATTTGCGACACTAGTCCTGGACATCGTCTCGACAGTGGACCTAGTAAAACCGTTCTCGGATCTTCAGTAGTGTTCGTTTAACTCCAAGATGGCCTCCCGAACAATCATTATGGTACAGTTGACAGCGGTCTCCCCGATCATTTTCCCATTTATGGCATAAAACTTCATCTTGAAGCAGCAATCTGTCCCATTAGGCCCAATAGCTTTTCGTGGTCGAGCTCATCGCTGAGACATCGCTTCACTTGGGCTTGGGAACACTGGCCTTCATCGCTTTCAGAATCGGCTTGATGTCCGGATCTTCCTGCTGTGCATGTTGTAAGCTGTCCTTCCATTATTTGCTGAGGTGGTCTGTCCTGAGAATCCTCACAGATACCACATCGTTACCCTCTTGCCTAGTACTATTCTTGCAATCATCAGCATCTGTATTGCCATGCCATTTCCCGCTGCAGTGTTCGATAGTAAAGTCGTATTTCTGCTGCTGCTAGGCGGTGCTGTTAGCCACACTACCCTTTCGAGATTGATCACCTTCCCTTTTTAAAGACGGGCAGCTGGATCGAAGATGGCCCCTTTCCCCACAGCCGTAGCACCTTGGGCTGTAACTTTTATTGTGGTCGCGAACTGTAGGTGCTGCAACCTCCCTAACATGAGGAGATGGATGATCCTGCCACTGCCGGGCGGTGCCGTTAGCCGTACTACCCCCTCGAGATCGATCACCTTCCCTTTCTACAGTTCGCTTAGGGCAGCTGGATCGAAGATGGCCCCTTTCTCCACAGCCATAGCACCTAGGGCTGTATCCATTATTGCGGTCACGAACTGTGGCTGCTGCAACCTCCCTGACGTGATGGGAACGATGATTCTGCCGCACGGCTTCAACCTCAAGTGCATGGGCCAAGACTTCCTTAAGCGTCACGTGGTGCCCGAGCCTTACAGCAGCTCTGACATGATGGTCGCGGATGCCGGATTTAAGCTGCGCACGAAAGAAGTGTTCTAGGTGAGCGTCGCCATATCTCGCCTCCAATGCCTCAAGGAGCTGCTCGTATGTCACTTTCTTACCGAGAGCTTCCAACACAGTTAAGGTTTGGTCGGGCAGGCCTAGGGTGAGTGCAGTCATGGCCTGACTTTTATTCCAGCCGTTCGCCTCCATGAAATATCCGAACTGGATTTTGTAGGCCGACCATGAAGAAGTCCGGTCGAACGGCGTCACCTTGAATCCACGTAGCGAAGGTGTTGTAGCTACTACGGGAGCTGTAATCCCATCTCCAAGTTTGAGTTCATCCAGCGCAGCGTTTTCTTAACTTGGTTGATTTGGGTCTCAGTTTCTGACAGGCGGTTATCATGTTGAGCAACCTTATCCTTCACCTCCCTTATCTCTTTCTCGAAGGTAGCGTGAAGGTTCTTCATGAGAATCATCTGCTCTTCCTTATCGCGTTTGAGCTGCTCTTCTAAGCGACGGGCTTGTTCCTCCTGTAGGCGGCCCTGTTCCTCCTGCTGCTATTTCAACCAACGGACCTGTTCCTCTTGTCCACCCCGCAGCTGCTCTTTCGATCGGCGTGCCTGTTCCGCCTGCTGGCGAGCCTGTTCCTTCAGCATCATCATGAGAGCACCTAAGTCTGGTGCTGCAGATGTAGGAGCTATTGACGAGCCAGCCTCCGTGGCTGGCAGTTGGCCCTCCGACGTCTGCGGCGTTGCAACATCAAATCTTCTCTGGTCCGTCTCCTGCTGGCGTTGACTTTGGGTACGGACACCCTCCGTGTCTTCCTTTGGTAAAATCGGCATGATTTGATTCCACTTCTGACACCAATTGTTACGAGCTTAAGGTTCGTGACAATAAAAACCGCTTTTTTGATTGATTGAATTACCAAAATTGACACTAATTACTGAAAACCAATTAAAACTTTAATCACACTAATAATTATTCACAGTTAACACTTTAGTTCACTTTATTTCACTTCGAAAGCTTCGCTCGTATCGCCAATTCAATACTGCCCCAATCGCGGCCTTCAACGGCTTTATATAGGCCTTTTTCACCGAAACATCCGGAATTCCAGCAAATACCGGCCTCCGACCGACCAAGTGCAGAAAGTTCGAGTGTGGAGCTTTCTAGAACGCTTAGTTCTTCAATTCGATACTAGATGGCGCTAGTGGGAGTGTTCTAGAAAGATCTTGACGCTCCTATTTATGCTGCTTGATACCAGATGGTGCTACTAATCAGCCGCCACATACCAGGCGCTAATTATAGCGAGGAATAATATCATCTCTATCTAGCCTGTGAAGGATATACTTTTGGTGACTTACATCTTGATTGAAGATGTGTGGAGTATGAAAGTGGTGTATTGCCAGTAATGAAATTTGGATCTGAGATATATGATTCCATCCACGTGACTGTAGAAACACTGCTACAGCATGCTGAGTTAAATCTTTGGATGTTTTTTCGTTGCTGAAACCCAACATATTTATAACAAACTGTTTGCTGTTTCTTTTCTTATTTTTAGTGTACGTTGTCATTTTTGTCATTGCATTCATTAGATAAAAAAGTTGTATGCTGATATTTAAGCCGGGTATCTTTAAATTCTCTAAGATAAGTGCACCTTTTATATGCTGTAAAGCCACGCTGCATCTATATTATTATGGTTGTAGCATGACTGCGTCGGCTCGACAGGGGTATTGTCACGCTCTCACAGAATACCACCGTGAAATAGCAGTTTAATGTTGCTGTGTTTCGCATGATGAGTACTTACTGGAAACGATGCGTTTCATCTTAGTCCACAGGGGTGAACACATCTGCATTTTGATTCTTATTGGGATGTCCATGTGCCACAGCTTCCATTTACTGTCAGGTGGATTGAAAAAAAAACCGAATATCTATTATAATGAGTTGGGTGAATGTAAAACGTCTGCCTAGATGGGAACGAAAAAAAAAACACAATTGTGGGGGTTTATTTTTGGACGGCTCGTCAATCGACGAGCAGTAATTAACCTGTTCAGATAGTCAAGAAATACGTTTCCTGATTTGGCGATAGTGAGAGTCATATTTCATTTATTTTGCAAGTGCAGTGAAATTATGTGTTAATGATTAGTTAAATAGAAAAATATATGATGTTTTATTGTTAGTTATCATTCTCGGCGAGAATTATTTTTGGTCTAACGTGGTTAACACACTTTTCTAACACAATTGTATTACCTTGGGCCCTATACATAACCTAAAATGTTCGATTGGTTTCTAATGACAATTTTTTATATTTTCAGAGGTTCTGAACAATGTCCGTCATTGTGAGTGATGAATCTATTACAGAAACACTTAACGATTCTAGAGACGATGGTGATGATAATGATGAGGTAGACGATCTGGACGGTGCTGCTGAAGAGGACATCGAAAGTTCTGGCTTCTCATCATCAGACTGATATGGCGATGAAGATGACAACTTTCCCCAGAGTCATATAGCAGGACGCCAAAAGAAGTATTTCAAATCTGTTCCGCAAGATGCTGCCCGTCCTACAGGTGATATCCTCACGCCAGCAGAATATTTTGAAGGGTATTTTTACTGTAGAACATTTTGAGCAAATTGCTTTGTCCACTAGTCTGTACTACATGGTCAATACTGGTGTACAAATGAAACTTGTTTGTACTTTAGCAGATATGAAAAAGTTTTTCGGGATTCATGCTATGGTTGGATTTATAAAGTTTCCAAGACTGAAGATATATTGGAACGAGATATTCAAGTATGAACCGAGTACAATGTCTAGGGAGCGGTTCTTTCTTCTCAAAACAAACCTGCTTGTGTTAGACGTTACCTCTGTGAATCAGTCTGAAGAATATGCAAAGAACATCTGTGGTGATTAAAGCCAATACGTACAATCAACAACGACCGAAACAACGTCAAAACACGTCCGAAACATGCCTTGAGATGCCTCGAAATGCTGGTAATTTTTCAATAGATGAACAGATGATATCTTTTGACGGTCGTTGCGTAGGGTTGAAGGTAGTTGTAAAAACTAAGCCTCGTCCAGCAGGATTAAATAATTTCGTCTTGAATGACTACAAGGGACTAGTATTGGATTTCGAAATTTATCTAGGTAATACGACAAACTTACCTGATTCGGAATCATTTGGCGTCGGAGCTGATGTCGTGTTGCGTTTAGCTATTTCACTCCTTGAAGGAAGCTTCCTCTATTTCGATCCATATTTTTCCTCAATCCCTTTGATGAACGAGTTCTTAAAATGGAAAATAGAGAGTACAGCAACTTTGATGGTTAATCGGTTCAATACTAAAAAGAAAACTAAATTTGATTTTAAAAAGGACCACAGGGTGACTGGAGGGAAAGATCAGGCTATCAATCAGTCAATTGTGATAATACTATCAGCATCGTTAAATGGAAAGACTACAAAGGAGTGCTCATGGTTTCAACAGATTTTGGAGCCGAGCCACGAACCCAAGTTTCAAGATGGGATAAAAAGAGGAAGCAATACGTTCAGGTTTCATGTCCAGCCATGGTAAAAAATTACAATACTTACACGGGTGGTGTGGATGTGTACAATCAAATGATGGAGAATTATCGCACATGGCGTAAATCCAAAAAGTGGACTGTCAATGTGAATGTTTTGCAGTCAATTCCCCACATGTTTTATTTAGCCATAGTAAACTTCTGGTTTGAATATCGAGCTGACTGTAAAGCCAATAACCACAAATCTAAAGACGTCATGGACTTGCTATCGTTCCGGATGTCTATCAGTGACCACTTCCTGAATGGTCCTCCAAGAAAGAGAAAAAGAGACGAGTTGGAGTTTGCTGAATGACGGCTTTAACCACTTTCTTATTTTCGACACTTTGAAGCAAACTCGTTGCTGTCGTGCTTTAGGCTGCAGAAGCCGAAGTCGCTGTCGTTGCACAAAATGCGTAATTTATTTATGTCTTATCAAAGACCGTAATTGCTTCTTTGATTTCCATAAAAAGACTAAAATAAGTCTAAGTAATTGTAAGAGAAAATTGATCTCATTACGTGTGTTTATTAATCTCTTAGACAAATTTCTAAGAAATTATGGCGTGTAGAAGTGAGGAGTACCAACTCCCATAGTAGAATAGTTGAAAAAATGGCCATCTGCAAGCAGTAAATAACGGTTCAAAAACTCTCCACAACAGCGCTGGAGTAGCTACTGGGATGAAATGAACTTAGCAGTTGTCGACGGTTTAAGTGTGCTGCTAAACTGCTCAGTAGCTCTAAAATCTAAAATAATTTTATTTAGTTAATATAACCTCGAAAAAGTCGTCTATCCCACTAATATTTTTCGGTGCATTCTTTAAAATTTACCCCGTAGTTATAGTGGCGCCACCCTTATTTAACCGTTTTCTATGAACACTTTTTAATACACAGTCTGTACTCTTTACTTCTACACTCCATATAAGAAATGTTGAACTACTTTGTATTTTTCTAATAAGTGTTAAATATTTCTTATGTGTACTGTACTTATTTTCCCTCGTTTAATAAAAACTAACACAGATAGGTAGGGCCCACCTTGATACAATTGTGAGCTTCACAAATGTGCTTGAGTTATGATGGACCCAGCATGATACAACTGTTGGCATATGAATTTCGGGTCGGAAAATACGGAAAACAATTGCAGATTCGTAATCTATAAACGGAAATAGCTAGAATTTGTTCTCAGAATGGGGCTAATATTATGCCAGCTGTACACGCTCGTCTCATCGCATCGCGTGCCTCTCGTCGTGTTGAGGCTCGACACGAGAACGCACCATGTACACACTCGTTGTATCATTTGAACTCCGTATTCCCGCTGAGATGGACGTAGATGAAACTGTTGCTGCGTTTTGCCTTTGTGCTATTAGTTATTATAACTTTACACATTTACCATAAAATTAATAAACCACGGCGAAGAAGAAGATGGTGGATGGTTTCTATTTATCGTAATTGAACCATGTACGGTGAATATAATATAGTACGCTCTCATTACATCATGAGACTCACGAGACCCTTTGGCTTGAGCGCAAAAAACCGACACGCTTCCGAGAGCGCGCGAGGGCCACGAGACGAGACGAAAGCATGTATAACATATACACACTCGTACTCGGCCTGTCTCGTGGTGTCTTGACGAGCGTGTCATACGTGTCAGCCGCCATACGAGACGACGAGACTTCCTTGTTTATAAAAGAGTCCATGGGCTCAAACTTTCTTAGTTTGTGTTATAAAAAGGTACTCTTTGCCTGCTACCACGCCCCCACACTGCCGCATATATTTTGTTCCCGGATCTGCTCTTGTTCTAATACGTAATATATACCAACTGAAATGATGCCTTGTGCCATAATTTTGTTGCATTATAAATAGGAAAGTAATAACTCTAATATTAGACAAATTTTGTTTTGCAAACAATTCTCTACTTCTATTCTTTATATCAATTACTCACAACGGAAAAAAACGAGATCGGCTGATCTTATCTATATGCTATATGTTTATTTTAGGTAATTACGTGCGTCCGGGCTATGAACCATTGTGAGCAAATCAAAATGATCAATCGTGGTCGACACGGATAGGCAGGTCTCATTTATATATACTCGTAGGTACTTGAGAGTATCGCTTAGCTCCACTGCGGTACTAAGCCATCGAATCGAATTCCGAACAAATACGAATATTAGTTGGGTTAAAATTAAAAAAGCAAACTAATTACCTTAATTGCTTTTTAGGTTGTATACACATTTTTTGTTATCAAGGCAACGTTGGAGTACTTGAAAGTACTTTTTGTAAATTTACTGAAATGTGATTATTGTGCACAAAACAATCACTTTCTCAAAATTGAACATACGCATCAGTGGGACGTGGGAAGACTGAAATGTATTTATTCATTCTGCTGTGTTTCGCATGGTGAAACCTGGAATCGCGAAGAGGTTCTTTACAGGAAACAACATCTTTCATTACACCTGTAGTGTTTATGGGTCATACGCCATAGCATCTACTTAAATCAGTTTGAGTGTGTTCTCGTTTTATCACTTAGCATATAAAAAAAGCTTAATTTCCTAATTTTTAACCAACTTCAAAAAGGAGAAAGTATTCAATTCGACTGTATGTTTTTTAAACGTGTGTTACCTCAGAACTTTTTATGCGTGAACCGTTGATGATTGTTTTTTTTATTTATAAGCTGGTGCCTCTCGTGTGATCCCATATAAATTTAATCAAGAACAGACCAGTAGTTTTTGAGTTATCCTTAAATAATGCGTATTTAATTGACTTCGAATACATTGATTCAGTCGTATTGAAGCCGGTTGTACAAAGTTTTTAATTTTACCACTTGTGTAATTCGCATAAATATAGACGTCGAAACGGATTTAGATGTTATTCGACAGGTAGGCCATATTCTGGATTAATACATGGGATATATTTACTACAAGATGGTAAAAGTTACCGCAGGAAAATGAGCATGAATGTTATTTTCTCCACGCGTACGGGAACATAATAAAGATTTATTTTTGTAAAACTGAAGTGTGAAAAGAACATACAGTCCGCCTGATGGTAAGTGGTTGCTGTAGACATGGTCATCTTCCAACTTCAAAAGCTACAGATGCGTTGTCACCTCTGAGAACTAAGACTGAATGCTTCTCAGCTTGTTATTATACTGGCTATCAGACCCTTCAGACCATAACATAGTAGTTCAAATACTGCTGCTTGGCGGCAGAAATATATAAGAGGGTTTTTTTATAGGATAGGGTGAGAAACGAGCACACAGTCCACCTGATGGTAAGTGGTTGCTGTGGCCCATAGACATCTACATTTATTCTCGATTACGAATCAAAATGCAGATGCGTTGTCACCTATGAGGACTAAGGTGGAATGCCTCATTTCCAGTAAAAAGGGTCTCCGGTTCTCTACACTCACTATACGAAACACAGCAGCTTTAAGCTGCTATTTGACGCTGGTATTCTGTGAGAGGATGGTATGAATATACGTGGTAGAGCCATGATGCAGCTATACAATGGTTGTTGCACGAATGGGTCGGCTCGACCGGGGAAGGACCACGTTCTTACCAGCGTAAAATAGTAGCTTAATGCTGCATTGTTTTGTGTGGTGAATGTAGAGAACCGGAGACCCTTTTTAATGGAAATGAGGCATTCCATCTTAGTCCTCAAGGGTGACAACGCATCTGCGTTTTGATTCATAATTGAGAATAAATGTAAACGTCTATGGGTCACATCATCCATTTGCCATCAGGTGGACTGTGTGCTCGTTTGTCACCCTTGTTCTATAAAAAAATCTACGCAGACGGTTCATAGCTGCTACTTAAATAAGCCTGAATTTAATAAAATATATTATTACCTACTTTGACTACGTAGTACTATTATACTCGTATATTCTGTGCAAAAAAGTGAACGTTTTTCGGCATTAAATAAAAATAAATCAGTCTCATAGCCTGTAATAATACTGTCCTCATTTCTAAGTTTACCACACAGAGGAACCCCGAGCATAGCCCTCTCCATAGCTCGCTGAGTGGCCTTGAGCACTCATATAAGGCAGAAGATAGGTAGTACCCCTTCTGGCTCACTGAGTCAGACGTGGTACAACGTTCGTCGACTCACGATCCTAAAAACAAGAAGGTTTTGGCATGCTTTGATCACGAATCCGCGGTCCGTTTTTGCGTAGGATGCACGGTTCCGGAGATGTGCAGATCAATTAACTCTTATCTAATTGATATCCGGTGAGGGCCTCCACCGTCATTAGCGCCCCATTGTTCTTATCTATTTATCTATTGTTCATTGAATACCGTCATTGTCTATATTTCCTCGGCGTATGCATCGGCTTATCAGTGCTATTGTATTATACTTCTTCGTTCCTATCTACAACGCTAATCGGAATCATCAATAAAACACATTACCTAATTTTGTTACAATTTTTATTTACAAAATACAAAATCTTATTACTTATTGTCTATAAAATAGGAGCGAAACATCTCATCCACTAAAATATCAATGTACAATGTATTCCCTGTAAATATACTCGTAAAATTATGCATTGAACATCCCTGAAACTTATATAGCAAATACATTAAGCAATATTCGCCACAAACTGAAGTCCACTCATTTTGAATCCTATCAACATTGCAGTTCCATCTTTTACAATTCCTTTTTAAAAACTCTAGATGATATCGTACAGGTGATCGTCCATATGAATCAAAATATTAACCGACGTCATTCGTATCGATATATAAAGCTACCCAATGTGACCCTGGTGTATCATCTGTATCCAAATTGAATATTATATACGTTGGTACGTGGGTATACATGGGCAGTCTATTAGCATGTGTGAGAAAATTTCGAAGGCATGTGAAGTTCGCCAACACGCATTGAGGCAGCGCGGCGGACATTTTCTAGCCTTGAATACAAAGACAATAGCAGAAAGTGAAAAAGTTAAAAAATATTTTTTTAACAATGACAGTCATTAGTTGATCATTAGTGATTGTGATTCTGTTTACTTAAATTACAGGAAGACAAGAGCAGAAGAAAGATGGGATGATGGGAAGTCATGAAGCATTGTTATGTGAAGTTTGTTGGAACAAACATATTTTTAGTCACGTGTAAATACTTTTAACTTTTTGGTTCAAAATGACACAAAATCTAAAAAAATATTAGATACATCATCGACATGGACGGATTTTACGTTACATATCCTCATAAACATTTTCAATGTAGAGAAATGGCTGTTCTAGACGTAAAACATCTAATAAAAATTATGCGTTTATCGATCATTATTTGTTCCGGCCAAGTTATCCTTTCAATTATTTGTTGCCAAACGACAAAAAAAAAACTGTTCGTTATTGCGAAACACACGTATACAGCATTCCATATTTTGACGTGACCGAAGAATTAAAATGTGCCTACAAACAAGAGAACATCATTCCCATATTAAATTGGTACATTAGAAATTTGTGCAAAGACGAAGTGATCGCATACAAAGGTGGTTCAGCAGAAAAACAATTTTTAAAAATGTTGACGACGAACGATAGAATTTTTAATATTGAAGAATACAAATGTCCAAAATACAATGATTTGGTAAATGTCATAAATTTAAACAAACGTTATGTGTGTAATAATCATATATTTGCAAAAAATAATCACAGAATTTTACATTGTTCTTGTGATGAAGTGTGGGTTTTTTAAAAGTGGTTATTGCTTGAAAATAAAATTTTAAATTAATTATAAATTTTGTTTGATTTCCCAAAAACATTAGTTATAGTACACAATATATATTAATTGGTTACCTACACCAACACTTTCATTTTTTATTTCATCCCTTAGAACTTTAGACGTGTGTAATGTTTCACTTTATACATCCGTTTACTGCTATTGTGGCAGGACCAAGTGGATGTGGGAAGTCAAATTTTTGTAACAAATGTCATAAAATCAGTTACAGAAATATGTAATTGTAATTTTAATCAGATCACATGGTGCTTTGATGAAATACAACCTTTATATAATTTACCAAATGTTAACTATCATCAAGGAATTCCAAATCTTAATATGTTTGATGGTGAAAACCCACATCTTGTTATTATTGATGATCTAATGAGAGAGTCCGATGTGACTTTAAACTCGAACAGTGTTTTGTATTAGATTAAATAGAAAATTTATAAAAAATAAAAAATAATACATTGCATACAATTTGTTTTATTTAATTTTATAACGTTTCACATAGTTACATACACACAAAATGCATTACACATAACACATAAAATCTAACACACAACACATATTACAATCTTAACTACTATAGTCTACAGTAACATTTCTGTTTTCATCTATCTCAATAATATTATCATACTCAGCATAAACTATACAGTTAATTGTTTGTATTAGTGAGCATTCAAATCGTACTTCTAATCTTACACTACCATGCTTTATGAGATTCCAATGAGCTGATGGGTTGGCTGATAAATCAGGAGTTAAGTCAAATGCTAATAGACAGTAACCTTTGGCATACTGTTCACAAGAGATTCCATTTCCTTCATTAAGAAACTGAATACCAGTTCCCGAGAACAGAGTATGATATGCTGATGTAAGTATACTATTATTAAAAGATGGTTGCAAAGCTTTTGAAGGTATTTGTGGACCATCAATATATAAGTTGAAAGAATTAATACTATAGTTTTCAAAGTTAAATGGATTTTTAGTAAGGGAACCATTAAATCCAGAATTGGTCAAAAATCCAATTATACAGCTTTTGGGTACCTGTTCTAAATCAAGAGTTTTTCCTTGAACACACGATGGAATTGTTAAAACTTTTACTTCAGCTCGAGTAATAGGATATTTAGCAGTGGTAGAAGCTAAAACTTTTTGATGTGCGAGTAATACACTTGGATTAATTCGTGCTCGTCGAACAATAAGAGTTGCGTCCGTAATGCAAACTTTAAACTTTACATCGTTTGACCCAGCAATTAAATTAAAACTCTCTCTTGATCGAACCAATTTAACACTCATTTCAACAACATTAATTAAAAATTTATCTTGGTTGAAAATGTCACCGTGAAGATGACCAATCATTTCTATTTCCTTACTTTCACTAATCAATTCCTGTCTTTTAACAAATCCTATGTTTTTACCATCTGTAGAATCCATTTTTCCTGCTGTATCCTCATACCAAATACTACAAGATGAGATTGTTTAGCAGCGGGAGCATAGTTTAAAAGGGTTTCCATGTATGCTCGATATGCATAGGTATTATTAGGTGGTGATACAAGTTTTTGGTTTAAATAAACATCAAGTTGACTAAAAAGTGAATGCAGCCAATTATTTACAGGTGCTACTATTGTAGTAGATATCAAGTTAGTTGAATCTTGATTTAATACTTTTGCCTTTATGTGGAGTAATGTATGAGACAAATCTATGTAGTCATCGCCTGTCCCAGGAACTTGAAACTCGATAGGTCCATCATCACCAAGAGATGAAATTGGTTTATAATGAATCCACAATCCATTTTCAATGCTAGTTTATGTAGACGGTAGTGCAAACAAATCCAATTCTGACTTAACGCTCTCGCAAGAATGATTATGAAGGAAAGACATATTTAATTTGAAAATATATCTTTGATATTTTTTCGCAGCTTTCACTTTAGCAGTTAATGGTGGAATGAATGAGGTCAATCGTTTTCTTTTAGTTTTATACCCAGATCCTGTCATGTTAAATTGATCAATTTTCTCATCAGCCTTTCGTTTTAAATTCGTACTAACTTGCTTTAAACGATCTTTTATTGAGCCTTCCATAGGACGCGCTTGGACCATATCCGATAAAAGTCCTACTCCAGCGCTTAATGCCTCCTTACCAATCACTCGAGCACCACTTGAAAGTAAAGGTACAACTGATCTAAATAACCCCCCCTAAGAAGCTCCCAATACCATGACCGCGTTGGTATGGTGAACCCTTATAAATTACTTCAACTTCTGACCCAGCTTGATGTGTATAATAATTTTCATATGGACATTTATGATGATCACGAAGAGATTTGATTATTATAATTTTCGGAAATGTAGTTTAATACACACGGTTCCAAACTGGAATGGTATTTTTTGTCCTGTGCTCGATCTTATAACTATTTCCAGCGTATCGAACTCTCTTCGCATAACAGGTAAGTAGTGAGGTTGAGAGAAAACGTGCATTTTATTTGCACCATAAATGTATTTTGTAGGATCTAATGAAATGACTCTTAGTAAAGGAGTCATAACATCACCCACAATCTGAGGATCGATAATGTCGCAATGTAGGAGTAGTTGAGATGGTAACCCTAAGTGTAAATTAGCAGGACACTTACCAAAATTTTATTTGGTTCATAACCTAGTTGTAAATTTAATTTGGGTGATAATGTTACGGATGTTATATTTTTATCCAAAACAGAAATAGACACAAATTTTGTTATTTCATCATAGCGAAATTTCAAGTTCTCTCCGATACCATTTAACACTCTTAAAATATGCTCAACGTTATCATAGCTGCAATATGTTTTTTGTAGTACACTATGGATGGTTTATCTTCATTAGGCATTAACATAGATTTTGTAATGTATATAACATTTTCATGATCTTGAAAAGTATGTTTACTTTTCAAGATCATTCAATTCAAGAGTGGGAAAAATGGACCCCGTAGTCCATTTTTCCCACTCAAGCCTTTTAAGTATTTTAGTTGTAGACTTTTTATCTCTACTGCTCGGTGTAGAAAACTCTTGATTTTCAATCTCAGAGAGTTTGTTCAGATCTTTTGCTTGAAGTTGGTTAATAAACTCACATCTCTTTGGATTTCCAATATAAGTAAGTGGTACTTTAATATCTTTTAATGCTTCAGCAAATCTATCCCACCCTACTGGAACATTTCTTTTTAAGGGTCTTAGTGAATCATTTATTAAATCAACAATATTACTTCAAGGAATTTTTTCATTATCAATTATGACTGTACCTTCATTATCCCAATGTATTTTACTTTTACTTGTTTCAACTAAGTTTAATAATAACTGTCCATTTTTATTATAAGTTTTTGGTATTAAGTATATATAAGAGTATTTGAGATGGTGTGTAAAGTGGATTTTCATCATTTCCTTTACTTTTAATGGATCGATTCTCCTTCAACAAAGATTCAGCATCAACTGAAGTTTTTAGATCTCTATCTTTATTTTTAAAACCAATTTTAGACTAATTTGAATCTTCATTAGATGTATCAGAATAAATTGGTAATCTGAGTGGTTGACAATCCTCTTCGGTAAATGAAGGTATCTTTGCAGTGTTTGTAAATATAACATCCATTTCTTTCGGTATTCCGTCTTACTATTCATAATATTTTGCATTTCAATATCTAATCGAGATAAATTACTATTAATCTTATTTTCTTGTTTTAATTTTTCAATCAATCCAGGTTCGATAAGTATCATTTTCTTTGCATTTTGGCTAGTTCACTTACTAATCCACTCAATATTGCACCTAATATTATGGGTAAGAAAGCCCCTCCTTTTTGTATAATTATATTTTTTCTTAGTTTATGTTTACAATTACGCACTAGTTTACGGAGTATATTTTTGTGTTTATTCAATTTTTGTTTATCTTGATCTTTAAGAGGTACGAGTACTTTTCCTTGTAAAACGTTATGAATACACCCACAAATACAGTTAATTTCTTCTTCATCACACGTTTTAAGTAATGCTCTTTGATATTTTGGTTTAAGCGTATGCAAAGCGTTTAGCAAATGTTTATGCGTTGTGAGTCGACGATGCATCATTTAGCAATGATTTGAATTGTTTGATTCTTGGTGTATTTAAACTCTTTTGTGGGGACGTAGACTGTACAGAAACCATTAAATGGGAAGAAATTTGTCTTGATACGACAAAAATCATTGGTATTCTGTTTTAAACCTACCATTAAATATCCATGCGCCTCTAGAGTTGCATCTCTGTAGGCATCTTCAATGAATTTTGGGTTATCTGGTGCCACTTGTGCTAAATATCTTATATGAGTTTTATCTCGAGGGTTTTTAAAATATATTATATAACTTGAGTTTAAAGATATGTCTCTTTGCCCTTTAGCATGATGAAATAAATTTTGTGTTAAATAAAATACACTGAGATTCCTGTGATGACTACCTTTTGTAAATATATCTGCAATTCTTCCATCAGACTCTCTCATTAGATCATCAATAATAACAAGATGTGGGTTTTCACCATCAAACATATTAAGATTTGGAATTCCTTGATGATAGTTAACATTTGGTAAATTATATAAAGGTTGCATTTCATCAAAGCACCATGTGATCTGATTAAAATCACAATTACATATTTCTGTAACTGATTTTATGAAATTTGTTACAAAATTTGACTTCCCACATCCACTTGGTCCTGCCACAATAGCAGTAAACGGATTTATAAAGTGAAACATTACACACGTCTAAAGTTCTAAGGGGTGAAATAAAAAATGAAAGTGTTGGTGTAGGTAACCAATTAATATTTATTGTGTACTATAACTAATGTTTTTGGGAAATCAAACAAAACTTATGATTAATTTAAAATTTTATTTTCAAGCAATAAACACTTTTAAAAAACCCACACTTCATCACAAGAACAATGTAAAATTTTGTGATTATTTTTTGCAAATATATGATTATTACACACATAACGTTTGTTTAAATTTATGACATTTACCAAATCATTGTATTTTGGACATTTGTATTCTTCAATAAAAAAATTCTATCACTCGTCGTCAACATTTTTAAAAATTGTTTTTTTGCTGAACCACCTTTGTATGCGATCACTTCGTCTTTGCACAAATTTCTAATGTACCAATTTAATATGGGAAACAAATAATGATCGATAAACGCATAATTTTTATTAGATGTTTAACGTTTAGAATAGCCATTTCTCTACATTGAAAATGTTTATGAGGATATGTAATGTAAAATCCGTCCATGTCGATGATGTATCTAATATTTTTTAGATTTTGTGTCATTTTGAACCAAAAAGTTAAAAGCATTTACACGTGACTAAAAATATGTTTGTTCCAACAAACTTAACCCACTTAACACACATCCACTAAATCAGCACTTAAAATTGCAATTAACAATTTAATTGGTGCCGGCGGGGATCGAACCCGGGTCACGTACTGTGAAATTTACAACTTTCGCTAACCATCTGTGCTACCACGGCTTAATCATATACACACATAATATTTAAATATAATTTGTTAACACTAAATCATACACACGTAAGAAAATAACAGAAAGAAAAGTAAGTTTGTCAATAGAATAAACACTTACATCCATGGCCTTTGATGCGTTGAAGTAACACAAATGTAGTATTGATAGATCCACTGCGGTCAAACGACCATACACTAACTCCATGACTGCAGCTACTCGGTCTTATATAGTACCAGTAAGTAATAATTCTAATTTAAAGAATTTCTGCAGTGGAACTGATAGTACGAATAACTTTATACATCAACAAGCTTATCTCACATTCTGTTGCTTATCTCAACATTCCTTCGTGTTGCGTCTTGTCCAGTGACTCAAATACACAAAAGAATGCAATTTAATATTTAGAAATCACTATAATTGATCATTCCTATGTTAGTGATTGAGTAGATTGGTACTGTAATAATCTACTAATAGCAGTAATATCATGGATACACTAGATGTACAACATCTGAAAAAGATTCACCCCAGTCTAGAAAATAATGTTCGACTGCTAATAGACTGCCCATGTATACCCACGTACCAACGTATATAATATGCAATTTGGATACAGATGATAAACCAGGGTCACATTGGGTAGCTTTATATATCGATACGAATGACGTCGGTCAATATTTTGATTCATATGGACGATCACCTGTACGATATCATCTAGAGTTTTTAAAAAGGAATTGTAAAAGATGGAACTGCAATGTTGATAGGATTCAGAATGAGTGCACTTCAGTTTGTGGCGAATATTGCTTAATGTATTTGCTATATAAGTTTCAGGGATGTTCAATGCACAGTTTTACGAGTATATTTACAGGGAACAAATTGTACAATGATATTTTAGTGGATGAGATGTTTCGCTCCTATTTTATAGACAATAAGTAATAAGATTTTGTATTTTTTAAATAAAAAATGTAACAAAATTAGGTATTGTGTTTTATTGATGATTCAGATTGGCGTTGTAGATAGGAAAAAAGAAGTATAATACAAATAGCACTGATAAGCCGACGCATACGCCGAGGAAAAATAGACAATGACGGTATTCAATGAACAATAGATAAGAACAATGGGGCGCTAATGACGGTGGAGGCCCTCACCGGATATCAATTAGATAAGAGTTAATTGATCTGCACATCTCCGGAACCGTGCATCCTACGCAAAAACGGACCGCAGATTCGTGATCAGAGCGTGCCAAAACCTTCCTTCTTTTTTAGGATCGTGAGTGACGAACGTTGTACCACTTCTGACTCAGTGAGCCAGAAATGGTACTACCTATCTACTTATGGCCAGCAGTGAAGTACCACGTTTCAGATCCATAAGTCTTCACTGGCAAACCGTACTGGTTGTGTAATCTAGTTTTCGAATTTTGACGTTAAGATATGTTAAAGTTAAAAAAAAGTTACAGCCTATATACGTCCCACTCCTAGGCACAGGCCTCCGCTCATTTCTAAGAGGGTTTTAGGGCAAATAATTGTCCGCCGCGTGGGCGCTATGCGTGTAGGCGAACCGCACATGCCCTCGAAATATTTATTTTTCTTATTACTGTGACATGCAGGTTTCCTCACGATGTTTTCCTTCACCGCTGAGCTCATGGTAAATCAGCACTTAAAATTGCAATTAACAATTTCATTGGTGCCGACGGGGATCGAGCACGGTTTTTGCTCACGTACTGTACTCGTACTTATCTGAGCATCTGAACATGATCATTAATTTTCGTACACAAAAAAAGGAATTTATTAAAATTTTATTCATAATTTGGGCCTTGATAACTTTGCACGAATCAATGAATCTTATGAAAAAAGTACAACCTAGCGATCATATTTGATAGTCATTTTATATAGATTTATACAGATATAAGTACTACCAATTGTTATTCGTACAGATGCGACCGGTAATTATACTCGCTCTCTTACTCTTCAAACTGGAACGCAGCAAGGAAAGTAATGCTTTTTGGCTGCAAAAATAGAAAGCAGAGTGGTACCTACGTAGACACACACTTAGGCAAACAAAACTATCGTCATAGAAGGTTTATATATTTATTACAAAATGTACTTAATTCAGTTAAAGTTTCTTTTCATGTTCTCTTTGTTGCTGGAATTCCCGTATCCACTGCTGTATGTTCCTTTTGTGTTCGCTGCGTGCAATTTTTACAGACTCTGGATCGTTAGGGTTCGTGGGCATCAGGTCGAGGTGATGCGCAGTATCGATCATTACTACCGCCTTCACTGTGTCACTGATACTGCTCAGAATGCCGCCTGAAATATATTAATTTGGTTAATTATGCTGCACTAATACTATACTTTTTACCTGTTCAGTCTTTTTTGAAATAACTCACTATAAAATTTAAAATAGTATTAACGTATTTCATTCAAACTTTTTTATAGACTAAGGGTTGACAAGCGAGCACTCATTAAAGCGGATGGTAAGTGGATGCTGTGGATCATAGACATCCACATCTATTCTCGATTAAGATAGAATGACTCATTTCGACTTAAAATAATCTCCGGTTCTCTACAATCCTCATACGAAACCCAGTAGCATTAAGCTACTGTTTCTGTTGTACTGTGAGACCGTGGTCCTACCACGGTCGAGTCGACTTATTCGTGCTTCAATCATAATATTGCTTCAATCATAATATAATTGGCAACACAGTTACCTCCAGCCCAAGGGTCCAGAAGTCCGTTGCTGAACACGATATTAGAAGCTGCTAGTAGTCGATCGCCGCCGTACTCGAGTCTCGCGACATCAGGACGTGGGTACACGTTGTACTTCTTGTGGCAGTCCGCCGAGACCTTGGTGATGTTCCAGGGGTTCGGCTCGAACATGTCGCTCTCACCAGTCGTGCACATCGGCATCACCATTTCAGTGCAGGCCTGTCAATTACATAGGACAGAATTCAATACAAAAAGAACATTACAAAATAGTTTAATAGTAAATGAATCTATACGTACTTTAATAAAAGTGAAATTTCTGTTGGTGGTATCGAAATAGCTACCTTTATTTAGCTGAGGGGGCTATATGTTTCAGGAATAACCAGACACACAAATTTAAAAAAAATGTCTGTCTGTCTATGTGTTCGGGCTTATTTTCGGAATGGCTGACCGATTGTAAGAAAACTTCATGAACATAAAGAAAGCAATGCCGGGAGTGATCTAGATTCTAGACTATTATAGAGGGTTGTATAGGGTCGCTAGCCTAAAATGATTTGCTATTAGAAATAATTTCATTTTATTTCCTCGTAAGCTAGAGGTCAGAACAAGATATCTTCAACTAAAGTAAAATTTTATTTGATGGAGAAGTCTTAATATTTTTTTTTTAAATTTTAGTTCATTTACTGGTCGGAATCATAGAACACTATTATTCTCTACCGAGAGGTCCGTATAGAATAGAATCACTGACTTCCATGAATAGAATATATTATTTTTTATTCAGTATAGATGATAAAATATTCTTATTGAAAGTCATTAAAACACAAGTTACTTTCTTTAACATTATCTGAATCAACATAATATTTTATATTGAATATGATCTATTTTGGTCCATAAACCCAGAATTAGTTAATAACTTGACTAATTGCCTCGGTCAAATCTTTCAGAAGTTACATGATCACTAACAGACGCACCAATAAAAATGTACAAGTTTATTAAAGATATACAAATTATAAATTAAATAAAAATATACATATTATAAGTTTGATAAAGTTGTACAAACTATAAATTAAATGTGATGTAAAAGTTATACATTTAATAAAGATGTCCAAATAACAAATTATATTATTTTTACATTACCTGGTAATCCCAACCACTCGCGTTGAGGTTGCCATAGTCGTTCCCTTTTTTGTAGTCGACACATGGACTTTTGCCAGTGTAATTTGTAAACATTTCCAGCACATGTCCAATAGCCTGCAAAGTGTCAAATTTTAGCACAAACTAATAAAAATGCTAACGTTTTATGTAGTAGAGCCACCTTGCATCTCTGTTTTGACAGCAGCACATATGGGTCTGCTCGACGAGGAATAATCATGCCCTTACAGTGTTCTAGTAGAAAACACATCTTTATTTTGATTTTAGCTCAATCGAGTATAGATCGCGATCGAGGGCACCTAATGTGTATGGACCGCAGCACACACTTACCATGAGGTAGATTGTGTTCCCATTTGTCAATACGACTTCTTTAAGAAAAATGTATTTATTTTGTCTTAAATAGCACAAAATACTTTATTACACGGAAAAATAAAAATTACCGCGAAAAATGTTATACAGGCTGATTCCACGCGTTTGGTTTGCCAACTATTGTTGCGAGAGATACTGCATGACCAGGTGAATAAAAATATATAGATTTGTAAGAAAGTATATTATTCAATAAAATTAAGACGGAACGTTGCATGCGATGTGTGAATAATTTCATATTTTTATTGCAAATCTGCATGTGCAAAAAAGTATATTGTACGAGGGTGGATTGAAAAGTACTCGGCCTAACACAGATCCATTCAATTCTAAATATCAAATCTACCCACATTATTTAGTTCAGTTCAGACTAGTTCATTGTGTGAAGTTCGAAACGTGTGCGATAATTAGTTGTGATTTTATAAATTTATTAACAAAGTAATCGGACATAATTTCCGCGAATGGAGCAAATCGAGCAGCGTGCCGTCATTAAGTACCTCCATAAGAAGGGGCTATCATCAAAAGCCATCCATGATGACATGGTCAGTACATTAGGCGATTGTGCTCTGTCATATTCATCCGTCAAAAAATGGATAGCAGAATTTAAGCGTGGTAGAGAGGGTGTGAAAGATGAACGCCGCTCTGGAAGGCCTTCGACGTCAACTACTGACGAAAATATTAAAAAAGTACTTGATTTAATAATGGGAGACCGCAGATTAAAAATTAGAGAGATAGCCGAGATTATAGGCATCTCTTATGAACGAACTTAAAACATCATTGTCAACGAGTTGGGTTTCCACAAGGTGTCTGCGAGGTGGGTTCCGCGACTGCTTTCAGTTGAACAAAAAAGGACGCGATTGACTATTTCACGCGACTGTTTGGAGTTATTTGAAGCCGATGCAGATGATTTTTTGAATCATTTTGTTACTATGGACGAAACATGGGTTCATTACTGTACACAGGAAACAAAACAACAATCAAAACAGTGGAGAAGACCTGGTTCACCACCCCCTAAAAAGGCTAAGTCGATTTTGTCGGCAAATAAGGTGATGGCTTCAGTATTCTGGGACTCGAAAGGTGTGATTATGATTGATTATCTTGAAAGGGGTCAGACTACAAACTCTGATTACTACTGCACCTTACTACGTCGTTTACGAGAGGAAATAAAAGAAAAACGTCGAGGAATGCTCAGAAGAAAAGTTCTGTTTCATCAAGATAACGCCCGTGTTCACACGTCAGTACAGTCAATGGCTGAAATTCACAACTGTGGCTTTGAACTGTTACCGCATCCGACGTATTCACCTGATCTAGCACCATCAGACTTCTTTCTGTTCCCTAACCTAAAAAAGCACTTGGGAGGTCAAAGATTTTCGACAAACGACGAGGTCAAAGCAGCTGTAGACGCATATTTTGACTCTAAGGAAGAATCATTTTTTTTCAACGGTCTAAATGCTTGGAAGGGGAGGTGGCAAAAGTGTATTGAACTTGATGGTGATTATGTAGAAAAATAAAAATATAACTGATTTAGTATGTGTTTATTTTCTTGGTTAGGCCGAGTACTTTTCAATCCACCCTCGTATTTTTAATTTATTATCATTCTTCATATAGCATATTTGCGTACTATATATTTTTCGAACACCGTATCGTAAACCTAATTAAAAATCGAAATATATGGTACGGTAATGATTTTTTTAGTAGAATAAGGGTAATAAACGAGCACACAGTCTACCTGATGGTACGTGGATGCTGTGGCCCATGGACATCTACATTTATTCTCGATTAAGAATCAAAATGCACATGCATTGCCACCCGTGAAGACTAAGATGGAATGCCTCGTTTCCAGTAAAAAGGGTTACCGATTGTTTATTAAAATAAATACTAAAAATCAACTCACCACTAAAAGCTTCTGCCCAGTCAGTTTCTGGTTCAAATACTGGCACACGGTCCGCACAGGGTAGGCCGGTAATGGCAGCAGGAAGTCCGTAGCAAATGGATAGTTCACCATGGCCAGGGTCTCGTACATTGACTGCAGAAAGTCTATCAGATTCTGAACGTCGGTTGTGTTTTTGATCGGATCACATAGTTTCCATTGTTTGTGTAGCCAATCTGTGTTGTTTTTGGTTGTAACGAAGTTTCTACAGAATTAAGATTAAGAATAACATTAAAAAAATCCCTCCTATGGGGGTAGCGTATGCTTAGCAGTGGGTTTTTATAGGCTGTAATGAATGGAAGGATATGTTGTTTTAAGACGTAGCAGAGCAACGCTGCAGCTGTGTTATGGTTGTGGTAAGATTGGGTCTCGACCAGGGAAGAATCACACTCTCACAGATTACCAACGTGAAATATCAGCTTGATGCTGCTGTGTTTCTTATTATGAGTGTAGAGAACCGAAAAATCTTTTTACTAGATTCTATGTTAGTCCTCAGGGGTGACAACGCATCTGCATTTTGATTCTTAATTGAGGATAAATGCAGATGTCTATGGGCCACAGCTTTCACTTAACATTGGATGGACTGTGTGCACGTTTGTTACCCTATCCTATAAAAAAAGTCCCTCTCCTAGGCATCAGTTCTTTCTCCAAGAATTTCTAATTCTAATTTCTTTCCATAGCTCGGGAGAGCGATAGAAATTACTTGTAGTATGTCGCGCTGCTGCAGTGCGTGTTGACGGACTACACGTGCCTTGGAAATATTTTTATTCCACACAGGTTTCCTCACGACGTTTCCTTCACTACCGATTATGTCATAAATTAAAACTTAAAGCAGTTTCGAACCCGGGTGCTCGGGCACTGTAAAATTTAGGCTCATTGGTTATATTAATTTCATTTAAAATTTTCAAAATTATTACCATAGACATGAAAGTTAAATTCATCATCATATTAGAACAGCATGGTATGGTAACATTTAGGAAACCTAAGATAGGTATATATAATACGGAAGTGCCAAATCACACCAAGGAGGACATATCTCATATGTAGGGTTGAAAATTTCTTTTGACGACGTACAAGGCTATGAATAACTAAAACCTTGTGTAATGAGGCGGCCGATATATATCGACACCCAATATGAATAACATTGTAACTGTAGTTACACGTTGGTACTTATTTATGTCATATGAATTCAGCAAGAACAGACTTTTATTTCGGTCTTTGAACCGTATCTGTATGACAATAAGAAGTACTTTTGTGAAATGGTATAACTTCATTGTAATTGAAAATGTACTGTGTTTCCGTTGAAGTATAATTGTAGATGAAGTTGCAATACACAAAAGTTTGAGTAACAATTGTTTCTTTGTGTTAAATTCATTGCAAATGGACATACAATATTATTCATTTAAATTATTAGACTGTTTTTACTTTGACCACGTTGTAATTGTAAATTACAATGTTTTTCTTCTTAAATGTTTGATAACGTTATAATTGTAAATAAAGTTGCGGTGTTAACATCGAGACTAAGTTTCGAGTTCGTCATTTGAATATAATAGTATCGTTATATGCCATGTTATTGTTAGCGAGCAATATTTTTATTCATAAACATAACCGCCAATACTGTCAGGTTTCTGCTCAGTGGACGTTTTGTTCCAGTGATAGTAACTGTTTGTGGATTAAATTTATTGTGATAATGAAGTCTCGTGGGAAGCTTATGGTGAGTCTCCTTCGCAAAAAAAGATGTCTCAGTTGTGGAATCAATGGGTAAGTAATAAACATAGATATTACACGCTATCTTATTTATAACCTAAAATGTTCAATTGTTTTGATTTGATTTGTGTTTACTTTTGTTACTTCGCTAGTTAGACTAGAGTTGAACACCTAAACCTAATGAATAGTGAACATACAATAAAATTAGTTTATGATTATCTGATTCACAGAAAGTACGGATACTTCAACTGACGACACTTCAAATCAAATGGATATCTATAAGAAACGCAAGAGATGTCAATTTGAGTTACTCAATGGTTGGTATTCTTGTTGTTAAAAAGTTATTCTTACCTTTATTTGTCATGTCCCTATCCAGTAATAACTCATATCTACCTACTTAATCTTTTATTTTTTTATAGGTGCCGAATTAATAAACTTTAAAAGAAAATTAAGATGGCGGCGTAATCGTCCCATTCATTACGCCTGTTCAGAAGACGATAATGGTGGTGATTTTTCAGCTGATGATTTATCAGACGAATATCTACCCCCTCAGCCACAAAGTTTTCTTTAGGCAATGGAATATCTTCTAAACTTTTATTCTTGACACATATTTTATAGAAAATTTTTGTATTACTTAAATTAATTTGATGGTTTGATCAATATATATATATTTTTTTTTCGAGAAGTGATTGCACTGATGAATGAAGAGGAGAGGAAATAACGTGGAATTAATTCACTATTACTCCTAGTGATTTGGGTGTAGAGCTAGTTAGTAAGACTGTACAAAAATACACTCTGTTTTAGGTACTTTCATCACCTTTGTACCTAGCTATAGCATGCACTTTTTACCACTTGTTGAATCTACATTCTACTTCATTTATAATAATGATAACATTGAGATTCGTGCCAACCCTTACCTAATGTTTAAGCTAAGAAAAGAACTTCAAGCTTATTTAATATAAAAAAACTGCCTGTCACAATTGGCACCAGTATTAACTTCTTATGTACAGCTTTTTGTCTACTTAGCTTAAAAACATTTATTTTTTCAGACTCTGATTGTGCTGCGGTTCAAGTACTTGAAAATATTAATATTGTTGGGTCGAAATTATCAATAAGATCAATCAATAAAAGCCCAGTCATGACTGAAACGTTTCACCAAGACGCGGCTCTACCTAACTTCCTCACCTATGAGATCCTGTCGTGCAGCCCAGAAAAGCGGGAACAAGAGATACTATTAAATCCATGTTCGATCGGCTCCTCGCATCAACATGTGTATCTGCCTATGCCTAGTAGTTCCAGTATCTTAGAAACTCCAGTTATGACTGAAACTTTGCACCAGGAGCCTGCTTTATGTGGTATAATCACCAATGACAATCCGTCGTGCAGTGCGGATAGGCACGAACCGGAGATACCATTAGATCCACGTTTGATTGGCTCCTCGCATCAAAATGTGTTTCTACCTGGTACAGCTAGCAGTCATGAAAATGATAATAATGTGGGGGGCAGGCAGGGGCAGGCATGACAAAGAAGAGAGTATATCCAAAAAAAAAACTTCGGGTAGGAAAAGGCAAAGAAATCCACAAAACTGGAAAATGAATGAATTAAAAACACTTCGGAATTCAGGTTTAGAATATACTAACAAAAAAGGTAAATTAGTTAAAGAAAGAGCGTTGGGACCCGGATGTAAAATAGATAAAGATTGCAAAAAGAAATGTCACACAAATATATCTAATGATCACCGAAAACAATTATTCACACAATTTTGGGCAATGGGTAATCATGAAAAACAGGTTGAGTATTTAGCTAGATTTATAACCAGAGTCCAGCGTAAAACAGTACAACTAAACAACATTAATTCCAGACGCCATTGCACTTATGAGTATTACTTACCTGTTCTTGGAGAAAAGAATCAGAGTGTGTAAAAAAATGTTTTTAGACTCATTCAATATTACAGATATGTGGATAACGACGATGTTCAAAAAAATGGATGAAAATAATGAAGAAGTCATTACAAACGATAGGCGTGGTAAGCATAGCAATAGGGGGAACACAATAAATGAAAATATTAAGATTTCAGTTCGCCAGCATATTAATTAAATTCCTGTCAAAGAATCACACTACGTAAGGCAAAGAACATCCAAACTTTATTTTGAAGAATCACTTACTTTTCCTAAGCTATACTCTCTTTACATTGAATCGATGACTAAAAATAATCCAAGTGATACCAAAGCTACCCAAGAACAGTACAGGCAGATCTTTTATAAAGAATTTAATATAGAATTCTTCAAGCCAAAGAAAGATCAATGTTTGAAATGTGAGGTTCATGAAAAAGCTTCAGAGTTAGAAATAGAAATTACAGCACGTGATTACGCATTACATATGGCAAATAAATGTATCATACGTCAAATAAAAGACAAAGATAAGGTAGAAGCCAAACAATCTAAAAAAAAATTGTTAACTGCATATTTTGATTTACAAAAAATTTTAACTACTCCACGGTCTGACGTGTCAACCTTTTATTACAAGAGAAAATTTCATGTTTTCAATTTTACAATTTTCGACATAGGATCTGCTGAAGGGCACTGTTATGTGTGGGATGAATGCATTGAAAGAAAAGGCCCTAACGAAATTGCTAGCTTCTTGTTCGATTTTATAAAAAAAGAAGGCTGCCGAAGGTATAAGAGAATTTCGTTTCTATTCAGACTGCTGTGGCCAAAATAGAAACCGAATTGTATTTCTAATGTATGTTTACGCCTCAAAAATATTTGGTGTAGTTATTACACACAACTTCTTTGAAGTTGGGCATTCCCAATCAGAAGGGGACTCAATGCATGCTCTTATAGAGCGACGTAAGAAAAACCAAGTTGTATATGTACCACAACAATGGTACACACTAATACGTTGTGCTAAGATTACAGGCAAACCCTACGCCGTGAACAAGGTCACTCAAAATGAAATATTTGATTTTAAGGCATTGTTAAATTTAGTTCCCAATTAGGAATTGGACAATGACAAAAAAAAATTATGTGGTCAAAAGTTAACCATATTAAAATTAATTTCGAATCGCCAAACATTATAATGTTTCAAAATGATTTTTACAGCGATCAACTAAATTGGATAGATTTGGATTACCGCAAAGTCAAGACTAGACGTCAAAATATAAATAAATCTTTGGCTGCGTTGTGGGATCATAATTTAGTTAGAGCCTATGAAAACTTACACCCAATCAATCAAAACAAGTACAAAGACTTGTGCAGCTTATGCTCCAGCGGTGCAATTCCTGAGCAATATAGACATTTTTATACCAACTTGCCACACTCAAACACCGTTTCAAATAATTCCGACATTGAAGACTAAATATTGTTATCTGTGCTGGCAGCCTATTAAAATGAATAAAATATTATAAATTGATTTTTATTATCTCTCACATACTACTTACCATGTCTTTCTATCCCAATGTAATATTGATATACATTGTAATTGCTGCTTACAATAACATTCATCAAAGATTTCCTATTTGTCAATTTGTAAAATAAGTTACAATAATAATCACCGAAAAAACCCTTCAAATGTTTTCGTGACCCAATTGTAGCGGTAGTTACAATGCTTTTCATATTAAAAATGCTTAAAACTTGTATATTGTAACATTGCAAAAATCATACTTGCAGTAGATTTATCGAAACGGCATCTAAACCAATTGAAAAAGCAATTACAATCAGTATCATGAAACCTAAAATTGTACAGAACTACCTATTCTTTCAGCTGCAAATAAATTATAAACTTTACAAAAAAATTAAAATGGCTATGCTGTAAACCATGTCACATTGAAATACAATGTTATTCATATTGGGTGTCGATATGACGAAAGCGTAACTAATGGACGCCACACACGGTCAGTTAAAATGATCAGTTGAACTGACGTACATCTAAAAAGTGACTGTGAGTGTGGAATCTGAAGTTGAAATTTTCAACTGACGACAACCCACGGACATCGTCGGTCGCATTGTCAGTTGAAACTGCTCAGTGGAACTGACGTAAATCCAAAAACTGATCGTGAGTGCGAAATCTTAAGTTGAAATTTTTAACTGATGAGTTTTCCGGGCGCGCCGTAATCCGCTGGCTTCAGTTCGTTTTAGTTATTGGTAAGTACCTACTTTCTTAGTAGCTACATACATTATTGCTATGCTATTTAGATTTTTTACTATTTTATATATTTTGAGAATTGCGTTTGACGGAGGATGAAGACTAAGGTGACTGTGATGATGTCACCTTCCTTATGATTGACTCAGAAGATGGGCAAAGGATCTTGGTGATGCTACGTAGAACCATCGTGTTTTTTTCAACTAATTTATTCAAAAAGGTTCATGAAGACCTAGGTGACTATGATGATATCACCTAGCTGATGGTGGACTCCAAAGGTGTACGTCAGTGACGCCACTAGATAGGACGGTCGTGTTTGAACTCATTTGAAGGGGCACATAAAGACCTAGGTGACTATTATGATCTCACCTTTCTGATGGTAACCAAGGTGGATGTAGGATCTCAGTGATGCCACTAGATAGGACAATCGTGTTTGACCTCATTTGAAAGGGCTCATAAAGACCTAGGTGATTGTTTTTATCTCACCCTTCTAATGGTGCAATTTAAAGGTGTGTATAGGATCTCAGTGACGGCACTATTTTTAAATTTTTATTATTATTAATTTTGAGTCACGCAATTTTATCTGTGACACTCCTAAAAATGTATAACCAAAGGGGGGAGAAAACATAAGAAAAAAAAACTAAATATAGTGTACCTATATGTGTTATGTAACTCAATACAATATGAAAAATTTATTATTTTATAAAACTCAACATATTTGATTATCAAACAGATCAAATAATTATTTATTAATTCTAGACTTTGTTTCTTTAAAATAAAAAACATTACCCCCATACTAGGATTTTCTCCTGTATCGTGGAGGCAGTTTACAAACATAATTTGCACAAGGACAAACATCCAGACCCAGAACAATAATTTGTAGACCATACAAATACTTGTTCCGTGCGGGATTCGAACCCGCGGCCCCCAGCGCAGCAACTCATCGCTAAGCTGCTGTGCCACGGAGCTTGTTTATTATATCATTTTTGTACAATCTTATGCTGGGGCCACATTAACGAGAAATACCGTTAATTATCGCGTTGATGGAAGTTGAATGTAGGTGTGGCCACGACTTAACACGTTAATTTGACAACGACATTAACAATGCCGTTTGCCGTTTGGCAATAACTCAAGTAGCGGTTCATCAAAGGGATTAACGCACGAAATAACGCGTTGAAGCGGTCACACTACGTTTGTCTGACTGTGCACGATGAGCGCAACAGTAACGCACGTATTGCTATGATGGAGCGGAATAGTAAAAAAGTTATTACTTTTCTTAAGATTCTGCAAACAGAGCCATCTTTGCGGGATCCGAGACTGAAAAGTTTTAAGAATCGTACATCGCAAAATGATGCTTTGCTACGAATTATCCAATTGTTATCTTTTAATACAACTATCGAAGAATTAAAAAAGCGAAGGAAAACCTAATGGGTTTTTATAGAACCATTTTTAACAAATATAAAAAGTCTTCAAGGAACATTAATGCCAACTTTAACGCCGTTTAATGGCATTGAAATTTAATTACGTGGAGCGTTCAAGTGTAGCTAATTTTATCGCGTTAAATTTAAAGCAATACTTGCTGCATCTATAGGCATTGACGTTTATCGTTAGTGTAGCACCAGTATTAGCGCGTTCGCTCGATGCTCGACGCAGGGGCGGGGCGACACCCGTGGTCGCGCGGTTATCTAAGCGTTAAAATATGAATATCGACAGTCGATATTTTTTTCAATAAAAAGTTTTAATTTTTAATTTTGTCTCGTAAATCATTTAATCTACCTTACTACCCAATCTTCACACTTACTTCACACTTATTAACATCACAAAAAGAAATTGACATATTACATATATGAGAATCTGAAAAAATGTAATTTACTCAACCAAGAAAATGAAAGCTTAGATAATTACTACAATAAATTAGAGAACAACATAAACAGTTGTTTGGCAAAATCAAAAATTAAAATGAATACACGGCAAAAAGATGTGTTGAGAGAAGAAACAAAGTTGACTATAAAAAAACGTCATAATCCATACTTCCATACTTAATATTATAAATGCGAAAGTGTGTTTGTTTGTTTGTTTGTCCTTCTTTCACGTCGCAACAGAGCGTCGGCATGGCATGATTTTTTGTATGGGGATAGTTCGGTGGCTGTAGAGAAAAATATTTTTTGAAAGTTCTTATTAACTAACGTATACATAGTTTAAATTGATTCCGCTAGATGTCGTTACTAGGTTTTTAAAACGCGGTAACGAAATGTTTCCTGATATGTACTTAACTCCCGCCGTTGAGCCGCGCGTCAAATTATAGTGCATATGGTACCTATACGCTTAAATTGTTTCTATTTCGTAGCTTATTCGACTACCTGCTTTCGATTTCGATTTCGGTTGTTTGTTATTTGCTTTGTGATTTGGTTAAGGTTGAATGGATTTATATTACCTTTCATTTTCGGATTTGTGTATTTTCTTGGATCGGTTTTGTTGATTTGGTTGGTATTCCTTTATACATATTTAGACTCTGGCTTTGATTTCGGATTTTGTTTATTTAGAATCGTGAATTGGTTTTCGTTGTTTTAGGTTGTTTAACAATATTTCAAAGGAATATTAATAGTATAGATAGTGTATACGGTACCTATACACTTACTTCTTTTTTCGTTGGTTATATTTATATTGACTACTGCTTTCGATTTCGGTTTTATGCGATTTGTTTGGTGATTTGGTTTAAGTTGATTCGATTTTTTTTTGGTTATCGTTTTCGGATTCGTGTTGTGTCTTGAATTGGTTTTGTTGTTTTGATTTAAAAAAAATATTTAAAAGGAATATTTATTCCTTTTAGATATTTTGGATTTGCTTTTAAAAAAATATTTAAAAGGAAATTTAATTCCTTTTAGGTATTTTAAAGTTTTTTTTATAAATAGGTTTTTTGTTACTTCATAATGCCTCGCAAACGTAAGTCCAGTCTTTCAAGAGTATCTTCTCAAAGACAAGCGAAAAGATTAGCTCGATCGCTGGAATCTTTAGAATCTTTAAAAGATGCTGAACTGAGAAGTCAAGAACAAGCAGAGCGTCAGGCTGCTTTTAGAGCATCTGAGCCACCTTCTCAACGTCAACAAAGGCGTCTTGAACAGACAGAGTGTCAGGCTGCTTTAAGAGCTTCCGAAACACCTTCTCAAAGTCAGGAAAGGCGTCTTGAACAGGCAGAGCGTCAAGCTAAAACTCCCTCTAAATCTAGCCCAGGAAGAATCGCCGATCTGCAACTTTAGCGAAAATAGTGCACGAGGTATAATGCTACGACAATGCAAACTTTTAGTGTGGGACGAAAGTACAATGTCGCATAAAAAAAGCTGTAAAAGCACTAAATCGAACGCTCCAGGATTTGCGCAGCAATACCGATGTAATTGGAGGAATGGTGGTTTTACTGGCTGTGACTTTCGCCAAACTTTACCTGTCATTCAAAAGGGCACACCTGCAGATGAAATTAAAGCATGCCTCAAGTCGTCTATTTTATGGAACAAGGTGACAAAATTCAGTTTAACTACGAATATGAGAGTGCATTTGTATAATGATATCAATGCTGAAAACTATGCTGACACATTGATTGATCATTTGTTTCAACATATTTTAAACATATCATTTTATTTTTAATTAATTCTTTTATAAAATGGTAACGGATATCAACATGTTTTAATTGTTTGATAGTATCAGTACATGCAGCAGATATGGCTGATTGATTATCACAATAGATGTGTATAGGACATATATTATTTATTTTGAAATCTTGTAACAAATTAACAAGCCAACAGGCTTCACTGGCTGCCATACTAATGGCAATATATTCAGACTCTGTAGAAGATAAGCTAACAGACACTTGTTTCTTTGAGCTCCATGAAATTAAACAGTTAGAGAATTTGAATAAGTAGCCTGTAGTTGATTTTCTATCATTGAAAAAAAAAACATTATCTTTCCATTTATAAACTAACTTATAGTCTAAAGTATGTTTGACATAACGCATTACTCTTTTTAATGCACTTAATAACATATTATTTGCACATTTTTGATGTCTACTTAATAAAGAGACAGTAAAACATAAGTCAGGCCTAGTGCCAGATACAGCATACATTAGACATCCTATCATCTGTCGACATGACTTTTTAATATCTTTGTCTACTTTATTTTTTTAGTTTTGAAAAAGCTTTAGGTTAATATTTTGGTCAATTGGTGTAGACATTGGTTTATAATTTTCCATTTTAAATCTTTTGAGGACATTCTCTAAATATTTTATTTGGCTCAGTTCAGTAACTTTTGTGTCTAAATTTTGTGTGTTATAATTATGCCTAAGTAATCCCTTACATATCCTAAGTCTTTTATTTTAAATTCCTGACTTAATAAATTTTTTACCTGCTTTACTGAGTTATCACTTGTTCTAAATATTAAGTCATCGTCAACATACAATAGTAAATAAATTTGATCACTATCAGTGCACTTTCTATAAAGACAAAAGTCACAATTAGATCTAACAAAACCTTCTTTAAGGATAACAGAGTTGAATTTAATATTCCAGCACTTAGGTGCATTTTTGAGACCGTAAAGTGCTTTATTTAATTTTACAATATTATTACCTATGTAAGCTCCTTCAGGCAATTTTACATAAACATTTTCATTAATATTTCCATACAGAAACGCCCCTGTTACATCCATTTGAATTATAGGTAAATTAAGTTTAGTTGCTATTGCTATAAATAACCTAACAGTTGACAATTTTGCAACTGGAGCATAACAGTCATTTAAGTCTAAAATATCATCCTGTTCGAACCCTCTCGCTACCAACCTAGCTTTATATTGAGGAAAATCTGAATCTCCCCTTTTAATTTTAAATACCCACTTACTACTCACAAGCTTTTAATTTTCTGGTACATCACATATTTCCCAAGTATTATTTTCTATCGCTTCTTTTGCTGTTGTTGTTCAGTTGGCTTCCTAATTCGTTTACTGGTTTCTCTTTGGCAGACCTCATCAATTGGTTCAACTGTGCTGTTACTTGATTCACTTGGACTGTATTCAGAACAGACTCTTCGGACATACTCGCAATCACCATAGTTTCATCGAGATTCGCTGATGTAGTTTCCGATTCATTATGCAACTCATTACTTTTGTTTATTTTCTTCGTATAGTAATTATTGATTTCACTATAGTTTTGTTCTTTTTCTAAGAAAACTACATCTCGTTTGAGTTCTATATCATTGCTATGTGAGAAGTATATTCTATATCCTTTAACAGTTTTGCCATAACCATTCGCCATTTTTCTCCTTTGCTATTCCAATTCTTTCGCTTTTCTTTAGGAATGTGTGCATACCCTGGTGTCCCAAATGGTTTTAACTGATGAAAGTCAAAGTCTTGTCCAAAGCACATCATTTGGCGATTTTTCACTGTCTTTACTTTTTCCGGTCCTGTTCAAGACAAATGCTGCTGCGTTTAAAGCCTCAGCCCACAATGATTTTGGTAAATCCTTGCATGCATTCAGCATTGTGCGAGCAGATTCGACTAGCATCCGAATCTCTCGTTCTGCTTTTCCGTTCTGCTCTGGGGTGTAGGGAACACTTATTTGATGTATTATTCCGCGTTTAGTAAAGATATCTTTAACCTCCATATTTATAAACTCAAGACCATTATCAGTTCTGAAGATTTTTACCTTATTTCCAGTCACATTTTCTGCTTTAATAACGAAATTTTCAATAGAGTACTTCATATACATCATAGACTTATTCTTGACAAAATACACCGATCTATAGTTGGAGAAGTCATCTTTCAATATTACGAAGTACCTTGAACCGCCAACTGACGTAACCTCCATAGGGCCGCAGGTATCCGCGTGGATTAATTCACACGTTTTTGTGGTGACTTTTTCACTCTTCCCAAACGGCAATCTATGTATTTTCCCTTCTAGACAATTCTCACATTTTGTAGTCGAAGTTTGTTTCACGTCAATGTTATTTTTCAACAGTACCTTTTTTACATAATCAAAGTTTTGGTGTGCTAATCTTTCGTGCCACTCTTGCAATGTACTTTCAACTTTCTTAGCCACATTAGCCACTTTGTTTTTATAGCATAACTCCAAAAAATACGAACTTCAACTCGTTTTGCAATTGCACAAACTTTATTGTTTTTAAAAAACTGACACGACCTGTCATCTATCAAATAACGTATCCTTTGTCCAAAGCACAGTTTACGGAGAATAGGTTTGTTTTCAATTCCGGCACGAACAGAACTTTGTCTATGGTTGTCTGTACCCACTCAGTACCATCATACACCTCTACTGCCATCTGTCCGTAGCCTAGAACACTAATCGCCGCTCCATTACCGACAATAACAGACTCTTGTTCAATGTCGGTAAATGATGTAAATAATGCACGATCACGGCACATGTGTTCGCTGGCCCCCGAGTCCACTAACCACTGAGATTGACAATATTCTTTTAATAATTTTGACACCACGAATGGGTTACTTTTATTGTTACTATTCTTACGTTCTTTGTTCTTCTTAAAACAGCACTGTGACTTGTTATGTGCACTCTTGCCACAATAAAAACACATGTTATTCTGTCCTTCACTTTTACACTCGCTGAAGTAATGTCCCATTTTATTGCATTTAAAACATTTAATATTCTTCTTATCCTTAACCAGAAATGCAGATGAGCTTGAAGGTGAACATTGTCTATTTTTCTCAGTCAGCCTTTCTTCTTCTACCAGTAATCTTGCAACTAAATTGTTCATTGTTTGTTTATTGTCCGGGGCTGACTCCCAAGCCGACACAAAATGCTTATACTCATCTGGTCTCATCTTCTTCTCCCATTTGTTTAAGCTGATTTTGTAATTCCTGGATTTTTGATAAGAATATTGACATTTCAATGCCTGTTTCAAACTTATGTTGAAAGAAGCGCTGTTGATATATATGGATGTTTGTTTCTGTTTTTTGCTCAAAAACACTTTGCAGCTTTTTCCACATTTCAGATGAAGTAGAACACAAAATGATATGTAATATTACATTTTCTGTCATCCTTGTGACTAATAGCGTTTGTGCGTCTTTATTCTCTCAAGCGGTTTGTTCAGTGGGATCTTCGGGTTTTAAAGTTCTTCCTTCGACAATATCCAACCAGCATTGACCTCGTAGCAAAACTGTAGTTTTAAACTTCCAGATTTTCCAGTTGTTAGCTCCTTCCAGCTTCATCAAGCTGTTATTTGTGTTTAGATTGACTTCCATTTCGCTATCCTGTCTTACGATCCACGTCGAAAAGTGACTTTTTACTATCTCCACGTTGCCGTGCAAACTTAACCTCACTTTCAAGCCGCACGCGTAACGCGAATGTTATTTTCACGGTAAGTTCCTCACTGTTTATTTTATTAATTTTGGGTCATGTGCCTGGGCCCATAACCTGTTGTAATAAAATAAATAACGCAGTTTTATAAACGTAAATGGTTTTTATTTGAACACCTTGTGCACACCATGACAATTTATATGGAAGAAAGAAACAGGGTTACCAACACCAAAAATTAAATTAAGGTGAAATTACATTGCCATATTCTAACACTCCACATTCTTTACCCGAATGGAAAAACATATAACATTGTGTACAGTAGCGTCTTAAAATAGTGTTCAGTTAGTTTTTTTTCCAAAATTCCCACAATCAATTAATCAGAATTCCCACAGATCTTCACTTTCAATTCAAAATTTCCTATTTAGCTCAGTTTCTTTTCAATTCCAAATGCTGCACCTCTGACGGACCTATTAAGCTCAGTTTCCTTTCAACTCAAAAGGCTGCATCTCTGACGGATCTTTTATTTGGCTCAGTTTCCTTTTAATTCAGAAAACTGCATCTCTGACGAATCAATTTAGCTCAGTTTCTTTTCAAAAGTTTGCATCCCTGACGGATAATTATGCTCAGTTTCCTTTAATTAAAAAATATCCCATTTCCATTTGGAATAAACAGGCTATTTTCATGCTTTCCTATACGCTGCGTTTCAAAACATTTAAATAGGCTGATGAATCAATTTTGCGCAGTTTCCTTTTAATGGCTGCATTTCTGACAAATCTATAAAACTCAGTTTTTTTTTCAATTCAAAAAGCAATGGATAGTTCATTTCCCAGTGACCATGCGGGAGAAGCCGCGGATAACAGCTAGTTTACAAAATAAAAGACCATTGACCCGAGAAGATAAAGAGGAGCTAAAAATGTTATATAAAAAAGCACATAAAGAAATTAAGTAAGACTACAAAGAACACAGGTTAGAGGTAATAAGCAAACATTTAATTACAACAGGAAGCACAAAAAGAGAAACCTTGGATTATGTGCCTAAAACAAACTCCAACATCAAAAACTCAATCAAGGACCGATATAGTGAACATCGCCACAACCTTCTATCAAAAACTGTACAGCGATACATCATCAACTGATGTAGAATCATGTAAGAAAATGGAACAAAGCCAAGAGGAGACGGTGACCCCATTTAATGAAATTGAAATCATAAAGAAAATTGAAAAACTTAAAAACCATAAAAGTCCCGGACCAGACAATATCTCAAACGAGGCAATTAAAGCAGGTATTAGCAAACCCATTTACATATCTGTTCAACAAAATTCTTGAAACGCAAAAGCTACCGAAAACCTGGTTGGCAACTGATATAATACTACTATACAAGAAAGGAGGTCCCACAGACGTTGGAAATTATAGGTCTATTAGCTTACTACCAACCGTTTACAAGCTTTTTTGCTTCTTGCCAAGAAGAAAGATTGAGTCCAGCTATCGAAAAATATCAACCTATTGTACAAGCCGGCTTTCGTAAAGGATACTGTACCATCGATCATATTCACGTTGTTGAACAGGTAATAGAAAAATATAATGAATTTAGAAAACCACTGTTTTTGGTGTTTATCAACTTTGCTAAAGCTTTCGACTCTATTTCGCACAACAGCATTTGGAAAAAACATTCCCCAACAATACATAAACATCCTAATATACATCTACCACGAGAGCACTAGTAGAGTCAAATTAGACCGAACCGGACAAGCCTTCCGAATAAAAAGAGGAGTGAAACAGGGAGATCCACTTTCACCAAAATTCTTTATAGCGGGTATAAATATAAAAGGGAATTACCTTAGTCATCTTAGATTTGCAGATGATCTAGTAATATTTTCCGAGTCAGCAAAACAGATAGTCGATGGTGAAAATGAAAATGAATGAGCTAAACAACGCCAGTCAAAATGTAGGCCTGGAACTAAATACTATTAAAACCAAAGTAATGACGAATAGAGTTCAAATACCTATAATTGTGAACAACATTCCATTAGAATATGTTGATGAATATGTGTATCTCGGTAAATAATATAATTCCAAAGAACATTCTTGTATACTGCCCTGCCTTACTTATGGATGCCAAACATGGATATTTAACAAACACAACAATGACAAGATCGCAAAATGTCAAAGACGAATGGAAAGGACATTTCTTTTTTTTTCATAAAATTGAAAAACAGAGTAAGAAACTCGGAATTAAGGAACAAAACAGAAGTAGTGGACGTTCTTCATCACGGTCAAAGGTTGAAAAGGCGATGGGCAGGACATTTAGCACGCATTTCAGACCAAAGATGAACTAAATCGGTAACAGAGTGGCAAGGACCAGCTGGAACACGTGCAAAAGGCAGGCCCAAAGAAAGATGGGTCGACGAGGTGATGGCTACAGCTGGGAAAAACTGGATGAACAAGGCACAGGACAGACAAGTATGGGCAGCTCTGGAGGAGGCCTTAGAAGAGGGGTCCTCAAATAACAGGTATAGTAAGTTAAATTATAAATATACTTAAAACAATAAATAAGTACTAAAAATAATTACGAATCCATTTAAAAAAAAATTAATAAGATCTATATTGTAAGAAAATTTTTAAAGAAAATACTAATAATATAAATTTGTGAAACTAAAATGTCAAAATTGTTTTATATAAAAATTAAATTATCTAAATAAAAGCAAATTAAATGCAAAATGAAATTTCCAATTGAATGTAATTCTAATATTATAATAATTCATGTACTTAAAGTTATTAAATTGATTTTTGTAACAAATTTATTCAGTGTAATGAAATTTCCAATTAAATATAATTCTTATATTATAGTAATGCATGTACTTAAAGTTATTAAATTGATTTTGTAACAAATTTATTCAGTGTAAATGAAATTTCCAATTAAATGTGATTCTTATATTATAGTAATGCATGTACTTAAAGTTATTAAATTGATTTTGTAACAAATTTATTCAGTGTATAATATTAGAGTTACATTCAATTTTCCAATTGAATGTAACTCTAATATTATAATAAAAGCTATTAAAAATGAATTTCTAACAAATTTATTAAGTGTAAATAATGAGGAATAAAAGGCTATTTTATTTTATTATTTACTACCCAATCTTCTGTACTTTATTTTATTTTATTAATTTTCCCCAGTTTTTTTATTTGCTTATTATCTTAAAAAGAACAAAGCTTTATATAGTTCTTTTTTTAAGTTAACTATATAAATCTTTGAAAAAGAAATTTAATTTTGTATAATATATCTCTATGATATTAAAATTACTATAATCTACGAAACTTGACCGGCGTTGGATTTTTGCTTCTGTTTTATCGCTTAAACAATGGTTAGAAGTGGATTTTGATTCGTAAAAGTGATGCGATCATTGAGTTATACTATAAATCAATGGATGCGATTTTGTGATTTAAGCGTCTGCGTGTGTAAACAAATAATCTTGTGTCAAATACAAATAATGTGAGTCAAATACAAATAATCTTGCATGAACAATTAAGTGTAAAAAAGTTGTTTTCCCGCATTCGCTCTGTGAAGAGCAAAAAGCGGCTCGCGTTACTTGGTGCGTCAGAACTCTCGAAAGATTCCACGCAGGATCCTCAAATGCTGTATACAACATCGTATCAGGTGACGAATCCTGGATATACGCGTACGTACCCGAAAGAAAAAACTAGTCACGAGTTTGGGTGTTCGAAAATGAGTTAAAGCCAACAAAAATTGTTCGTTCACGGAGTGTTGCAAAAAAAATGGTGGCCACGTTTGTACTCCAAAACCGGCCATGTTACGACTATTCCTCTTGAGGGACAAAGAACGGTTGCAGTTGCAGATTGGTAGTATACTAGCATTTGTTTGCCACAGGTCGTTTCTGAACTCCGTAAAGAGAACTGCAACCGCCGCATCATTCTCCATCACGACAATGCGAGTTCTCACACCGCACACAGAACAAAAGAGTTTTCAAGAAAACATAGAATTATTACACCATCCGCCGTACAGCTCCGACCTAAGCCCTAATGATTTCTATACTTTCCCTAAAATAAAGAATAAATTGCGTGGACAGAGATTTTCATCACCTGAAGAAGCTGTAGACGCCTACAAAACGGCCATTTTGGAGACCCCAACTTCCGAATGGAATGGTTGCTTCAATGATTGGTTCCATCGTATGGAAAAATGTGTCAAATTTCGCGGAGAATACTTCGAAAAGCAATAAATACATTTTTAAATAGTAATGTTGTGTCACTTCGTTGATTCCCGAAATTTTTAATTTAATTTGCTTAATAAATATAATAGTTGAACTAAACTAAAATGACTTACGGTTTTTTTAATAAAGCCGATATATCGATATTTTTTTCGATTTATAAAACTCCGATATTAACTTACTGTGTATTAACTTACGATGTATAAAACTCCAACATTGATATCTTTATAATTATCGATATATCAAAAATACGATAATTAAAAAAAATATCACAGTCCTAATTTGGACTGATAAGTTGAACTGACCGTGTGTGTGGAAATTTTTTTGACTTAAATCCGTTTGAACTGATATCAGTTCGACTGATGACTTTAAATGAACGTGTGTTGCCACCATACCACACCATGGTCGCAGCTCAAAACCATCTTGAGAAAATATTATCTGTTGTTGTGTCCATAGTGGTGAATGTTTTGTTAATTATTTTTATATTAATTTAAGTATTTATAAGTACTAGATATTGTTATTAAAGAGTCTGAAACGATAAACTGTTGCGTTGCCGACAAACTGGCTTACAGTTTGGCGAAATTTAAAATGTAAATAATGTACACTCTTTCCAAGAATAAATAAATAAAAGAATATAATTAGAAAATAATTAACCCTCAGAAGTATACCTAATGACGCTCCAAGATTGTTTTATGTTCTCCTTGCACGTAATATTGGCCACCACAAAGCTGGACGTCACGATCCGGTGGTAGACATTGCAGGGCAGCATACCAGGGAACATGTGGATGGGCGCTGAAGCGGCAATGGCCCCAGCCACCAGGTGTGGATACTTCATCCGGAAGTAGGCCGCAAGCATCCCGCCGTAAGAACCTAATAGTGTAAGGTTTGGTGTGTAAAAATAAACTGTTACGTTTCTTATGTATTATAATAAGGTGGGTGGACCATGGAAGGCCACGTTCCTTCGAAGGCCAATTATTAAAATGTCGTAGTTATTGCCATATGATGACAAATTCCTTCTACTTACACAAACACCCATCGAACTGAAAATCACAGACATACAGTAGTAGTTTTAGTCGCTTCATTGATTTCGGGAATCGACGACGTTAAAATAAGGTGTGTGTACCATGGTGGAAGGCCACTCTGATAAATAAACAGTTATTATTCGTTTATTTACTGGATAAATGAAAATAACAAATATTTAAGTAATAGGTACTTCGTTTTATTACGTAACATATGAACCACTTCTTTTTATTGTAGATGTAATCGCTATTTATTAAACTTTAGTGTTAAATCACTGATTTATTATAATAGCCTTCTAAGAAGCCTTATTCCTAGCAAGGTCATTTGAAAGAGTTCAATGAAACTTAAGTTCAATCAATATTGATTAAATCTGCAATTTAAAAAAGTGGTTTATATGTTACGTAATAAAACAAAGTATTACTTAAATATATGTTAGTTTATAATGTATAACTGTTTATTTGTTAGAGTGGCCTTCCATGGTACACACACCTTATTTCTTATTTAGTACTATAATATACTTATATTACTCACGTGGTAGAGTATTGTTGCAGCTAAATTATGGTTGAAGCACGAATGCCCACGCTCTAACAGAATATTAGCGTAAAATAGCAGCTTGATGCTGATTTGTTTCGTATGGACAGTGTAGAGAGCCGGAGAGCCTTTTTACTGGAAACGAGGCACTCCATCTTCTTCATTTTGATTCTTAATGGAGGAAAGTTGTTTATTGGTCAAATAATCCACTGTGCCCAGTAGGTGAACTGTAAGCTAGTTTGTTACCCTTATTCTTTAAAAAATACCCACTAATGTTATCCACCAAAATTACTTCTAAAAATAACTTATCGTTATGTTCGCCGTTTAGTGTTGGCGTAAAAAATCCACTGCGTTTAAGAAAGAAGTGAGAGAGGGAAACTGGAACAGGAGATGGGAAAAAGATATTTCTGATAACTCAAAGTAAATCTAAATTATTAATTAATATATTGATTATTATTGAGATGTTAACAGGAAGGAGTACACACTACACAGCATCCTATAAAAAAGAAAAATTATACTTACTCTTTATTTCGCAGTTGTGTGTAATTTAAATTGACTTCAACTTGGCGTACTACGGAGATAAGATTGTTCCAGGAATAAAACTGCCTAGAAAGCGAACGGTGACGTCATTGTAATTAACTACTCACCGCCAAAAGCAATAACTGGGTATCTTGGTTTCAATCTATTGTCTTGAAGGAAGTTGACTAGTTCGGCGTAGTCGGCAAGAGCTTGCGCCGCGGTCAGGTAGCCGATGTGGTCATTGTCGAGGGACTTGTTTCCGAATGGCATGGACGAACCGTAGTATCTAAAGAGTAGACATAAAGGTATTCTTCTATTGAAATACGTTACAAAGTGATGCATTGGTTATAGTTTTTAAGGCTGCTGTGTTGGCTTGAGAATCTATATCATAATGATTTATTATCTACGCGAATAATACACATTGAATGAAACTAATTTAGTAAAAGAAAGAAAGAACACACATTTGACATTTACAATTATTATTAATAACATTGAGAAACTTATAGAATAAGGGTGACAAACGAGCACACAGTCCATCATTATCATGGTATAGATGGATGGTATTGGATGCTGTGGCCCTTAGACATACATTTACCCTCAATTAATAAATCAAAATGCAGATGCGTTGTCACTCCTGAGGATTAAGATGGAATGACTCGTTTCCAGTAAAAGGAATGCCGGTTCTCTACACTCACCATTAGAACTATACCAGCATTAAGCTATTCTGTGAGAACGTAGTCCGACCCCAGTTCAGCCGAGCCATTCGAAATACAACCATAATATAGCTGCAGGGTGGCTCTACGACGTATTAAATAAGCAGGTAAGTAAGCAGCAAAAAGAATCCCGTTAAAGTTATAATCTGTGCGACACACAGCACATATTATCTCAGTATAGTAGTTTCATACGTGGTAGAGCCATGTTATAGAGCAGTTATATTAATAGTATGGTGAGTAGTTGAACAGTGAACCAACCAGGAACGTTGAACCACCACCATATTGAAATAACTGCAAGGTTGCCAATTCGACCGATCGTGTTAAAACTTTTCTCGTAATCACCCTTCCCCTTTCCCGTAGTTAGCCGGTGGCTGCGGCTTCAGCGTAAGGTGTGACAACGGTTTGTTTGTTTCTCGCCAAAAAAACATAGAATTCTCACGTAAGTGTCTCGATTTATATATTTTGTTATTAATTCTAGCACCAAAAGCTTTATGGTGTCAATATTGTTGTAGTTTTAGAAGTTTTATAAGCATATTGCTTTGTGACAATTCAGCCTATAACCTAGTTTTTTTTAAATATTATAAGTTGAATAGTGTGTGTATTGAACAGTGAACCGGTTCACTGTGTACCTTACGATCCTGGTTCTCTGTTCAATGATAGTGTTATGCTGAAAATCAATAATATTTTTGATTGATTTAGGATGTCAAGGCCAAGAAATATAGAAAGAAAAATTGGAAAACACAGTAAGACGATATGATGTCAGCATTACTAATGATAGAAAATGGTAGCTCCATTAGGACGGCGGCAAAAACCTGTAAAATTCCCTACCCTACATTGCGCCGTTACGTTAAAAAAAACGTGAACATGGTGATAATATATCACTCGAACCGAAGTATGATATTAGTAAAGTGTTTGCTGAAGAACATGAACAAATATTATTACAATACTACAAAGGCTGTGCACTAATGTTCTACGGTTTGACCATCAAAGAATGTAGGAAGGTGGCGTACGAAATGGCAAAGGTTAATGGCATAAAAATGCCAAGCTCATGGGAAAGGGATAAAATGTCAGGTTTGGAATGGTTTCGTTTCTTTAAAAAAAGACATCCGGATATTTCAGTAAAGAAACCAGAAGCTGTAAGTCTCGCACGAGCTACCACCTCATTCGATCGGAAAGCTGTGGCAATATTTAAAAGATCGTCTAAATAAAACCTTTTTGTTTCGTCTAGAACCCGATATCGCTAAAGTGAAACTGACATTAAAATGATTCTCCCTCCTCTTTTTGTGTCAGGTACAAAACGTCTGATTAAATATTCCTTCCATCGATCACTAATATTCTTTATTAGTGATCGATGATTCCTTCAATATAAACTTATTTTTACTAAATATGGCGTAAATATTTACTTTGACGCATTTTGATGTATTTTTTTCGTGATTCTTTAATTAGTCGGTAAATTAATGAAGACTGTTAATGATACTATTTGAGGAAGGCTGATTGTTAATTTTATCCAGAGGCTTATATGATAACTTAGCGCTACTGCTGTGAAGAAAACTATACGAAACATTTATAATTTGAAATTACACCTAATTGATATGTTATGTTAATTTTTTGTTTACCCAGTTCTTGCTTCAACTGGTAGGTAATTAAATGAAGGCTGATTTTATTATTATTATTATTACCACAGAGAAAGCACTGAAAACCAATTTTTTTGTTATTAGAAGTAATATTTTTTATTTTACAACAAAAATAAAAGACGATTATCAAAAATTTTATGGTGTCTTTTCACAAATAAGAATTTTTACTGGTAACGAAATTGTGGTTCACTGTTGAAATGCAGGTGGTTCAGTGTATACTACCTATAGTACGCAGTGAGCCAGTTTTTATTTTATTATTAAACTTTATTTACGTCTTTATTCGTTTCTCTGGCTTTCTGTAACCTGAATATGAGAAACTGTATAAAATTGCCTAAACCATGACACCAAAACGAAATTCTTAACTTTAATTTCTAACAAGTTATATGACTTAGAAAAAAGGTTGGTTCACTGTTCAACAACGCACCTATAGTAACAGAAACAGAAACTTTTTTTTATTCAATGTAGATTATAAACAATACTTATTGAAAGTCATTTTTTCACTTACCACTGGTTCGCAGAAAAAAACCTCTGTCCTGGAAAGAACCAGCAAGATAACCAGCGGGACTATGTTTTTTTTTTCAAATAATAGCTTACTATCATGTTTACAATTAACAACACAAGACAGATTAGAAATAGTTTGGTAGCGATCACCTTTCCCAGGGGTTATTATCATCTATAAATTCCTGAATATTATAATAACCCTTTTTATACAAACTTAGTTTAATAATTTTTGAATTTTGTGTATGACAAATTTTGTATATTTTCTGGGATTTTGTTGTAAAAGCGTATGCATCGCCCCAAGAATGAATTACTGACTCGGTGGAGTCGAGTAACTGGTACTACTAGCTTGTGTCTGTTCCTAGTATTTACAGAATGAATATCACTTATTTTTGCAAAACTACTTTTATTTTTGTGTACGTACATTACATTTTCATAAATGTATTGAGAGACCAGAGTTAATATAATAATTTCCTTAAATTTTTGTCTCAGCGACTTTTTTTGGTTTTAAATGATATATTGCTCTAATGGCCCTCCTCTGTAAAACAAATATAATTTCAGTGTCAGTCGCGTGTCCCCATAGCAAAATACAATACGACATAATGCTATGGAAATAACTAAAGTAAACTATTCTAACTGTTTCAACACTGGTAAGAGTTCTAATCCTTTTTACAGCATTTTCTATAGAACTAAGTCTGCTAGCTAGTTTTGATATACGGGGGAGCCATTGAAGCTTTGCGTCCAGTGTGATTCCAAGAAAAATGGTGGTATCAACAAGACTCAGTTCCTCCCCATTTAAAATTACATTAGTATTAACATGTTTGACATTAGGAATTTCGTATATTTAGTTTATTTGCATTTAAATGCAAATTATTAACATTAAAACATTTGACTAACTTAGCCATAGCATTATTTATTTCGTCGTAATTTAATAACTGTCGTTTTAATTTGAAAATTAATAAATGTTGTAGCATGAATGGGTCGGCTCGACCGGGGAAGGACCACGCTCTCACAGAATACCAGAGTAAAACAGCACCTTAATGTTTCGTGTGGTGAGTGTGGAGAACCGGAGACCTTTTTTATTGGAAACGAGGCATTCCATCTTAGTCCTCAGTGGTGACAACGCATCTGCATATTGATTCATAATAGAGGATAGATGTAGATGTCTACCGTCCACAGCAACCATTTACCATCAGGTGCACTGTGTGCTCGTTTGTCACTCAATTCTATAAAAAAACACTAGTTTTCATTCGTATTTTAAGAATTTTATATCATTCAATTTTAACATTTAGTTTTGGGCACTTTACAGGGAGCAGGGCGAAGGTGTTTGACGTCTTGATGTCATAAATAATTCATTTATGACGATGAATCATTGAACACCTAGGTTTTCCCGTGACCATAAGTGCTATAAATTACTCAAAACATCGGAAATATAAAATAAAGGTTAACTTAGATAAAAGCCGTAAAAAACTAGTTTCGTTAAATGTGTAGTTTTCGCGTAAATATAACAAAGCATTATGTTAATGCTGATAATAGTTACAACGCAGATCTGCCCACTGCTGGGCGAGCACAGACCTATCATTTCTGACAGGATTTTTATTGCAAGGAAATGTCTGCCATACTACTCAATGTGTGTTGCCGAATTTCACATGCCTTCGAATCCATGTTTTCCGTCATTAACTTTATTGGTCCTGACAGAGATCGAACCCGGATTGCGCGCGTAGTGTGATATTTTTATGTTTAGATATAGATCTACGAGTACATATTATTTTTTTTATAAACAAGCCCTGAAACAATTTAATAGAACCGGATCCGATTTTTGTAAATTAGTCTCATAATTAAGAAATAAAACCGCTTGGTCAGGGTCGGTAGGAGCATTAGTGTGAGCGGGCAAGAACGCAACGCAAATGGAGCGAGTATTAACGCACACCTGCAGCCGTAGAGAAACTGCTAATTTATTTCAAAGTTCACGAGACTGCTGTTTTGTGCGGGTTCCTGCCCGCCGCGGAGGTAGTAATGCAGACCAACTTGGCGGGAGATGAACGCAAGTCCCTTCACTCCCGCGACTTACGGCCGCAGAGTGCAAGAGAGACCGTGGCCTTTGTGATCCTGCTAGTTGCCAGCTGGTACTTTGGCAATAGTGGTAGTAGCAAGCAACCGTACACGCTGTGGGCATAAATCGCGTCGTGACGTTTACTATCGCGGCGGCCGCGGGTATCGTTCCATAAGTCTTACCGTGTAGTGGTGGTGTAAGAATATCTACTACCCGATATCATGCCGTGGGTTTCGTAAGAGACGACACAGGGTTTACCTGTGTCAGGAGTCCCTAAACCAGGAGATGGGCAGCAGCGTCTTCCTAAAAACGACTAAAAAAACTTTTGTTGCCAACCCGCTTGCCAAACGTGACACCTATGAGACAGGCTATATCAACAATTTCACAAAAATAAATGATATTTTCTGTAAATACTAGGAACAAATATAAGTTACTGGACTTTACCGCGTCAGTAATTCATTCTTTGGGTTTTACAACAAAATTCCAGAATTCCAAAATTTCAATTTCAAAATTTGACCTGCACAAAGTTCAAAAACTTTATTATTAAACTAAGTTTGCTTATATCAAAGAATTTATGGATGATAATAACTCCTAGGAAAGGTGATCGCTACCAAGCTATTTCTAATTTGTTTTATGTTGTTAATTATGTAATACACGATTGTAAGATGTTATTTAAAAAAATAGTACTTGTGGGTTTCTTGCTGATTCTTCGTAAGAAAGAGGCATTTTTTTTTGAAAAAGTGGTAAATTAAAAAACGTGACTTTCCATAAGTATTATTTATAAGCTACGTTAAATAAAAAAGTTACAGTTCCTGTTTCTGACATGAAGAGGGGGGGGGGGCTATGTTCAGCTACTTTAATAGGCTATAACGGTAACGAAGTTCTAAGTCTTGGTTTACTAGCTGCGGCGCTGCGAGCCGTGTGTTGGTTTCCCCAGACAAAACGGGTATTGGAACGGCATATGAATATTTGTTTAGGTTATATGTAAAATACCTTTATAATACAGAATAAATTCCTCATGTGGTGTACATTTTTAAGTTAAAAGCCTACCTGAGGTAAGTGTTCTTGTTATATCGTGAAATCACGTGTAGGCACTTAGAAAGATGTTGAATTACCTGTGTTCGGCGAAGACAATTTTAGCTCGAAACTCCTCGGCTATATCCCACATAAAGCCCGTGTGATTTGCGAACAGCTCGATTTGACCCTGCAATTGAAATTTCTGGGGTTATATTATAAGGTTATAACTTTACTCTAAATGCATTCACTAAGTCAATTTACAAGAAATATTTGTAAGTAGGTATTTATTGATTATTCAAGAATTAAGGACTAGTTTATTAAGCGTCTGGCTGTGGCGTTGAAGATTCGTTTCTCCATCTTTCTGCACGAAACCCGTAGTTTAGCCTACTTCAGGAAGGAGAAGGTTTACTATTGGACTCGTTGTTCTTTTCAACCGACTTCAAAAAAAGGAGGAGGTTCTCAATTGGACTACATTTTTTATGTGTGATTCTTTTTTTTATTTGAAAGCTGGTTGCTTCTCATGTGATATCATAAAAATTCGATCAAGATCTGACCAGTAATTTTTATTTGTAGGATTTGTTATCCTTAATAAAGCGGGTTTAATTGACTTCGACCACATTAATGATGTTCTCGTTTTATTTATATTGACGTCGGTTGTACAATATTTTAAAATTTTCCACTTATTTTATGTATGTTACACGATTATTTTGTCAATTGAGAATCAATTTTCTTGAATTTTGTTGTATTAAATATAATTTTATTAATAACTTAGGAATGGTCCCATATTATATATAATTTGGCGAAAAATTCCACACCTTAGGGTGACAACATAGGGAAGTTTTGTAACTATTGACGACATTGCGGTTCTGATATTTCTTGTCCACTGAAAAGGGTAAAAAATGAAGCACGTTCTATGTTAAACGTGGGCCTTCATATTGTAGAGGGTTTTAATATATTATACATTATGACTTGCTGGCTCGGCACATATAGTTCTGATTATTTTGTCAATTGTGAATCAATTTTATTGAGTTTTGTTGTATTAAATATAATTTTATTAATAACTTAGGAATGGTCCCATATTATATATAATTTGGAGAAAAATTCCACACCTTAAGGTGACAACATAGGGAAGTTTTGTAACTATTGACGATATTGCGGTTCTGATATTTCTGGTACACTGAAAAGGGTAAAAAATGAAGCCCGTTCTGTGTTAAACGTGGGCCTTCATATTGTAGAGGGTTTTAATATATACATTATGACTTGCTGGCTCGGCATATATAGTTCTGACCTTTTCAGTCGGTGGCGTGACGGGTTTCGCTTCCGACTTTATGTATATAAATGTAATTTTCTTTCGACATATTGTGAATATCTGACAGTATACATATAGCTTAGTTATGTATACTCTAAGTCAAGTTTAGTTATACGAGCACTAACAGACGAACCAAATTTATATAATAAAGATTATCATAGTTTATGTCCATATTATGTGTAGATCGCCACCGTACAACATTACTAGCTTGAATTTGGAGGCTCTAAGTATTTTATGTGTAAAAGGAAATTGTCTGAAAGATGTCTCTTCTTTCGTCGTGTGTATCTTGCTCATATGGCGATAAGCTTTGGGGTTAAACGTCAAATTAATAAAGATAGTAGGCCAGTACCTCGAGCACTTATCTACGTTAACGGAGCATCGATAGAAATTTAGTAGAAAAATGGGACCAATTCTTTTGATTACTTCCAAAAAAAAAGAGGATTTAAGATACTCCTTCTCATCAGATCCAACCTGAGGTTCTCGCGGACTTGAATATATCAGATCATAAGCTGAAGCGCTAATAGGCTGTCCAAATAGTTCGAAAAATCGACAACCATTGAAGAAGAAAGGATTTAGAGTGGCTGCCTCGTACCGGCAAGCGAAGTGGAGGACAGCTCTTTATTAAATGGAGTGATGATCTGGTAAACATGTAGCAAGTCTGAATGCAGGTGACTCAGGATAGTGTTTTGTGGCATTCATTGGGGGAGTCCTATGTTCAGCAGTGGACTTGTGAAAGGCTGTACTGATGATGGTGATGCATGTGTATAGTACTCAAATAAAACATTAACTGGTGTTAGAGACATAGATGTACCGATACCGTACCGTCCCATCTTATTGAAGCCCACTGCTGAACATCCCCAAAGATAGCTTCATGTGGTGGTAACTGGACAGTTGTCACGCTTGGCAAGGGGGTTGGCAACAGCAGTTTATATTTGAGTCGTTATTAGAAGGACACTGCTGCTCATCCATGGTATGATACCATCATCATCGTCATCATTACAGTCCTTCACAACTCCACTGCTGAACATTGCCTCCCCCAAGGAATGTCAAAAAGCACGGTCCTGAGCCACCTGCATCCATCAACTTCCTGTCTTACCAGATCGTCACTCCATCTAGTGGGGGGTACACTATGCCTGCCGGTACGACGCTGCCACTCGAGAACCTTTCTTCCCCATCGGTTGTCGGTTCTTCGAGCTATATAGCTGGCCCATGGCCACTTCAGCTTACTAATCCGTTGGGCTATGTCAGTCACTCTGGTTCTACTGCGGATATCCTCATTTCTAAGTTTATCACACAGAGATACCCCGAGCATAGCCCCCTCCATAGCTCGCTGGGCGACCTTGAGCGTCCTCGTATGGGATGATATGGGGTAGTGGATATTGTTACACCGCTACTAGAGAGAGAAAGAGATATTCGGTTTTGATTGTAGGATAGAATGAATAGTAACTATTAATTTTTTTAATTAAAAATGGTAGAGCCATGCTGCAGTTATATTAGTACTATAGTTGTAGCACGAATGGGTCGGCTCGACTGGGGAAGGACCACGCTCTCACAGAATACCAGCGTAAAATAGTAGCTTAATGCTGCTGTGTGCTGAGTGTAGAAAACCGAAGACCCTTTTTACTGGAAACGAGGCATTCCATCTTAGTCTTCACGGGTGACAACGCATCTGAATTTTGATTCGCAATCGAGGACAGATGTAGTTGTCTATGGGCCGCAGCAACCACTTACCATCAGGTGGACTGTGTGCTCGTTTGTCACCCCATCCTATAAAAAAATAATTCGAAGGCAATGTTGGTCATGGTAACTAAATTATAGTTATAGAACTTTCTCCGTTTTATTATCACTTTACTCAGATTTCTGTTTAGATCGACTTTAGATTTAGTTAGATATAGTTTAGATAGACTCTTACGACTTTAGATCTAACATCCTAAATCGAAAGTAACAAACGCGTAGTTGTAAATGTTTTTTCACTAATTTCGAATAATTTCCACATCCAGTACAACATTATATTAAAACAGTTCAAGATTCTCCGGCTAAGTTGGTATCGAGAAACCATTACTAAAATTGACAGAGCGCAAACTCAAGAGAGCATTCTCGAGCTTCATACGCATCACTTGGCATTGTGTAGGTATTTACCCTAAAACGCTATGACCATTCAAATAAACCGATTTAAGGTTACCATTTTATTAGATAATAGCACTGTGGAGTTCGTTGAATTCAGATTGAACATTATATTTGCAGGTCATCAAGTCATCCGGATACAAATAGTTCTAGCAATCGATATCGACAATGATAGAGTTCATAAAAACTTAAAATAAAATTGGCGAAAGAGCATCACTTTGCGGCACGCCAGTTTTTTTTTGAATAAGGTTGTGTACTCGTTTGTCACCAAACGAGTACACAATCCATCTGATGGTAAGTTAATGCTGTGGGCCATTGACAAGCACATATATCCTCAAATAATAAATTGAAATAAAGATGCGTTGTCACTTCTGAGGACTAAGATGGAATGGCTTGTTTCCAGTAAAAAGTGTCCCGGTTCCCTTCATTCACCATTCGAACCACACCAACGTTAAGCTTCTATTCTGTGAGAGCGTGGTCCTACCCCGCTCGAGCCGACCCATTCATGCTAAAACCATAATATAGCTGCAGCGTGGCTCTACCACAGTTGCCACTTAGGTCAATAAACTGTGTCAATCATTAATCAATTTTGTTTCTACTATACTGCTGACGCCCAAATAAATGAACAAATGAAAACGAGTCAACAAATGTGACAAAGGAAATAATTGCAGGAAGGCTATTGTGGTTGACTTTGTTAAAAGCTTTTGAAGAATCAGCAAACGCAGCACTGCATATAAGTACTTATTTTCCTAAAATTAACGTTGCTATGAACAGTGTGAAACCTGGTCTTACAAACAGGCAGTATTTTATATTTTGCTGTCGTGTATTGACGGCGAATCCACCATCTTTATAATCCCGTGTGTAATGTAAAATACGACAGATGGAAATGTAAATGAAATCGGCTGCAGCATATTTTAGAATTATAAAAGCATGGCTACTATGCAAAAAATTCCAATTTTGAGGCAATCTATGGGTAATTTATATCATGTGTTCCAATAGTAGCTGTAATGTATGATACACGAATGAAGGTTACGAGTGTATTTGAACGTGATATGAACTTGGATTGTGTATACAAACAGGCTTCCAAAATTTTCAAGAGAAAAGATAAAATGGAAAAAATAAAATTATTAAAAGGTGTTCTGGAGGACTCCCACGCTTTATTTGATTAAGTAGTCTCAGTAAGGCGTGTAAGAACTGAATAAGAAATGTTAGATTGATTTTTTTATGTCTCGATAAATATAAATCTGTGGCCGTGGAAGGAAAAGGGGAGATCTCCCGTCGGGTAAGGTATTGTGCCCGGGGAGCAGCCAACGCTCCATGTGATAGTTCGGAGATGTTCTATATATACTGTTTATGATTCGGAATGTTGATAGCGTGATTTAGGCTTCGGTGTATTTTTCGCTTGTGGCGCGACGACAGCGCCGCCACAAATCAATTGCAGCCCGCTACTCCCGCTAAAAGTCGAAACTGGCTTGATCCTTTTGATGATTTTTTGGTTGTCGGTTTTTTATTACGGTGTTGAAAGGTCAAGATTCAGAAATCAACGGTGCGAAGTCGGGATAAATCGCTAGTAAAAATTAAAAAGTAATAAAAGAAATCGTTTTACGATTTTCTCATAAAGTACAACATTAATAATAAAAAGATTTGAACAAAAACCTTTTTAAAACAAAACTGCGAGTGTAAATTAATAGATCTTCAATTTTTATTTATAAACTGTTTCCCATATCGAGATTATTATTGAATTACTAGCGCAAATACCACTTTTATGTAGACGAAGTCGTGGTATAAGCACAGAATAAATAATGGTACTACGTAGTATAAGCTAGTTTACAAAAAAAATGAACGTCTTAGGTCCCGCAATGTGAGAGTAGAGTGGCAAGTAAAGCATAAGCATATATTTATAGTGTTACCAGAGGAAAACTAAAATTATTGTAATAAAGGAAACCACAAAATTGTGTTTTCATCTTCCATATTTTATTCGGTCGCTTATTTTGTTAGGATTCATCCGAATTGGCATGAGTAAAAAAACATTGTTTTCAATTTCCATAAATATTTGCACACTTATTTTTTATTTATCGCTTTGTTGTAAGTATTCATAGTTAAAGTTGTTCGATTTTTAAAGACAAACTTTCAACAGATCACAACGTAATGTTTTTCGTTTTTTTAAACTATCCTGTTATTTGGCTTATTTTTAATTGTTAGTTTTTTTATTTAGTAGCAGCCCTCCACTAGATGGAGTAATAAACTCGTAAGATATCCAGGATCTCGATGGATACTGGTATCTGATGACCGTGTTTTGTGGTATTTCTTGGAGAAGGCCTATGTACAGTAGTGGACTTGTTAAGGGCTATAACGATGATGATGATGATGTTGATCACCTTATAGTATACTGTTAAAATGTCTCAGGCATTGCGTACGCCTATATAGGTACTATACGGGAATGTATAAAGTTTAAACAAATAAATGAATATGCATGTCTAACAAAGTATATTTCGAGGACATGATGTTAAGCCCGCCAACGCATAGTGAAGTAGATTATTTCAATTCCATAAGCCTCTTATAATATATGTTAGCCTAGTATTATCATATACGTAACGTTTATTAGTTGCTTTATTTCATGTCCACTATATAAGTACGTGTGTAAGCGACTGCCTCGTTGGTGTAGCGATTGCTGATTACGAGGTCCCGGGTTCGACCGCGGGTCGGTCCACAATTGGGTATTCCTGTCAAGAAATTCTTAGTAGCCCGGTCCACAATTGGGTATTCCTGTGTGGCCAAGCATTTCTTAGTAGCTCGGTCCACAATTGGGTATTCCTGTCAAGAAATTCTTAGTAGCCCGGTCGACAATTGGGTATTCCTGTCAAATTCTTAGTAGCCTGGTCCACAATTGGGTATTCCTGTCAAGAAATTCTTAGTAGCTCGGTCCACAATTGGGTATTCCTGTCAAGAAATTCTTAGTAGCCCGATCAACAATTGGGTATTCCTGTCAAGAAATTCTTAGTAGCTCGGTCCACAATTGGGTATTCCTGTCAAGAAATTCTTAGTAGCCCGGTCCACAATTGGGTATTCCTGTCAAGAAATTCGACGGCTCCGTGGCGCAGTGGCTTAGCAATGAGTGGCTGCCCGGGGGCCGCGGGTTCGAATCCCGCACGGTACAAGTATTTGTATGGCCTATAAATAATTGTTCCGGGTCTCGATGTTTGTCCTTGTAAAATTTATGTTTGTAAACTGCCCCCACGATGTAGGAGAAAATCCTAGTGTGGAGGTTACGTTTAAAAAAAAACAATTAAAGAAAAAGAAAAAAGTAGCAGCCCAGAGTCAAGAAGTTGGTGGTGATTCAACCCCATGTCTCGGAAAGCATGTAAAGCCTGCGCTTCATCGCTATCTGATCGTGCCGGATTACTGTCCCATCGGACTGTGAGAGAAAGGAATAGAGAGGGGTCCTATGCTTGCGCATACACTCTGGCACATTACTGTCCTGCGCAGATGGCAGTCTCTGTTGATACTGGCCGACATGATCGAAATTCGGTCTGGAGGATATTATAATTATTGCAGAGAGGTCTGCGAGTCTTTGTTTAACAAAGTCTCGGATCGTGGGTGACTAAGTCTAGTGTAGTGTAACCCTTAGAAGACGCAGTTTTGCGCGGCTACTGCTTAAAATTATCCCACTGTCTTATCTCCTCAATTTCAAGACACTCTCCTTGTTGCCTTAGTATCGAGTAACAATATCGAATGGTTTAGTTTTGGTTACAGTCACTTGTAAGGGAAGGCTTAGTGTCTCTAAAAAGCTTTGAGTACTCAACAGAGGGAGATGGTACTTCATGACAGCCCATCGCATCCAGCATTACGAAGCGGAGAATTGGTCTCACTTAGAATACTGTTCTCATCTGTGGGGCGGGACATCCTAGTACCAGCTCCTTCCACTTGACCGCATTCGTAGTCGTATCGTGGACGAATAAGGTTTTTCCGATCGGCTTGATCCATTGGTCTTGTGTAGAGATGTTTTATCTAGAGAGATATCTTCTGTAAGAGCATCTTCTATCGCATGTACCACAGCTCTAGTAAAGCTTAGCATTAAGTTGCGTAACTAAGAACTGTGGTTGCGAATCTTATTGTGCAATTTATGTATGTAAACTGCCTCCACGTTACAAGAGATAATTCTAGTGTTTAAAAGTACTTGTACCTGTATCTTTGAGACGTTTTATTATATCTACATAAACAGCACATGGACCTAAATCCAGATCCAGAATAATTATTTGTAACGAAACATTTGTAACAGAACACAAATAGGTACAATCACTAGTACCATCCGAAATTCGAACCTGCAGCTGGCAGCGCCTCAACTAAACGCTTAACCACTAGGAATGTTACTAAACCATCTCTATCACCGAACTACACTATCCGCTATTAATCATATCATCATTACAGCCCTTCACAAGTCTACAGCTAAACATAAGCCTTCTTCAAGGAATGTCACAACATGCGGCTCAGCCAGCCACCTAAATCCATCGACATCCTGCATCTTTAGGAGATCATCGCAACATCTAGTGGTGGGCCTAAACTTTGCTAACGGTACGAGGCTGCCACTTGAAACTTTTTCTTCGGTTGTTGGTACTTCGAACTATATGGCCTTCCTTTCTGCCTTTGAGTTTATCTGTTTAGGTATCATCCTCTTACCTATTTCTGTGGTCAAATAGTAGTGTTAGCACTAGAGTGTTCCGGTCTGAAGATTAGAGAACCAGTGCAATAACACGCTTTGAGATATTCCGTCTTAGTCCTGAGAGGTTACAACGCATCTTTAGCCTAGTTTGTTTAAAGTTGGTTGCAGGTAGCCATGAGCTGCAGTAGGCATCTACCATCAGGTGGACTATACCAGGTGTATATATTGGTTCATGTGGTATTTCAGTTTTATAAAACAAGAATGACTTTTTGGACCGCAACAATTGTAGTTTCAGTTAAAAATTTCAAGATGGCTTATTGTGCTTTTAAAATAGAAAGTTCTTACCTCATTACCGGTGTAGAAAAAGATCGGTCCATCTCCTCTGTCCCAGTGATCTTCGTTCTCAAGATATTTGATATTAAAAGTTTCATTGCGCTGATAACCAAAATGATCCAATGGCACATTAAACAACTTTGTTTCATATTTGTAGTCGGCCACAGCGGTACCAACTAGTAGCACTAATATGCAGTAGTATGTATGGGCGTATTGTAACATTGTTCTCACAATCACACTGACCATCACTGACGTCCCTTCGCGTCGGCGCGTTGGGTGATAATGAGCAATCTGACGAAGCCGGTAATGTGCCAACTCGTTTAAATAATGTGGATAATCGTGCACAAAATTCCTTCATTTTAAAAAGCTTTTTCTCAAACAACATACATAAATCGCACAAGGACAAACAACCAGATCGGTAAAAATTATTCCAATATACACGTATCATATTTAATTATTATTATTCCGTGGGTGTCGTACGAGTGACAAAAGGAAATGAAAAAGATGTTAGGGGCAGCGTCTTCATAATTACTATAAAATAAAATCTGCGGCTGCCAACCAGCATGCTAAACGAGGCTTCTATGGCAAATATCTGCGTAGTGTGATCGTGAATCGTGCGTGTCATAAATGCATGGTGGCAACTACGTAATGCATGAATAAATATAATAGTTTTCCTGCGCGTAAATAGAATCCGCGGTCAGTAGAGCCGCTTGCCCAATGCGTTATAGCGCAGTAAAAAAACAATATTACAAACGAATGCGACGTCAGGTGCTAAGACATAATTACCTAAAGTCTGTTTTAGTCTCTCAAACTAATCTATTTTTTTTAAATAAAATTAATAAAATATGTATTCGATCCTTAACACTTGTCTACGCGAAGCTACGTGGATCGGTTATCGGAGTACATTTTATTTTGACCTCAGTTCCCGTCCCCCACCAGGATGTGCCCGCGACTCCGGCGCATAGTCGGAGCACTGTTATTATTAAGTACACGAAATTTATTTATCATTATTAATAAATCAGAAAAATTCTACAATAATGTTCCACGGTAAGTATATAAATAATATAAGAGTAATGAGATATGTACAATAATATGTAAAAAACTACCTTGACCCAAAAGAAGGAAATAGATACCGCAATGATTTATCCGAAAAACAAACATTATATCATATTTAATATAAAAACATTATTGTTGTATAAAGTTTCTTATCTACTATAGTACTAGTTCCATATATTAGCTAAAAAAATTAGCAAACTATTTAATCTGGTACGGGCAACACCGTTGCCGGGGACGGTCTATGAAGTGACTGCAATTGTGCAGGTCCAGCGTTTGCATTTTGTAATCATTGTTTCTAACGTCGAACGATAAGCTGATATGTGAAGCCGGCGGTCAACAGAGGCCAAAATCTTCACCTCCAGGTATTGTTACTCTGCTGTTGTCTGCGCCTCCTGTATTTTTTCTTATTTAATTACCTACTTGACACGATATATAAAAGCATCCTCGCGACACATGAGTAAAGAAAAAAGTGGATACTGGGATTCCCATATGGCTAATTACTAAAATGCTACTCAATTTTAAGATCGTGAATAAGTCGTCGTTAGTCTCGTTGTGTCACGTTTGGTTCAAATGGAGTAGCATTTGAGTATTTAGGCAATAGATATCTACGTAAATCCTGGATTAAGAATGATAATATGCATTGTCACGCCCGAGGACTGACGAAATGCCTTATTTCCACAAACGGTCTCCGGTTCTCTACACTCACCATACGAAGCACGGTACTTATTTTATTTATTTTTATTTTATAGGATAGGTTGACAAACAAGCACACAGTCCATCTGATGGTAAGTGGTTGCTGTGGGTCATAGACACCTACATCTATCGTCGATTACGAATCAAAATGCAGATGCGTTGTCATCCCTGAGGACTAAGATGGAATACCTCGTTTCCAGTAAAAAGGGTCTCGAGTTCTCTACACTCACCATACGAAACACAGCAGCAATAAGCTACTATTTTATGCTGGTATTTTGTGAGAGCGTGGTCCTTCCCCGGTCGACCCGACGCATTCTTGCTACAACTATACTACTAATATAACTGCAGCATGGCTCTACCACGTATAAGCTGTCTCGAGTCTCTCCTCAACAGCCCTTTATCTCAACCCATCGATCATACCAACCAACTTATTTGGTCCCACTTGTTTAATTCTTTTCCTCTTTTTGCCAAAAGGTTGTGAATGTTGTGGATCTCTTTTTCGGATACATTATCAAGTATGCTTAAAGAGGCCTACAATGTACCATTAAATCATTATAGTCCATATAAATCCACTTCTGAACATACGCCTCTCCCCCATAGAGTGCCTGATATGCGGTTTTTTGTGTTTTTAGCCCCCGATGCAAGCAACACCCCTCGTGTTATATGTTTAACGTATCTATGTATCTGTCGGTGGCTTCGTAGCTCACAAACGGATCAGCCGATTTAGATTTAGTTTTTGAAGTGAAAACTTAATTAGCATCGTTGTGATTTGAAAATCTATGAAACGAAAAAGCGACAGTAAAAAGAGACACGTAAATTCATAAGATTTAATGTGGGAGAAAATGAGATAGGAAGCATTATAGATTATAGCTCAATGCTCGCGAGAAAAAAGTCGTAAACGCCATCAAAACAGCGTCGCTTACGCGTTTTGTTCAACAAGATACAAAGGTGTCGTGTGCCTATATACTACATATATATATATACAGAATAAATAATAGTACTACCATAGTTTAATAAAAAGTGGTACTACTTACTATGGATTTAACAAATGAAGAACGGCCAAACCTCAACTTCGTAATAGGTAAAATTGATATAAATCTTTTTGTAATTAGTGAGTACTATATAAGGTATATCGAAAAGAGTAATATAATATCTGTGTCTAATATAATATATATTAAAAGGATTGTTACATTTATTTACTATAAAATTAAATTTACTTATATTTTATGCTGAAATTGTAGTTTAAATTATAATATTAAATAAATAATTTAACGTATTTGTATTTTATATTTCATTTCATTTGAAGGTTTCACTTCTGTCGCGTGTGAGCTGCACGCATGTTTGAACATTATCAGTTCTTTTTGTTTAGGGTGTTTTAAAAATTTTCAATTTAAGTTATCAATGGTATCATTGTATTCTTAAAATGCAAAAAATGTTTATTTTATTATAATATTTAAAAATAAAATTAGTAGTGGTTTAGTATAAAGCCAGTATTTTTTGTAGGTAGATATAACTTTTCTTTGTTAAAAGTACGTAAATTGGAAAAAAATATTGGAATAATTTAACTTTTACTAAAATTACATGCGAGTAAAGCTGGATCAGTTAGCTAAAGTGCCAATGGGTCAATGGTCGGCCCTAGCTCGATGAAACGACTAATGGGGAAGAAAGGTTCTATATAGTCTTATTACCACCGCATAAAGAGGGAAGGTGTGTATTGAAGAGCCGGGTTATGAAAAGGCCGAATTCAACTTCCTTTTTAAATAATAATTTAATTTCCCTAAAAAACAAAGAACTAAATAAGAGCATTTATAATTACGCGTAATAAAAGAAAGGTTTTAAAACTGGCTCTTTCATACACACCTTCCCTAAGTACAAATGATATGCAAAGGCGAAAGTTTTGACTGTAGATAAACTTATGCACTACTCATATGATCTTTTTATTTTAAAATTAAAAAGAGTAAATGTTCAAATTAAAACGTATTAAAAATTTAGTTTTAAATCTCTCTGCAGTGGCAACCACCAGTCAAGTCATCTCCAGATTCTGCAGGTGTTGTCCTTAGACGCGGTGACGATGGTGTCACCCGCGTAAGAGAACGCGCATGAAAATATTTCGCCCTGGTGACCAGACAGCACCTAAGGGTTATGAAAATTATATTTATTGTTTAGTACATAGGACATAACATAAAAACAGGCTCTGGGTGTTCGTAGTCATGTTAGAGAACGCAGTCAACAGACCCGCCTGTTATAATACTTTTTTAGGGATGATATTTGCACATTATTATGTGGCCGAACCTTGATTAAGAATCAAAATGTAGATGATTTGCAGAGTTGCCACCTCAAAAATTATCTTATCACTAGATCCAGAGTAAAATGTCGCCATATTTTGGATATTTCGATTGAAAATACCACCAGATCTCGCTATTTTTTTTAAATTAAAATTAAGTAGTTTACATGTATTACATAAATGAAATAAAAAAAAGTTAGAAAGTAGGATTTTTCACCTACAGGTTTTTTCATATATTGGAGCAAATCGGGTTTGAATATGTTTTTTCCATACATGGAAAAAATAAGTCAATTTTTGTACGTTTTATCATTCCATCGGCACACCGATAAATATGTAATGTTAAAAGATGCTTTCAAATAAGAATCTAAAAAATAAGGAAAACAGACACTTTGATTTTTCGAAAATTCTACTTGTATGTAACGCCAAAACATGGTCCCGTCACTGTACGATGGATACGATAGAATGGACACACTCTTTAACTAATTTCTTTACTGTTATTTCATTGATAATGTGCAATTTCCTACCCACTTTAATCGACTACGACGACACTTTTAAGAATGCTAAAACATTAATGCCAATAACTATAAAATGACAGCGTCTGGGATTCTCCGACCATAGACTAAGCCTAGAAAGAGAACGGTTTCCGTCTCAAATCAGTGCTGCCAAATTCCGAATTGAAAAATCGCCAAAAATCGTCAAAAACTAAATAGTCGCTAAACGATAAAAATATCGCTAAGAGCTCTTAAAATCACCAGATCTAGTGACAAAATCACCAAGGTGGCAACACTGATGATTTGTTACCCCTAAGGACTAAGACAGTATAACTTACCTCGCTTTTTTACTTATTATAAGCCAGTGCTAGAGCACAACACCACCTGGTGGTAAATGGTGATGAAGCCAAAGATGATAAATCGCATTATCTTAGCGTAGCAAATGCCTATTCACTCTTGTCTTGAAGACGCTCAGATTGTATTCGGAGGGAAAGAGGTGCCAGAAAGTTATAACACTCGTTTGCTATACGCATTGCGAAAGTTGAAGCAAACCGTTGGGTGATATTGCTTGGAATATCGACACAAAGAAGTTGCATCGCACCACCACATGATTGGTGGAAAGGTGAGAGAGGAATAAAAGCATGTAATTTATGATAATATCAGTAAAAAGTGTTATTGGTTCTCTTAACTCTCACCATACGATACATAGCAGTATTTAGCTGCTGTTAGACTGAAGAAAACCATTAGGATTTAACAATAAACCATTTTTAACAAGGTGGTATAGCCACGCTGTTAGGAGGTACAATCTTAATACTCACTTGTATGCAGTTACCAGTAGAAGCGTTCCAGATTCTCGCTGTCTTGTCAGCGGAAGCGGTCAGCAGACACCCACCAGCTGGACTGAAGCAGACCTGGATATCAACAAATCCGATAATTGAATATGTATATCTATTTATAAAAAAGACTGCGGTGGCTAACCGTTAAAACTTACTCTGCGGTTGTGTTTGGTTGTAGCACAAATTGGTCGGCTGGACCGGGGTAGAACCACGCTCTCACAGGACTTATTGCCGCTGTGTTTGGTATGGTAAGTGTAGAAAACCGGAGACCCTTTTTACTAGAAACGGGGCATTCCATCTCAGTGCTCAGGGGTGATAACGCATCTGCATTTTGATTCTTAATTGAGGATAAATGTAGATGTTTATGGGACAGAGCATCTACTTACAATCAGGTGTAGTGTGTACTCGTTTGTCAACGATTACACACTCCACCTAACATTCTGTAAAAAAAAGATTAACTTACTTAGCGGTCAGCCATCGTAGAGTCCATTTCATCTGTTGATGCTACTTTAAAAGGTGAAGCACGTATCGTATAATCGACAGTGGTGTGACTTTCTCAATATAGTGGTATTAGGAGTAATAGTATTGGGATTAATGGTAGCGAAGATAGTACGCGCAATGGAGGGAGGGCGGGAGGTGACCATAAAACTAGGTGAGACACATTATTTTATTAAGGGGATCTTAGCTAACAAATTTTTATTATCTTTAACAATATGGATTTCCGCAAAGTGTTGCCAGGTTCTATTAATAATTTGTTAAAAGTTTCATCATTATATTTTCAGTCAATTTATGCAACTTACTTACACTATCAAGTTAGTTGCATAAGTTGAAATATTATCAAATATTGTAGTAATGCTGGACAAAAATGTTAACGTTACTGTTTATAAGCACCTTTATTTCCCAGTACAAGGTATCTCAAAATGGATTCTTGTGCTTTTAAAATGGTATTATGACTTTTAACTATGGTATTATGACATAATAATTTGTAAACTCCACTCTTAATCTTCATGATCACCAGCCAATAGAAGTCCTCTGCTAGACATAGGTTTCCTCTCGTTACGCTTAGCAAATGGATTGATAATCGAATCGATGGGACAGGACGCAGGGCCAACGGCTTACATGCTTTCCAAGACAAAAGAATGAGAAAGTGCAAACTTCCCGTCTCCGGGCTGCTACTCTGAATTTCTTGAAAGAACTCGATTAGGATGTTACCACACTAATCGATCGACGCCATTTGTCTACGTCAATCGATTGGTGTGGTAATACTCTTACTGATCCGAAATTTTCGGCCCGACCCGGGATTCCAGCCCGGGTCCTTATGATCAGCAGCCATGTTTAGGAGCTCTAGATCAACGAGTCAGCAAATATAAGATTATACTGTATATTATATAGCTTGTAGAGCCGACAACTAATGGGGAAGAAATGCTTCCGAGTGGCAGCCTCGTACTGGCAAGCAATGTGTATTGCGGCCCTCTACTAGATGAAGCGACGACCTGATGAAACAGAGTAAACACCAAAGTACTATACTGCTGTATTTCGTATGGTTAGTGTAGAGATCTAGAGACCCTTTTTACTGAAAACGAGGCATCCCATCTTAGTCCTCAGGTGTGACAACGTATCTGCGTTTTGATTCTTAATCGAGGATATAATCTAGATGTCTATGGGTCACAGCATCTACCTACTTACCATTAGGTGGACTGTGTGCTCGTTTGTCACCTGTATTATACAAAAAAGTACTACTACGTTTTGTGTCTTTCCTTTATGGATGCGCGTATTCAGCAATGGACTTGTGAAGGGATGTAACGATAATAATGAAACGATAACCATCGATGCTTAGAATCAAATATCGATCTTTTAAAATCGATGATGCAATATGTAATACATAATACCGCAGATGACGTGAACATATAATAAGATATCTCAACATAGACGTCATGAGTAGAAGTGTGACTTATATTATGGACAGGAATACGATGTTATATAAAACCTTAACCAAGAACGTAAGTTACATAAGTTAATACTTTTAAAATTTGCTCATAAACAATCCGAATGGTAATTGAAAAAATCCAACTGCGTAAAAGGTTTACTCAAAAAACTCAAGAGAGAATTTTTTTATACTCATGTCACTTCACATGTTAAAATCCATCAAGATTCAGCTACAAATGAAAGACATACACTCGAAAATTGTTTTTATACATATATACTAGAGCCACGCTGCAGTCACATCATGGTTGTAGGACGAATGAGTCGGTTCGACCGGGAACGGATCACGCTCTCACAGAAATGTATAATAGCAGCTAAATGCTTGATGTGTTTCGTATGATGAGTATCGGGGACCCTTTAACTATTCCATCTTAGTCCTCAGGGCTTTTTTTTTCAGACTAATATATATATAGCAATTTCATTCAGCCAATCCAAAATTAAATAAAAGAAGGAGAAAGATTAACGGGTAGGGTGCACTATAATAATAAATAAATAAATAAATAAGCCTTTTATTTCTCATTTTTTATGCTATGTTTACATGCAACAATAATAAACAAATCATAACACATTAACAAATCATAACATATTAACAAATCATTTTCGTAATTAATTCATATTTAGTTAATTAAAAAGTAGCTTTAATCAATGTATAGTGTTCGCGTAAATATAAGAAATCATTACATATTTAGTTACATAATTAATTTGAATTTGTAATTTTTAATGTTTAATATAATTTAAAAATGTATTTTTCATTATATAATTTGATTATTTACACATTATCACTATTAAATTAAAATAAAGAAAATATTAGTTTCAGTTAATTTAATAGATCCCTATCGCAGGGTAAAGGCCTCCTCCATTTTTGAGCCTTGTTTTTATCTTTCGCCTTTCTTTGCCAATCATCTCCTGTTATGTCTTTGATGTCGTCAATCCACCTTCTACGTGGCCTCCCTCGTTTTCTTATACCCTTGGGCCCTTTCCATACCACGACTCAACGCTTCAATCGAGCATCCTCTATTTTAGCTAGATTAAGAAATCAATTTGGTATGTTTTTTCTCTTATGTTTGTGTGGCGTACTTTATCTCTCCTTCGGAATCCTAGGATAGATCGTTCCATAGCAGCTTGACATATTCTGATATTTTTTTTGCCTGTTTTGTGTATACCCAAGTTTGCGAACCATACGTTAGACAACTATCCATTATGTTCTTTTTCATAGAAAGCGGCATGTCTCCTTTCATTATTTCCTTGTGATATAGACTAATATATATATAGCAATTTCATTCAGGCAATCCAAAATTAAATAAAAGAAGGAGAAAGATTAACGGGTAGGATGCACTATAATAACAATGGATAAAGATTTTTGCACTAAAAGACGGACTAAAGGCGATAGATCATTGACTATAAATGAAAAGTGGAAGGGAGAGAGGTTACTGCAAAAACGACTCGGTTTATTATGTTTACAACTTATGTGTGATTGTTGATTAACCGTCACTTTTAATGAAGCGTTAAACTGTAATAGATATTTTTTAAAGAATAAGGACGACAAACGAGCACACAGTTCCACCTGGTGCTAAGTGGATGCTGTGGCCTATAGACATTTACATTTATCCTCGATTAAGAATCAAAATGCAGATGCGCTGTTACACCTGAGGACTAAAACGGAATGCTTTGTTTTTCAAGGGTGAGACCCTTGTTCTCTACACTCACCATACAAAACATAGGAGAATTCAATTGTTATTCTATGAGAGCGTGTTTCTTGCCCGGTTGAGCCGAACTATTTCTACTACAACCATAATAGCAGCATGGCTCTACCACGTAACGTTTATAAACACTATATTAAGCTATAAGCAAATTTTCATGAAATAATTTATTAGATGTACGAGAGCTGTATGGTAGGTACCCTTGAGTCCTTGAGTAGGTATTGAGCACCAATTAATTTAGGACCCACCATATTACACTGCTGCATAACTCTCAATTCTATCCACATCATCTCGAAGGTTGGCAGTCCACTACCGTGCATTTTACATGGAATTATTTGCCACATGTCACACAGCGGTTTTTCCGAATTGATACGACTTAGAGATCTTCAAACAATGAACCTACTCATCATTTCGGCAACGTACTTGCGGTTTTGCATCTGTTCGTGGGAGGCGGTGATCACTAACCATCAAGTGAGCTGCAAGCCTAGCAGTCACTTTAAAAAATATTTTTGAATTTTTTTTTCCTAAAACGTAGCTTTTATTTAATTTCGTAAATACATATTTTTGCTGTTTTTAGTTAATTAGCTTAATATTTTGCACTCAGGCCATACATATGAGAAATTAAAGCCTTGAACTGTACAGGCAGTCGTGGCCGAGTGGTTAAGGCGTCTGACTCGAAATCAGATTCCCTCTGGGAGCGTAGGTTCGAATCCTACCGGCTGCGAAACTTTTTTTAAGCTGATTATACCAAAATAACATCAAATTACGTTTTTAACCCGATTTACTTTAATTTTGAATATTTTGTTATTGTGTATTAATAATTTATATTGATACAAATTATTTCTAAGCTTTACCCTTAATGTTTTCATGTTTTATTTTAATGGTTATGCACAAAAATAAAGTTTAAATACTCAAAGATTCGTAGCTATTTATCTATTTATATTTTACAAGTTTTTGCTCTCATACACGTGTATGTTATGGCTACTCCACCGGTTGTCACTTCTCCGACAGATGTGACCACAGCTCCTTCCGTGTCCGTTTACGCCAGACGTAAAAAACGAAGACCGGTGATGGAGAGCAGTGTTAAAGGTTCAAGAGTGGTAGAGTGATCGATAGCCCTAGCGAGGTGTTTTTGCCAAATCGTCCCTGCAACGGAAGAGGCTGACAGTAAAAAGCAGCATTACCGCATCAACAACTTATAGATGAGAGCCTTTGTTTTTGCAGTAAAACTTCCTTAGGCGCGACTTTTAGACGACTCTTTTCCTGTCTATGACATCGTCTGGGTAGCTATCTTTATACCTGTTTTTGTCGCCAAATAACAGTGCACTGCTGTGTTCCGGTCTGAAGTGTACTGAAAGCCAGTATAGTAACGGGCTGTGAGGCATTTCATCATAGTTCTCAGAAGTCACAACGCATCTGTAGCTTTCTTTGTTTAAAGTTGGTTGTCGGGTTCCATGGGATGCAATCATAGAATACTATAATACACAATAGAATGGCTGTCAACCTTATTTTATACGACGATAGGCGTCGCCGGGAGCACACATACAAGCAATAACGTCGTATTATCACAAACAAACCCGATTCGCTGTGTTGACACACAGATTTTAATACATATTTATTATATATAATACATATTTATTTGTAAATAGCGTGCAATTTGGCATTTTCTATATAATTTGCATGGGAAATTTGGATATGATTGTAACGTCAAAACACATCTCGTATTGACGTTTATACGTGTGAATTGACGTGTTAGTGACATTTTAGTGGCTACACGGGTTCCACCCACTCCCCCGTTCTATTATGTATGTATTATAGTATTCTATGGATGCAATAGTGACTTACCATCAGGTGGACTGTAAGTTCATTTGTCACTTCTATTTAAAAGAGGACTTGAGGGTAAGTCAGATATTTTAAATTAAAATCTATAGTCCGTTTCCATGTCTGCAATTAACGGCTACCCACACGTACTACAACCACAACCACAACCACAACACATGGGTGGGCGAATTTTGTATCGGAAATGAATACTTCAATTTACATGTATAACATTTTGCTGTCATTATCGACTGCGTGAGCGATACCGACTACAACGCAACCATGACCACAGGATATTTTTTGTATATCTGAAAACCACGACGCAACCACTACGCAACCACACGGAACTAGCGGCCGGCCACATCGCAAACACAACATTGCGTCGACGCCACGACTTGGGTGGCAACGCAACCACAATGCAACTGCAAAAAGCTGCAGCGACACTTCACACGTGACCACATTTTGTCGCTGCGATGTGGTTTGGTTGTGGTACGTGTGGGCCGACCCTTATAAACGCATCCACTGATTATAGTATACAAGTTTTAAACATTTTATTACATTGTACTGTAATTTTTTAGTATGATATTTTTTTATGCAGTTCAATAATTTTTTTATAGAATAATATTTTATATATATATATATATATATATATATATATATATAATAAGAATGATTAACCAGCATGCACCACATAGTCCACCTGATGGTAAGTGGGTGCTGTCGCTGATAGATATTTACATCTATCCTCGATTAAGAATCAAAATCAAATGTGATGTCACTCCTGAGGACTAAGATAATGCCTCGTTTTCAGTAAAAAGGGTCTTCGGTTCTCTACACTCACTACACCAAACATAGCAGAAATATGGTGCTATTTCATGCTGATTCTGTGTTAGCATAGTCTTTTCCCGGTTTAATTTTTCTTTCTATACGATTATATGTGGGTGTTTTCAAGGCGAGAATGATTAGGCTTTTGTTGAGCTAAGTCAGTGCGCTTTACCACCTCCGGCTGCATCACCACTCACCATCAGATGGGGTAACGGTCAAGTACCGGCTATAATAATAGTAAAAAAAAGTGACCCATTCGTGCTTACATGATACAGATGTAGCACAGCTCCTACACGTAGAAAAAGTAGTTTGTTACACATTGAAAAGTGAAAAGGTATAAAGTACTAGATAAAAAATAGTTTGTTTAACTTATTGAAATAATACATACATAGTGCTACGTACTAGAAGAGTCGCACTAGTAGGTCGTTTGCAGCACGCGTTAGAGCCCATGGGTTTAAACTTACTCAGTCTGCAATAAAGATAAACTGTGGTCCGCACTGCTGCACAGACATATTCGCGGTATCTGTTCTATAGTCATAACCGCGATTGCCAATTATGAGGTTCCGGTTTTGAATTCTGGGTCGGGTCAAAACCAGTTATTGGGTTTCTCTGTCGAGAAATTCTCAGTAGCTGCACAGAGTCAGGAAGTTGGCGGTGTCTCACCCCCGTGCCTCCGAAAGCACGTAAAGCCGTTGGTCCTGCGCCTGACTCTTTCCGATCGTGTTGGATTGCCGTCCCATCGGTCGTCCCGTCGCATCTGTGCTTGCGTGTACACTCGTGCACTATAATCCTGTCCTGCGCAAATGGCTGGTCTATGTTGAGACTGGCCGCCTTTACCGAAATGCGATTTGCAGCATATAATATATAGTGCACAGAATATATTACTTTAGTGATTTAACCTTAGAGACTTCTTCCCGATGTCCTTGCATGGTGGCCAGCTCTCTGCAGTCGACGCGAGCTTCATACACCCGCGCGGTGCCATCGCTGCCAGCCGTGGCAAGCCGGCGCCCCGCCCAGTCAAAGCACACGTCCAACACCTATAGAAATGGAACCGAGTAGAATAGAATTTTAGAATACTTATTGAATGTTATTTCAGTTATAACACTGGTTGGAAAAAAACCTCCGTCTTGAGAAGAACCAGAAAGAGGTATTTAAATTTTTTTTAGAGAATCAGAGAGAGATTAGGCGCAGGAACTACGGCTTTACGTACCTTCCGAGGCATTGAATAACCGCCAACTTCTTTATTCCAGGCTGCTACTAAGAATTTCTTAACAGAAAAACCCAATAAGTAATTTAGGCACAACCCGGGTTCGAACCCAGGACCCCATTATTAGCAACCGCTGGACCAATGAGGCAATCATAGACTATTATTGTAAAAATGATCCAACGTCCTATAAGCTACGCCCGGCTATACACGGAGATTTTTTTATAGGATAGGGTGACAAACGAGCACACAGTCCAACTGATGGTAAGTGGTTGCTGTGGCCCATAGACATGTACATCTATCCTTGATTACGAACCAAAATGCAAATGCGATGTCACCCGTGAGGACTAAGTTCGAATTGAAATAATACTAATTTTTACGGAATTTATCGCGTATATTTAACTTTTTTACCCGACGTTTCGAGAGCTTTACAGCACCCGTGGTCACGGGAAGGACTGAGATGTTCAACGTCCAGCTGTCATAGTTAACCGCGGTTACCATAGATTAAAATTTAACTTTTTGTTCCGATCTACACAGTATGATTTTTAGACCATCTTAACTCTATAAATACTAAAATTCAGTTCACAATGGAGTTAGAGGCAAACAATTCCTTAGCTTTTCTAGATGTGTTAGTAATTCGGAATCCTGATAACACCTTGAGCCATACTGTGTATAGAAAAAAGACCCATACAGATAGATATTTAAACGGTGATTCTCACCACCATCCTTCACAGTTAGCTACCGTGGGTAAATCTTTGTTTCAGAGAGCACGAGGGATCTGTGACAGTAAACACCTGGCTGCCGAGCTCCAACATGTCAAGCAAGTTTTGCATGACAACAAGCTTCGGGTCCCGCGCCTACGTCACAGAGAACGAGTGAAGCCGGCCACAGTCGAGCGTGTACCTGCTGTACTGCCATATGTTAGAGGAGTCACTGACAAGATTGGCTACATCTTGAAGCGCGCTTCCATCAAAACATACTTCAAGCCGCCGAAGAAGATTGGTCAGTTTTTACCATCAGTCAAGTGTAACGTCCCTCTGCAAGATGCAGGAGTGTACAAGCTTGATTGTGAATGTGGTCTCTCCTACATAGGACAAACTAAAAGATCAATTAAAACCCGCGTCAAAGAACATATAGCTGATGTGAAGAATCGACGCTCCGGGAAGTCTGCAGTCTGTGAACATGTACAGGATCGCCCCCGTCACTACATCAGGTTTGATAGACCACAAATCCTCGCTAAAGAACACCGATTCCTTCCAAGGATGATTCGCGAGGCTATTGAAATCAAAAAACATCCTAATTTCAATAGAGAAGATGGCTGGGTGCTACCATCTGCTTGGGATCCAATAATAAATAAAATTAAATCCCAACCCAAGCATACAACTGCAAGACTCCATGATACCATAAGTTCATACTGTGTAGATCGGAACAAAAGTTAAATTTTAATCTATGGTAACCGCGGTTAACTATGACAGCTGGACGTTGAACATCTCAGTCCTTCCCGTGACCATGGGTGGTGTAAAGCTCTCGAAACGTCGGGTAAAAAAGTTAAATATACGCGAATAATTCTGTAAAAGCTAGTATTATTTCAATGTGTAGTGTTCGCGTAAATATAAGAAATCACTAAGTTGGAATGCCTCGTTTCCACTAAAAAGGGTCTCCGGTTCTCTACACTCACCATATGAAACACAGCAGCATTAAGCTACCGTTTAACGCTGGTGTTCTGTGAGAGCATGGTCCTTCGCCGGTCGAGCCGACCCATTAGTGCTGCGTTAGCCCAACGTTTAAGTAAGCTGCAGTGGCGTGAGGCCGACCATATAGCTCAAAGAAACAATAACTAATGGGGAAATCTCGAGTAGCAGCCTCGTACTGAGAGTGCGGTCCTACACTAGTTGGAGTGACGACCCAGTAAGACATGCAGGAAGTCAATGGATGTTGCAGATGCAGGTGGTTAAGGATGGTGATTTTCTTTGGTGGCATTCTTTGGTGGAAGCTTATGTTCAGCAGTGGACCCAAGAAGGCCGGCAATGATGATGATTATGATGATAATAAAATCTGTAAAATTAGTTTTTCTTTATTACAAAGTTCAAGTGACAAACGCAGTAGCAGTTCACATGTGGTAAGTGTCTACGACACTCTACAGACACATGCAACTAATTTAAATAATAGACTCTCCAGATGCATTGTCACACGCTCTCACCGAATACCAGCGTAAAATAGCACCTGCTGTGTTTAGTGTGATAAGTGTAAAGAACCGGAGACCCTCATCTTAGTCCTCAGAGGTGACAACGCATCTGCATTTTGATTCTTAATCGAGCAGAGATGTAGATGTCTATGGGCCTCAGCATACAGTTACCATCAGGTGGACTGTGTACTCATTTGTCATCCTTATTTTATAAAAAAATCAATAAATGACGCTAACCTCGGCTGTGGCTGCCGTTACAGTGGCGATGCAGGTGCGTTCTCGCGTGTCCCAGAGCTTCGCGCTGCCGTCCAACGAAGCTGAACCCACCAGCGAGCTGTCCCAGTTGTACTGGGCGTTAGATATTTCTGCCGTGTGACCAGACAGAACTGCAACGCATCTAAGGAACACATTATAAGGTCGCACATTGTACAACTGTAAATTTTAGTTTTTGTAAGTGTGCAATAAAATAGTATTTTTATTATTTATATTTTCCTTTATTCATCTATTATTATAACGCCTGCCGTTTTAATATGAGCAAAACTGCTTAAACATTTTTTGTAAATTATATTTACTGAAAACGAAATATGGGAACCGCCAGAAACCTTATGGCTTTTTTTATAGAAGAGGAGGCAAATGAGCATGCGGCTCACCTGATGTTAAGTGACTACCGCCGCCCATGATTGACCGCAACGCCAGGGGAATTGCAGGTGAGTTGCCGGCCCTTTAGAAAGGAGTAAGCTCTTTTCTTGAAGGTCCCCAGGTCGTATTGGTCTGGAAAAATCGCTGGTGGTAAACTATTCCACAGAGAGATCGTACGTGGAAGAAAACTCCTTGTGAAATATACAGTGGTGGACCGCCAGGCATCCAGATGGCGTGGATGGTATCGGGACGTTTGCCGAGTAGTGCGTTCACGAAATATGGCGGCTGGGATTAATCCGAACAATTCCTCAGAGCACTCCACATGGTATATGCGAAAGAAAATGCAAAGAGATGCAACATCTCTTCGCAGCGCCAGTGAATCGAGCCGATCGGAAACCACTCGGTCGTCGACGATTCGAGCCGCTCTTCGCTGGATGCGGTCAAGTGGAAGGAGCTGCTACTGGAGAGCTCCAGCCCAGAGATGGGAACAGTATTCCATGTGCGGCCGGACCTGCGCCTTGTAAAGTTGCAGGCTGTGTGCCGGCATGAAATAGGTACTGTCCCGCTCTGCTGAGCACGCCAAGCTTTTTTCAGGCCAATTTAGCCTTCTCTTCCAATTGACCACGAAACTGCACGTCACTCGATATGTCGACGGCGAGGATTCCGATACTGGCTGAGGCAACAAGGGGAGTGCCTTGAAATTGAGGAGATACGACAAAGGGGTTCTTTTCAGCGGTTAACGCGCAAACTTGTGTCTTCTGAGGGTTAAACTGGACTAGATTTAGTCACCCCCAATCCGAGACTCTGTTCAGCAAAGACTCGACTTCAGACACAAGTTTGTCCCGGTACTCGGAGACGTTTTCCCGAGAAATATTGGCACGGCCGGTGTACAGAGCATCACCAGTGCTGTAGTCTGCATAGCAATGAATGTTACCGGTTTGCAACATATCATTGATATGCAGAAGAAACAGCGTTGTTGATAGCACGCAGCCTTGTGGAACACCAGCATTAATAGGCTTGTAATCGGAACTTGCACCGTCTACAACGACCTTGATGCTCCGATCTGCAAGAAAGCTGGTGAGCCAATTGCATAATTGGATCGGATCATGGCTTCCGGCAGATGCCGATATAACCATTCTTTTTAATCTTCCAGACAGAATTTGGATCGCGGCAGTTATCTGCACAGCATAGTATTATAGTGCACGAGTGTTTGCGCAAATACCTAGTGCTCTGTGTTCCCTAACTCTCATAGTCCGATCGGGCGGAAATCCGACACAACAAGAGATATAAGGTGCAGGACTGCCAATTTCCTGACCCTGGGCTGATACTGAGAATTTATTGACAAAAATCCAATATTAATTATAATCCGATTTAAACTATGAACTCAAGACCATATTATCAGCAATCGGGCTTACAATCACTATACCAAAGAGATAACCAATTCACGACGTAACATATTAACAGTATAGTGGTGATGTAATAATACCCACTAACCCATAATATTTTTCTGTAGGAGGCGAGAGAAACTGAAAAAGAAGATGGCAGCACCTCCCTTATAACAACTTAAAATTATTAAAAAAACCGGTTACCAACCAGCCTGTCAACCGTGACAACTATGGTAAAATCCAACATTACACCCAGTCTGTGGATATGGATTATATTCAGCAGTAGATATCTAAAGGCTGTATTGGATGAATGGAACATATCCAGATTTTATTATTTTATACGTGATAGAGTCACGCTGCAGCTATATTATGGTTGTAGCACGAATGGGTTGGCTCGACCGGGGAAGGTCCATGCTCTCACAGAATACCAGCGTCAAATAGCAGCTTAACGCTGCTGTGTTTTGTTTGGTGAGTGTAGAGAACCGGAGACCCTTTTTACTTGAAACGAGGCATTCCATCTTAATCCTGACGGGTGACAACCCAACTGCATTTTGATTCGTTATCGAGGATAGATATAGATGTCTATGGGCCACAGTTACCACTTACCATCAGGTGGACTGTGAGGTCGTTTGCCACCCTATATTATAAAAAAAGATCGGCGATGGGAAGTAATATCAAAGGTGCAAATTCTGTAATCGCCATTTCGCTTTCCGATCGCGATTAAGGCAATAATTCATAACAAGAGAGGCCCGTTTCAAGCAAGAGTCTACTAGAGATTGATAAAGAAAATAAAGTTTTTAGGTTTCTAGAGCTTACTGTTTAACGTGGCAGAGCCACGCTGCAGCTATGTTATGGTTGTAGCACGAATGGGTCGACGCGACCGGGGTAGGACCACGCTCTCAAAGAGTACCAGCGTGAAATGGTAGCTCAATGCTCAAAAGTTTCGTATGGTGAGTGTAAAGAACCGGAGCCCATTTTTAATGAAAACGAGTCATTCCATCTTAGTCGTAAATGGTGGCAACGCATTTGCAATTTCATTCTTAATCGAAGATTGATGTAGATGAGCCACAGCATCCACTTACCATCAGGTGGACTGTATGCTTGTTTGTTCCCCTTATTCTATAAAAAAATATGTAGCGAACATGTTACTCACTCTTTGACCCTGGTATCCCACATACATATCGTGCCGTCGAACGATCCACTGATAAGGTGCTGGCCTTCAGTGGGATCGAACTGGAGCGCGATGACTTCGGCGGTGTGACCAGTGTACGTGTGTACCTCCGTACCTACGGATAATGATATTTTCTATTGTTTATTGGGAACCTGTTGAAATGAAATATTTGAAAGATCAAATCTCAATTTTTTTTAAATTGAGTAAGGATGTCATATGTGTGGATAGTTATTTACCAAAGTGCAATTCTTACATACACGAGATTAGCATTTCAAAAAGTTTTTCATCATTAATTGTACCTAACGAGCACACAGTCCACCTGATTTTAAGTGGATACTGTGGCGCATAGACACCTACATGTACCCGCGACTGAGAATCAAAATCTAAATGTGTTGTCACTCCCGGGGACTATGATTGAATGCCTCGTTTCTAGTAAAAAGGGAATAAAATGTATTATGTAATAGACGACCGTGGGAAACGCCAGAAAAGTTTTATAGCTTTCGTTAGACACCCGACAGATGGCAGTGTAACGATATCGTGTACGCCAGATACCAATTTCCATACTAGCGATGGCAACAAGGTCAAAGGTGTAACACGTATGGCACTGCTGTCGTCAAACTGCCTGCCAAGCCCTACAACGGTAGTATTAAGCTTTCGCTGCGGTAGCAGTTTGCCTAAAGAAGTCCAGTGTTACCTGTAAGAGCATCGTAGAGTTTCGCCGTGTGGTCCATGGAAGCGGTGGCGACATGACCGCCTCTAGGGGCGAACTGGACAGAGACAATCTCAGCGCTGTGTCCCCAAAGCGTATATATACATTCTCCCGTCTCCACGCGCCAGATCCTTGCCGACTTGTCGAACGATCCCGTCACGACGAGGTTGCTGAGGAGAAGTTTGGCATCATTTTGGAATCATACGTGATTTCATCAAAATTAATCATTACCGTCATTACAGCCCTTCAGAAGTCCGCTGCTGAACATGTCTCCCCTAAGGATTGCTTAGGGTTTCTCTGCTAATAAACGCACGTGGATAAACTTAGAAGTGGGGTTATTCGTAGTAGAACCAGAGTAACTGACATAACCCATCGGATTTAAGCCGAGGTGGCTATGGGCCGGCCATATAGTTCGAAGAACCGACCACCAATGGCGAAGCAAGATTCTCGATGCTTGGTTATCTTGCAGCATTTTGTACTCTGACATCCCCTCGGGGATTGCAACAATTACAGCAGCTATGTGTACTATGTACAGACCAGGAGATGTGCGTTTACTAATAATAACTAGGAAATATAAAACAGCGGTTGTAAAGCCACCGGCTAAGAGTGGCCACAGAGGCAAACTGCAGTGTAAGTTTTTAGTGGACTTTTGACATGCTGTAATGATGATGATTATATATGCATGTATGTATGAATGTGAGTGTTCTTTTTCACAGCACATTGATCAATTAACTTTGTTTTATTTCTATTTAATTATAAAATGATTGCTTAGGAATTACTCTGGTTAGGTACCTACCATCCCCTTATATTTTATTTTTGATGTTGTGGTTTGGTTGGAAGACTATAGTGACTTTGTAATAAATCTACAATACTAAGTTTTAAATTTGAGAATAAATCTTTGCTACTTTTCATGAGCTGCGCTGGCCTTTTTGATTGGATTAGTTTTTTTTAAACATATAATGATGACAATGGAGTACACAGTTCATCCAGCTACCATTTATCGAATGATGGTAAGTGGGTCATAAGAATGAGATGCGCGATCAAAAATTAAGATGCGTCATCACTCCTAAGGATAGAGATGAAAAGTTTTTTTTATTATATTACCTTTTTTCGACGAGTTTACCTTAACCTTACCCTTACCTTATTACGACGAGTGAATGCGGGAAATAGAGTAAATGGGGCCTTGCACTCTATTGTCAGAGTCAAAATGTGTCGCAAAAGCACGTATGGCAATTCACAATGCTGTGTTGGTCCCTACTTTAACGTATGGTAGTTAAAGTTGGGTTTGGTAGAAGAAGTACGAGAGTAGAATAAACGCGGTAGAAATGCGGTCGTTAAGGAATATGTTAGGGCTGAATCTGAATGACAGGGTAAGAAATTGTGTAATAAGAGAAGAGTGTGGTTTGCAAGATGATGTTGTGACCAGGATTAAGAAAGGAATGCTTCGGTGGTTTGGTCATGTGGAAATAATGAATGAGGAAAGAGTGACAAAGAAAATTTATGGTGCAGAAGTGAATGGCAGAGTCGGAAAGGGACGTCCTAGGCGAAAATTTATCGACCAAATTGGCGATCTATTGAAAACGGGCCAAATTAGGAATACCCTTAACCGACGAGCACGTATGCGTAGGTGTATGGATGTGAAGGAGGCAAGAGAGGTGTGTCAGGATCGTGCCAAATGGAAGTCTGTAGTCTCTGTCTACCCCTCTGGGTGACAGGCGTGAGTGTTTATGTTATGTTTATGTTACCTTTTTTCAATCATTAATTAAAAATGCAAAATTATTACGGTTATGTCATATCTGCCTCTTAACAGAGTGCTGTCAGAATATAATTATAAACACTTTATCTAATCAAAAAACTTAAGTGAATGAAGAGAAGTCTCAAATTATTAGAGAGATATTTCTCTTGGAAAGCGATACATCGGCTTAAAAAGACAATATATTCAACGCACGTAAACTAATGTTAACAACAACTAATGCATAATTATGATTCCGTGCCATTTGATTAATATGAACCACATACTAATGTTCAATGAAGAATTAACACAAAGAAAGTTAAGAATTAATTCGCTTAGAAATTGGAGCATTTTAACTCTCTATATAATCAGTGAAGTACGAGTAGCAAGTATCTAGAGGCTTATGAACTTTATTTTCCAAAAGAGTATGCACTCGCTTACTGAAAACTTAAAAAACTTTACATAAAGAACTAACAACATCACTGAGCAGACATAACACAATCTATAGACTTCCCTAAATCATCTGAATTAAGAATGTAAGTAAAATCGGTAAAACTCTTGTTTTATTTGGATGTGACACATAGTGGATATGTGTGTTGCAATTCATTCGCAAAATAGAACAAAATTTAAGCAAAAACAATCCGCATTCCAATCTATATATCTTTACAACAAATTCAACAGCAGATTGGCCTTTAACGTGGACTAAAGTTAAACGTGTAGTAACACAAGTTTTATTGAAATTTTAAGCCCATTCTCTATTTTCTTAACTTTTGCTATTTTAATATTTGAATCAAACGTAGTAGCTATGTAGTAGACATCTAAATTTATCCTCGATTAAGAATCGAAACGCAGTTGCGTTGACATCCCCGAGGACTAAGATGGAATGCCTCGTTTTCAGTAAAAAAGGGTCTCCGGATCGCTACACTCATTATATGAAACAGCAGTATTAAGCTGCTTTTTTACGTTGGTATTCTGTGAGAGCGTGGTCCTTCACCGGCCGAGCCGACATTCGTGCTACAATCATAATATAGCTGCAGCGTGGCTCTACGACGTATGACGCATGAGTTCTATTCAAGAAATATTTCTTTATTTATAACAACATTATATCATGTTTTAATGTTATTCTACATGCGGTGAAGATTCTAAAGAAATTATATCCGTGACTTGTCACCACTGGTGATAAAAGGGCTGGCTGGTTCTTATCTCGCACTAAGGACAATTATGGCTATTCAGCGATGAAACGCAGTCAGCGTTCTTGGCACTATATCATGTCACATCACTATATGATATTTAAAGTTTTTAGTTTTATTTATTTTAATTTTAATAATGAATATTTTATATTTATACGTTATGTAAACGAAGGCAATTTCAATAAAAGTTTATTGTAAAATATTCAGAATGTTGGTCATTCAAAAACAATGAAAGTGAAAGGTTGTTTAATATTGCACTACGTAATCCGTTGGACGATCAAGCCAATGTAACTGATACCTTCTCTGTTACTTTACTGTCTTTCGAAAGTAAAAGCTCCCGTTTGAAGTTTTGTTTGCTTTTGTTATGCACTTAAGTGTTACACAGTACGCGAGCAACCCTGGTTCGATTCTCGCCGGCACTAATGAAAATGTTATAAATTGTAATTTTAAGTGCTGTGGCCAGGGTGAAGGTGTGAGAAAACCTACAATGTGAAAAATAAAAAATTTTTTCAAAGGCACGTGAAGTTCGCCCAGAACACATTGGGCAGCGCGGCGGAAACTTCGTTGCACTAGAAAACCCTCTCAAAAGATAAATGCCTGTGCCCAGCAGTGGGACGTATATAGCTCTAACTTATGCAATTAAGTCTCAGTATACTTTCAGCAATAGATTTTATAACGTACTGCATTAAATGTATAAATTTTATACTGAATTTTACGTACAATCTTTTTTTTATAGAATAAGGGTGACAAATAAGCACACAGTCCACGTGACGGTAAGTAGATGCTGTGGCCCATTGACATCTACATTTATTCTCGAGAGATTCTGGATAGAGGAGTTTAATCTGGACGAAACACAGCAGTATTAAGCTGCTATTTTACGCTGGTATTCTGTGAGAGAATGGGCCTTCCCCGGTCGAGCCGACACATTCATGCTACAACCATAATATAGCTGTAGCGTGGCTCTACCACGTATATCAGTTAAAATCAGTCAATACATATCAAGTAAGGGCGCAAAAACAGAAAACATACTAAGTGGTAACTCATTTTCTGTCTAGGAGTCCGTCTGGATAGGTACCACTCTCTTACTTATTCCTGTCGCCAAATAGCTTTTTTTAACTAACTTTACGGCTATGGGTCCTAGCCCTTCTGAGCCTATCATTTCTTTCAGAATCTTCATTTTATATATTTTTTTCTTCACAATATGCTGATGCGTCATATTGCGAAGTTTTTGGGAGATTTTGACGACAGCTCAACCCAGCGGACAGTTGATGACGACAGCCACTCAAGTTCATAAGGCGCCCAAGCGATCAATTTAACTAGAGGTTTATATCAACATCATTGTTTCGTCGTTTTCTCTAATAGTTCACACGCGCGGATACTTAATTCACAAAGTCGCATCACTTTTACGAATCAAAATCCACTTGAAACCATTATTCAAGCGACAAAACAGGAGCGACAATCCTTTGACGGCCAAGTTCCCGCCAAAACTCGCCAAATAGCTGCTGTGCTCAGTTCTGAAGAGTATAGAGATTCAGTTTAATTACATGCTGTGAGGCATTCCATCTTGGTCCTCAGAGATGACAAAAACATCTGTAGCCTTCTTATTTGAAGTTTGTTGTAGATGAAAGTTGTTGGTGGACTGTAAAGTTTGTTTTGCATTTCAGTTTTACTGAAAAAAATGTTCTTTATCTAACCCATCAGAAACAGCAGCATTAGGCTGCTGTTTTAGGCTGGAATACCAGCCTAAAACAGCAGCCTAATGCTCGACCAGTTAAAGACCACGCTTGCACATTATTATGTGGTCTTTAACTGGTCGAGCTGAACCTTTGGTACTACAATCATATTATGGCAGCAGCGTAGCTCTATTGTGTAAACATATTATTAAAGTGTTAATTTGCTTACAAAGTATAAGGGTACACAATAATCTTAGTATGTTGCATATTGCAAAACTTATTACCTAGTAATCTTAGGCATTGCAGTAAAAGTCAGTTTATGTTTTACGTCTAGCAGTGGCGACGCAAGAGAAGCCATTACTTCAAATCAAATCGAACAGTTCATTTCATTCATCCCATGGATCACTTAAGACACAAAGGAGGGAGACTGTACCATGGGATAGACAACAGCATTTTCCACATTACAACTCAAAATAAAACTACGGTTGCCATAGGGTTGCCACCCGTACTTTACAATAAAGCACTGTAAATTTCACAGTACGTGAGCAAACCAACCCCGTCGGCACCAATGAAATTGTTAATTGCAATTTTAAAACTGATTTACCACGTGCTCGGCGGTAAAAGGAAACCATCGTGTGGAAACCTGCATGCTGAGAAATAAGTAACATTTTTTCGAAGACATGTGTAATTCGCCAACACGCATTGGGGCAGCGCGGCGGAAATTTCCTTGGCCTAAAACACTCTCAGAAATGAGCGGAGGCCTATGCCCAGGAGTGGGACGTATATAGGCTGTAACTTTAACGTTATTTCGGGCAAATGTACTTTATACTTTATGAGATCAAAAAAAGAACGTGAAAACACTTTATTTTACTTATTTAACGGTTTTTTTAATGTTTACTAAAAGAAAAAATTATATACAACAAATTTTTTTCTATGCAGTAATGATTTTGTTAATTTATATACAAGATTGTGTGTAATATCTGCTATTCATTTGACACTTTAGCGTTATTTACAAAGTACAGAACACCTTATCTCTCATTATTGGAGTTTCTTTTGTATCGTTGAGGCATTTTATATACACAAATTACTTCCACACCATACTGACCAGGAACAATTATTTATAGGCCATACAATTATAGTTAAATAAATACGCAACAAATCGGTAAGCTGAAGGTTCAATGGACCAGCCATTTAGCTCTATGAAATGACTAGTACCGATAGAAAAAAGTTTTTAGACTTGCACCTAGTCAGAAGCCTGTTACCTAGGGTTGCACTAGGTGGAGTGACGATTTATCGTTGGTTGCAAGGGGCTCGGGACCGCGTTTTGTGGCATATCTTGTGGGATACCATGTGGGCATCATGTTCAGCAGTGGACTTGTAAGATGCTGTAATGATGATGGTAGAAGTAGTTGCGCCACCACTTTGGTGCTCGCTGTAGTCAAACGTTTAGGTAAATCGTATATAAAATAATTACCAGATGGGATAATTGAATCCGACGGAGTAAACGACGTTCTGGTGTCCAGATAATGTTTTTAGCTCGCCGCCGGTCTCCACGTCCCACACTTTGCACGTGCGATCGTAGCTGCCCGTGATGCATCTGAAATAAATTATTACGTGGATGATCCTGACGATCTCGTCGAATATATACGTGGTAGAGCTACGCTGCAGCTGTATTAAAGTTGTAGCACGAATGGATCAACTAGACCAGGGTAGGACCACACTCTCAGAGAATACCAGTGTAAAGTAGCAGCTTAATGCTGCTGTGTTTCCTAAGGTGTATGTAGAGAAATGGAGACCTTTTTTACTGGAAACAAGGCATTTTATCTTAGTTATTAGTCAGTATTCTATTTTAGTCATTATTATTTCTTCTTAGGGGTGTTAACGCATCATCATTTTGATTCTTAATTGAGGATAAATGTAGATATCTATGTGGTCACGACATCCATTTACAACCAGGTATATGTGCGTCTATATAATGAAAAATATACAACTGCCATAACTTTCTAATAGGTACTGTCTGAATTCATACAAAAATGGATCACCCTGGTAAACACGCAATAAAATAAAAACGCGTATAATTTTTAACAAAATCTGTTTAATTCTACACAAGTGCATTTAAATGATCGGACAATAAGGGAAGACTTTGCGTCTTGTGCTCCTAATTATTAGCAGATATGCGCACGGTATTGCTATCGAAATCGAATTAATCTGATTTCCATTATTTTAAAGAGAATTTTAAGGATATTATATTTTCTATACATATAAATTAAAAATATTTAATTTTTCCGTCGTTGCGTATCTGACGATGCATAAATATCTTTTGAATTCCGCCAACATGCACAGGAGCAGCGCGGCCATATTGCTCTATAATAATCTATGAAGTTAGACATCTGTGCCCACCAGTGGATCGTATGTAGACTGTGACTTGCTTTTCATACTTTTTACACTCGAACACATCACTTGGTGCATTGTATGCTTTTTTGTGAAGAAACTGATTGGTTATGAAGGTGGCTCTAGCCCGGAGCGAACGCCTACACAGAAAAGAAACCTTAACCTTACAAACTAAAAATAACTTCGCTCTTGATTTGGAGTTATACAGTAAATTGATGACTACGTGTCCAGATCGCCCTACGATCACGTAGCTTTTAAGGCCAGGTTTCGATATTATATCGTATTTTAGACACGATTTTCTCGCGCGAGTTTTTAAACGATAACCCTAAAATATTTTTCGATAATATGAATAGCATTCGATTCTTCATCGGCTACATTTTTTATTTTGATCTTTTATTTCCCGATAGCAAGCAAATACGTTAAAAATGAAGTAATTTTTTGTCTTCCGAATGTTGCACGCTTACTTCGTACTATAGAAATAAGAATGCAGCGGAGAAGTGAAGAAATCCTAGCCTTAATGTAAATAATTTAAATGATCTTCTTGTTCTTATGCTTAAGCCTGTATAGGTTACTGATGGACGTAGCTTCCTTCCATTGTACGGAAGATTTGTCCTAATCGCCCTTAGGAAGTAAATTGACGCCCTAGGCAAGAGCGAGACGTTTTGTACTCTTGCCGATGTCTCCTGTTCCCGGTATAAGTAAGGTACGTGACGGTAATATGGTAACCTTAAGCTTTGGCTCTTTATAAAACCAAAACTAGGCGAAAAACAGAGACAAAAACACAAAGACGTGTACTATAACTAATATATTAAGGAAAAAATAGCAAACAAGCTTTGTCAACAATTAGGAAAATTTCGAAAAATCTACTTAAAAAACTATCTACACTATACTATACTAAATTCGTCTAATATAGAGTCGGGAAGGGACGCCCTAGAAAAAAGTTTATCGACCAAATTGGCGATATTTTGAAAATGGGCCACGTTAGAAGTACCCTTAACCGACGAGCATGTATGCGTAGATATATGGATGTAATGGAGGCGAAAGAGGTATCTCAGGATCGTGCCAAATGGAAGTCCGTAGTCTCTGCCTACCCCTCTGGGTGAGTGTTTATGTATATGTATATGTATGTATATTTATTATAATGCAAAAAACAAAGACATTTAAGCAGTAGTTAAATCTCTTTGCTATAATGTCAACTGTCAAAATGGCGTCGATGAAGCATCGCCTTTATGACCTTTTAATATTTGATTGACCAATGAAGAGCTATCGTATCACAAAGCCATCTATGCAAACAAGGCTGTAGTTTTTTAGTTACAAGAAAGAGACCATATTAACCGGATGAACATATTACCTTCACGTACTATTTTTAATAACTAGCATTAATAAGATCTTTCGAAATTTATAGATTTATAGATCCAAAGGATGAAGTGATGAATTCTCGTATGTATTAACTTAAATTATTTTACCTCACGGGAAATGAGAGGATAAAGAATTACTAAACAAACTCACTTGCTTCCAGCCTTATCAAAAGCCACATTGGTTAATGGTAGGAGATGAGTGACTAAAGTTTTATAGATGTAGAAGCGTTTTCCTGTAGGACCCTCGTGTTCGATCCTCTTCTTCAGCGTCACCAGGCACTGCTCCAACTGTTCACGAACTTCATCCGTTATAAGCGCTTCCTTTTGTTGGAGGTTATCTGCTATTTGTTTCACATCTGAACTGGGGATATAGATAAATTATTATTGCTTTACTTTATCTGTAGTTGGCGCCGCATTTAACTGTTTAATGCACTTGGTTTTTATAGCAAATCGTGCTCTTTTTTATTTTATAATAGTATAGCATATCATTTTCAATATTTCTATAATAAAACATTTTTTAATAACAAATGCCCTCTCTGCGGTGTACTCTAGGCCAGTATCCAGTATGCCTTATTATAATTCCATCTCTGTCTATGGTTATAGCTTAGAGTTTACGTGGTAGAGCCACGCGGCAGCTGAAAAATAGCTGCAACATGATTGGTTCTCTGGTGTGGTCAACCTGGTATACATGTACTAAGTTCGCATGATATACCAGGTTGAAATAGCAGGATAATGCTGCTGTGTTTCGTGTAATGAACAAAGCCGAAAACTATTTGTATTAGTAACGAGTCATCGAGTACATCCTAGTCCTCAAAGGTAGACGCGTCTGCATTTTGATTTATATGCGAAGTGAGTTTTTTTATAGCATTGGGTGACAAACGAGCACACAGTCTACCTGATGGTAAGTGGATGCTGCGGCCCATAGACATCAACATTTATCCTCAATTGAGTATCAAACTGCAACTGCGCTGCCACATCCGAGGACTAAGATGGAATGCCTAGATATCAGTAAAAAGTGTCTCCGGTTCTCTATACCCACCATACAAAACACAACAGTATTACGCTGCTATTTTACGCTGGCATTCTGTGAGAGCGTGATCCCGCTCTGGTCGAGTCAAGCCATTCGTGCTACAACTACAATATACCTGCATCGTGGCTCTACCACGCGGTCTTTAGGTTACAGCATTCATTTAGTATCATGCCTCATGCCTCATGGATTATATATTCGTAAGCCACAACTCATAGCAAATGCTGTAATTGTTTTACTTACAAATTGTATAAACAAACTACCTACCATTTTACGAATAAGGTGACGAGACATTCCATCTTAGTCCTCAGGGGGGACAACACATCTGTACTTTTATTTTTAATCAAGGATAGCTGTAGATGTCTTTGGACCACAGCATCCACTTACCATCAGGTGGACTATGTGCTCGTTTGTCACTTATATTCTATAAAAAACCGCAGCTTTTATTATTTTGAGTTGTTAATCAGGAGTATGGCCACCCATCTCCAATTTTGTTCCCAATTCCTTACACTTCGCTATATCTTATTCGGATAAAAGTGACTAAGCATTACGTACAAAACTCATCTGCAATTGTCTGTTAAATAGTTACAACACACTATCTTAATGTCCTCATCTTGGCGGGACACGTAAGCATTATACACATTTACTACATCGATCCTCTAACTATCAGTTGGACTATGTATTAGTTTCTTACCCTTTAAAAAAAAAAAAACAATGTTTCTAAATATAGGAAAAATAAAAGGGATAAGTAAAAATATTGCAGTTCTCATCCTATACTACAGAAAGCTCGTTCCAGAATAATACTCTGTCTTATTTTAAAAGTATATAATTTTAAGCTAACTATGAAGTAAATAGTAAATAAATAAATTTGACTGCCTCCAAATTGTGATAGCGATAAGAGGCTAGATTTTACTATACGGTAGGTTACACACTCACTTGCAGTTCAATTCCAAGAGATCGATATCCTTACTCTTAACGTTGCCTTTTTTTGTATACTCCAGAATTATTCCGGGTGGATGATATCTTAAGTGAAACTTTAGTAGTTTCATAGTGCTTTTAAAAGCGATAGAGCATTTTTTTTGATTTAGGTTAAATTGTCAGGAAATGATTTGTCAATACAGCGGTTGCTATGGTAAAGTAAACAGATGTTCTTATTATCTACGCTACCAAAGGGTAAGATAGTAAGATGCGTAGTATCCTCTTAGTAGTCTGTGATAGTAAGTATAAAGGAACCCGCTATACCTATTATTTATTTATTAATTATTAAATTTAATACGATCTCAGAGCTGTATGTAATAACTCTAAGCTTACGACTTTCATTACAGAATTGCGTAATACGATAGATAAGTCAGATATTAGTACATACCATAATTAAAGGTGCTAAAGATTAATTTGTTCAGTTCCACGCATAAAAATAAAATGATGTGTCTCACCCAGTTTGAAGAGCACTACCTCCTAGCCTGGTGTGGCACACCGCAGAGTCTACTTCACCTGAGGATGCCGCGTGTAGAGGCGAAACACGTGTCGTAGTATAGAGGGTGGTGTGTCTTTCCCAGTATAGTAGCGTTGGGAGTAGTGGTGCTGGGATTAGTGGTGACAGGGATAGTGCACGCAATCGAGGAGGGTGGAAGGTGTTCTTCAAACTGGATGAGACACATCATTTTATTTTATTGAGCGTGACTGAACAAATTAATTTTTGATACCTTTTATATAATATAGAGAGCCGTGGTAGCTCAGATGGTTAACGCTCGCTGTAAATATAACAGAATGCGAGTAACCCGGGTTCGAACCCCGCCGGCACCAATGAAATTGTTAATTGCAATTTTAAGTGCTGATTTACCACGTGCTCGGCGGTGAAGGAAAACATCGTGAGGAAACCTGCATGTCTGAGGAATAAAAAAAAATATTTCGAAGACATGTGAAGTTTGCCAACACGCATTGGGGCAGCGCGGCGGACACTTCCTTGCCCTAAAACCCCCTCAGAAATGAGGGGAGGCCTGTGCCCAGCAGTGGGACGTATATAGGCTGTAACTTTACTTTTTACTAACTTTTTTATATAATGGATTTCCGCAAAGTAACGCCTGATTCCATTAATTACGTACCATAAGTCTATAAACTAAAGCATAGAAACATCAAAGTAGTTTTTGAGAACTTGTTCAACTCATTCGAACTGACATAAATGTTTTACACTTTCCAACGCTGCAAGTGGCTGAAAGAGAATATAGGTATTTACATACATATACATAACACTCACGCCTGTCACCCAGAGGGGTAGGCAGAGACTACAGACTTCCATTTGGCATGATCCTGACACACCTCTCTTGCCTCCTTCACATCCATACACCTACGCATACATGCTCGTCGGTTAAGGGTACTCCTAATTTGGCCCGTTTTCAATAAATCGCCAATTTGGTCGATAAATTTTCGCCTAGGACGTCCCTTTCCGACTCTGCCATTCACTTCTGCACCATAAATTTTCTTTGTCACTCTTTCCTCATTCAAACTTTCCACATGACCAAACCACCGAAGCATTCCTTTCTTAATCCTGGTCACAACATCATCTTGCAAACCACACTCTTCTCTTATTACACAATTTCTTACCCTGTCATTCAGGTTCAGCCCTAACATACTCCTTAACGACCGCATTTCTACTGCGTTTGTAATAATATAGGTATTTATAATTAATTATAAATTATATAATTCGTCAATGATTAGTTAATTTGTTAAAATTAATTGTATAGATTTTTGTCGGGTTTAACTTTAATCCAGGTCCCCCAGAACTGCCCGTGAGTGAGTACTAAAAATAAGTTAAAATTATAACCGATCAATCTGTGGTATAATCCATTTTCAGAATATCTTATCTTATCTTTACGTGGTAGCGCGAATGGTTCGGTTCTACCAGGGTGATGTGATTTGTATGTTGAGTGACCAGAACCAAATAACCATTTTAATACGATTAACACGACATTCCATTTTAGTCCAGTGACAGTTGGCCCTTAAAGGCAGTGCTTCGAAACATAGTCGGCGGCGGATATACATGTATAGACTATTGCTGCATTCAGTCAGGCTACCTCTTGCAAAAATTCGCTTTGCTAGCCTCCTGAGCTCGCAGGTGGAATGCTGTGTTGTTTAGTCGGTGCGAATCCGACATAACCTGTCTAAATGAACGTGCAAGAGTCGCGCGTGCACTTAGTACTATATATGTCGATATAATGTATATTTAAGCGACAGTAAGCTTATAGTAGGGTACGGACGGCGAACTTAAAGATCACGAGTTCTTCAGTCTTTCGACTATCATCGTGAACCATTCTCAACTCAATCTCTCAACTTAACAAAAGCTTTCTAAGCTTACCTGGAGTGGTAACTCTGAACATTAGTGATGTTAATGGCATTACTAGTGCTTTTTTTTAAATTTTATACTTTGTGTGTAGTTGCTTACTGCCGACGGTGACCGTGATCTACCTGATGATAAGTGGGTGTTGTGGCCATCTACATCTATCGTCGATTAAGGATTAAAATGGATTAAATTGCAGATGCGTTGCCACCTCTGAGAACTAAAATTGCGTCATTTCCAATAAAAGAATCTTCAATTCTTTATATTCACTATACGAAACACAGCAGCTTTATGCTGCTATTTTACGCTGGTATTCTGTTAAAGCGTCGTCCTTCCCAGGTTGAGCCATTCGTGCTACAAGATCCAACGTGACTCTATCACGTACAAGTTGTTTAGTGACGCGTTACATGTTCTTGGTATAATCATTGAAATGGCAGAAGAAAGAGATATCCTATACTTTTATTACCGCAGTATTAATTAAGCGTTTGCAATCTACCGACCAGTTAGTGTTCATTACTAGTTAGTTACTTCGAGCTTGTATAAAACAACTTTCATTAGGTTACCTACCCTACGCTGACCTCTCTCACGCAAACAGTAGTCGGTTGTTAACCTATTTTCAACCGGCTTAAAAAAAAGAGGACGGGTTCTCAATTCGACTTTTTTTGTGTGTTGTTACCTCAAAACATTTTTCTGGGTGAACCGATTTTGATGATTCTTTTTTATGTGAAAGCTGGTACTTCTCGTGTAATTTATATAAATTTGATCAAGATCTGACCAGTAGTTTTTGAGTTATCCTTTATAATGCGTATTTAATTGACTTCGATTGCATTGATGTTCACATTTTATTTTACACAAGCTGTTCCCCACGACTTCGCCCGCGTGTAATTTAAGGTTTTAATTTTTAACCCTAAGGCTTTTACTAAAATTAAAGTAGTAAAAGTTACTCCTTATAACATCAGCTATCTGCCAGTGAAAGTCGAGTCAAATTCGGTCCAGCTGTTTAGGAGATTAGCCGGAACAAACAGACAGACAAAAATTTAAAAACTTGTATTTTTGGTATAAGTACCGTTTTGGCTAAAACTTTCATATGCATTCAGTAAAAATCATTTATTTTGACATTACAAACAAACACTTAATTTTTACTTATATATACAGATTGAAGTCGTTTGTATATATTTTTTTTAAATTTTACCACTTTTATATTTTACTAGCGGTCCACCCCGGCTTTGCACGGATGATTTCTGGATCTCGACAACAGCGCCACCTATGAGGCTCGATCGTGAATATAATTGACTCACTCAAACACAAAAAAATATCAAAATAGGTCCAGCCGTTATCAAGTGATGATGATCTTTCATACATTTGGCAAGTGATTTTTGTTTAATACTATACTAGATAAAGCGTGGAATTTTTTCACAAGGTGTAATATTTATATACGATTACTAGAGATGAAACGGATATCCGGTAACTATCCAGTATTGGGCCTATCCGGCCTTAATTACTATCTGGCCGGATACCGGGTTTAAAAAAGACAAAATATATCAAATTTAGTTAAGTATTTTATTTATGTCACTTAACAAATATAATTAGTAATCACAAAATTGTCATTTTAAAACTTACAAAATTAGTTCTCGTACTGAATAAACAATAGTACTACGTAGCTAAGGGCAAATTATGGTGAATAAATACTAATTTCTTTGCATTGAAAGGTAACAAGCGGTTTGCCTGTCTTCATAAACAAGGCCAGCTTCAGTAAAAAGTCTTTCGCTGTACACACTGCTGCAGGGTGCTGAAAGATAGATTTTGGCAAAATTTGATAAATTTGGGTATTGTGTAGCAATACCTGCTCACCATATATAAGGGTCACGATCGCGAACAGTTTGCACTGACTTTACTTTTCGCTTCTTGCTATGCACCAAACGCCAATGTTCGGCAGAATATCCGGCGGCCGGATATCCGGCTATCCGGCGATAAGAATAGCCGAATATCCGGTATCTGTTATCCGGCCAAACAGCTATCCATTTCATCTCTAATGATTACCATGATTACATTTTGTGCTTTTTAAAAAATTTCAAGAATATTAAGCACTCATACGAAATATCGGTTAGCTCCTAATACGGCCCAATAACAAATTTTAGGCCGACCCGGGATTTGAACCCAGGACCTCATTATCAGGAGTCACGTTCACGACCATTAAAGCAAAGAGGCAGTCAATAATTTATATAATTACGTATCCTACGTTATTTTGATTCACTATAATGTATAATTCTTCTTCTATATATAAAACTCATTAGCTGTCCTTTAGTTTCGCTAAAACTCAACAACGTCACGACCGATTTTGATGAAATTTTTTGTGTTTGGATGATTCATAATGGTTTAGATTCAGCTTTAAATCCGATATGTGGCGCTGTTGTCGAGACCCATAAGAGCGAAGCCGGGGCGGAACACTAGTTTTGAAAAAAAAAGTATCGAAAGTTTATTTCTAACACATTATTCTTCATCTAAGTGAGGAAAGTAACATGATTTCCGAACGAACGATAAGTTAAGTGCTCAAATAAAATTATATAATGAAGCAAAAGATTTTCTTACGATATTTTTAAATATTTAAATAAATTAAATAAAAAAAACTTATTTAATTGTAATAAACCTTGTCATGTATGTAAATGTCAAACTCAATTTGTTCATTTTCTTTTGTGAAACTATCGAGGGTTTGTTAATAGTATTAAAAAAAAAAACTGACGACCTGAAAACCGCCTCCTTTTTTAATTCTTGAAAATGGAGAGCTCTCGGTGATGATTGAAACCGATCAATAATAATAAAAAGTGCCAAAAGAACAAATATCTTTTAAAATAATAAGTAAACAGATTTTGCTACAGCATAGACTTGTTAAACTACTGCGTATTGACAAATAATTTAGTTTCTTGCAAATTTTTTTTATACTCTTTGAAGTTATAAAAGAATAATGAAAAGAAAACATATTATTAGATACTAAGTGCCAAGAGCAAAAAAATATTGAGTACTAAAATTTTGGCTAATACTTTATTTTCCTGCAAAACCTTTTTTATACTCTTTGATGATGACCTATTACGTTATATTTCTTGAAAAAGTTGACAACCCTATGGATTACGTTGGAAGCCGCAATTTTAACCGCCAAGTTCAGTGCATTCAAAATGGCCTTTGTCAGCAGCAGGGGCCGAGCGGTAGACCACATGAACGTTATACAGATTTTTGTGAATGCTGAAGAAATATGACCAGTAAGCTTTTCAAGTAAGCGACCGAGTAGTGGCAGTGTAGGAATATCCACTACCCCATATCGCCCCGTGGGTGTCGTAAGAGGCGACAAAGGGAAGCTGAAATAGGAGATGGGCAGCAGGGTCTTCCTGATAACAACTCAAAATAATAAAAATTGAGGTTGCCAACCCGCTTGCCAAGCGTGGCAGCTATGGCAAATATCCCTCTATGAGGCAATCTTTGGGGGAGGCCTGTGTTCAGCAATGGACTTTTGATAGGTAATGGTTTCAAGTAACAAAAAGCTTAAAGCTATATAAATACGTCCCACAGCCGGGCACAGACCCCTCTAATCTCCTAGAGGGTTTTAGGGAAAGAAGTGTTCGCCACGTTACCACGTTGCGGGTTGATGGATTTACGTTTTAGAAATATTTTTTTTATTTTTTTAGACATATAGGTTCCCTATAAGTTTTATAACATTCCGATATAATAACCTTGTCAATACAGTAATTCGTGAAATTATTGTTTATATAACTTAGAACAAAACCACACCCGGATTACGCTCTTCCATTTGGCACGAACATGACACAATTTTCTCATTTCTTTCACATCCATAATATACTTACGCATACACGCTCGTCGATTATGAGTACTCATCATTTAGGAGAAGAAGTGTTACAACCATAACTTGTCAGCTGTGACCAGTGAGGTCGCAAGTGAAGCCAGGAATTCATGGCCTCAGTTGGTAGATTTTAGGAGGCGGCTTTTTAAGAGAGAAATGCTGCGGCTATATTAGTAGATTCTATAGTTGTAGCACGAATGAGTTGGCTCAACCGTGGCAGAACCACGCTCTCACAGAATACCAGCAAAAAGTAGTTGCAAAATGCTGCATTGTTTTGTATGGGGAGTGTTGAGAACTGGAGACCCTTTTTACTCTAAAGGAGGCATCTATCTTAGTCCGCACGGGTGACAACTCATCTGTATTATGATTCATCATCGATGAAATATAGGCCACGGCATCCACTTACCATCAGGTGAACTGTGTGCTCGTTTGGCACCCTTATCACATAAAAAAGCCCCCATCCTAACTTTTTAAATGACACACACTCCCGTTACTCAAAGGAGTAGACAGAGAGTATGGACTTCTGTTTGGCGCGATCCTAACGCACCTTACTTGTTTCTTTCACATCCATGTATTTACGCATGCACGCTCGTCGATAAGGAGAACTCTTCATTTAGAAGAAGTGTTACAACAATAACTTTTCAGCTGTGGTTGGGGCCAGAAGGTAATAGCCTCAAGTGGCAGCTTTTAGGGTACGACATTTTAAGAGAGAAAAATTAACCCCCAACTTAACAAAGGCACAGACTGCGGACTTCTATCTGGCACGACCCTGACGCACATTCCTCGTTTCTTTTACGTCTATATATCTTAAGCATATTTGCTCGGCGATTATGGGTACTCTTAAATTCAATAATTCAGCTATCGATTTGATTGACTATCGTCTACGGCGTCCCTTGCTACATCTGCCACTCCTAATGCATAAATTTGCTTGGCTACTCTTTCCTCATTCATTCAATTTACGTGTCCCACATCCACCGAAGCGTTCCTTTCTTAATCCTGGTCACGACATCGTCTTGCAAACCACACTTTTTTATCACTGAATTTCTTATCCTATCCATTAAATAAACGATGTTTGTATTTGGCGATAATATTACTAATGTTATGTTTAAGTAATGGTACCGTTGTATAAAATAAAATATATTACATGTATGTAATTACTTGTAAGTGAAAATCGAACAATATGCGTCTTTTCTTACTTTTTGTAGTCATAGCCAAATAATATATAATATAATCACTACGTTTTAAATGATTATGTTTTTAAATAGCCGATAGCGCTATACAAAATAAGAAATTAAATTAAATATTAAACGCTATCATTGTCAATTCACACCTAACAAATTTCCAAACGATACTATAACTTATAAATCTACTTTATATGAAGATAGAACGGCTTTATTTAAGACTTGAAAACTGCAGCAAGGCAGACAAAAGCCAACTGTATGCAGCGTGCCCCAGTTCCTCTAGCCACCGGGTTGTTTGCTCTACATAATGACGATATGTTGCCAATCTCGGCTACTCTGAAAAGTGAAAATCCTTTCAACTTAACCTATATCGGTGTAGGAGGTAAATGAAAAGTAAATTTGATGATACCTTAGTTTTTAGACTCTTGGTTTGTTTTAGTGGGTGTTTGTTATTTCAGCAAGGCAGCATGCTACTTGTAAGTTGGGATCTCAGTATTAGTGTAATATGAAATTAATTATCCGACCTTAAAATTTAGCAGTTTCTGTATTCGACACGTACGTTTTTAATGTTTTCTTATCTACTCGTATTTCTCAGAAACGGCTGAATCAATCTCAATGATTCTGTTAAATAGGCAAAAGGTAGAAAAATTGGGGTTTAAATTTTAATGTAACAATTTTGACATTTTAGTTGTGATCTTGATATTTTGATAATTATTAGTCCACTCTAAAGTAAAAAAAAGCTTTTGATAAGACATAACAGCCGACTTTAAAGGATTAAAAAAATAATTTCCATTCCATACGAAAATAAAATAATTTCCATTCCATACATTAGCTTCTGCAGTCGAGGATTTAATTCTTCCACACATTATGTCTTAGCATCGACTGCAGAAGCTAATATGTGGTAATTATTTTATAATTTTTAGTCAGTTATTATTTTTGTTAAATGTTTTAAAAAAATGTGTAATGAATATTATAGGGTTTCGTTTCTCTGGTATATAACTCTGATATTCAACGGCAAGTAGCAGTAGCTGCTGCTGTGCTTCAAATGGTGACAGAAGAGAGCCTGCCCTGAGCTGAAGTCTACTTACGGGTAATCAAAACTCTTAGTCTTTAAGTGTGACAACGTGTCAGATGATGGTGTAGTCCACGGACTACACCATCAGGTGGACTGTGTGCTTGTTTGTCGCGCCTAGTTATATAAAACACATAATATTATGCCATTTGTTTTGCCGTGAATATAATAACGTTTGTTTATAAAAAAAAACATTCACACGGTAATTCTTATTTAAGGTCTTTATTACTGGCACAAATGGCGGATTAAAAAAACTATAAGTTGTTCGTATTCGCTTCTCAGCCTACGTCGTGTCTCACGCGCCAGATATGTTATGGCATATCCGATACTGAGCCCATGCTGCAAAACATTGCGGATATGTATGCAGTTTTTTTTTTCATTTTTAATATTGGAGTTAAACAAAGCAAACACTAAAAAGGGTTAAAAAAAGCAACTTTTATAAAAAAAATGTTTAGCCGACTTCCAAGAACCAAAAAGAACATAATCATTTCACATTTAGAAGTTGGCGATTTAATTCTACTAATTCGGCTTTATAAAAATGTATTTTTTAAGTTATATTTTGTTTCATTTCGTATTGAACACTAAAATCGTAGGAACCATATTTTAAGTATTTGCGATAACTTTATAAAATCAAACATTAATTAGGCTATAACTACAACTGTCATTATAAGGTAAATTATGCATAAATTAAATTCACAACTAATGTTGTGAATTTAAAAATATTTTAAAAAATAAAAAAAAAAAAAATATATCAGTCATCTACACTTGCTTGAACAATTCACGGCTTATTTTTATAGCTCGACTTTTTAAGCATCGATGCGTGAAAGTCTCATAATTTCATTTCCACCGCGCTAGGCCACCCTACATATCCGGTCAAACAGGTTGTAGCGCGGTCCCTGACCGGTGTGTAGAGATGTTCATCAAATGTTTGTCGACGTTGTGACTCTACAATCAAAATACATTACTAACTGCTTATAATCGAAATACATCTAAATTGCATTTTGACATACTCGTATAAGTTGGAATCACAGTCATGTTAACTTAGTTTGTTTAACGCTTGGAATTGCTAGTTCATTCGTAATTTATTACGCAGAGCGGATATTTGCCATAGCTATCACTCATGGCAGACGAGTTGGCAGCAGGTTTTTATTTACTTATGAATTGTTTGTTACCAGAAGGGTGTTGCCACCCATCTCTTGCTTCATTTTTTCTCCCGCTTCTTACGTCACACGGCACGAAATGGGGTAATGAAATACACTGGTTGAAATGATGCATAACATAAAGTTAAATTATTGCCTTCTAAAAGTCTTACATTTTTTTTAAATTTTTCATATTTAATTAAGCATACAAGCCTGCTACTTCTACTTTCTGCCGGTTGAGAATTGGACACACCTATGTTCACCCAGCAAAACTCAGGATTAGGGATAGTTCTCTGTGTGATTGTGGTGATAGATGGGAAAACACTAACCATATATTTTAAACTGCACCAAATTATCATCATCTCTATACGATTGTCTTCCCTCTGATATCCCTCATCCCATAGACTTCAACTCCCTTCTAACCTTCACGAATACCTCTTTTGTATATATTTTATGTGTAACTAATATCTCTAACAACATTAAACTGTAATTTGTTTGTCAGATTATCATATAATAACACATTAGTATTGTTACTAGCAACATTATCTGTCTTTTATTTTATCTAAATCAACAGGTAAGTTGGGCAAAACCAATCATATAATATTCGTTGTTACACTTTCTTGTATTATGAATTTCAATTCACATTTTTTTTGCAGTTTGTGTCCCAATTAAACATGCCATTGGCTAATTCATCGTAGCCGCCATAAAGGAAGAAGAAGAACACACAAAGGCAATTACGTAAAAACATTAAGATTATATGAAATTATCTAATTAATAAAGAATTAAGTAATTTTTTAAAAGAATAACGATTTAGTTTCAATTAATTAGCATATTGTTTAAAGAGTTTTAAGATTTATTTTAATTATGTATTATGTATTTCATATGTATTATGTATTTCATACAATAATTTCTTATTCTAATTTTCATTTACTTCATGCACATACGGGTATAATAGCTTTAACAAAGTAGCGTTGTCGTTGTAAAATATATTTTACTTTTTACTAATATCAATTAATGCTTAATGTACATAAGCAGTTCACAATGCCTTGAAAAAAAAAAAACGACGGGTTGAACTCCGGGAGTGCCGGCTGAAGTGAAAACTTGAATATTAACGTTGTGCAGTTTCCATCCGTCTTACGAATTTTCGATCAGGTCACGTGTCCTGACGCGAGTTTAACATTTTTTACCCATTACATAAAATATATTTTTTGTAATGCGGTAAAAAATTTTCAAGAGAATTTAATATCTGTCACAATAGGATTCTTACTATATGTTTGTCTACGACTATAATCTACATTTTAGCCATAAATCAAATCATAAATGAACCAGGAAAAGGCTGTCTCCAGTTAGTTAAGACGCTTAGATGTATACCGAAGGATTATTTTCAAAGAGTTGCCAAGTTATAAATTAAAGTTCAAATACATAAGTAATACGTAAGTATAATGATATGTATATATATATATCGTTACCGCCATTTTTGAAAATACGAGTATATAAGTCTGATCGACCTTTACGAATGTGCGCGTGCACAGTAAAATCAGTTAAAATAATGCGTAGCCACGCATTTTGAATTTAAAAGATAAAAGGAACAAAATGTTTGAGATTTTTTTAATTAATTTTTCTTCATCATTTACCTATATTACATATTCCAAACCTTTTGTGCAAATTTGATATGCATGATAACATCCAATAGGGATCAGAGCTTTCGGTGCTGCGATGTTCTGTAGAGGAACAAGTGCTGGCCCTTGACCTGTAGTGTAATCGATTGGACTGTAATTATTATTATAATTTCTCTAGTGTCTAATAAAATACTGTCTTACTATTTTATATGCTGATGTCTGATCGTGAGGTTTTTGCGAGATTAAAAATCATCTTACTGTTATCCGCTCCAACTTTGATAACTTGATATTTTGTTATTATGTGTAAAAGTGCCTTCGAATACTAGGGTTGTACCAGTATTATCGATATCGCCAAGAACTATACCTTGCTGCTGTTTGTCTTCTCTATCGTCGGCGCGAGCGCCAGTTTACCGCGCGGCAGGTGAAAAGGTGCACGTTTTGCGTGTAAAATTCAAATTCAAAATTCAAACCACGGACAACTCCGCGCATTATACTTTTACTTTTGCCATTCCTCGTTACGTCACAACCGCGACACAGTTTTTTAATCGCACACAGTATACAGTGTTTTTTATTTTATTTTATAACCAGTGTTATTAATGTGCACCCGACAGTGTTGATTTTTTAAAAAACTGGATTATGTGTCATACATTGCTTTTGGAATGAAGAAGTGACGATTGTTTATAAGGTGAAAAGTGTTTCTTTTTTTGAAATTCGGACTACTATTACTATAGATTAATTAAACACCTACATAGCTGTAATAATAAAATTTATAGCTAGTTGAAGGTTTTTTAGTAGGTTTGGTAAAGGTTTTTGTCATTTGATATTTTACAACAAAATCTATTTTCTGTTATTATCACTGGTAACTAAGACACGGAAGGCCTTATCGCTTAATGCATTCGCCACCCCTAAATAAAAATTTGCCAAATGCGTGTCGGAACGACGAGTAGTTTGTGGGCAGTAATGGATTTATAATAAGGCACACTAGGCATTGGACGTAGAGTACATTATAATATATACCTGGAGGCATTGGCCTAGAGCTTCACCGCAGAGAGGGCATCGGTTATTAAACTTCTGATAAAGAAAATTATGTTGAAATATGGAAAAAAATGCAAGTTACTAGCCAATCAAAATAGAAATTATCTCTAGTTCAATTTGATTTATTGTGCAACGTAATTAAAAGTGGAAAAAAAATTTACACAATATTTTTTTTTAATTTAGCGATCCGTAAATTTGTATATAAAATCAATATTCTTTCAATATTACTCATTAGCTATTCAAATTGATAGGAAAAAGCAAATTTTCTCAGTTTTTAAATTTTGTATAGGATACTAATTAAAAATATAATTAAAAAATTGTAACTATTTAACTTCAAATAAAAAACCAATATAAAATGAAATACTGTACTATCGTAAACTTGAATTTGGCGCTACTGCTACTTCTGTAGGGTTGCATGGTGCCAGATTATCTCGAGGTGAAGTAGATTCTGCGGTGGCGGACCGCTAAGGTTCACTTAACAATTCTAATTCACGATGGTGTTTATTTCAGCCTAAATAAATTTTTGATTTTTTAAAAGCATTATAAAAATTAATTACAAATATGTTATATTATGCAGCTTAGAGCCTTGGTAGCTCAGATGTTTAGTGCTCGCTGTAAATTTCACAGTACGCAAGCAACCCGGTTTTGATCTGCGACTCTCTTCTTTTTCTTTGACTGCCGGCATCAGTAAAATTGTTGATTGTGATTTTAAGTGCTGTTATCACGTGCTTGGTGATGAAGGAAAACATCTTGAGGAAACCTGCATGTTTACGAAATAAGAAAAAAAAGCAATATTTCAAAGACATGTGAAGGTCGCTAACACGCATTGGGGCAGCGAGGTGGACATTTTCTTGCTCTAAAACCCTTTCAGAAAAGAGAGGAGGCCTGTATCCACCAGTGGGGCGTATATAGGCTGTAATTTTAACCTCTTTTTATGCAACTCCTCTGGCCTCAATTGATGCGTGATGTCGAAGACCGAAAAAGATGGTGCATCATGCGGATAGTCTTTTATGTCCAGTTACCTCTCGCTAATATTTTATTTTATAGTATGAAAATCTGATAGTCAATCGTTTGTGATAATTTAATGATTAATGGCATGTTGACACCACCAATGAAAACGCTTAACAAACTGACCTAAACAGAAAAAAAAACTGGTCAAGAGCGTGTCGAGACATGCACAATGCAATGTGAGGAGGTAGGGTAGGTAGAGTAGTCCGTAGATGTCCGTCACAAAACGTGGGCTTTCTTAATAATGAGCATAATAAGTGGGTTCGCGGTTTGATCGCTATAACTACACGACTAAAAACGGGTCCAAATAAGAAGACTTATTTTCAAATCAGACTTATAGGGAGTGGTAAAAAACGTTTTGATTTTGAAAATAATACAATTTATAAAAAATCATTCACATGCCAAGTCCGTACAAAGATGGCCATAGTTGACTATACATACATACTTAAACTAATGCCTGTCACTTATAGGGGTAGGTAGAGACTATAGATTTCTATTGGGCACAATCCTGATACACCTCTCTCGCCTCCTCCACATCCATATACCTACGAATATGTGCTCGTCAGTTAAGGGTACTCTTAATTTGACCCATTTTCAATATATCGCCAATTTGGTCGATAAGCTTTCGTCTATGGTGTCAACTTCTGCAACTTAAATTTGCTTTGTCACTATTTCCTCAATCATTCTTTCTACATGATCAAGCCATCGATGCATTCCCTTCTTAATTTTGATCACAACATCATCTTGGAAACCACACTTTTCTCTTTTCAGATAATTTCTCACCTTATCATTCAGATTCAGCCATAGTATACTCCTCAATGACCGCATTTCTACAGCATTTATTCTAATCTGGTGCTTCTTCTGCCACACCCAACTTTTACTACCATACATTAAAGTAGGGACCAACACAGCATTGTGAATTGCCATACGTGCCTTTTTGACACATTCTGACTTTTCTCAATAGAGTGTAGTGCCCCATTCACTCGTCGTTATATATCCTTATTATATCTAAATACATATTGCTAAATACATATCCCAAATAAACAAACTCATCTACTTACTCGATCAACTCCCCTTCTATTCTTATTTCACATATCGTTTTACTTTCTTCTCTTTCAAAAACCATAAGTTTCGTCTTATTTGTTTTCACTTTTACGAATCTTTAAAAACGAATCTTTTTGAAAACAAATATTAGTTTACGAACTCTTCTGTACAGGTGGTGTATGTGGTTTTTAAGTGTAAAAGTAGAATCTAGATAATTATTCCAAGGTATTTAATAGTTTTTGTGTAAATTTAGACTCTGTGACTGAGCAACATTGATGTGCATTAATTTCTGGTATGGTTTTATGCTTGTGGCATAAAAAAAGAAATTTGGTTTTGTCCGTATTCAATGTTAATATATTTTGTTGGGGCCATTTATTAACCCCATCAAAACCTTGCTGTGCACATAAATAAATATTGTCTAATGTATTTGCGGAAAAAAGAAGCACGGTATAATCTGTGTAAGATATTATTTTACCCGAGCATTGAAGTATAATGACGGAGCTAAGTCACAGAATACATAATAGTACTACTAGTAGTTGAGTTTGAGATTGCAAATATCATTAATATATATCAAAAATAGGGTTGGCTTAATACACATTCTTGAGGAACGCCGATATGAGTATTTTTTTGTTCAGAGCTAATAACATTTTCAATTTTTATGAATTGATATCGATTTTCCAAATAGTTTCCAAAAAGTTGAAGCTGTTTATTTCGAATGGGAGTAGTAACTGTATCAAAAGCTTTTGCCACGTCAAGGAAAATGCCAATTGATTGTTTGCCTTTATCTAATTCTGGAGAGATGTAATCTTTAAACTTTAAAGCTAAATATTTCGCAAACAGACCCCTGAATCGAAAAGATGGTCTTCCAGAGCCCCAGTGTTTATGAGAGACCTATCCAATGATACCCCACACGAAACGACAATAGGAGTAGACGGGTAACGGGTAAGATTTTATTTCACAATTTTGTAGGCGTGATTATTATACAAAACTACAGATTTGTAGTTAGTAGGGTCTCTGAATGAAACTGCGGATGGACGGACAATGCGATACTATAAGGGTTCCTTGTTGTGTAACTACGGAACCCTACGAACCTGCAGATCTACAACAGTCTTTGGAAAAATCTTTCCTTTACCGGAAAACCACATTAAACACGTAAAATGCAAATCTACTCGAATATTAATGGTCTTTTTTTTTTTTTTTTTAAAAAAGTGATGGGAAGGTCAGTGTTAGAAATTAAACTAATTATAAATAAAATTTTCATGAAGATGTTTAGGTTACTAAAAATTTTATGAAATTAAATTAATTATTACTGTTAACAAAGGGATTAACATAACCATACTCGCTCGACTGTATAAGTTTGTTTTGTTGTTGTTTTGAATTGAATATAACCACTGAATTAACATATACTAATAATTATGGGCACGTTATTTTGAGAACATATACATTTTTAACTAGCGACCCGCCGGCTTTGCCTAGGTAAGATCTATTATTGCAAAGTTAATTTTAAAGTTATAAGATTAAAGATTAGATTGGATTGAGATTACCAATATTTTTTTAAATTTTATTTTTTTAAGTGAAAACTTTTTTAAAAGTGTAGTGACTTGAAATTCGACGAAACGGAAAAGCGACACTAAAAGGAGACAAACATATACCTACATCTATAGGAGAAAATGTGATAGGCAATACAGTATACACTGTTTCCTATTATCGTACGTACCTTTTAACTTTTAAAATAAACAGTTAAGAATTTAATAAATAAATAAATAAAATTTTCATATTCAATTCATTCCTATCAGTCTACGATTTCACATCTTACCGATTAAATATTAAATTAGTCGTGTGTATGAAGTCAATCAATTTTTGTGCGATAAAATACTATACCTGTAGATGGTGCTGTTACAAAGCCATTTTCTTGCAGTTTTCTGAAGGTTTCACGTCTACCGCGTGTAAACTGCACATGTTTTTTAGGTTTTTATGGACAGAATCATACGTGGTAGAGTCATGCCGCAGCTATATTAGTAGTATAGTTGTAGCATGAATGGATCGGCTCGACCGGGGAGGGACCACGCTCTCACAGAATATCAGCATGAAATAGCAGCTTAATACTGCTGTGTTTTGTATGGTGAGTGTAGAGAACTTTGTAACGTGAAACAGAATAACTATACGTGATTAGACAGTCGTAGACAGCTGCGTCTGGGCTGTTGTTTGACTTGTACCATGCATTTAATTGGATTTAGTTCAGAAAATTGTTTACATTATATTGATGCGTCACATTACAGTTGATATATTATATGTATAGTATTATCTCTAGGTGGTATTTTGATAGTAGGTTCTCAAGGTGCCTAAAGTTACGATTACAACATTAATAATGTGCTCCACACAGAATTTGGTCAAGTCCGCCAGTTTGAACAGAGACCAGTCATCTGCGCGGGACAGGTGCACTCTCTATTACGTTAATCATAGTCCGATGGGACTGCAATCCGACATGACCTGGTAAAGATCAGATGCAAGGCAAATGGTTTTACGTGCTTTCAGAAGCTCCTGAGTGAAACGCTGCTAAATTCCTGACTCCGGGCTGCATATTGCAGCTCGAGAATTTCTTGACAGAAAAATGCAATAAATGGTTTTAGTCCAATCTGGGACTCAAACCCGAGAATACATGATTATTATTCGCACTCGATTTTATTATTTTTAAATATGTTCTATGACAACAAGTTTACTGTGTGTACTACACTGGACACCCATCTTATCCTATAGTTAACCTTACTAAGTCGCCAATAAGAATTCCGAAATATCAAAAAGATGATTACGAGAGACTCGATATTTTTCTTTTAAAATATTTCTATGACAACCAGTTTACTGTGTGTACTGCACCGGGCACTCATCCTATTGTACAGTTAGCGGCGCGTAACGTTGCCTAACCCCGCCGATTGTTTGGAGCAGTGATGCGAGACGCGATGCTACTAATGCTTTGCATTTTTATTATTTAAAATTGTTTATCTTTAGTCATATACGTTCATTCATTCGTAGTAGAGCCAGGCTGCGGCTATATTATGGTTGTAGCATGAATGGGTCGGCTCGACCGGGGAAGAACCACGCTCTCACAGAATACCAGCGTAAAATAGCAGCTTAATACTGCTGTGTTTTGTATGGTGAGTGTAGAGAACCGATGACCCCTTTTTTACTTGAAACGATGCATTCCATCATAGTCCTCAGAAGTGACAACGTATCTGCGTTTTGATTCTTAATCGAGGATACATGTAGTCTATGGGCCACAGCATCCACTTACCATCAGGTGGACTGTGTGCTCGTTTGTCACCCTTATACTACCTATAAAAAAATATGTTCGAGTACATCAAGTGTAGGTCATTTAAAAAAATCAATGTAACTATCACATCATAGCGTGTTTGGTTTCTTCGCGTTGTTAGATTTAAAATAATCATTAAGTCCATTTATTTTATCAATTTCCTGATTTCTTAAAATTATTTCTATGTTCATTCCGTAAGCAGTAAATGACAGTTCAAAAACTCTCCACAAGAGCGCTCGAGTAGCTACAGGGATGCTGATAAATCGCCGTAAAATACGTTGAGAGTGGTTTTGAGAATAAAAATTTTGGAAGCAATAAAATAATTATTGTAAAAAGAATTATGGTGAAAGTCTGTGCAATAAAAAATATAAAAAGTTCTTTAAAATATGGACTGAAGCTACCGTGGCGCCACTTATTTAGCGCTTTTCCTACGGACACTTTTTATACAGAGTCTGTACTCCTTACCTCTACACTCTATACTCCTGGCATTACTCTCTATCTGTTCGTGAAGTTTTCAGCCATTCTGAAGGTTAGCTCAGACAGACAGACATAAAAAAATATGGCATGCCAATAACATCCTGAGTTTAATAAAATGCAGTTATGTCGATGCTTTCATTTTATTTATATTGTATTGATATCTTTTATAATTTACATACACGTATTACAAAACCAAGATTACGATATGATCTGTTCTCGATGTTGTCAATATGACTATTTAATTACAATGCTTGCTTGGAATCCTATTAAATAACAAAACTAAATCTAAACCCAAGAATACTTCTAAAATTAGCATGAAAGACTACCTCTGCGATTGAATCGTAAATATACGGGCTTATTTTGCAATAACCGGCCGAATTTGCAGAGGTTTAAAATAAGTAATATAGACAAATGGTCAGGAAAATTAATGAAAAAAATCTCAAACATTCTGTCCCCTTTATCTTTTAATTACAAAATGCGTGGTGACGCATTATTTTAATTGATTTACTGCGCATGCACATTCGTAAGGGTCGAGCATTAGGCAAAAACGTTGTTGCCCAGACATCACATTCAATTTGGGATAATTTCAAGTAAAAGTAGAAACCTTATTTACTCGTATTTTGCTAAAATCTGAACTAACGACTAACAAAGACTGCAATAACGGTATATCATTATTTATATAGGTATGTGAACTTAAGTTCAAATTTGGCTACTCTTTGAAAAATAACCCTGTCATATAAAATTAAGTAAAGTACCTATGTGTTTTTGTAACATTCATGCAATAAAGAGTCCTTTAATACTCATTCATATTCCCGTTCATTCTCCGTACAAGCAGTAAGACTCTGGAATTCGCTTCCTACTCACATTCGAGAAATCAAAACAGTGACATTGTTCAAAAAACGAGTGAAAGAACTTTATTCTCTGTCTTCTGTGAAAGTCTCAAATCTCTGATATTTACTATACTGTTACAAATATATGCATGCACATATATGTATGTATGTGTGTGTGTATATATGTTTTTATATTTAATTTTGACTTTATATTATATTAAGTATTTATGTACGTATTAATGTTTGTTTAAATATGAATATATTCTTGTATTTGTATATATATATATAAGTATTTGAGGTGACGTATATACCTATTTATTTTATCCCCATATGTGTTGTATAATAACAAAGTGCACACCTTATTAATTAAAACTTTACATAACCTTATAAAAAAATAACAATTATAAATTTCATTGTGAGATAAGTAGAGCCTTCGTACAAACTTTTATCATGATGTGTCCTCTCCTTTACTTGTGTGTTAAATATAATAAACGTTTTCTATGGGCCGCAGTAACCACTTATCATTCGGTGGACTGTGTGCTCGTTTGTCACCATATTTTATAAAAGAAAAAATATTTAAAAGCGAATGGTGGATGAAGTATGACATCACGACGTTTAGTCGTTTTAGTAACGCCGTGGTCAAGGACGCTGCCGTGGCCAAACACTAAAATGTCAGAAAAGAAAAATAGGTTTGCTTATAATAATTGTCTAAACGTAATCTACAGTCAACAAACTATTTATACAATTAAATATTCACGTCGTGTTTGAACTTTCATGAATTTATGGAGGCTTTGCCTGTGCAGAAATGGTAAAGTAACTGTTAATTATAACTATAAAAACATACCGTGCTGATTCTGAACGCACTACGCTCGTCAGTTTTATTTAATTATATGGATAATTTAGAAATAACAGAAATATTTACAGGCTTTAAGGACTAAAAATAATCTTCACATTATAGCTTCTGTAGTTGGTGCTAAATTGAAAACTTTGACTTTAGGGGCGTTATGTGGAAATGATTTTATTCTAATTAGTTATTTAAAGTATGATTTTTCAAAAAAAAAAATTATAATTAAATTAGTTGCAGTTCCCCACGACTTAGCCCACGTGTAACTTAGGATTTTAATTAATTTACACGGAACCCTAATTCTTTTTCTTAAATAAGCCTAAGTCACTGATAACATCAGCTATCTGCCAGTGAAAGTCCCGCCAAAATCGGTCCAGCGGTTTCGGAGATTAGCCGGAGCAAACAGGCAGACATAGACAAAATTAGAAAAAAAAACATGTTTTTGTTATAAGTACCGTATATACTTTCAGCATTTAGTATAAAGGTGTTATTTTGACATTAATGCAATTTTATTTATTTGTATAAATATCATAATCTTTCGGTAATAACTGGAATGTCGTCTAGTAATTACATTAAAAATTTCTTCCACTACTTTCTACCCCTCGCAGTGAATTGTTTCAAATATAACGCTCGGTATAAAAAATGGAGGGGTAGTAAAATCAAGCGTTAAAAAAGTGAAGCCGATTAGTTTTCTGCGCAACATACTCGCGCATCTCATAGCGCGCAATTAATTATGTGATATAAGTCATATATTTTTATGTAGTATATTTTCTTAAATCTACATAAATAAATATATGTGTTCATTTACTTCCTCCGCCTATTGTATTTATTGTAAGACAATCGTTTTTATAAGAGTAAACTCCAGTCACGCGTCGGAGCTGACACGCACAATTTTTTTTTTCATAATATGTATGGTACTATCTTTGTAGTATAACCTTTTTAATAGAACGTTGAAGGAAAAATAAAAATTCCTTGAAATCAGTTTACAATTGTTAAAGATAACATGTAACATAGATACAAAAAATAGAAAAGAAACTACGGTCAAATTGAGAACTTAAGTCGGATAAAAACTAATAGGTGCGGAAGCGGCTTTTATCCAGGTAAGTCAATCCAGCACCCATCTGCTTGTCCAGGATGCCCCATTGGGCTAGTGTTCCTAAACGCGGTATGTAATTAGGAGGTGTTTTTGAATCCTGGGGCGCGCCAAACTTAGCGAGATTAGAGAGTGGTAATAGGGTGCTGGCATATACTTGGGCTATTGTCTCTTTTTGTGTGTTGTCTTGTGGACAGTGTTTCAGAATTTAAAGGTTTGTCCAGATTGTATTGTTATTGGCCTTAACTTTATGTAAGTAATAAGTATTATATATTATTATTAGGATAACCTCATTTGTTGTGTTAATCCGGGAGCATGTTGTACCTAGCGCTTACATATTCTTTTTCATAACTGGTAAATGATTTTCCTGAACACACTGTGGACAAAGGTCGCCACAAATTGCTTCTCGTCCTGAACTCGCCTCGCCCGCCATGAATAAATGCATGTCATCCGTGCCCTATGCATACATTACATTAATGTTTTGCAAAATGTACAACTTTTCATTATTATCATTTATATTGTATTATTTAATTGTTAGAAATTTCAGTGCAACTTACATCCATCCATTAAAATTAGCATAGATATAAAAGTTTACATTTACACGAAGAAATTTAGAAAAAGAAGTTTTTTTTTAGTATATAGTAGCCAGTATTTTTATAATATCCTAAATCTTGCCTTAGAGCCAGATATGGCTCTATAATAGAATAGAATCAAAATTGACATTCTATTTTTAAATTTGCTAAGATTATTAAAATATATTGTCACTGAATCTTGCAATGTGGTCTAAAATTCATCTTTTTAAATGGTTTGAACCGACAAAGTTTAGTTACCAAGAGTCCTGCGCGTTCACTTACCTGATAGACTCATGGACAGTTTCAACTAACTTCATATAAAGAAGCCCACGTATTCGTTGACTGCTTACTTCTTATTTTTACTAGTTACGAGTTTATCTATGTTTGATCTAGGAGCGACCATGCATCTGCATTTTGATTCTTAATTGAGGATAGATATAGTGTCACAGCATCCATTTACCATCAGGCGGACTGTGTGACCTAGCCTGTGTGACAAACGAGCACACAGTCCACCTGATGGTAAGTGGATGCTGTGGCCCATGGACATCTACATTTATCCTCGCTTAAGAATCAGAACGAAGATGCGTTGTCACCCCTGAGGACTAAGATGGAATGCCTCGTTTCTAGTAAAAAAGTGTTTGGTTCTCTACACTTACCATACGAAAATAGCAGCTTGGAGCTGTTATTTTTCGCTGGCATTCTGTGAAAGCGTGGTCCTATCTCGGTTGAGTCGACCCATTCATGCTACAATCATAATATAGCTACAGCGGGGCTCTACCAAGTATTAATTTATCTTTATTCTTATAAAATAGGTTATCAATTCTGAGGCTATATTATTTATCATAGATTTTTTCCATATAGTGTTTTGGAGAAGTATCTATGAAGTACAGACACTTTTTTGCTCTCCAGTAAAAATTATATGATTGTATAATATGTGTAATATGTGGTGTTGATAAACAATAACGTTTTACATGGTAGAGCTTACGATTTTGCAGCTATTGTATAGTTTTAGCACTCCGTGACACAGTGGCTTAGCAATGAGTGGCTGCGCTGGGGGCCGCGGGTTCGAATCCCACACGGAACAAGTATTTGTATATCGTTACAAATAATTGTTCCGGGTCTGGATGTTTGTCCTTGTGCAATTTGTGTTTGTAAACTGCCTCCACAGTACAGGAGAAAATCCTAGTGTGGGGGTAACGTTTTAAAAAAAATGTTATCCATCCGTAGTCCTCAGGGATGAAAACGCGTCACGCGGGCGTCAGCATATGGGCATCAGTCCACTTGATATTAGATGGACTGTGCACCCTCACTTGTATAAAAAAGACGAAAATGATATGTATGTATATATTACTGAAATAATAAAGAAACATAGTGAATTAAGATTAGTGATTACGATGAAAAGAAATCTTATATAGTGGTATATCATATTTGTTGTACACGTCTGACCTGGTTCACGGGCGGTCGTTCACTGATGTATTGTTTACAGTGAATAAAGCCATAGATATTGCATTTGCGCCAATATGTACTCAGTGATAGTAAATTTCTATACGCTTTCCAAGTTTTATTCTTAATGCTAGGGTACATGTGGGTGATATGGTCACCCTAAGCTTTGCCGCCCTATAAAACCAAAATTAGAAGGACAGAGACAAAAACACAAAGTCGTATAAGTAGTACAACTAATTTTGAACACTTAAATTTGGAACACTTCGAAAACTCAACCAAAAAAAAAACTAACTACACTAAAAACTACTAAAATCGACTAAAATATTTACTATAATGTCAACTGTCAAAATGGCGTCGATGTAGCAAATTATATAATATATATTTTGCTACATCTCATTTATAAAGCTTATATACAACTTATATATAAAACTCCAATATTGATATATTCATAATTATCAATAATATTGAAAATCCGATATTTTAAAAAATATCAACAGTTTTAGTTTGAACTGATCAGTTGGAATGATCAGTTAAACTGACCGTGTGTGGCTTCCATTACACCGCTAGTACACTTATGACACTTACTCGTATGTTTCTTTCAAGTAAATTATAATTGTGGCGTTTTTATAGTCAGCGTTGTATCGTAGAAGTTTTTATTATGTGCTGGGTATTTAAATCTTCCAACCTTCAAATAACTACTAGGTAACAATGTCCAATAGTAATATGGCTAATTTGGGCGCCAGAGGCCTATGTCCAGCGTTGGAATACCGCTGGCTTATGATTATGAAGATGATGAACTCAGAGTTAGTAAATTTCTATACTCTCTTTTATACCCAGGCTTTATTGTTAACATAAAGATATGTCTCACCGACTTACATATATCTATCAACACTTTTGACATTTCTTCTCCATCAGCTGATGAAAGTCCACAACTGGACACGGGCCTCTTTTTCCACAATAAAAAAACACAAGTAAAAATGGTCTCTGATTCTCTACATACATCACACGCAGTACAGCAGCACTAAGCTGCTATTTTAGGCTGATATTCTGTGAGAGCGTAGTCCTACCCAGTAGAGTCGACCCTCTACTTGGTAGAGCCAAGTTGCAGCTATATTGTGCTACAGCCACAATATAGCTGCAACTTGACTCTGCCACGTGCTAATTCTACCAAAGCCGTGTACTAAATCATCTATTTTTTTATCTGCAGTGATTAGTGATGGCGGTAGAGGAGGGTGGCTGCGTGAACAATGCCTTTGACGCAGTTGACGATGGCTTCCATACAATAGATTTGCGCAGCAACCAGCGAGGAAATGACTCAAAACAGGTATGTCATTATTTCATATTATATTTATTTTTCTGTCTTTTTAATCGATGTCATAAAAACGAGAAAGTTGTACAGTAAATATTATATATATATATATATATCGCGGAAGAGGTCGCGTCTAAAAACGACGCAGTTTCACCTACGTCGTCTGCGATGTCAACCCGTGGTCTGTCCCCAGCCTACTCGAGACGATAGGGAGAGACGCGGGCCCCGCCCAAGCCCGAAGACGAAGGTTTCACCCTCATCCAGGGCAAAAAGCGTAAACGCACTTCTCCGAAAAAGGCAGCCGAGACGAACTCGACCGCCACTCTGGCCAAAAAGTCAGCCCACGCGACGCGTACATAACCCCCCAAGCCAGTGGCTAAGCCAGCAGCAAATGGGCCCCCTGCTGAATGTAGGGAAAAGCCGCCTCCACCCATCATCATTCAGGACAAGACAAAGTGGAGTAACCTGGCAAACTGGTTGAACACTAAAAAAAATATGCTGCCCAAAAGTGCAAAACGCCGGACAGGGAAATTTCTTTCTATACCTACGCCCTACCAGAGAAGCGTAATCTTCGTGAGGTTGCAAGAGGACTTCTTAAGGAACTCGAAACCACAGACATTTTTGACGACATTAAGGCACAAATCTACCCGATCCGTGAAATGCACAGAATGCACCACTAGATTGACAAGAACCGTTTTCTTGTGGTATGTTCCGAAATACAACACAGTACAATGTCGAATGCGAATGACCTCATTAATTGACGTCGTATTCCACCATATTCGATACAAGGAATCACCAATATGGCGTCGATTTCATTCGCATTCGACAGTGTACTGTGTTGTATTTCGGAACATACCCTTGATCTCTGCCTTGTCATCCTGAACTTATCTCCGGAAGACAATGGGATTTTCAATGTATGACGTATCTGCTATCTAACAGGGATTGCCGTAGAAGGCTACGTTATAGAGGTATCGATGATCAATGCCATTGATGACAATTGTACGGCCACTTCGCCAGAAATTGCTACGCGACGCCTAGGCGCGTCAAGTGTCTAGGTGACCACGGCACTACCGACTGCACCCGCACACCCGAGACGCCAGAGCCTCCAAGCTGCGTTAATTGCGGCGAAGAGGGACACTTAGAGAACTATCGCGGGTGTTGCAAAGCGCCGCGACGCAAACAGCGCGGAGGCAAAAGCCGTTACAGATGTGCGGATCAGCCCAGCTGTCGCATTTTCGGCTGCCTGCTCCCAAACATGCACCATCTTCAGTATCCCTCCTCCCACCCAACGCGTATCTAAAGCCTCCAGCAATTGTCGCCTCACGGCCAATGCCGCCTCCTCAGGCCCCCAAACCTAAGCCGCAAGGCTCATCTTCTTTCGCCGCTGACTTCTCTCTAGTTTGCGGCTTTATCAGTAACATAAACTTCGCTGAATTATCTTCCTTGGCCCACAAGCTCCGCTGAGGTACCACCTCCCAGGACAAGCTCAACGCAACGAGTGAGCATATAGGACTAATCGATGCAATCTGGTTTTTCCAGTGCGCCTAAAAAACAATACTCAAAACCATAATGCTTGTACAACCGCAAGGTAGACTTTCTGACTAATAATTTCTTAAATTTACGCGAACACTGCACATTGAATAAAACTAAATTTACGGATTTTATCGCGTTTATTTAACTGATTTTACTTATTTTTAATTCCCGACGTTTCGGTTGCTTTACAGCACCAATGGTCACGGGGGGGGGGACTGAGATGTTTGACATCCCAATGTCATAGTTAGCCCGGCTACCTTCAGTTTTTTGATATTAATTTTTCGGTTCGATTTACGCCTAACGAGCTTATAGTATCTTGAAGTCTTGCAGTTGTATGCTTGGGTTTGGGTATAATTTTGTTAATTATAGGATCCCAAGCAGATGGTAGCACCCATCCATCTTCTCTATTGAAATTAGGATGTTTTTTAATTTCAATAGCCTCACTTATCATTATTATTTTATCCTTGGTAGGAATCGGTGTTCTTTTGCGAGGACTTGTGGTTTATCAAATCTGATGTAATGGTGGGGACTATCTTGAATATGTTCACAGACTGCAGACTTCCCGGAGCGTCGGTGCTTCACGTCAGCTATATGTTCTTTCACACGGGTTTTTATCGATCTTTTTGTTTGACCTATATAAGAGACCACATTCACAATTCAAATTCAAGAGAGGCCAAATTCGTCACTAGTTAAAAGTGTGTGCAAACTGTCCCTTAGGCACAAGCTCCACCTCTAAAAAGTTTACGTAAGACCTATCATGTCCTAAGTTTACGTAAGACCTATCATGTCCTAAGGGTAGCCTTCGCACACATAGCTCATAAACGTTGAACGACCTACAAGTAATCCAAAATAGATTAATTCGCACCGCCGCCGGAGCTCGCGCTACTTTGAGAGCGCTGAGACATTTCTCCCAACCCGTTAGTGGTAAACGCAGCAACCCACGCTCCGTTTCAAAACGTGAAGCAAAACCTCCTTAGGCCCCGCAACGTTTTAAATGAACCCTCAGTCCCACTAGATTCCGACGACACAAATGTCGCCGGCCCGTCACACATAGACACTACACATTCACTTAGTGCCACAAACACAGATAGGACAACGGATGGGACACAGCAAGTCCGCAGACGGGCAGCCGCGTATTCCTCCACATCACGTGCACACCATACACCCGCGTCCCTGGGCAATTTTCACCGCCCAGAACATCGAACTACACGAGTTAGCCGTCACAGCCGGGGCTTACCACCCTCCGTTCGGATGGTCGTTAAATAACTCTTTCACGTGCACAGTCATAGAAATCATCGTTACGCAAGTAACGATGCGGAATGTATGAATTCACTTTTTTTAAAAGCCCTGAGTCCTACAAAGTTGTAAGAGCCGCATAGGCTATCAGTATCAACATCATCGAAACCAGAGGTTTGTAAAATTTTTAAAAGTTAAGTAATTGTTATTCAATTGTTATTTTAAATAATATTTTATCTCCTAAAAGTTAAAAGCAGAGCAATCAATGGAAAACATAATATAATAAAGAGCGTTCTAATCATGGAGTCTAATCGTAATGAATTTGAATTTGATTTTTAAATTTCTGAGTAAAAATGACAAATGATTGTACAGCCTACTTAATAGGTAGCGGTAATTGTAGCCTATAAACAGCCTGTATCAATCCTCGTTGAATACCTGCTATTTCACTTCAGCTTTAGTAGAATTCTACTTGAGTAGAATGTCTCTTATAAAAAAGTATCCCTATTTATGTTTTTTTTTAAATAGGATAGGGTGATAAACGAGTACACAGGCCACCTGATGGTAAGTGGTTGCTGTGGCCCATAGAAATCTACATCTATCTTCGATTACGAATCAAAATGCAGATGCGTTGTCACTCGAAACCGTTACAGTAAAGTAACAGCCTTAAAATATTAGCTGCAGAGTTTGAAGCTTCTGTCTTGAAGTTTATAGAAGAGTAGAGCAAAGCTCGCTATACTCCATGCACTTTAGCGGACTTCACACATATACGAAAATATTTTAATTCTAAGTCACTCAAGTTTCCGTAGGGAGTTTTTGTTCATAAACTCACACGTGGTAAATCAGTATTTTAAATTGTGATAAACTTGTCAAATTATATTATATAATTTCTAAAAGATATGATCAAGTTTTGCTGAATATTTTCGGCGATTAACTGCAGAATGAGATTCATATACTCTAAGCTTTTATTAAACTTGCAATGTGTGTATGTTTGCTAGGTAGTACATTGGACCCCGCTAATTTTAGACCTATTTCTGTACTGCCAACACTTAGTAAAATTTTTGAAAAAATTATTCTTGATCAATTGTTAATTTTTTTTAATGTAAATAAATTACTTCATAAAAATCAATTTGGTTTCACAAGGGGTCGCTCGACAACTGATGCTGGTGTTGAGCTGATTAAATATATATTTAATGCATGGGAGAATTCACAGGATGCTTTGGGTGTGTTCTGTGACCTATCCAAAGCCTTCGATTGTGTTCACCATGAAACATTAATCAGGAAACTTCAACACTACGGTGTAAGAAATGATGCTCTTAAATTAATTATTTCATATTTAAATGACAGAACACAAAAAGTTGTTATTAATAGTATGAGTTCTTCCGGGTCGATTGTACAAATGGGCGTGCCTCAGGGCTCAATTTTCGGTCCCTTTCTGTTTCTTGTATATATTAATGACTTACCTTACATAGTAGGGGATAACCATGATATAGTATTATTTGCTGATGATACTTCATTAATTTTCAAATTAAAACGACAGTTATTAAATTACGACGAAGTAAATAATGCTATAGCTAAGTTAGTCAATTGGTTTAATGTTAATAATTTGCATTTGAATGGAACTAAAACTACTAATGTATGAAATTCGTAACTCCTAATGTTAAACATGTCAATACCAATGTAATTTTAAATGGGGGGGCAACTGAGTCTTGTTGATACCACCATTTTTCTTGAAATCACACTGGACGCAAAGTTTCAATGGCTCCCCCATATATCAAAACTAGCTAGCAGACTTATTTCTGCAGCATATGCTGTAAAAAAGATTAGAACTCTTACCAGTGTTGAAACAGCTAGAATAGTTTACTTTAGTTATTTTCATAGCATTATGTCGTATGGTATTTTGCTATGGGGACACGCGACTGACACTGAAATTATATTTATTTTACAGAAGAGGGCCATTAGAGCAATATATAATTTAAAACCAAAAGAGTCACTGAGACAAAAATTTAAGGAAATTCATATATTAATTCTGGCCTCTCAATACATTTATGAAAATGTTATGTACGTACACAAAAATAAAAGTAGTTTTGCGAAAATAAGTGATATTCATTTTGTAAATACTAGGAGCAAGTGGTAGTAGCGAGTCAGTAATTCATTCTTGGGGCATATATATGATGGACGATTGCTTTTCAACAAAATCCCAGAAAATATACAAAATTTGTCATACACAAAGTTAAAAAATGTTATTAAACTAAGTTTGTTTAAAATGGGTTATTATAATATTAAGGAATTTATAGATGATTTTTACCCCTGGAAAGGGTGATCGCTGCCAAGCTATTTCTAATTTGTCTTGTGTTGTTGATTGTAAACATGATTGTAAGCTATTATTAAAAAAAAATAGTCCCGCTGGGTTTCTTGCTGGTTTTTCCCAGGACAGAGGTTTTTTTTGCGAACCAGTGGTAAATTAAAAAAGTGACTTTCAATAAGTATTTTTATAATCTACATTGAATACAAAAGTTTCTATTTCTATTACTATTTCTAGGGTCAAATTTATCTTGCAACTGAATTTTAAAACAGTTATCCTAAAACAACTGAACTGAAATTTTGCATACATGTTAGGTTTGACTAACAATGCATGGTTAGCTAAGTGACGTCATTCTAAATCAAATATGGTGGACTAGTTATTTTCTATGCACTATCTTGATATGGGTACCAAATGAAAGGGTTTTAAAATGACGTCACCGAAAGATGGAGAACAATGATTTTTTATGCACCTCAATGATATGGACATCAAATGAAAGGGTTTGCTGAGAAGAATACAAATAAAATGACGTCCATATTCAGCAGCTCTTCGAGGAATGGTGTGCTACTAAATTCAAAATGGTGGAAAACAAAATGGCCACCATACCAATTTTAGAGAGTAGGTTTAAATATTATAATAAGGTCAACTGATGGCGAAAAAAATTTCAAGTTGGCGGATCAACAATGACGCATTAAATGAATTGAACAGATTGAAAAACATGTTCAGTCATAATAATAAGTTAATTAAGAGTAAAAAATACATTTTTAAAATCAAGCTTTAATTTAAATGCTCTCAAAAAAAACTTTAATTAAATCAATCGCGACAAGCTTTTATATCATATAAATTGTGTAATGCAATAAATTGATTGATTTAATTTAAACTTTATTTTGTTCTTTTTAGAGGATTGAAAAAGCTTGTTTATAAAAATGTATTTTTTACTATTAATTTTTAAATTTGTTTTACTTGTTGGCACTGTAGGTCTATTTCCAATAGATAAATTATGTGTATTTTTTAACTCGTATACGACCGTTTTTGATGGTATAATAAATTAAAAAAGGAATGCAATGAAATGCATATAATAAATACAAGATGGTAAATTTCCTATCTTTTAAAATCAATGATAGTCAGGTTATCTTTTAATCTACTACCATTTCATCGTTATTTTGTTAGAGTATATCATGGCGTCCTCTTATTTGTGATTTTTGTCCGCCAAATTACTTTTCGTTTTCTCTTTTTTTTTAAATTTAAACCACACAAGTATTTTCATTTGTATCGCTAACGTGTTTAACATTTATAAATTTAAAGTAAAAGTCAAAGTCTAAATATTTTTATTCATAATAATTGTCCTTTACAAAGCACCTTTGGAAAGTAAAATCTACGCCATCGCTTCAACAACTCTCTGCTGCGGGAGACCTTGCACATGGACAAACATCAAGACCCGGAACAACTATACGTAGGCCGTTCACATTCTATATGATAATGAATTTACTAGCATAATTACATTCCTTTCCTTTATAATAAGTTTAAAATAAGCTATGTACAAATTTTACAAAACAACAACTATAGGTACTTCATTGATCTCTTTACTAAAAAAAACCATGGGGGCGAGAATCAATAAACTCTTTGAAAGCGGTTTGGACTGCCTCATCAGAGTTCAATTTTTATCCTGGTAAGAAGTTGTCCAAATTCCGGAAACAATGGTTAATCTGTGAGAGCAAGGTCTGGGGAGTACGGTGGATGTCGCAGACATTCCAATTGTAGCTCATCTAACTTAGTGGTTGTTTGTTGTGCAGGTCTTGCGTTGTCGTGAAGCAGCAGTGGTCTAGAGCGACCAATCTCGGTTGTTTAGCAGCTAGTTCTTCCTTCATGGTTTGCAGTTGCTGACAATAGATATCTGCCGTAATCGTTTGGCCAGATTTTAGAAAGCTGTAGTAAACGACACCAACGCTAGTCCACCAAACTCACAAGTAACTTTTTCTGAGTCAATTTTCGTTTAGGGCAGGATTTGGCTGGTTCTCCAGGGTTCAGGCATTGTTGAAGAGCGCTTCCGATTATCGTACAGTACAGTTTACTTTCCCGATTTGCTTCTAGTAGATTAATTTATTTATTTTTATTTATTTAACTTCATATACACAGATGTGTATAAGCGGACTTAACTAAAACTAAAAAACTTATCTACCAGTCTACCTTAGAGTAGTGCAGAGATAAAAGAGGTAGGCGTAATAAGAAGTATGTACAATATATATAAACTCATACATATATAAGCGTATAAATATATACACATATAAACATAATGTAAGTATATATACATAAAATTAAACATATATATATTAAATATAATATTAAACACGGCTAACTACGAACGCTAAGTTGATTCTGCCATTTTATTGACGAGCAGTTCTAGCACTTTAGATTTGAACGAAATCCGGTTTTCGACACTCCTGATTTCGGAAGGTAGAGCGTTCCAAAGAAGAACAGATTGAACAAAGAACGATGATTGTACAAAGTTAGTACTAAAACGGGGGCACTGAAGCAAAAGGTTATTACTAGAACGGAGAACTCTATCATGGTTGGAGCTAAGATATTGAAAATGAGGAGTTAAATAAGATGGAGGATTAGGAGACATCAAGATAGAGTAAAGAGTAGTGAGGGCACGTAGAGTACGGCGCTGACGAATGGGTAACCAGTTAAGTTGAGATTATCACTTAATTATCACTTACTCCGAAGCATGCAGCTATCTCTGAAGTGCTTTGTGATGGATCCGCTTCCAAAATAATAATGAATTTATAAATTTGAATTTGGAATTCTTAACGAAGGAGGAGATATTTCAGATCAAAGTGGTCAGTACAACAAAACGCTAATATCATATGTAAGCAAAAGTATGAGGTTGACAAACGAGCACACATTCCACCAGATGGTAAGTGGATGCTGTAGCCCATAGACATCTACATTTAACCTCGATTAAGAATCAAAATGCAGATGCGTTGTCATCCTTGAGGACTAAGACGAAAAGCCTCGATTCCAGTAAAACGGGTCTCCGGTTCTCTACACTCACCATACGAAACGCAGCAGCATTAAGCTGTTATTTTACGCTAGTATTCTGTGAGAACGTGGTTCCTCCCCGGTCGAGCCGACCAATTCATGCTACAACCATAATATCGACAGCATGGCTCTACCACGTTGAAACCTAAAGAGTTGCTCAGACAAAAATGTAAGGAAATTAATATACTAACTTTGGTCTCTCAATAAATTTATGAAAATGGAATTTACGTATACAATTATAAAAGTAGTTATACAAAAATAAGTGATACTCATTCTCTAAATACTAGGAACAGACACAAGCTAGTAATACCAGTTAATCGACTCCACCGAGTCAATAATTCATTCTTGGAGCGATATATACGCTTTTGCAACAAAATCCCAAAAATATACAAAACTTGACTTGTAATAAATTCAAAAAATTAATTATACTAAGTTAAAAAGATTTACTATAATATTAAGGAATTGATGGATTATAATAACCCTTGGGAAATGTGATTGCTACCAAGCTATTTCTAATTTGGTTTGTGTTGTTAATTGTAAAATTTTTTATTGTACGCTGTTATTTTTTTTAAAGTCCCGCTGGATTTTTTTACTAGTTCTCCCCACGACAGAGGACCGAACCAGTTGCAAATTAAAAAAAAAGTGATTTTCAATAAGTATTATTTATAATCTACATTGAATAAAAAAAACCTGTTTCAGTTTCTGTAGATGTGTGCGGGATCCAACCCGCGTCCCATAGTACTTTGCCAAACGCTACTGAATCGTCACTATACAATAACAGATAAATTTTATGAAAAAAATAATAGTCCCGTTTGCTAGTATCTCGACACAACAATGAAATCGTCTACGTACATAGAAATGTCGGGCAAGATTTTCCCATGTCAGGTTTTCCTGACAAATATTTGAATTTGATAACTTTTCCTAGTGCCAATCTCTTCTACAAGAAGTATACCTTGTTGATTAACTCATTCTGAGTCTCTCACTCACTTTTTAATACATCTTTCTTTTGGTTTCAAGTTTAACGATCTCCAAGACAAGTAATAGATTGATGAGGAGTCTATTTGTCTTACGACAGAATACCGCCAGTTATATTAAGTTCATGAATTTGGAAAACAAAACACGAGGTGCGCTCTAAATTTCCCTCCAAAAGTGATAAATGTGGCGGCCATTTAATTGAAGTCTCAAGTCATTCAAGTCACGTCAAGTTACGCACGTGCGCAGAGCGATTCGGTGCCAAGGATAATGAATTAACTCAAGTAAAACACTTTAAGCTATTTTAATTCCATTTCTTTAAACAGCGACATTATTTAACGTTATTAGTAATTATATAGGGGAGTTATCTACTTGTTTCTTATAATATTTTTATAGAGCTGCTCTATATTGATCTCTTTATTTATTGGTTTGGGTCTTTATATTTGAAATAAAGTATTATTTCCTGTTTTGCTGAATTATATATTATAATATTTTCATGTAATCTTTATTTATTATTATATATAATAATAAATAAAGATTACATGAAAATATTCGGTGTGTATTTTATTCTACGAAGCGCAATATTTCTCAATATCCTTTTTATATATTTTATTACATCTAAGAGTTTCAACATTGATATTAAAGAAAAGAAAAAAATACTGTATAGTCTGTTGATCGTGAGTGATCTGTGTTCCCGTTTGTTTATATACAGTAGCGGGAGATCAGAACCTTCAGTATTCCGCGTGGGGTAGCGCGGTTTGCACATTCTGTATTCGTGCCGGTGCGATCTGCCGATCTCAAACTTTTATCGATGTTATGGACGATAAAACGTTTAGTATATATTTGTGCTTATTGATTTCTTTAAATTTATGTAATAAAAGGAATCACTTCTACCGAGCTGGGCTGCTGATGTCTAAAAATGGTATTTATGTTTTATTATTTAATGTCGATAAAAATATTACGCTAAATAATAAAAAAGATTTTATTTAAGAAAATATACACGGGGATACTAATAATTAGAACCTCAGTCGAATTAGAATTTTTTGAAATCAAGTGTCTTTATCATTTCTGTCATCAAATTATTAATTCCTATGTAAACAGTGATGTTCTAGATAAAGCCTATATTTCTTAAATACATTAAAATCAATTTTTTATTATAAGATTTAAGGTATACAAAGCGAAGCTTTGAAATTTGTCTCCATGTGAATAACTAATTCCTTTAAAAAAACGGTTATTCCTACAGTAGCATTTTCATCGGTTTTATCGGATTACATACATAAATCGCTCATGGAGGAATGTTTCCTGAAAATTATTTTGACAGACAATATATTACAAACACTTGTTTTTTTTTTGGGATTTCTTTAAAACGTTAAGCCACTTAAACAAATCGCAACGGTTAAAATAATTATTTTTGTAATAAAATATTCATATTATATAAAAATACATATATTAGGGCATTTTTAAACACAAGTGAAATTAAATGCCTTAACTTAGTGTGTTACATCAATGTTTAAGTTATGTAACACATTAAGTTATATATATTATTATGTACAAGCGACTCGCCTCGGCGTCGCTTGGTAAGGATCTATTGATACAGCGTTCTTTAGATTTAAGAAAAAAACGTCCCTTAGATTAATAATAATAAATAAATAATAAATAATAAACTATTTATTTCCTCTTCATAAAAAGTGAGAAGTGAGTGAAAGAATTTTGAATTTCAATTTTTTGAATTTTTCTTCACAAAAAGTAATTTTAGAGTAAACAATTTGCCATACTTAGGTTAGCTTTGTGAGAGACTGGTGCCTGAAGTAGGTTTTAGTGAAAAATCATGTTATAGGTAAAACGCACTTTCACGGGTTTTATCGCGTTTAATTTCTTGATTTTTAATTCCCCGCGTTTCGGGTGCTTTCCAGCACCCATGGTCACGGGGTACTGAGGTGACTGTCGTCCCGATTTCAGTGTTAACCCGGAGTACCTCCAGCTTTTTAATTATTATTTATGATCCAATCTACGCAGAATGAACTTACTGTATCTTGAAGTCTTGTAGTGGTATGCTTGGGTTTAGTTTTAATTTTATTAATTACAGGATCCCAAGTATATGATACTACCATACCATACTACCCAGCCTCCTTCTCTATTGAAATTAGGATGTGTTTTTAAATGAATAGCCTCACGTATCATCCTTGGTAACAATCGATGTTCATTCGCGAGGATTTGTGGTCTGCCAAATGTAATGTAATAGATATGATCACAAACTTTTTTCCCGGAAATTTTATTTATTTTATTCAATTGTATATATAAACTTAAAAAAAGGCTTTAAAAAAATTATCAAATTCGATTTATCTAGAAAAAAGTTTTGAGGAAATACATAAAAAATTGTATATATATAAATTTTCACACAATAGGTTCAGTAGTCGGTGCTAAGACATATGTTTATTACAACCTCAACTTCAGAAGTTATTATGTAAAATTTATTTTATTTTGTTTAGTTCTTTAAGGTTGGCTTAAAGAACTAAAATTTAAGGTTTAAGGAAAACAGAGTATTACTACTCTGTTTTCTTCATTCACATTCTAGGTATAAATTTCATGACATAAATATGTCAAAAGTAATCATTAAATACACAATGTATATAAAAAATAAAAAAAATCAATACGCATTATTAAGCATAACTCAAAAAATATTATGAATTAGCATGAGAAGCACCAGCTTTCAAATAAAAAAAGAATTATCAAAATTACGTACAAAAAAGTTATGAAGTAACACACAGAGTTGAAAAATAGTATAGTATATCAAATAGTGAATTTACGTCTGACTTATATTAAAAATGCTAGGTCATAGTCCTAACAGTGCAGGAGAGCATTTAAAACCACCATCATACCTACCTGATACCAAACCACAAGTGAACATGATCCTCTTAGGGATCTATTTTATATTATATTATGGTTGTAGCACGAATGGGTCGACTCGATCGAAGTAGGACCACGCTCTCACAGAATATCATCGTAAAATAGCGGCTTAATACTGCTGTGTTTCTTGTGGTGAGTGTAGAGATCCGGAAACTATTTTTTACTGGAAACGAGGCATTCCATCTTTGTCCTCAGGGTTGACAACAAATCTGCGTTTTGATTCTTAATCGAGGATAATAAATGTAGATGTCTATGGGTCACAGCATCCACTTAGCATCAGGTGGACTGTGTATTCATTTGTCACACTTATTCATTTTTTTATAGAAGAGGGGGCAAACGAGCATGCGGCTCACCTGATGTTAAGTGAATACCGCCGCCCATTATAAACCGCAACACCAGGGGAATTGCAGGTGCGTTGCCGGCCCTTTAGAAAGGAGTACGCTCTTTTCTTGAAGGTCCCCGGGTCGTATCGGTCCGGAAAAATCGCTGGTGGTAAGCTATTCCACAGAGAGGTTGTACGCGGAAGAAAACTGCTCTTGAAACGTACAGTGGTGGACCGCCAAGCATCCAGATGGTGTGGATGGTATCGAGAAGTTTGCCGCGTAGTGCGTTCACGAAATTTGGCGGCTGGGATTAATCCGAACAATTCCTTAGAGCACTCTCCATGGTATATGCGAAAGAAAATGCAAAGAGATGCAACATCTCTTCGCAGTGCCAGTGAATCGAGCCGATCGGAAAGCACTCGGTCGTCGACGATTCGAGCCGCTCTGCGCTGGATGCGGTCAAGTAGAAGGAGCTGGTACTGAGGAGCCCAGCCCAGAGATGGGAACAGTATTCCATGTGCGGCCGACCTGTGTCTTGTAAAGTTGCAGGCGGTGCGCCGGCATGAAATATAAATGTCCCGCTATGCTGAGCACGCCAAGCTTTTTAGAGGCCAATTTGGCCTTCTCTTCTAAGTAACCACGAAACTGCACGTCACTCGATATGTCGACGCCGAGGATTCCGATACTGGCTGAGGCAACAAGGGGAGTGTCTTGAAATTGAGGAGATATAACAAAGGGGTTCTTTTTAGCGGATAACGCGCAAACTTGTGTCTTCTGGGGGTTAAACTGGACTAGATTTAGTCGTCCCCAATTCGAGACTCTGTTCAGCAAAGACTCGACTTCAGACACAAGTTTGTCCCGGCACTCGGAGACGTTTTCCCGAGTAATATTGGGTCGGCCGGTGTATAGAGCATCACCAGTGCTGTCATCCGCATAGCAATGAATGTTACGGGTTTGCAACATATCATTGATATGCAGAAGAAACAGCGTTGGCGATAGCACGCAGCCTCGTGGAACACCAGCATTAATAGGCTTGCAATCGGAGCTTGCACCGTCTACAACGACCTTGATGCCCCGATGACTGCAAGAAAGCTGGTGATCCAGTCCCACAATTTCTCGGGAAGCCCATAGGAAGGGAGCTTCGAAAGAAGCGCTTTGTGCCAAACCCGATCGAAGGCCTTCGCAATGTCTAAACTAACGGCCAATGCCTCCCCCTTGGACTCTACTGCCTCCGCCCATCTGTGAGTTAGGTAGACCAGAAGATCACCAGCTGACCGATCACGGCGAAAACCGTATTGGCGGTCACTAATCAGCTGGTGATCCTCAAGGTACCTCATGAGCTGGCAGTTTACAATGGACTCCATTGTTTTGGAGAACAAGGAGGTGATGGCGATAGGCCGGTAGTTGGACGGGTCTGAGCGGTCGCCTTTTCTAGGGATCGGGTGGATGAAAGCCGACTTTCATGATTTTGGGACTACGCCTAGGGAGTAGGAGTACCGGAAAAGACGCGTTAAAACCGGTGCCAACTCTGGAGCACACGTCCTCAGCACAATTGGAGGGATTCCGTCAGGCCCACTCGACTTGTGGATGTCCAGGGAGAGGAGTGCTTTGCGAACCGAGCGCTGTGTGAACTGCACTTCCGGCATGGAGCACGCACACCGCGGGATGGTCGGCGGCGTACTCCCCCCGTCATCGAGAGTCGAGTTGGACGCAAAGAAAGAGCCTAGAAGATCAGCTTTCTCCTTTGCGGTATGGGCCAGTGAGTCGTCCTCCCTGTGCAGAGATGGAAGAGATGGCTGACAGAAATTCCCTTGGACAGCCTTGGCGAGAGACCAGAATGCACGGGTTCCAGAAGGAAGGCGAACTATCTATAAAAAAAATCAACTAATCATCATGTTATAACAATAAATTGCGTAATTCTCTTGTTTTCTAGTTTAAATGTTTAGACAGAGTCTCTCAGATCCTTATCCACGACGCCACAGTCATATATTTTACCTAAACTACATTTTAGTCTGCATATTTTCCAAGGTCCGTCTCTATTGAAATTCTTTATTGAAACAAATTCTAGCTTAAAACTGATACTAGCTAATTTATATTAAGACAAAGTGCAAGCTAAAAGTTGAGTAAGAATACTTACCCTCAATAGACCATATCAAAAAGTTCTGACCTACAAAGTCACTTTTAATGAGTTCGACCGTAAGTTATGAGAAAACAACGAACATCAGCCTTCGTTATTCATAAAAATAAATTATTTTTAGTGTTAAATTCCTAAAGATTACCTTCCTTCACAGTGAACTGGTACATAAAGGCTGATGGGATAGATGACAATCATAATAACATCGTTATGTTAGTAGGTTCGGTCGTGAGTTTGAATCTGCCATTTGACTACTTAAGTGCCACACTGGGTTACTAAATGACAGGAGTTTTTGTAACATGTCCGGAATTTTAGCCTTCATTATAGAAAACGGGGAAAATTGGAAACTGTCAGGAATTTTTTCAATAGAAAGGGAAAAATATAAGATATTATTGTTTATAATAATAAAAAATAATAGATAATAAATTTATCCAATCTCAACAAAAAAAAATGTTTCATTCATCTGATCTGGTAGGATCTGTTTACTGCTGGATATTGGGCATATGAAAATTAATGAAAACGCAAGGATTTTGCCGGGAAAATTCATTTTCCGACCTGGTAAGACTGGTCGTAAGCAATGTTCTTTCGCGAGGATTTGTGGTCTATCGAATCTGATGTAATGGCGAGGTCGTCTAGGATATGATCACAAACTGCATACTTCCCGCCACGTCAGCTATATGTTTTTTTACTCGCGAAGGAACATCGATTCCTGCCAAGGATGATACGTGTGGCTATTGAAACTAAAAAACTGTCCCGACATTTAGACCGGGTTTACATTTTGAAAAGTGACAAGTGCAACTGACAAATAAAAAGTGCTTAGTGCGTACTTTATTCACACTTATCACTTGTTACTAATTCACTTGTAAATAATTTTGCCTGCTCACACGCACTAAGCACTTGGCATTTATCAGTTGCACTTGCTACTTGCACTTGTCACTTCTCAAAATCTAAGCCAAGCCTTAGGGTGATTTCCAGCAATTAAAAACAACTACAATTAAACGGGATTAAATCCGTAAAAGTAGTTTTTTTATTGTGTAGTGTACACGTAAACGTAAGAAATCATTAAAATGATTCCAATTTTTTTTAAACTTATGATCAGGTGGACTGTAAGTTTACTTCAGTTTTGTAAAAAAAATTCTAGAAAGGGCTAGAATTATTGTCCTTCGTTTCTATCATCAAAGAAAATGTTTTGAATATTTTGAAAATTATTTTAATGGAAAATACTAGCGTAGTGAGTGATATGCGCAAAAAATTAAGACGTGAAATTGATGGCACGGATTGCTTTTAATAATTCTATTGAATAATATTTTAAACTTGACGGATTTTGATAAATGAAATACAGCCGTTGTATTTTTTTAATAACGATAAAAACTGACACCATACTTTTTCTTTTTTTCTTGATACAAAATCTCAGACCGACAAAGAAAAGATGGTGAAGCGCTTCATACATTTCAAAAGATGCCATAACTGCTTATGCTCATCTTCTTGACATGCATAAACCTTTCTTCTTTCTTTATCAACACACAAAATTTCACTGTTTAACGCACACATGTGCACTTAACCACAACTGACCATGTGGTGGCCGTGTAAGAATATCCACTAGCCATATCTCTCCCATGGGTGTCGTAAGAGCCGACGGAGGGAAACAGCCAGGAGATGGGCAGCAGTGTCTTTCTGATAACAACCAAAAATAAAAATAAAAACTGCAACTATGGCAAATATTCCACCCTATGAGAAAATCTATGGGATTGGTACTGGCTCCTTTTGGTTTTATAAGTTGTAGAGCCACGCTGCAGCTATATTATGGTTGTAGCATGAATGGGTCGAATCGACCGGGGCAGGACCACGCTCTCACAGAATACCAGCGTAAAAGAACGGCTTAATGCTGCTGTGTTTCGTATGGTGAGTGTAGAGAACCGAAGACCCGTTATACTGGAAAAGAGGAATTCCACCTTAGTCCTCAGGGATTACAACGTATTTGCATTTTAATCCTTAATTAGGGATAAAAGTAGATGTCTATGGGCCACAGCATTACTTTTACTTCAGGTGGACTGTGTGATCGTTTGTCTAAATGTCTAAAATAAAATCAGGTTGCAACGGTGATATGCACCCAAAACCACGTTATGGGTTGCAAATAATTTCAGATACATGTGTGTATGCGAGTGTGAGCTCATATAATAGGCTGAGCATGGTATTGGTTTGGTTTTTGCGTCACATAATATCTTCAGCAGCGCAGGCAGCGCCCCTTCTTTTTTCTTTCTTGGTGTGAGTACGGAATTAAATAAATATTTTGTATGGCATTTATAACTTATTTTAACACCCTCCTAATTACCATTATAATAGAGTTGCTCGATGAAATTACTTTTACGTAGTTACACGGTTTTTACGTAGGTACAACCAAGGCCGACAGGTCAAGTGCCATGACCGTTGAACCTGGTAAGAAAAGAATAAAGATTATGTTTCCGATTGTTATTGGTTTGAGTAAATTATAGTTATGAGGAATATGCTCAATGCTGCATTTATAATAGCATTTTAATGGTTTACGATGGTGTTTTCTTACGTGGTAGAGTCACGCTAGATCTATATTATGGTTTTAGCACGACAGTGTCTTATCGACCGGGGAAGGACAACGCTCTAACAGAATACTAGCGTAAAATAGCAGTTTAATGTTGCCTTAATGTTTCGTATGGTGAGTGTAAAGAATCGGAAACCCTTTTCACTGGAAATGAGGCATTCCATTTTCTATCTTAGTCCTCAGGAGGTGGCAATGTACTCAGCGTTTTGACTCTTAATCGAAAATAGATGTAAATGCCTATAGACTACAGTATTACAGTATTCTATATACTGTTATCCTTGAAAAACCAATCTTGTCTTTTATTACTGACTACAAAGTATTAGCAAAGAATATAATATATTATTACTACGTAAAAAGATATCTGTATTCTTTTGCGAGGATTTGTAGTCACAAACGAGCACACAGATAAATGGATGCTGAGGTCTAAAAGTATCTTCATTTATAGTCAATTAAGGATCAAAGTGCAAGTGCGTGCCACCCCTGAGGACTAAAATGGTATATCTTTTTTTCAGTGAAATGGTTCTCCGATTCTCTACAATCACAATAATAAATACAGCAACTATAAGCTGCTATTTTAATTTCGTACTGTGTGAGAGCGTGGTACTAGCCTGGTCAAGCCGACCCATTTGTGCTACAACCATAATATAGCTGCAGCGTGGTTCCACCACGTGTAGTCTCTTAAGTTTATAGACTATAAGTTCTCTCTGCGTAGTCTTGATTAAATATGACATTGGGAAGTGTAATTCCTGCTGAAAAGAGAATATAAGCAAATTACAACTTCAGCACCAGCAGATTTGCAATTGCGTCTGAAGCTGCAATGCTCGTCTGCCCCCTCTTACCAATAAATACGTGTAAAATGTCTTCCTTTCAATATGTATCCTTTAATATAGTGTCAAAATTTGTTCTACTCTCGTGGTAACGTCCTCTGGACGGACGCTCCTCTTTTTTGCAAATTTATAGCACTTAATTGTTAAGTTAGAAGTGACAGTAGTCTAATAATGGTCGGGTGCGGACCGCGAATCAAAAGGTGGTGGGTTCGAATAAGCGATTCGACTAATGTGGTAAACAACTCCTAACACAAGCGTTTTAAGTTTACCAGGAGTCGTTAAAGGTAATGTTACTAATATTAGTAGCATTGTTAGTATTTTACCAGAGTTCCTAAGTGCTAAAGATTTCAAGAAGACCATGTCTAACGCTCGATCAAACCATCTGCGTCAAGGGCACTTTATAATTTTATCCATATAATTTAACCCACGCTTTATCGCATAATGTAATGGAATTAAAAGAGCCGGATATCAGCTGTTGTGTGTACTTAGTACCATTCTTATACGTCGTATTGTCCGACCACTATGTGCCGGATAAATGACCGATTCAACTTTACAGAATACGTGACGAGCTTAATGGGTGGGCAGATTGTTTTCTAAGGATTTAACGATTAATGGGGAATAATTCCTCATTCGTATGCGTTGATGTGTTAAAATGATAACATGGCTTTTGATTTGAACAATAAAAATTTTGTGGCGCTACCTTAAAAACTTCTTTATTTCTTTCTTTACTTTTTATAGAATTAAGGGTGACACATAAGCACACAGTCCACCCGATTGTGAGTGTATGTTGTGACGTATAGACAGACACCTACATCTTACACTACAGTTCATAAAATGTCCACTGTTGATCAAAGGCATCCCTAAAACATTGTCTCATAGCTCATCAGTGAGACATTTTTACCACGCTAGGCAGACAGATTGGCAACCCCTTTTTTATTAGAAAAAAATATTATTAAAATATTTATGTACATAACATAACATACATGAAATATACTATTAAAAAACTAATAACTTAATTCCTACTCCCCGTGGTATCGTGCCAAGAACACTGGCTGCGTTTCCTCGCTGTAAGGCTATACTTAGCCTTTAAACAAGAAAAGAACCAGCTCTCTTAACAAAAGCAGCAACGACTAGTCACGGATAGAGTTCCTCTTTAGGAATTTTAGCGCATGTGCATCTCACGGACCGCAACTCCACAGCAAATGGTACAAACAGGTAGTCATCACTCAGAGACTCATGTTTGCGTCACTCAGTTCAACTGCCTCTGATGCCGCCCCGGCTCTAGAAGAATAGAATAGAAGAATTAAAGACTACATATGTAATGAATAGAAGAATTAAAGCCACAATATCAGAATGTGAAGTTATATCATTCTTTATATATTATTTATTATAAACAAATTAAATTAAAACATTAGTTATTTTTTATTCTTTAAAATCGATTTTTACTTTTAAAAGTTAAAGTAAATTATCAAAAGTTTATTTCCTTTTGAACAGACTAAAGAATATCACAATCTCAATGTCTTCTTAATAGCTCCATTAAAAACTTATTCTTCCCGTATTTAACCACACTTAGGGGTAGAACTATTGCTCTACATTTATGTGGGACCACCCCTGTAGTACAACCTATTTATTAAAAAAAAACGGTTTACCACTGACGAACACCTATTTAATTAAAAAATCTTCAAAATCGGTTCAAAGTTGACGAACATACATCAAGTGAATTGTGGACCTCCTCCTTTTTATAAAGTCGGCTAAAAAGGGTCTGCGGTTCCTCCACACACCATGCAAAACACAGGTACAGGTACTATTTCATGCTGGTATTCTGTAAGAGCGTGGCCCTACCTACGATCGAGCGGAACCAGTCATGCTTCAACAATAACGTCCTACAGCGGGGCTCTACTTCGTGAATAGATACTCGTATTAAGTTCGCTTGAGCAAACAAAAAACAAGAAGAGACAAAACCCATTTGTTTTTAACTTTCTTTTTTTGGAGTTATTAAAATGAGCCCGATATTTGAGAGTCCATATATTTCAAACTGTGCTACACGTGACGTGGCAGACATGATAGAGCCGTGGTAGCTCAGATGGTTAGCGCTCGTTGTAAATTTCACAGTACGCGAGCAAACCGGGTTCGATCCCTGCCGGTACCATTGAAATTGTTAATTGCAATTTTAAGTGCTGATTTGCCACGTGCTCGGCGGTGAAGGAAAACATCGTGAGGAAACTCGCATGTCTGAGAAATAAGAAAAAAAATATTTCGAAGACATGTGAAATTCGCCAACACGCATTGGGGCAGCGTGGCGAACAATTACTTGCTTAGGGCAAGTAATTGTTGTGTGACCCTCTCAAAATTGAGCAGAGGCCTGTGCCCAGGAGTATACTAATATTACAAACACACTGCCACGTTTTTAAGTCCTTGGAGTCTAATAACTTATCGAATTATGTGTCAAAGTCAAAAATATTCAAAATTGGCTTTTACGTGGAGAGCCACACTGCGCTAGATTATGGTTGTAGCACAAATGGATTGGCTCGACCGGGGAAGGACCACGCTCTCTCAGAATACCAGCGTAAAATAGCAACTTAATACTGCTGTGTTTCATATGGTGAGTGTAGAAATCCGGAGACCCTTTTTACTGGAAATAAGGCATTCCATCTTATTACTCAGAGGTGACAAGACCCGGGTTCGACTCCGCCGGCACCAACGAAATTGTTAATTGCAATTTTAAGTGCTGATTTATACCACGTGCTCGGCGGTGAAGGAAAATCTCGTGAGGAAACCTGCATGTCTGAGAAATAAGAAAAAATATTCCTAAGACATGTGAAGTTCGCCAACACGCATTGGGGCAGCGCGGCACACACTTCCTTGCCCTAAAACCCTCTCAGAAATGAGGAGATTTTTATCTGCGAAGACATCATATGAAATTCCTTAATCAATATGAAATTTTTCCCCCTATTTTCCACCCTTGGGGCAAAATTTTTTCTTCAAAATTTAATGGTACCACCCTTGTGGTAAAGGCTATTTAATAAAAAAAAGAATTATTAAAATCGGTTCAGAATTTGTGAAGATATCGCGTGACAACATACAAAAAAAAGAACATACACTCGTATTGAATACCTCCTTTTTTGAAATCGCTTAAACATAAAAGTGTATGAAATCTCATTATGTCCAAGCATAATATATATACGCATAATACATATATATATATATATATATATATATATATATATATATACATCATTATATACAATATATATGTACGTTGTATGAGCGCTTTGAATTTATGCATCGAAAATATCAGTTATATTGCAGCGCGATCTTATTATAAATAGTTATACTACTACTTAGACCATTCTACACTACCAAAAATATGTATTAAAGACCGTCAGTCGTTACTTTTTTACATCGCATATCTTGAGAAGAAACAATTATCGTCTGCGAACTAATTCTATTTGATATTTGATTGCATAACGAACACGGGATTGAGTTTTAATTAAAATCGATTGTGTAGTTTTTAACACTCTTTTAGCTTGAGTATACATATGTGTGTATGTATTATGGAGTGGAACATTTTAATTTAGTTTACACCCACTATCGCTTGCCTGTATGATTTGATAATTTGCACACGTATTCAGAGTCAATGACTACATTAATTTCATGACTAGGGCTGTAAGAAAACTATTGTTACTAGATCCTATTCAAAAAACTAAGTCATAGCTCATGATCAATTTGTAATCTGTAACTAAATGAATAGCTGATAGTGAGACCAGGCTAAATATCACCTAAACCAAATTTGATAGGTAAAAAATTCAAAATGAGCCGATCGCTTATTTAAACTGTTACTTTAAAATCGGAATGGTTCTTTTTATAGAATAAGTGTGGCAAACGATCACACAGTTCATTTGATGGTATGTGGATGCTGTGGCTTATAGAAATCTACATTTATTCTTGATTATGAATCAAAATGCAGATACGTTGTCACTCCTGAGAACCAAGGTGCTTTGTTATCAATTTCAAGAGCATTAAAACAATTTCATAATCTTTTTCTTTAAAAGTAACGTTAGACGACACTTACAAGGCATTAACATGGAATAGAATAGAAATTATTATATTCATAAATTGCTGAACTATTAGACCTATACACTTGTAATTTTGCATGTCTAATTAGGACCCCTTAAATACTTAGAACTGAAATTTTATTTTATTAATAATGTCATTAAGTGCCCTTGTTATGACCCACTGAATCATTTATTAAAAATCTAGCGCACTTCTAGGTGATTTTGAAATTTGAAATTTGGCATCAAGGCTTAAAAAAATCAATTGCAAAAATCTGAAAATTAGAAATTATCGATATTTGGTGTTAACAAGATATTGACCTGAACCACTTACATCATATCTGCTTCCCATATGTCCCACCAGGTACTCATTCTCTCTATTAGGCAGGCCGCCTTACATTCGCTTACCTGTACGAGGCTGCCTCGAGAATCTCTATATAATATATAAGAACCAATTGGTGTCCGTTAGTCTCTGGCTCGATCGATTTTAATGAATTCTATTGTGTGTTTTTGACCCACTCAAATACATACAAAAGAATTCTTATTCGAGAATTTTTTTTGAATATCCTGGACGGTTTAAAATTCCTATTGGATCCTGTAGGTGGCGCTTGCCGCTTGCTGAGATCCAGAAATCACTCGTGCTATGCAGAGGCGGATCGCTAGTCTTCCAAAAACAAGGATTTATCTCCATATTCTAAAGGATTTTCTCTTTTTTCCCCGGAGTGGCCCCACCATCGCAAAGCTTGATAGGACATTCTGAGAGGCAAAAAACCAGATTTGTCTCCAGACACAAATAGTCAGACAATTGTGATATGATTCAATCTTTGCATTCCTTAATTCCTCCAATCAGGAACGCCCACCGTATCCTGGTTTTGCTTTACACGGAGGTCCTGGAATAAACTAAACACATAGTGATGGTAGCATAGCGGTAGAGTTTACTGAGTTAATAAATATAATAATACTTATTTATAATTAAGGTTTCTTAGTAAATTTTTACTGTCTTCCCCTTCTTCATCATCATCATCAGCCCACTACATCCCACTGCTGGATATATACTTTTCTCGTTAAAAAATAGTAAAGAAAGCTTATCCGATATCGATCCCCGTTTCCTGTAAAAAGGGTCTCCGGTTCTTTACATTCACCATACGAAACACAGTGGCATTGAGCTGCTATTTTACGTTGGTATTCCGTGAAAGCGTGGTCCTGCACCGATCGAGCCGACCCCCTCGTATTACTAGCTGCAGCATGGCTCTAACACGTATTTATTTCATATCATAAGATATTATCCTATTATATGACATTAATCAATAAGCAGTGTATCGCTCAAAGAAATTTTACTATTATCGTGGGGTTATTTAGGTTTATCACAGTATTTCGTTTCTGTTTTTAAACAAATTTCCAAAATTTTTGGATAAAATACAGCCTAAATCATTCCTGGCATTGCTCCTTATCTGGTCGTGAAGTTTTATCATGTTCGCATTGCTGATCCCATTGGATCAGCATTGCGAACATTAGCCCGGACATACCTACAGACAAAAATGTTACAAATGGTTGTTAATTACCTGTGCCGTGCAAGTAACCCCTCAGCTCGATATAAGGCAGTTATTTTGATATTACATACAAACACTTTAATTTTATTTATCGGTGAAGATTAGACGACTTATACTTGGACTACATCAAATTATAATATATATATATAATTTGATATATGTAAAACAATTGGCGTTAGTTATTGAAAGGCGCAGTTAGAAGTACAAGATTTTATCAGAAATATCCTCTGTTTTACATCTACAGCGGTCTATACGTTATCGTTACGTCACATTCATATGTATGGCATTAAATCTTGATCTAAGCACAATACAACACAATTATTAGTTCCGGCCAAGTTACGTGGTCATAATGTGATATACGTCTCGAACTAACTCGGACAATGTACGTCAGTATTTTATATTATTATCTTATTAGAAAATTATTTATAGATCTCGTGGGTTTAGATAGAGTGGCTCCCGTGTCCGATGCGCATTCCTGGGTTTGTCACAGATGGGGCTATGTTTTTTTCTTTTTATGATAGAGCTGCAGCTAAGGTTAAAGCACGAATGAGTCGGCTCGTCCGGGGTATACCACGCTCGCACAGAAAACTGGCGTAAAATTGCAGCTTTATGCTGCTGTGTTTCGTATGGTAGTGTAGAGAACCGTAGACCCTTTCTACTTATAACGACGCATTCTATCTTAGTCCTCATGGATGTGACAACGCATCAGCAATTTGATTCTTAATCGAGGATGAATGTAGATGTTAATGCGCCACAGAATCCATTTACCATTAGGTGGACTGCTTGCTCATTTGTCACCCTTATTCTATAAGAAACAGCAGTAAAAGTAATGCTGCTTGCAGACAGAAATGGATTAAAGGATGTCATATCCACCCGGGCGGATCCGTGGATAGAAAAGTAGTCCGAGTTAGTAAAAAAAATACGTAAGTAAGCTGGTCTTACTATCCTATTACGAAAACCAGTTTGATTTTTCGATACGGTTCCGGTTCTTAACAACTCATTCTGAGCTTAGAAGAATTCAAATAAATTGAAATTAGCCGGTATGTCGAAAACAAGTAAGCTATGGTAGCTTAGAGAATAAACATTCGCCTTAAATTTAAGGCGAAAGTTTACTCTTTATTGATTAAGCACGAAAAAACGAGTTCGATCCCCGTCGATACTGAAATAGTTATTAAGTTATTTCAAGTTATGAGTTGCCATTTTAATTATTTAATACGTCATTTAAGCATTAGTAAATACGTTATATCAGTAAAGGAAGGTCGTACGGGCAATTTATAACTTAAATTGTTAAAAGTTTCATAGAGATAAATTTAAGTAAATAAATATAACTTTAGCATCGCAATATATAATTAAACTTTATGTATGTAGTATGTAGAAGGTCCGTAAAATATGAATAGCTTTGAAAAAAAAACAAATATGTATACTTTAAATACTAGGAACAACCACAAGCTTGTAATGCCAGTTACTAAACTATTAGTAACACAGAATTACCACAGAATTAATAATTTATTTATAGGGCAATGTATACCCTTTTACAACAACATTTTAGAAAATATTCAAATTTGGCATACAACAAGTTTAAAATATTGTTTTAGACTAACATGGGACCATACATTATACAGATACATGTTTAAATTACTCATTATAAATTGCTCATACAGTGTTATGATTAAAATGAGTGTGCCTGTAGTCGTAATTGTAGTTTCCATCCAGTTTTCTGTAACGGCTGACATCTATTCGTCCGACAGCTGGTCAGCCTCTGCCAAGGTCTTTGATTGCGTGTGCGTATATTGATGAGATTAAGATGGATTTTTTAATAGAATTAGGGTGACAAATGAGCACACAGTCCACCTGATGGTGAGTGGGCATTTAACCTCGATTAAGGACCAAAATGCAGATGCGTTGTCGCCCCTGAGGACTAAGATGGAATGTCTCGATTCCAGTAAAACGGCTCTTCGATTCTCTACACGAAACACAGAAGCATTAAACTGCAATTTTACACTGGTGTTTTGTGAGAGCGTGGTCCTTTTTCGTGCTACAAATATATAGCTGCAGCGTAGCTCTACCACGTGTAAAAGTATTTGGCTCAACTTATTTTTGTTAATGAACTATAAAAATATCAAATAATTTAATTTATTTACCACTGATTCCTTATGTTTACGTGAACACTACACATTTAGGTAAATGAAACTGCTTTTTACGGATTTTATCGCGTATATTAAATTACTTTATATTCCCGATGTTTTCAGTACTTTACAGCACCAATAGTCACGAGGGGACTGAAATGTTCGAGCGGACCGGATCGGACCAAAAGTTAATAATGAGTGATGAAATCTGAATGTAGTCAACTATGACATCGGGATATCGAACATCTCAGACCTTGGGTGCTGTATAGTGCGCGAAACGTGTGAAATCTATCTATCTTCTTGAACACTTGAACCTATTTGGATGGGATTTTCAATGGCAGATAGCTGATGTTATAAGGAGTAACTTAGGCTACATTTATTTTAGAAATACGCCCAAAAAAAGGGGGCGAAGTCGCGGGGAACAGCTCGTATATATTTTTATAAATTATAGATATTATAGTTACTTATACGCGAAATATTATTTATATTTTATTAAAATTATTTTCCACTTTGCAGCCTGAAGCTGAGGCTGAGTCAGAGCCTCATGGAGGCCAGGAAATCCACGCGCTACGCTGCGGCTGGGGCATGTTTCGACCAGCATGGCTTCAGCGCTTTCGGACTGCGAAATGGGCACTATTCTGGCTGTGCTGGGCTGGCGCTATACAGGGTAAGTTTTTAATGCGAAGAAATCAAAACACACTCAGACTTGACATTAAATAAGTTGTGTCTGCGAAGAATATGTCAAAAAAGTTACGTATTTTTATAGAATAAGCGTGAAAAAGCACACAATCCAACTGATAGTAAGCGGATGCTGTGACCCATACATATCTGCATTTATACTTAATTACGAATCAAAATGCAGATGCGTTGTCATCCGTGAGGTCTAAGATGGAATGCCTCGTTTCCAGTAAAAAGGGTCTCCGGTTCTCTACATTTATCATAAGAAACACAACAGCATTAAGTTGCTATTTTATTCTGGTATTCTGTGAGAGAGCGTGGGCCTGCCCCAGTCGATCCGATTCATTCGTGCTACAACAATAATATAGCTGCAGCGTGGCTCTACAACGTAAAATATTTACATATGGCAATTCACAATGCCGTATTGGTCCATACAATAGTACCTTCATCTATGGTAGTTAAAGTTTGATGCAGCAGAAGAAGCGTGAGAGTAGCATAAATGCAGTTAAAATGCGGTCATTAAAGAGTATGTTAGGGCTGACTCTGAATGAATGTAGAAAGAATGGATGACGAAAGAGTGACAAAGCATATGTTGCAGACTTCACGGAAGTTTAACGACCAGATTAACGATATAATATATAGAATATTTTATACGTGGTAGAGCCAAGCTATATTATGGTGTAGCATGAATGGGTTGGCTCGACCGGGGCAGGATCACACTCTCACAGAATACCAGCGTGACATAGCAGCTTAATGCAGCTGTGTTTCGTATGGTGAGCGTAAAGAACCGGAGATCCGTTTTACTGGAAACGAGGCATTCCATTTTAGTCCTCAGGGGTGACAACGCATCTGCGTGCGTTTTGATTCTTAATCTAGGATAAATATAGATGTCTATGGGCCACAGCATCCGCTTACGATCAGGTGGACTGTGTGCTCGTTTGTCACCCTTATTCTATAAAAAAATTAAGTGACCCTTAACTGACGAGCATATATACATAGGTTTACGGATGAGGAGGAGTGAGTGTTTTATATATATATATATATATATATATTATATATATATGAAAAATATATATATATATATATATATATATGTGTGTGTGTGTGTGTGTGTGTGTAAAAGGTGTGCCCGTTGTGCTCAAGACTGTAGGTAACATAACTTCTGAGCTTTAAAGTCAACTTTTTTCTTTCCTATTTACTATTATGTCCTAAAGCACAAGAATTTTATAATCGGGGAATTAATTTAGTTTTTTTTCTTTTAATAGTTATTCAAGTCTCTCAAGTCGTAATTACCACTTCATTTTATTTACTTCCCATTCGAAAGCAGCCGTATATTTGAAAGTTCAGCTTAATACACGTGTTAGTCAGTGGATGCTGTGACCCTTAAATACCTATATCCTCGATGTTGTCAGCAAAAGAGGTAACAAAGCATCTGCAGTTCGATTCTTAATTGATGATGGATGTAGGTATCTGTGAGCCACAGCGTTCACTTACCATCAGATGGATTGTGTACACGTTTATTACCCCTATTCTATAAAAAAATATACAAACACTTTCGGTGCGGGATTTAAATCGCGGTCTAAAACACTGAAGCCATGCAACTGCGCTACACAGCCGTCGAATCTACAATTAGTCACAAAATGGAAAGTTGAAATTGATCTCAGACCGGATCGCACCCCATCCATTATTATCTGTTCATTTTAAAGCGTGAATCTCTAGCGTTATTAATTATCAACACTTAGTTCTCGAATCCGCCGATAAATAACAGTCGCATATTTCATGAAACTATATTTTCAAATTAATTGATGCAACGCATTTGTCCGTGAGATACCACTATTAATCAACCTTTTTAGTATATACACCCATAACGGTCTGTTCTTTTTTTCTGGTAATACACTTGTATATTTTTACTTTTGCCAATATCAAGTCATCCTTTCACAAACTTGCCTTTCACAAGTCCACTGGAACATAGGTCTCTCCAAGGAATGCCATTAAGGACGGTCCTGAGTTACCATCGACTTCCTGCATGTCTTATCAGGTCGGCACTCCTTGTGTACCGCCTTACACTTCATCTCGCATTACGAGGCTGCCACTCGGTAACCTTTCTTCCCTGTCGATTGTCGGTTCTTCGAGCTATATATTTACCAATTAAAAAAAATTGTAGTTGTTAAACTTGACATCATTTTCTTATCAAAATTTAACAAAATAAATAGACATAAAATTCAGTGAGTATCAAGTGTAATTAATAATTATTAATATAAAATATGTATTTTTAGTTTTTAAAAAGTACAACAATGATAATTCCTATTAAATATTAGTCTAGTATCTTGAAAGTTTTAAATAAGAATGTGTGTTAACTAATAAGTTTCGAATTTTAGACCTAGTCGACCTCCAAAATAAGTTTTCGTTTATGTCAACCCCTAGGCAACCGATTTCAATTCCAGGGGGATGGATTTCCAAAGTGGTCGATATCCGCCTTTGGAAATTCATTCTGTACGCATTACAAAAGAAGAAGCAAACCGTTTAGTTTTAATGCATGGAATATTGACAACAAAGCGATGAAGAACCGTCGACCGCCTGGTTGCCCGATGGTGGAAGGGAGAGGGAGGAATCAAAGCGTGCAATTCCTGCGCACGCTCACCGACATTCATCCTATAGAATACTGAGAGGCTAGTTACTCTGCACCTGTGTTCGAGGCTGACTAGATTGGTTTAATTAAATCAAGGTCACCAATGAGCCTCTTAGCATATCCTTCCATTGAGTCCAACGCTGTCAGGTGGCATTTTGCAGCACTAGCTCATATGTAACAGCCTTACTCCATGCACGACCGGACTTACGCTTTATATAAGGTAAGAAGCTGCCCCGGCGTGAAGTACCGCCGCACTCTTGCAAGGACACCTAGTTTCTTTGCGACTGCTTTGGCCCTGGACTCAATAAACCACCCATAGTTGAGGTTCGGAGAAAATTCAAACTCTGACACCTGAAGGCAGTCAGTGTATTCCAAGGATACATTACGGAAAGTATGATCCAGGGGAAGCTTAGCTCGGGCTCCTTTGAGCGGTAAAAAGACACGCTTGTGTTTTGGAGGCGTTGAATCTCACAAGATTGGCGTGGATCTTTCGGACTGGATTTGATCTCGACTGTTCCGAGCATTCGGCTGGTTCCTCTTTACAACCGTGTTATCGTCTGCATAACCATTGATATCAGGAATAAGCAGATGCAATAAACAGTTAGTAGATAGATAAAAGTATTAGATGGTAGTACCACATCGAACCTCCTTCTCTACCTAGCAGTCCGTCTGATTAGCTAAAAGAAAGAAAGAAAGAACGTTTATTGAGCACATAAATTAACACAAAGAGAACAAGAACAAACAAGACGGTAAAATCCTTTGATCTCAACAAAATATTGAAAAAAAAATTAATATGCACTAAAATGGTCTCCACTCAGCTTTAAGTCACGAATAGAAGATAAACACATTGACTTATATATTACTAGCGTATAAACATCAATTCGTAACGCTGATTTAATGGAGCCAGAAGTATGAGGTGAATGCCAAACGGCGGTAAAAAAATGTATAATTTGAAATACAAAGAAAATGATCAAACCTATAGTAATAAAATTCAAAGTTGTATTACGTATAGACCTACGTAACCGAGATAACAAAAAGTGGAACGTGTACATGCAGAAAAAATAAATAAATGATTGTGTATGTGTGCATGAGTGTGTGAGTACATGAATGAGTACATGTGTGCATGTGTGCTTGCGTCGAGAGTGTATGATACTGTAATATTTATTCTGTGACCATACCGCTACTGCCTTATTTCTGCCGCTAAATAATCTGAAGGGCGTAGGGAGCCAGTGTAATTACAGGCTGTGAAGAATTGACCGCATCCAGCGCAGAGCGGCTCGAATCGTCGACGACCGAGTGCTTTCCGATCGGCTTGATTCACTGGCGCTGCGAAGAGATATTGCATCTTTTTGCGTGTTTTATCGCATCTATCACGGAGAGTGCTCTGAGGAATTCTCCGGATTAATCTCAGCCGCCAAATTTCATGAACGCAGTACGCGTTTTAACCTCCCGATACCATCCACACCATTTGGATGCTTGGCGGTCCACCACTGTACGTTTTACTAGGAGTTTTCTTCCGTGTATGACGTCTCTGTGGAATAATTTACCACCGGCGATTTTTCCGGACCGATACGACCTGGGGACCTTCAAGAAAAGAGCTTACTCCTTTCTAAAGGGCCGGCAACGCACCTACAATTCCCCTGGTGTTGCGGATGTTCATGCGCAGCGGAAGTCACTTAACATCAGGTGAACCGTATGCTCGTTGGCCCCTTTTTACATAATACATACATAAACATACATAAACACTCACGCCTGTCACCCAGAGGGGTAGGCAGAGATTACGGACTTCCATTTGGCACGATCCTGACATACCTCTTTCGCCTCCTTTACATCCATATATCTACGCATACATGCTCGTCGGTTAAGGGTACTTCTAACGTGGCCCAATTTCAAAATATCGCCAATTTGGTCGACAAACTTTTTTCTAGGGCGTCCCTTCCCGACTCGGCCGTTCACATCTGCCATATAAATTTGCTTTGTCACTCTTTCATCATTCATTCTTTCTACGTGACCAAACCACCGAAGCATTCCTTTCTTAATCCTGGTCACAACATCATCTTGCATACCACATTTATCTCTTATCACGCAATTTCTCACCCTGTCATTCAGATTAAACCCTAGCATATTTCTTAAAGAACGCATTTCTACAGCATTTATTCTACTTTCGTGCTTCTTCTGCCACACCCAGTTTTCACTACCATACATTAACGTAGGGACTAACACAGCATTATGAATTACCATACGTGCCTGTTTTGACACATTCTGGTTCTTCATAATAGAGTGTAGTGCCCCATTCACTCTATTCCCTGCATTTACTCGTCGTTCTATATCCCTATCATATCTACCATCGCTGCTAAATACACATCCCAAATACACAAACTCATCCACTTGCTCAATTAACTCTCCTTCTATTCTTATTTCACATACCGTTTTGCTTTCTTCTCTTTCAAAAACCATCACTTTCGTCTTACTTGCGTTCACTTTCATTCCCCTTTCTTTTAATTCCCAGTTCATTAATGTAACCATCATTTGCAACTCAGCCGCTGATGACGCAAATATGACTTGATCATCGGCATACAAAAGGCATTTGACGGTTAACTCGCCCATTCTTAAACCACATTCTTCATCTTTCAAAGTTTGCAAACACCGGTCCATAAATAGGTTGAACAGCCAAGGGGAAGCTACACAGCCCTGTCTGACACCTTTTTGGATGCCAAACCAGTCCGAGTAGACCCCATTGATCCTGACACAAGCACTAGAGTCCCTATAAAGAGACCCTAATGCCTGTATCAAACCAGCGCTCAACCCATATGAGTTCAGTGTTTGCCATAACACATTCCTGTCCACTCTGTCATAAGCCTTTTCCAAGTCCATGAACGCACAAAAAACTTTCTGGTTTTTGGCCAAAAACTTCTCCGCAATCATGCGCATGGAAAAGACTTGATCTGTGCACCCCATTCCCTTTCTAAAACCCGCTTGCACATCCCAAATTTTTCCATCAGTTTCTTTCATAACTCTTTCAATTAACACCTTAGCATACAGTTTACCCCTTTTTGTATATAAAAAAAATCTTAGTCCTCAGACGTGACAACGCGCTTCTAGCCTTCTTTGTTTGAAGTTGGTTTCAATTGTCCATGGACAGCTGTAGACACTGTCCATTACGTGGACAGTGAGTTAGTTTGTCACTTCAAATTTATAAAAAAAAATCATTCAACAAAAATACAACATTAGGGAGATACGACACAAGTCCCACCGCTGGACACAGGCCTTCTTTTATTTCTGAAATGGTTTTGGAGTAATCAACTCAATGGTCCCGTTATTGAAAGAAACATAATTGACTCCAGTAACTGGACGCATTCGGTCGATTAACCTGCCTCAGATATCGCGGCGATCCTTATGATTTCCCGGGGGAGACAGCGCCGGGACCCGAAACTAACTGCCCGCAAGCTTATCGCGCACACCTGTCCCGGGAACCCGGTATGCTTGGAACGAATCCAATCGGCGAATCTCGGTAAAGAGCTTTTAGAGTTTATCGGGGCTACTGTTATTGATAAGAACTTGCAACCTGAAAAATTTAAATTAGAAATAAAATTTGTTTAAAATATACTGGTGACCTTTTTTTACAATCTGGTAAAAATAGGGTGTGACATGTGAACGGAGTATAAACCTATAGCAAGGATAATTTACAAAAAAAATTGAATTAAATAAGTAAATTAATTTAAATCTATCGAAATTCAAATCATATTTACCCAATTTTACGAACGGCAATAAAACAATAAATTTACTAGGCATTTTTGAAAAAAAATTTTTTCATAAATATAATTCAAAATTTTAATTTTAATTTTTTGTAAAATATCAGTGCCATAGGCTTCTACCGCGTTCACATGTTACACCCTATTTTTTTCCAGACGGTAAAAAAGGTCAACAGTACCTATATATTGTAGGCGAGTGGGAAAACTTTGTATCACTTTTGAGGAATATTGCGCGCACGGAGAAGTGTGAGATTTGGTATACCTCTCCGAAGTTTCAGAGGATATGGGGTTGCGGATTCTCTTGGCTAGAATTCACTACGACATTACAGAACGTATACAATGTACAATGCATATGCAACATACATTCTCTACTTATCTGACTTATTTGAAGTAAAAATCCTTTACTACGAGTAAAGGATAATAAAAACATATTATGTTAAATGATATACTCAAATCAATATTCATTTTACGTGGTAAAGTAATTTAAACAGTAACGGGTTGGATGCCACCTACCCGTGGCTTTGTTATAAGATATCATGGAAGTTAGTGTAGCGGGTACCAAATTCTAAATCACGCTATCAAAGTTTCTGAACGACTGCAAAATAGGGGGCAAACACCGTAAAACTGCACTGAGGGACCGTTTTTGGTCTACTTATGCTATTAAGGCACGATTACATCAGCTCCTAGAATGTATTGTTAAAACACGGACCTGGAAAAAAGCAGATTGTGTTTTTGTCCAAATACCGTCAGTGGTTCGAACCCTCGATTGGCGACGCACTCCACCACTTTGACTGCTGGGCCAATTGGTCGTTCAATTATAACTTATGAGAACTTACAATACAAAATTCTACAATCTCCAAACTTATTAAAACAAAGTGTTCGAGAGAAAGCAGTGTTTTAGTTTAAACGAGCGGAGTTAACCTCGCGCCAAACATTCGAAAGCTATTATCTGTCTCAACAAAGTAGCGCCACAGAGTTAAAACCACTAGAACAGTTCTGCATAACGTTAAAAGAGATAAACATTATGCATAAACCAATTTTTGGTAAATATTCCATCGCTAGATTTCGTCCCTTGAGTGGGAAATTCTAAAAAGATTCGGTAAGTGGTAATTTCCCGAAAGAAATCCATTAAACCAACGCACAGTTCGGTCGTTAGTAAGTTAGTATAAGTCGTTGGTATAACAGTACAAAGACGACCGGTGTTTGGAAAAAAAATATCTCAATGATGGCTCCGTAGCGCAGTGGCTTAGCGTTGAATTGCAGCATTGAGGGCCGCAGGTTCGATTCCCGCACGGAACTATTATTTGTATAGCATACAAATAATTGTTACGGGCCCGGATGTTTGTCGTTGTGCAATTTATGTTTGTAAACTGTTACACGATACAGAACAAAATGCTAGTGTGGTGGTAACTTAAAAAAGAGATGAAACCAATCTAGATAGACTTGGATAGTAAACCATAAAACAGTTTCCAAGAAACCGTAGGCTTCCTCCATATATTGCCTAATAGGAGGATATTTGCCATAGTAGACACACTTGCTAGGCGGTTGGCAACCGCAGTATTTTTAAAAAAAATTATGTGAAAGACATTAGACAGTGTAGTGGTAGTAATATCCACTAACCCATAACGTCATGGGGCTGATGTATGAGACAACAGAGACAAGCCAGGAAAGGGGCAGCAGCGTGTTTCTCTTCTACATATTTCTTAGAAGAATTGCTCACTTAGAGATCAGGATACGGCAGCAGCGTCATGGAGCAGCTTCAAAGTCCCTCTGATAGTTAGAGGATGCTGTGATTCATAGACACATCTAAATAGACATATGTCATCGAATATAAATCAATAAATAAATATGTTGAACTAAAATTTAATATCTCGTTACCAGTAAAAGAAAAAAATATCTTCCTTACATGATCATAGGCGATGGTTTATATGACGATGATCTCCTTGATGCCTTTTTGCCGTGCACAAATGTAAAATAAGATGACAGAAGATAAGAGGCTGTAAAAACGAACCTAGCACACAAAAAGAATATTTTATTAATAAAAAATACGTGTGGCACTCGGTGATTGCAGCGGTAAAGCTATTGCATAGCATTTTTTGTCAACTTATGCAATTATAATTATTTATTTATTTTATTTATGCAGTTAACTCTTTGATATTAAATCAAGTTACACTTTTTGAGCGTGGTGACTGATAAGAAAACAATTTTTTTTCTCTTATTAAATAAATGAGAAGTTATTATTGTTTAAAATATTTTTAATATCTTACAATACATGTAGGTTATTAAGGAATTTTTATCATTGTGTTAGCAGCTAGTGTACACGCATACGTCTAGTCGCACGCACACAAACACCGTGCCGAAGTCTGCCGAGTGCCGAAGTCTGCCGAACTGAAACGACGTTAGACGATGCACGGCTTTCAACGCCACACCTCCGTGCCCGTCGGAGTGGGGGAGCGTGAAGTTTTTTCGTTACGGAATTTCTGGATTCGGTCCCCGCGCTCAAGGCCCGCGATAGAAGCTATGCAATAGCTTAATTATTGAATAAATGAAAAGTTAATATTGTTTAAAATATTTTTAATATCTTACAATACATGTAGGTTATTCAGGAATTTTTATCATTGAGTTAGCAGCTAGTGTACACGCATACGTTTAGTCGCACGCACACAAACACCGTGCCGAAGTCTGCCGAGTGCCGAAGTCTGCCGAACTGAAACGACGTTAGACAATGCGCGGCCTTCAAGCCACACCTCCGTGCCCGTCGGAGTGGGGAGCGTGAGATTTTTTCGTTACGGCGGAATAAATTTCTGGATTCGGTCCCCGCGCTCAAGGCCCGCGATAGAAGCTATGCAATAGCTTAAAAAATATACCAAATTAGATATGCGTAATAACGTTTAGGACATTTCTTACACCTCTTTAAATATTGGGTAATTGTAAACTACATACTATCTTACTTTGATCTATATATTGTATTGTTTGGTCTATTAAATTAAATATAGTAAATTTTATTAATGTATTGTCTAGAATGAATAAATTAAGTACATGACAAATGTTTAATTTGCGTTTTTGTATCACTCTTTAAACATATTTAAACTAGATTACATGCAGTGTTACGAGGCAATCGTGACGATATTTAAGTTTCTAATTACGTAAGGTTTTATTAAGTTAACTAACTAATATTGTGGTGAAGAAAGTCACTAATGGCAATATTAGATTTAATCTATGCCAACATCTGTCCTTACTAAACTTAGGAAATATACGTCAGAGGTTCTTAAACTTAAGAAATATACGTCAGAGGTTCTTAAACTTTTAGTGATGAGGGACAATCTGACCTATTTTATGTCTTGCCAAGGACTACCAACTTCTAGACGTATAAATTATGGTTTAGTTTATTTTAAGTTTATTCTATAATATAAACATATACTTACAAATCTTAAGGTACGGTATTATTGTTAGTTATCCTTTATTTTCATGTATCAACTTGTATTATACCTTGTATTTTAAACAGCATCGGTCTATACACAGACAATCATATCCAAAAATGTTTTTGGCTTTTTTATATGTGAGAGAATTGTATAATGCCTACACAACCACTTCGGTATCGGTTTTTGGTCCAATGTACGCAGCATGAGCTTATAGTAACTTGAAGTCAGTTGTATGCCTGGCCTTAGCAGAGCACTAGGTACCTTCTGGGGCCACCGCTTAAAAACCAATGATTTACATCATATTGTTGTAGATAGCGCACACTTAATTTAAAAAAGAACAGATTTACAATGTCGATGTTGCATTTGTGTTAATCTATTGAATTTGAATTATTGAGTTATTTATTTAAATCAACCCATGTGACAAACAAAACATATTCCAAAATGATAACACATAATCTTAAAATACATGTACATTCCAAATATTATGTCATGCAAATTAAAATAATATTTATACATGTTGCATGTCAACGTAAATAATTGATAGAAAATGATGAAACATCCTTAGAATTAATAATTAACAATTAAATTAAAAAAATCAATATTGTAAAAAATGCAACAAAATTCTAGTTATGTTAATACATCTAGTTCAGCCATATACGTCTTTACATATATGCACGAAACTTGTAAATACGTTACAATCTCAAGCCCCATTTGTATTTCCATTCGTTATTAATCCGAGTCCGCAAGTTATTCCCGCTATAAATCTGTCTAAGTTTCCAACTAGTGTTATATGAAGGCGTTTTGAACAGGTGTGTGAGACTGGCTTCGTGGCAGCATTGTTCCAGCTGGTACCCGACGACCGGGGAATTACTAATGAGATCTCTAACCAACGAGCTGAGCAACACGACCTCACCTCGGGACAATAGGCACCGCACAAAAGCCAGCCAAGCTCGCAACATGGACAATGAATGTATTTATTCACGTAACTTAACGATTACTATAGACGTACACGTAAGATTAGTGCTTATTTAAATATATAGAAACAAAAATAATATTATAGTTAATGAAACAAATAGTCGAGTATTTCATTCATTGTGTAAAAGTTTTAAAACTATAGATACTGATTTCACTTGTAATTAGTAAATTTGTAAGCCTCCCAAAATGAGAACAGAGTCTATGCCCAGTTGTGGGGCTGGTATTTAGACTGTAACTTTACTTTTTTTACTTACAGTGGAAAAGTAAAAAAAAATAACAATAAGAACTGCATGTAACCTAAATTGTATAAAAATTATTCTATTCTATTATATTCTATTTTACAGTTGTACATGGTTGATTATTATTTATGTAAACATATTGAAGCGCAGCACGGTTACGTATACTCTAGTACAGTGGATTCTATGAAGAAAAGTCAGAAATTTATTTAATGACAAGCTGGCCCGTTTGGCCTTGTTCTGCCCTTTATGGTTAAGCGATGAGTTTCATTTCCACAAACACACTTTTCTATAGATTTATTATACCTATAGCTAAATCCTCTTTATGACAAATATAACCATCAGAAGCCATAATGACATTAAAATTAAAAAAACGCACTTTTTTCTTTCATAAGCGGTTAAAAAGTTGCCTATATGTTATACACGATTGTGAAATGAAATGAAATGAATGATTTTTATTCAATATAGAATATTGCATAATACTTATTGAAAGTCATTTTTTATTTACCACTGGTTCGGAAAAAACTACGTCCTGGGAAGAACCAACAAAAACCCAGCGGAATTTTTTTAAACATATTTCACTTTACAATAATCTATTATGTAGGTACAATTTTTCAATTATTTTTTATAGAACCAGCATTGCGTTGATCACCTCATTCCCAGGGGTTATTTTCATTTATGCGTTCTTGATATAATAATACCCCTTTTTGTAAAATGTTTCTATAATAGAACATTTAAACCTATTTAATGACAAATTTTGTACATTTTCTGAGAATTTGTTGTAAAACCTTATACGTATACGTTATGCGTATACCTTGTCCCCTAAATGAATTACTAATTCTGTGTAGGTCTAGTAACCGGTATAAGCTTATGTTTGTTACTAGTGATTAAAGTATGAACATCTTTATTTTTATGAAAGCATGAAATCGCTCTAGTAGTTTTGTGAACACACATTTTTTATACTATTTAATGATTGCAATAGACGTCACGGCTCAGCTACGCCTGGGTGGTATCTCCTAATGTGGATGACATCCATCATCAACAGCCATTTATTTTATCATTTTTTTCGATTTAAAAATAATCTTTATGTATTTCCGATATAGTATAGCATAGATCACTCCTGACATTGGTCTGTATGTGTTCATTAAGTTTCACACAATCAGAGATGCCGCGAATAATTGTTATGGCGAATAGTCGAATAACGATTACTCGCCATTCCTCATGGCGAATAGTCGAATACTCGCTATAATTATTCGACATATAACCTCATTTTGTAAAAGAAATGGCGTCCAAAAGACCTTGCTTAGACAATGAAAAGGGAGATGTCGTTCATGTTTAGAAACTCATGAACTATTTTGGCCATGTTTCGAAGAATCTAAATCTACGAGAACAGAACAGCTTAATGAAGAGTAACCCAATAATACCATTGCTGATGAAATTGCCTACTACAATAGGTTCGCAAAGGCTGACAGAAGGACAAACCCATATGAATGGTGGTCTTTGAGTACCAATAAGAATCGATTCCTAATTTTAAGTAAGCTTGCTAAACTGTACTTAGTCACACCAGCAAGCTCTGTTTATTCAGAAAGACTATTTTCTGAGGCAGGTTTGGTTTACGAAAAAAAGCGCAACCGATTCAATTCCTAAGAAAAAATTGTTTTTCTGCACGACAATCTACCTCTTTGAGACTTTGAATATTTATTAAAAAGCCTTTATAACTTCAACATGACTGATTTTTGCTCACTTTTACCTATATTTTTAATGATGATTATATATTAATACTAAGTGTTTTGTCACTATTCGCCGAATATCGAATAACAAATGAATTACTCGCTATTCGACGAGTAACAAAAAATGCCGAGTATTGGCGAATACCGAATAACAGCGAGTATTTGAGGCATCTTTAATCGCAATGGATTCGGCTGCTCCGCAAATTAGCACGGACAGGCAGACTAACATTTTAAAATGGTTCTTTACGTCTCACTGACGTGCAAATACCCCCCCCCCCCCCTCCCCACTACCTCAGCTCAATAAAAGGCAGTTATTTCGATAGTACATACGGACACTTCAATTTTATTTATGATTAGATTTGAAGAGATTGATATTGTTTTGATTCAATATATTCACAAAGAAAATTGTAGAATAGTGACGGATTCTTTTACTTCGATTTGTTTATACATCTAGTTATGAGATAGCGTTATATACTTTCGTATGCAGTCACGTATAAATCCAAAGAACAAAAATGTCACTTCAAATCCGGTAGCATGATCAACGCGGTATCTTATTGTTCTAATACGTTCTACATAAAAGTATGCGATAACCTTATGGATTTTAGTATGCCGTCACGTTTAAATTCAAATAATAACCGACAAAACTTCACTTCAGATTCAGCAAAGACCAAGGCGGCATCATTCATACATCGCGTAACGTTATTTGAAATATACCGTTACCGTTACAGCCATTGAAGTCCATTGCAGAACATTGGCCTCCACCATAGACTGCCTCATAGGGGAGATATTTTGCGTAGTTGCCACGCTTGGCAAGCGGGCTAGCAACCGCAGCTTTTATTTTTAGTCGTTATTAAGGAAGCTGAAGAGAAGACGTTGCTGCCCATCTCCTGAGTTTTTCCCTCTGTCGCCATAAATCATCCAGGCGGAACAATAATGGCGAAAATTTAATACCCGTTACGTATCCCGCCCAACAAATCATGGGTTTATAAAATTAAGCGCGGCAGTGGTGAGCGAGCTATTTGAATTGTAAGGGCATTTCCACAATACAGCACTTCATTTAGAAATGGAATTTTCAATAATATTTAAAAAACGACAGGCCTGAGTTTCCTTTAGACATTTCTAGACTTATTGCTTTATTTTATTTAGAAAAAATTTACCCCGTTTTAAAAACATAACTAAGATACTTTTTTTAAATTTTGTGGTTTTAAAAGCAAGCCTGAGATAGCCTCAAAGTACATCTCATCAGGTGTCCGGGTCTCCTCATACTTAGCCTTGTTTAGTCACGCTTGCTTGCTTTTAAATAACAAGGTTGTTGATTAATTATTTATTTATGATCATTAAAAAGGTTAAAGGGACTTCCCCGCGCGATTGTATTAGTCACATGTGTACCCTTATCGAGCGTACGGGTTACGTCCTGCCTAAAATGCCAAATGTGTACTTGTCCACTGCTATAGCTTCTGGAGTTGGTCTGTTTGGGTTTGAGTGATAAGGGTGACAAAAGTGATAAGCGGGCACGTAGTCCACCTGGTGGCAAGTGGATTGCTATTCAATTGATTCAGCAGCCGTGATAGCTCAGCACGCAGATAACCCGGGTTGAAAATTACAAACACCAATGTCATTAGTCTGACGGTTTGCCCTGTATATTGGCCGTGAGTTTACATTTATTAAAAAGAATTTATTAAAGAGAGGTACAAATAACTCTCTTGCGTTTTTTTAAAATGTAAAATACTAGCAATCTGCCCCGGCTTCGCACGGGTGATATCTGGATTCTACAGTGGCACCACCTAGCAGGTCAAGTTATGCCTATAGCATTCGTGCAAGTGTAAGCAATATGTTGACATAGTATTATCGCAGTTTGATGAACGGTATAGCAGCGCATAAATTACACAAACGTTTTTTTTAATTCATAGAAGTAAAGAAATACCATTCAATTTTATTTCAAGTAGATACACACTTCACACACCACGCAGGTCCTCTAAACGTTAATCCAGGCGTTTGTTTATTTTACAGTTATTGCTATCTCCTTATTATAATAAACAAAACTAGTGAAGATAAAGCCTAAACACACTCCTTGTCGATTGTTTTCGGTGCAGAAGTGGCGGTGTAAGGTGGGCCTAAGCGTTGTTTATTGCAGGGGGTGGCGGATATTTACATTTATTGCCACGGGCTCATAATGAGACGGTGCGCCCTGACACACGACTCTATTTACTCTATGAAACAGCTTTTCAAGTAATTCACACTGTGGTTTAGGAAATATAAAAATTGATCGTCGACGATTTTGCGTGAATTTATTATTTTGAAATTGGATTTTAATAAAACGTAAAAGCTGGCTTCAATAAATAAAAAAGAAATAATTTTTTTTAAAAATATTTATGAATTTAGAATTTCGAATGATGAATAAAAAGTAAAAGGTGAAATTAATTTTGATACAATAGCTTCAGTAGTCGGTGCTAAGACATGTGTGTATAGAAGTATTCAAATTCAAACTTCAGAAGCTATTATGTGGAATTTATTTTTTCTGGTTAGTTCATTAAGGTTGGCTTTAATTTAAAGAAAACCAAGTAATAAATATTTTTGATATAAATTTTATTATATAAAAGTAATCATAAAGTACACAATATAAATTAATAATAAAAAGACTCATGTATAAGTATAACACAAATTTTTGACAAAGATATAGTCAGTTTGTTTGATAATTGGGCAATACTTCTTTATTAGTAAACTGTTAACCATGTAATCCACAGGTCAAGTAATAGCAAAACCGGTCAAATATGACACCGGATGTGCAATCTTGATTCAGTACGGCCCCGGCTTCCGGCTTCCGGCTTGCCGGGGTAATAAATGTCACTAATAACATGCCCTAGAGCTGAAGCTATTTACTTCGATGTTTGTTTGTAAATACATTTGGGAGGATATGTCCCACACTGAATACTAAAACTAAAAGCCTGATTCAAATTCTTCGTTAATTATAATTTTTAAAGAACTTTTAGTAGAACTAATTTTTTATAGAATAATAGTGACAAACGAGCACAAAATCTAACTGATGATAAGTGAATGCTGTGGCTCACGCGACACATCTATCTTCAATTAAGGATCAAAATGCAGATGTGTTGTTACCTTTGAAGACTTAGATGTAATGCCTTGTTTCCGGTAAAAATGGTCTCCGATTCTCTATACTTACCTAACGAAATACACCAGCATTAAGCTGTTATTTTACGGTATTCTGTGAGAGCGTGCTCCTACCCCGATCGAACCGTATCGATAGGTATTGATTAGACAATGGTTTGAAGATTTTGTTTTGTACTCTGATATCATATTTCCTTAATTCTTTTTTTCAATCACCAGTTAAAGTCCACTGGTGGGCTTAGTCTTCTCCCCTAGTAAGGAGAATTTGCGTTAATCGTTACGCTTGGGATTGAAAACCACAGTATATCTCAGACACATCATCCCATGCATCGGTATGTGTCGCAAGAGGTGACAAAGGGAAAATTAAACGGGAGATGGGCAGCAATGTCTTTCTGATAATAAGTTAAAATATTAAACAAACTGCGTCTGCCAACCTAACTACCAAGCGAGGCAACTCTGGCAAGTATCTATTCCTACGGGGCAATTTATGAGGACTTTGTTGATGTTATGATGATGATTATTATTATTTGTTTTTTTCATATAGACCAGCAAGCGAGCATGCGACTCACCTGATGGTAAGTGATTACCGCCGCCCATGAAAAGCTGCAACACTAGGGGAATTGCAGGTGCGTTGCCGACCTTTTAAAAAAAGGAGTAATGCCTTTTCTTGAAGGTCTCTAAGTCATATCGGTCCTGAAAAATCTCTGGTGATAGTCGATTCCACAAGGAAGTTGTGCGAGGAAGAAAACTTCTTTTAACGCACGGTGGTTGACCGCCAGACATCCAGATGGTATGTATAGTATCCCGAGAGTTTTCGTTTCCTCAAAGTACTCCCCGTGGTAAATGCGATAAAATACGCAAAGAGATGCAACATCTCTTCGCAGTGCCAGTCAGTCAAGCCGATCGGAAAGAGCTCGGTCGCCGGTGATTCGAACGGCTTTGCGCTAGATGCGATTTAATTAATATCGACTTCATAAAAGGAGGAGATTCTGAATCCGACTAAATGTTTTTTTTTTATTATACTCTAGCAACACCCCTTGGCTTGCCTGGGTATATATCAACGTCGAGTTATTTTCTTTATTTTTCAAAAAAAAAACTTTAAGTTTTTCTGATAAAATATTGCCAAGATACCTTTGTTCGAAAGTCAGAATCCTTTCAGCCATTCCAAAGAAAGATAAGCCTGGAAAGACGGACAGATTGACAAAATTTTTAATAATTCTTAGCAGCGTGTAAGTAACTCCCTGAGCTTAATAGAAGCTATTTATTTTGATATTACCGACAGATACTTCCCTTTTATTTACATGGTAATAGATTTTCTTTAGTATTCTGCTTTGTTTTCTCAGTATAAAAACACGTCGTAAATGCGAAGTCGTCGCTTTTATTGCGTTTAGATTATTACTGTGATTAAGATAAGCGACGCCAAGGTTTTCACAATCAACGTGGAGCGTACAGACTTATAGCCACACCTTATAGGCGAATATTATTAATTTTATGAACGTATTTTGACTCTAAAACTATTGTTCTGCTGACTGAATTTCAAAACATTATTTTAAAGAAATAAGTGTAACTAACAAGCACAGTCCACATAATGGCAAATGACATACGAGTATATAACACCTACAGCTATTCTCGATTAAGGATCAGAAAAGTCCAGCAACGCACCTGCAATTCGCCTGGTGTTACAATTGATCATGGGCGGCGGTAGTCACTTACCATCAGGTGAGCCGCACGCTCGTTTGCTACGTCTTATATTATATTAAAAAAAAAAGTCATAATTCAAATGCGTTATCACGGCTGAGGATTAAATAGTATGCTACAAAGCAGTAAAAAGAGTCTCGGTATGCTGCCATTTCACTGTTATCCTGTGTGAGCTTGGTCCTTCAACGATTTAGTCGACCCGAGTGCTTCAGTCCAATATGGCTATACCATTAACCCAACCAAATCACTCTTTAGACGGCTACGTGGCGCAATGGCTTAGTATTGAGTTCCGGTGCTGAGGGCCGCAGCTTCGAATTCCGCACGCAAGAAGCATTTGTATGGCCTACAAATAATTGTTCCGAGTCTGGATGTATATCCTTGTGCAATTTATGTTTGTAAACTATCTCAACGATACGGAAGAAAATCCTAGTGTGGTAATAACGTATTAAAAAAAAGAAGTAATCTAAATAAACGGGGAGCCTAAACTAAGAAAATTCAGGGAATAAAATGTTCTTTAAAGAAAAGTTAAATGAACCCCCCTACAAATGATAAACACTTATTGGAGCTCTTAAATCCTGAGGCTATAAAAGTGTCCAAAGTTAAATGGATTCGCCGCAAGACACCTGTTGTACGCGGTAGATGAGATAGCGCTAGTGTGATTACACCCTCAGACCAGCTGCGACAAAAGATACAGTTTAAAGTTGACTACCTTATTAATTTTATTACTCTGTGCTACTAGTACTCCTACAAATACCGCAGGTTTAAAAATCTATTATATATTATTATATATAGGTATACTTATGTCTATATAGTTACAGTTTCGATCAACAATACCAACGATCGAAGAGTATGCCGCAAAGGTAAAAGGCAGAGTCGGCAAGAGACATTCTAGACGGAAGTTGCTAGGCGATATATTAAAGATGGAACGAATTAAGAGTATCTTTAACCGAGGAGCTTACCTGTATAGATATATGAATATGAAAGCGAGAGAGGTGTGCTAGGATCATGCCAAATAGAAGTCCGTAGTCTCTGCCTACCCCTCTGGTGGTAGTCGTGAGAGTTTTCATATCTATGTATGCCTCTTTACTCAAAATTAAATAATCTAAATAATAAAGTGCAATTAAATTTTGTCTACTTCTTAAGTGCAAAATAAACCTTATTTAATGCTACATAATTTTTGCTCGTTGTGACCGCAACGAAAGTCAAACAAAATTGAACAAAAGTTGTCAATGGTTTATACAAGCTAAGCTCCCGAACGTTTTATAATTCAGTTGTTTATTAAAACTTGGACACATTAATTAATTTTTGCTGCTATCCCTGTCCGAATAAATTAAAAAACTTTCCTGCGACAGACCGCGGTAAGAGTTGCAGGTTACGGAAACTTTTATATATTGTTCTGCGGGGGTAGAATGTTTGTTTACAGGGTTATAGTTATAGTGTGAATCTTTTAAATGAGTAAAAAAGACTTCCATATATAATACAGGTAAAGAAATGCTTTTCTAACAATTTATCGTTCTTGGTCTAGCTCTAGATCAGTCTAGGTCAGGCTGTGTAATCTACGAAATAGCTGCAAACACATAGTTGCTATGATTATATACATGTCTAGATAGAGTGTTACGCTACAATCGCAACAAAAATAACGGGCCTGATTTGAAGCGCTTTTGTGCTTATTACACACACAAGTATGCGTAACTACTATTGTTTAACAAGCTTGCTACGTCACTCGGTGGCCAGCTGAGTGATACCAGTCCTTAAATATTTCCCATTAGATTAAGTTCTCATTTGACACTTTAAATTTTTTATATTTAAAGTATAAATACAAAAACCATATAAATTTTATACTTATTTTTATTCGTAGAGTTATAATGTTATAAAATAATAATGATTGACATGACAATTGTACTCTTAATTTATTTTATTTAATTTGATATTAATTATGTATATAGGTATTATATTGACTTACTTACTTATAAAAATAATGATTTAATATATTATGTTAAACAATTTTCACATGTCAGATGTGGTAAACATGTGGACTATGTACAACTATTTGTCAACTTCAATGTACTATATTAATCAAATAAGTAATATTATTAATTTTTTTTGTATTTATAAAGTTAATTTTAGTATTTATGTAGTTTTAGTTTTACAAATATATAAATGAAAGTGATAGATATACATACATATCAATAAAATAAAATAAATAATATACATAAATAAATAAAATCCAACGAGATGTGAGACCTCGGCAGGTAAGATACCACAAGAACGGTCGAGGCTTTGATTACATATTTATTCAATCAGATTAATGTTAAAAAAATAGGTTAAATAAAGTAATTATTTTGTGGATTACTTTTATTTATTTTAGTAACAACATAAATGCAATGAAAATATATAAATATATTAGAAAAAACTAACAAAAATACTCTTTAGTGCATGACGTCATGGGTTTCATTTATTTTGTGTAGGCAAGTTATTATTTACTGATCAAAAAATAAAGTAATTTTTAAAATAATAATGTTCTCCTTATCGATATATATTTATAATATTATTATATTTGTATTTTGTCTCCCATAATTTCGCCAAAACTTTCTAGCAACACACCGGCTAATCAGACCAACCTACAAAGTAATGAATTAAAAACTCGTGTTTTCATAGAATAATAATGGTTAGATAACAAAACTTATTGATGAAAAGCAATCTTGGTGTTATTATACGGTTTTCTCACATGATTGCGACACAATTTAAAAGCACTAACCGGCATAATTAATTATTTTTCGTGAGCACGTTATCTCTAAGTGATTCAAACTACACTGACGTAGGTGAAAAGCGAGTCTACCAATTTTAGTAGACTTTATTTGTGCCGTTCTGTGCGGACAATGTGACATCTAGACAGGTATATAATCAAAGCATAGTTGATGCAAATTTTGGTTCTTATTACATTTTATACACAACGATTTTCGACAGTGTGGTAAGTAGGTACTTAATTTGAATCAATCACAGCTTGTGCATACTGTTATAGGTCGACGGCACTCGTGAATTGCAACAACTATACCGTACGGATAAACAACGTTCTTTTAAAATAGTTAACTTTATTTAATCAAATTGAAACCTACTGAAGTCATTATTGTAGTACCTACGTGTTGTGTGTACTAGTCAACACTTGGCTTAATAAACTATTCTGTTAATTTAAGAATTGCTTAGGATAAAAAAATTCTTCCCATATCATTATCCCATGGTTTTTGTAAGAGGAGACAAAGGGAAGCAAACCAGGACATATACAGCAACGTCTAAACTGCGATAACTAACCCGCCTGCCGTGGCAATTATGGCAAACATCCCTCCTATGGGACAATCTATGGGGGAAGCGTATGTTCAGGAGTGGACGTTGGAAAGGCTGTAACGGTTACTACACGGTACACACTCAGCGGTGAAGATAAATATCGTGTGCACTGCATGCTGCACTTCTACGAAATTAAAAAAGGTAAGTAAATTTCTATTTTGAGCCCCTCGTGAACATCTCTTCCCCATCGGTTATTTGGCATATATACTACTTCAAGAAAAGAGCTTACTTCTTTCTAAAAGGCCGGCAACGCACCTGCAATTCGCCTGGTGTTGCAGTTGTTCATGCGCGGTGGTAGTCACTCACCATCAGACGACCCGCATGGTCGTTTGCCCCCCATTCTATAAAAAAAGATATTCGTTTCGACCTTCAGCTTCCTCATACGGCCAGCAGGTGAGGACGAGGTCTCCTTGCCTTTGTCACTATATTTACTTAATAAAACAAAGGCTAGACTAAAAATATTCGAACTTAACGTTGACTAGAAACTACTAATTTTATCAATTCTTAATAAGTACTAATCGGATCTTAATCCCAGTTAAGTCCTCAGATTTAGTAATCAAGGTGCGTTTAAAGCGTACATGCAGTTGTAACAGTGCTCGAGCTCGAGGACATGAAGTTAAATTAAGACGAACTAAGAGTACGAAAGTAATTACATATCGGCCCGCTAGAGCGCGCTGCGTATCGCTGAATTAGCATTTAGCAAGCACTTAACTGTTATTTAGTTATTAGAGAGCTTGAGACTCCGGCAATCGCGAGAACTACCTACACCATTGATCTGCCAGCTTTTAATTCGTTAATTCAGTTATATTAACGTTAAAGTAATTAATATGTTAATTAAAACCGTTAACTGTCTTAATATAACTGCGTGTAAGTTTGTTAAAGAAGCATCTATTACGCTGTAAATAGGAAGATGAAAATATATGTTTGGCGCGTAACGCCCGCCCGATTTATTTAGTAATGATATTACATTTTATTAAAGTAATATGTAAAATGTTCGCGAATTTAACATATTAGTATTACTTAAATAAAGTATACTAATAAAATTTTACAAATAGTGCACTCGCCACCATTTGTAAAATTTTCGTCAATCGACCGGCCAGGACCGCGCTCTTACTTCTGTGAGAGCAGCATTGAGCTGCTATTTTACCAGCGTAAAATAGCAGCTCAATGCTGCTGTGTTTCCGTGTAGTGAGTGTAGAGATCTGGAGACTTTTTTACTGGAAATGAAGCATTCCATCTTATTTCTCAGGGACGATATCGCATCTGCATTTTGATTCTTAATTGAGGGTAGATGCAGATGTCTATGGGCGACATCATCAAATTACCATGAGGACTGTGTGCTCCTTTGTTACCATTATTGGATAGAAAATTATGAATGCCATCATTGCGCTCTTTCGCAAGCTAAGGCAATAATTATTACACAAGGACCTTTTGTGCGCAAGTCAGCACTATTAAAAAATATACATCAATAGTCAAGCGTTAATTACATTTACCTTTACAGCCTCTCTTAAGTTTACTGCTTAAAATAGGCCTTGGCAACCGCGGCTTGGCAACCGCAGTTATGTTTTATTTAGCTGCTATTATGAAGACGCTACCTATCTCCTGCTTCAGGTTCCATCTTTAGTTAATTTTTAATAAAACGTGACCTCCACACTAGGATTTCTACTGTGTCGTGGGGCAGTTGATATATATAAATTTCACAAGAACAATACATCCAGACCCGGAACATTTATTTGTAGTCCCAATACTTGTTCCGTGCGGGATCCGAACCCACGGTTCTCCACTGCGGTGGAGAGCTCACACTCTCCACGGTTAAGCCACTGCTCTGCGTCACCTCCGTCGTCTCTAGAAACCCACGGGATGATATGGGGTAGTGGATATTCTAACACTGTCACTATACGGTTATATTGCATTTAAAATGATATCACGTTGTTTTCTCAATTTCTAAATGTTTAATAAATTTGTTTAACAAGTGAGTGGCACAGCTGGCATGAAATGTCCTAAAGGGAAGGTTATCAACCAAATTAAATATATATTTTAGGAAGGCCAAAGTAAGTTCAGTGAAAACAGAATAGCATGTATGCGTTGATAAACGAAGCGACAGATGTGATAGCATTGTGTCAAATGGAAGTCTGTAGTATCTGCCTATCCCTCTGGGTGACAGGCGTGGGAGCTTATTTTACTGATATGTATTAAATAATAACGGGTCAGTTAGCTGAAGCGGCAACGGGCCGTCCACAAAGTTCGAGTCGACAACCGATGATAAAGAAAATTTCTCGTTCCTTCTGGGACGCTGATGATGATAATGGTGAGGAAATGAGAAAAATAATTTTTAATATAAGTAAAACAAAGTTCTAGCTTACTGGTGTTTCGTCGCAAACTACTAACTTGAAACTTGGCAAACGAGTTCAAGAAATTTAGTTGAAGTTGAAACGGCTCTTGATTAACGAGGCAAGCAGTGTGTGCTGATGGTATCTCCACACTCACGACTGAAGTGTTTACGCGAGGCGCGCACGTCTAGCGATGTCTCAAGCAGTTGATTACTGCTGCTGTTAATTTGCACATTCGTAGACGCATCGACACCTTGATATTTACCAGCTTAGTTTACGGAATATATAAGAAGAGTTGTAATGAACATTACTTAAAAACATTACTTTGTTTTAAAAAATAAGAATAACCATATTCGAATACTTTTTTAGTCGCTTACCTGAGCTGGTATTCATCATCATCATCATCATAACAGCCCTTCACAAGTCCACTGCTGAACATAAGCCTCCACATAGGAATGCCACTAAGCACAATTAGGAGCCACCTGCATCCATCGACTTTCTGCATGTCTTACCAGGTCGTTACTTCATATATGAAACTACCACTAGATGGGGTGACGACCTGGTAAGATAGCAGGAAGTCGATGGATAGTGGCTGGACCGTGTTTGTGGCATTACTGGGGGAGGCCTATGCTCAGCAGTGGACTTGTGAAGACTGTGATGATGATGATGATGATGATACATTACATTCACTATTTTATTGAATTAATCGATACATAAAATCTATGCCAGACAAATATTATGACAGAAATGAAATCTCTTCAATAAACATTGTATCTTATAACTAAAGAAGGCCACAAAATCTTGAGCCGTGGTAAATCAGATGGTTAGCACTCGCTGTAAATTTCACAGTATTTGAGCAACTCGGGTTCGATCCCCGTCGGCACCAATGAAATTGTTAATTGAATTTTTAAATACTGATTTATCACGTGCTCGGCGGTAAAACAAAACTACGTGAGGAAACCTGCATGTCTGAGAAATAAAAAAGTTTCTATTTCTAAATTTCCATTTTTATCGGTTCTATCTCAGCAAAACTATTGTACTTGCTAGCGATCCGTCAAGTCATGCAGAAGATACACGATCACTAATAGACCCCTTAACTATTAAATAATATTTAAAGATTGATTTATCATCCTATATAGATGGAGCATTTATATCTTCTGAAAAAAAAAATGGTTTACATTTATAAGGATAAATAAAATAAGGCTCATGCTGTTTATGAAAGTGAAAAAAATTATTAAATAAACCATTTAGGCGACAAAATAACTTATACGTCAAAATTGAATTTAATTATTTTTTACATATGCTTGACATTTTGTATTATAATTAATTACTAAAAATGTGAGCTTTGAAAAATAGTATGTAATAGCTTCCATAAAATCTGTTATGAACAGAAGAACAATAATAGGTATTCCCTAACGTGTGGATGTTGGAGTCCGTGGACACACCTAAATCTATCCTCGATTAAGAGCCAAAATAAAGATGCATCTTTACCCCTGAAAACATACACGGTATGCCTTGTTAGCCTTCCCTGGTCAAGTCAACTCATTCGCACTACAACTACAATATAACTCTACCACATACAAAGTGATTAGGATTATGCTATTTAGGGTGGTTTTCTGTGAAAATACAATTTCTAAAAGGTTGTTTGAAAAAGAAACATTTATAGATAAAATAGGAAAGAGCTTCCAACTCGTACTAATGTTCTTTCAGAATCTATACTAATGTCCGGAGTTACCGGGGCATCGCAAAGTCCGGAACCAAGGTCCTGGGACAGTCGAAGATTTACGTTAGTAATGTCTTAGACGTTGCAACTAAATCCCCGACATTATTAACCCTAAAACTTTACTAAGGGAGATTGAATGACCACTCAAGGCTTGTTTTAACTTTAATAAAAATACAAATGCATGAGTGTAAGAAACTGTACATGAAAAATCAGAGTAAAAATGAAATAAAAATGCTTCTAATTTAGTTTTGGTACCGTGTACTAGGTGTAGTAAGATAGCGATAGGGGGAAACAAATCGAAAAATGTGCAGCAACGATTGATAAAAGATTTGAAATATCAAATATCAAGTAAGAAATAAAAAACTTCGATTGCCAATCCGCTTGCCAATGGTGGCAACTGTTGCATATATTTTATGAGGCATTTTTGGGGAAGCCTATGTTTATCAGTGGATTTTTAATAAATTGTAACGGAAACGTTGGGGGCGGCGTACGGGAGTCCATTTTCGCTTTCAGTACCTCTTTTTACATTCTACCTCTGATCTCTGCACTACTCTAAGGTAGACTGGTAGGTAATGACTCAGGTATTACGTTCGCCTAAAGTTTAATAAATAAATAAATTTTTACAGGTCTACTGGTAAAAATTTATCTATTTATGAAACTTCTTAAACTCATTAATGCAATGTTAGTGTGGGTGTATTAAGAAGCGACTATGCGAAGAGATTCAGATATGATTAATTACTTAATTTTAGTATACTATATAATTGCCACTGGCGTTTTCAAACTCGTGTACTGAGTTACTTTTTTCTTTACTCCCAATTCGGCTTGCAGTAAAACGCTGCAATCGCCAATGGCAAATTCGATGCATTTACTGAAAGTATACTATGTCAGTACCACAAAAATAGTAATAATAAGACAATAGAAATGAATTAGCGCTCGATTACTTTCAAAACCGATGTCGCGACATCTTACCATATTATAAACATACGCAATGCACAATGATATCTAATGTTTTACATTACATTGCTTAGCAAGTTTGTCAACGTTGCGTGCGTAGCGTGTTACGATAGAACAAAAGCAGCAATGGTAATTGTACGAAAAGTAATAAATGAAAGTTTACAAAGGTAAATATAATAGTAAAGTATTCCTTTAGATGTAAATTAGTTAAAACAATTGTGGCCGGTGAGGAAAAGGGGAGATCTCCCGCCGGGCAAGGTGTTCTGCCCGGGGAGCGGCCGACACTCCCTGTGATAGTTCGGAGATGTTCTATATATGCTGTTTATGATTCGGAATGTTAATAGCGTGATTTAGGCTTCGGTGTATTTCGCTTGTGGCGCGACGACAGCGCCGCTACAACAATGATAATTAGTAAATAATCAATTTACCGATGAAATGTTCTGCCTTTATTAGTTGAATTACACGTCCTTGATGAGCTTTTACATCTGATTATGCAGCAGTTCACCATTATAAATTTATAACATAAATTCACGTACGACGTTCCACGCGCAACTAAATTACAAAATGGCGAATGATGTTCGTCAACACATCACAGCGGCGACAAGGTCACGCGTCTATGCGACTTCTATTGTCTTATTATTATGATTTCTGTGGTCAGTATGCACAGCAGCGTAATATCTGTACATTTTCCAATATATCTAGACGGCAGGACTCTTTTATGGCCTAAGAGTCCCTTTTTTTCTATTTCTACCGCCAAGTAGCCAGACAGTGCTTAAACTGCTATGTTCCGGTCTGAAGGGTATATAGGTTTTTACGTGGTAGAGCCACGCTGCAGCTATATTAGTATCTAGTATAGTTGTAGCACAAATGGGTCGGCTCGACCGGGGTAGGACCACGCTCTCACAGAATACCTGCGTAAAATAGCAGCTTAACGCTGCTGTGTTTCGTAAAGTGAGTGTAGAGAACCAAAGACCCTTTTTACTGGAAAAGAGGCATTCCATCTTGGTCCTCACGGGTGACAATGCATATGCATTTTGATTCGTGATCTAGGATTGATGTAGATATCTACAGGCCACAGCAACCACTTACCGTCAGGTGGACTGTGTGTGTCATCTTTAATCTATTAAAAAAAGACTGGGCGGTAATTACAGGCTGTGAGGTATTCTATCCCAGTGTTACAAGTAACTATGCATCTGTAGCTTCGATCAATAATACCAACGTAGTCTTCTTTGGTTGAAGTTGACTGCTGGCGCCCACGCAATCAATTGAGTTTTATAAAAAAACACAACACCCTGCTTTTTAATATGAAAGAAAAAAATATAAAGCAGAAAACATGGAGCGAAATACACATTTGTTGATACGTTTCTAAAACATGATCTCGCAACGTGAAAGCTCTTACATTCCGTAAGAGCTTAAATCCAATGCCCGTCATATCCCGGAGCACAAAACTCAATAGCGAAATGCATTTTCTGTAATCTCGTGTAATCCTCTCTGACTGGACTGGATGGAATACAACAGAAATAAAGAGGATGATTGCCACTTACAAATTAGGCATTTTTAGTCAACTTTAAAAAGTTAGATTGTTCAGTTTTACCAATTTTTTATTGACTCGCTTTCTTATATGTTCGAGGGAAATTTTGTAATTAATTTTAAATGAACTTCCCGATGAGATAGAGTCTTGAAATTTTGAACATAGATAATATGAACGTAGATAATAGAATTCGATGACATTGTAATAACATAAAAAAATATCATTTATAAAAGAAATTATTTCATAATTTTGAACATTTTTGTTTGTTACTTTGTATGTAACGCGACATTTTCGTTATTTGGTTGAACCTATTTAAATGTTTTTTTTTTTAAATAAATAGCTTGTCCTTCAAGGATGATCTTGTATGTAATTCTATACCTTCAAACGAGAAATTCTTGTATATATATATATATATATATATATATATATATATATATATATATATATATATAATCGGAATCTCGGAAACGGCTCCAACGATTTTCATAAAATTTAGTGTCCATAGAGTTTCGGGGCCAATAAATCGATCTAGCTAGGATTTATTTTTAGAAAATATCTTTTTGTCCGTGTTTTCAGGCAATGAAAAACTGCTACAATACAAAAACGTAAATTTTGACACTGTGTTAATGATCGTAATAGCTCAAGTGGATATCGAGCGGTCGCGAAATCGTAATGCCTCGGTTCGCGTCCTGTCTTCGGTCCGATTTTTTTCCTTTTTCTTTTCAAGTTACCTTCTTTTGTGAGAAAATCTATTATTTCGAGCCCTTTTTTCTAGTATTTTTTAAAAATACGAAAATTTTAATTAAACTAATTGCACTCATGATTTTTTATACAAATAACCAGTTCAGTTTTTTCTATTATGTCAATAACATCAAAAAATATTATTCATCATTATGTAATTTGTATCAAAATGTAATTTCAAAAAAAAAAAAAAACGAGCAAAGCTCGATCATCCGGGTACTGTTATATAATGTGCATGAAGATTAAAATAATTTACAGCTTCTAAACAACGGGGTTTTATTTCTTTAATACACTATATGTCTCAATATCGACTTCAGAAGATACTTAATTATTTTATTATTTTAGTTCACTGAATTTATTTATTTTTTCATAGATTTATTCATATTAGAATATCCAAAGTCCACTGCTTAGCAGGCAAGTTGGCAAGTAATTTTTTACTATCGTTATTGGTTTTTTTTTTTTTAGAAAAGATTGATAAACGAGCACACAATCCACCCGACGGTAAGTGGATGTTTTGTAGATAACATTTAAAATTCTCGTGATATTTATAAAAAAAATTACTAGGGTCGGTGGCGAATATAATTTCGCACGTAAAATGGCCGCCTTGTAAACCATATTGTTTACTGTAAATGCGCGAAAGTGATGCATGGTCACGTGCCGCCAAAATAAAGATTCGTTCGTCGCCGGAGTGATTTACTTTTTATGGGGCAGGGGTAAAATATCACATAATTTGAAAATAAAAATATTGTTCGTATTAAACGGCAGTTTAAGAGAAGAGAAGCTACCGAAATATGCATTAAGTTATGTTTTATGTAGAAAAATATATTTTTTACTTTTTTTCTTGTGACAAATAAGTACAGTATCTGCATTAAAACGGCGCTAGAATTACCTATACGACTCACATATTACTGCGTAAATCGATTTGTTGATCTATAATTGAACTTTTACTTAAATATATTATATTATTAAATAATAATGAAAAAGTAAATCGCTAGCGTGTGTAAGAATATAAACTACTCCATATCATCCCTTGCAAGTCGTAAGAGGCGACAGAGGGAAACCGTATTAGGATATGGCAGGAGCATCTTCCTAATAACCCTAAGGTGGTAGAGCCACACTGCAGCTATATTATGGTTGTAGCACGAATGGGTCGGCTCGACCGGGGAAGGACCACGCTCTCACAGAATACCAGCTTAATACTGCTGTGTTTCGTACGGTGAGTGTGGAGATCCGGAGACTTTTTTGCTGGAAACAAGGCATTCCATCTTAGTCCTCACGGATGACAATATCTCTACGTTTTTATTTATTATTTATTTTATTCTTTATTGCACCAAAAATTTTGTACAAAAGGCGAGCTTAATGCTATATGACATTCTCTACCAGCTAACCTTGGGTAGAACACAGAGTGAGTTATGGGCAGTAAAGTTGTCATGATCACATTCAATTCAAAAATGTGCATGCTACTGATACATAATATATATATATATACAACATGTAACATAATTAACGCACTTTGAGAAAGTAGTTTGTTCAGAATCGTTTACTGAATCGATTCCTACCATTTTTAATATAGGTAATTTTTTATCCCAAAAATAATTAAAACTACGTAAATAACAGTCACACTAAATCTGTACAGTCAAAACAAACTGAAATGGACCGTAACTTAAGGCGATAAGACTTTTAAGAGTGTAGTTTTATTTGTATTATTACCAATTGTGTCATTCAATAAAAATAAAGAAAAATGAACTTTATTTCAAGGACATTAAAGTCTTTGCATTCGTGGATTTGTACTGTGACGACAACGTTCTTCCGGAATTAGTATAACTAATATGATAAATAATCAGTGCATAAAAATGGTTAGGAACTAAAAATTCAGTGTATATATTATGATTATAACATAATATACTAATTGGGGTATCTGAGGGTGTGCGTTAATTACGTTACATATTGTATATATATATATATATATATATATATATATATATATATATATATATATATATATATATATATATATATATACAACATGTAAAATAATTAACGCACTTTGAGAAAGTAGTTTGTTCAGAATCGTTTACTGAATCGATTCCTATCATTTTGTTTTCCTATCATTCATTGTTTATCCCAAAAATAATTGAAACTACGTAAATTACAGTCACACTAAATCCGTACATCAAACAAACAAACTGAAATGGACCGTAACTTAAGGCAATAAGACTTTTAAGAGTGCAGTTTTATTTGTATTACATATTACTAATTCTGATATTCAATAAAAATAAAGAAAAATGAACTTTATTTCAGGCACGTTAAAGTCTTTGCGTTCGTGGATTTGTACTACATTCTTCCGGAATTAGTATAACTAATTTGATAAATAATAGAGCATAAAAATGTTTAACTAAAAATTCAGTGTATGTATTATGATTATAACATAATATACTAATTGGGGTGTCTGAGGGTGTGCGTTAATTACGTTACATATTGTATATACGTTTTGATTCTTATTCGAGAATAAATGTAGATGTCTACGGGCCACAGCATCCACTTACCATCAGGTGGACTGCATGTTAGTTATCCTTTGTACTCGTGTTTGCCATCACCCCAATTGTACGAGCCGTAGAGTGGGTATATACCGTATACTGTAGTATAATCGGAAAATAACAGCGTAACAAATATGATTTTTACGACGATGTACCTACTGTGATTACACATTTTAAATATTAAAACATAAAAAATTTAATTTGAAAATATTATTATTTTTTTGATTGATTAATTTTTTTAAATAAGGGTCATATTACTATAGAGTACGTACATGATTAACAATCCCCCCTAGAAAGAAGAAAATCGCTAGCGTGTTGTTTCTTGAACAACTTATAATGTAGTAGATTAATGTCTAAAATGTCTCTCTGGTTATCTTTCTGGTTCATCTCAGAACTGAGATGTTTACCGAACCAGTGGTAAAATTATTTATGCTTTCAATAAGTACTCTTATAATCTATATTAAATAAAACTCGTTTCATTATATTTTATTCTAATGTATTTAAGTACGACTATATTAACAAAATACTCTTTCTTTTTTGTTAACAGAGTTTTATTTTTTATTTATTAATAGCGACTAGCTCCAGATTCGCACGTGACTTCTGGACGTGATTCCTTGACAACAGAGCCACCTACCGGGTCCAATTGTGAATCTAAAGCATCCAGGGACCCACCCAGAATACCAGTGTGAAATAGCAGCACAATGCTGCTGAGTTTAGAGAAGTGAGTGTAGAGAACTGGAAACCCTTTTTGCTGGAAACGAGGCATTCCATCTTAGTCTGCGAGTCAAGACTGACAATGCATCTGCATTTTGATTCTTAATCAAAAATAGAAATGAGCCACAGTATCCACATACCTACCATTATGTGGATTGCGTGCTCGTTAGTTACCCTTATTTTTATAAAATATTTTTATATTTTTATAGATATTTTTATAAAATAAGGGTAACTAACGAGCACGCAATCCACATAATGGTAGGTATGTGGATACTGTGGCCCATTTCATTTTTGACTAAGAATCAAAATGCAGATGCATTGTCAGTCTTGACTCGCAGACTAAGATGGAATGCCTCGTTTCCAGCAAAAAGGGTTTCCAGTTCTCTACACTCACTTCTCTAAACTCAGCAGCATTGTGCTGCTATTTCACACTGGTATTCTAGGTGGGTCCCTGGATGCTTTAGATTCACAATTGAACCCAGTAGGTGGCTCTGTTGTCAAGGAATCACGTCCAGAAGTCACGTGCGAATCTGGAGCTAGTCGCTCCTAATAAATAAAAAATAAAACTCTGTTAACAAAATGAGAGAGTAAAAACTCGTTAGTTACCCTTATTTTTATAAAATAAGGGTAACTACGGTTTTTATTGATGTAATAATAAAAAGATTAGTAAGGCTAGGTAGTTTATGAGTGTGAGCGTGGCATCACCATTGTTTGCAAGCGGATATCACCAACAAAGAGCCCCACAGGGAGCGTGATTTTACACAAATTGCACAAGAACCGCTAATTAATCATCTCAGCGAATAACGTCCCTTAATCGCAGTGTTTACTCTCGACGAATTTTGCGAATCATTTTAAACGGACAATATATGAACGCTTTTACTTCTGAGGAATTTGAATAGAGCGAAAATGAAATGAAAATAAATTATACGGGGTTATTTTTCGAAGAATAGCTAAATTTTAAACTTAAGTTAAAAGATATAAATAATGATATGAGTTATTGCAGTTTTTCATAATACGAATAAATAAGGCCTCTAATTTTATTTGAAATCATCCCAAGATGATTTATGGGCAACAACGTTTTTGCCTACCGAACGACCACAGAAATCTAAACCTTATTATTTAGATTTCTGTAAGATCGACCCTTATGAGTGTGTGCGTGCGCAGGAAAATCAGTTAAAATAATACATTAATACGCATTTTGAATTTAAAAGATAAAAAGGACTGAATGTTTGAGATTTTTTTAATTAATTTTTCATCACCATTTGCTTATAAGTATCTATTACTTATTCTGTACCTTCTTGGCAGGAAATTGCAAAATAACCCTGTATAGGACGTTGAGTAAACGATATCTCTATTAGATTCATTTATTTATTTATTTTATTTATTTCGTAAGCACACTTACAAATTAACACACTACATTATATGAAAATTAACACGCTTACTGATGAAATATATAATTACTACTTATTAAATATATATTATATCAATAATAAGTGTATATAATATTCACCAACAGATACATGTAAACATTGAGGAGGTAGAAAGAAAAACAGAATATACATATTTTTTTCAATGTAAATGAGGACTCACTGAGTTTTTTTTTAAAGAGAGCATAAGTGTCATGGAATATTATGTCTGCCTGCCTATATCGGTGGTTTTCAACCGGTGGTCCATAAAGAAATACAGTGATCAGCAAAAACATCATACGTACATTTCTCTCTAAAACAAGAGAGTGTACAATATTTTTGGAGATGATGGTCGATTTGTGAATACTACTTTGACTACATTGACTTCGCATTAAAATTAGGGCCCACAATTATGTCACACGTTAATTTTGGGTGAGTTTTATTTAAAGAAAAAACATAAAAATCAACCTTACTATAATTTATATCACGCGTAAAAGGTCAGCAGTGTTTTCCTAATAACGACTATAAATAAAAAAAAACGACGGGTTGCACTCCGGGAGTGCCGGCAGAAGAAAACTTGAATATTAACGTTATGCATTTTTGATATTTTGGAATAGTTAGGGAATAATTTTGCAAGAATTGCTTTAATTATCAGTATAAAAGTACTATCATTTATGTGGTAGAATACAATATTTATTTATTGCGCTATCGTACACAAACATGACAATTTACATCACATTAAAAAGTTTATCTTCTCCTACGCCGCGCCGGCTGTTCACCTACTCTCCATACTCTTACGAATTTTCGATCAGGTCACGTGTCCTGACGCGAGTTTAACATTTTTTATACATTATAAAAAAAGTACAACGCCGCTAAAGAAGTTTTCACTTCAAAAAAACTGCTGTTGCCAACCCACTTGCCAATCGTGGCATCTATGGCAAATATTCCCCCTGTGAGGCAATCTATGGGGAAGTCTATGTTCAATAGTGGACTTTAATAGAAGGTAACGATAAATATTATGAAGTACTTCTCCTTTTATGAAGTCTAATAAATAACAAATTAAATAAGGAGTTTATTCATTACTGTATCAAACGTTCATCATTCTCTTCACTTTAAAAAAGATCACAAGAGTAAGTACTCAGGTGGATGAATACGAAAAGTATTTTAAAGTTAATATCACACAGTGAATACCCATGGAAGTACGCTGTATGAAAAAGTTCTTTAAATAAGTTTCTCTACAGGTGGTTGCAAGAGCTTGCAATAAAAGGTCCGGTACTTTCCCTACTTATGGTTCAACTTTGCGACGGTGAAGGATTATTATATAGTAATTTCTTTTCTAAATGTAAACTGATATGTTTTTATTATTTGATAATAAATACTAACTCTCCAAATCCTTAAAGTTATTATTTTTAGAAGCGTGCTGATAACGTTTGACTCTTAATAAGAAGTTGAATTCAACTTTAAAGAACTAGAAAGAATAAAATTATTTCCACGTAAAAGCTCCATAGATCGGTGCTAAGACATAGTATCTGATAATAAAACGTATTATAGATGTAGAGTTAAGCGGTAGAGCCATTCTGCAGTTATATTATGTTCGTAGCAGCTCAATGCTGCTGCTTTTCCGTATCGTGAGTGTAGAGAACCGGATACCATTTTTACTGGAAAAGAGGGATTCCGTCGCAGTCCTCATGGATGAAACCGGATCTGCATTTTATTTTATAATATAAGATAAATATAGATGTCTATGGACCACAGCATTAACTTACCATCAGATGGACTGTGTGCTGTTTGTCACCCTAATGGTAATAAAATCACATACAATTTGCAGATAAAAAAATATTTAATTCTTTTATAGTCGAGTTTTCTGAAGTAAAAATTTCTATACGTTTGAATATTGATTCTGATAACGCACTTACGAGAACCACACAGAGTTTTTGGTACATGTAGTATCGAGAAATTAAAGTCCGGCTTCATAAACTATTATGTGTAAATTATTTTATTCGAATTAATTATTTAAAGTCTGCTTTTATTTTTTATTAAGGTGCGTGTTTGGGCAAAATGCCGCGCTAGTCGTTATTTGTGAGGTTTTTAGGAGCTGTTTACCTGTTATTAAACAGATATATCAACTAATAAAAAATCTATTAAATTTCTGGATAATCTTCATTCCATAATGCCATTTTTTAATAATTCCAATTTTTTTTAAAGGAGGAAATACTTGATGAATCTCCTTACAACTAAATCACAGAAATGCGAAATAATTTTTGATAACATGCATCTTCTCATAAAGTAAGCAGTACCCGGTTGACCGAGCTTTGCTCGATATTTTTCGCTCGGTTTTTTTTTAATTCGTGTGTTTTGGAAATTATATTTAGATACAAATTACATACTGATGAAATACGATAATATTTTTTGATCTTAGCGACATAATAGAAAAAACTGAACTGGTTATTTGTATAAAAAATCATGAGTGCAATTAGTTTAAATTAAATTTTCGTGTTTTTAAAAAATACTAAAAAAGGGCACGAAAAAATAGATTTTCTCAAAAAAAGAAAGGAACTTGAAAAGATAATTAAAAAAAGTCGGTCGGTCGGTCTGGGCTCGAACCATGGTATTACGATTTTGTGACCGCCCAATATACCAATAAAGCTATTTGTAATCATTAATAAAATGTCAAAATTTACCTTCTTATTCTAACGATATTGTAGCAGTTTTTCATTGCCTAAAAACACGGACAAAAAGACATTTTCTAAAAATAAATCCTAGCTAGATCGATTTATTGCCCCCGAAACTCCCTGCACACAAAATTTTATGAAAATCGTTGGAGCCGTTTCCGAGATTCCGATTATATATATATATATATATATATATATATATATATATATATATATATATATATATATAACAAGAATTGCTTGTTTAAAGGTATAGGATTATTGTATTTTGCGATTGACACTAATGGATAGGCAATTTATTAATGAACATTTTGATCTATTTAATTTTCTGGTTCATTTTTATTTTCATATAAATTTATTATTTTATAATCATAATTAATTTATAAACAAAACATTTTAAAATTTGGGGGTATTTCTTACGCGATATATTGTAGCGAGAGCGCGTGACATGTAATAGGACCGAACACTCAAGGTCGTTCGCTAAGAGTAGCGCCTATTGCCTCTTGAGTCTTATTTTTTGACCCTATACTTAGAGAGGTTTAAGTAATAGAACAAGATCTCTAATATTGGAGATAGTGGTGGTGAAATTAATTGTGGACGCATTTCATTCAACGTGTATTATAGCTAATTCATTTTAACATTGAAATTAATTAATTTCAGCTGAATTCTTATTTGAGTTTTGATGGAGCACCAAATTATTTCAAAATTTTTAAACATCTACTCGAGGTATACAGCAGACTCAGAAAATGTTGAAACGTAAAAAGAATTAGTATTTTTGATTGGAGCTACAACCTTTTATAAGTCTGCATATATTTCGACTGACCAATGAATCGGGATTAATGGAAAAGCGTCGTGCACTCGTCTATTTCAGTATAGCGGTCTGTCTGTCTATCCGTCCAGTCAGTGCACATGAAACTTTAATAGAAACTGGTTATTTTTACTCTTTACGTAAAACCTGCTTGCCATTTAACCGGACTTTATTGCTACCTGATATTTTGCTTTTACGTTGTCAGGCCTTTCGCAATTTAAATTCAATTAATATTTTATTTATACAAGTTATTAAAGTGTATGTACAGCGCCATCTATTTGTGAATATGCTAAATTAAATTGAAGTAGGCTTGTGATGAAGTTCTATTTTGAAACAAAATCAGTCATGTCGAATAAGTGTTTCATATGTGTCATGAGCTCTTCTGTTCTTTTTGTCTCCCTCTTTCCTTTCCTCCACCCCACACTCCACCCTTCACATTTTCTTCAATGCATTTTAAATTAAAACAACAAAAAGCCGACCAAGATCAGCATTACGTCGAAAAATATCATAAATTTTTTTATGGTTATGGAATTCTCTTCCTGCTGCAATTCGAGAGGCTCAAACAGTTTCAGTGTTTAAAAGGCGAGTTAAAGAGCACTATCTTTCTTTGTCGTCCCAATGATCTAATGTTTGACTTGTATATATATATGTGCATCTACTTGTATTTTATTTACATATGTATATAGTGTAGTATTTAGGTATATGCATGTCTGTATGTATGGATGTATGTATATGTTTTTATTATCTTTATTTTATATTAAGTATATTAATATTATTAAATTTATTATGAGGGTGCACACTAAATCTGCTTCTCTTTGAATCTGTCCACTATCGGGCCTGCTGGAAGAAATTTCAATATGAAATAAGCAGTGCCTTTGTACAAAATATCTTTTTATTTTTCATCGTAACATTACTTCGTGTGTACATAAATTGTTAAATAAATAAATAAATAATTTGTAGATACTGCTATATATGACACGAGCTAGACCAGGCAGACATCATGCTTGTATTATACAAATTTTCACGGGGATCCTTTGATCAATATTTTTACGGGAATCTTTGGCAGCAGCGTCATCCTAATAATTACTAAAAATAAAACGCGGCTGCCAACCCGCTTGCCAAGTGTGGCAACTATGGCAAATATCCCCCCTATGAGGCAATCTATGGGGGAGGCCTAGCTTCAGCAGTGGACGTTAGTAGGCTGTAACGGTAAACATAAATTCAAATCCTTATCTTCTTTTTGACTTTGGATTTAATAAAGTTACTGGTAACTTTATTAAAACTGCTAACTGAAAGAGTTCGACAAAAATTATAACGTAACTCTTCATTTTAACTTTTTGTTACCAGGTATGGTGGTTAATGGGTTCGTAAACGTGGTAATCACTACAATAGAGAAGCGGTTTGGTCTCCGTTCAATGCAGACGGGCGTTGTTGCTGGAGGGTAAGTGTAGCAAGTAATACGACGTAATTTTGTTCTTTTTTCATAAGATTAAGCAAATATTTTTTATGGAATACGGATGGGGTGAAAAACGAGCATACAGTACACTTGATGATAAGTAGATGCTGTGGCCCATAGACATACACATCTATTCTCGGTTAAGAATCAAAATGCAGAGGCGTTGTCACCCCTGAGGACTAAGATCAAATGTCTCGTTTCCAATAAAAAAGGTCTTCGGTTCTCTACACTCACCATACGAAACACAGTATTGAGCTGCTAATTTATCCTTGGTATTCTGCAAGGGCGTGATCCTTTCCCGGTCGAGGCGATCCTTTCGTGTTACAACCATAATATAGCTTCATCGTAGCTCTACCATTTAGCTGAAAATAGGCTTGCACTCTTTTTGTTTTTGATACAAGCTTGAAATAACAGGTGGAGTAAAAAAGTTTGTGCCTCCAATGTAAATTGGGAATACTTCTCAGGAATGCAGGTTTCTTCACAATGACTTTTTCTAACCCTTTTTTAATCCGTTTTAAGAGTTGATTAACATAACCGTACGTTAATCAACTCTTAAAACTACTTTGAAAAATTTAAGTGGAGTCGACGGAGATACACTCAAGTTAGAAACAGAAACTTATTTATTCAATGTAGATTATAAACAATACTTATTGAAAGTCAATTTTTCATTTACCACTGGTTCGCAAAAAAACCTCTGACCTGGGAAGAACCAGCAAGAAACCCAGCGGGACTATTTTTTTTCCAAATAATAGCTTACAATCATATTTACAATTAACAACACAAGACAAATTCGAAATAGCTTGGTAGCGATCACTCTTCCCAGGAATTATTATCATCCATAAATTCCTAAATATTATTTATTTATTTATTTATTTATTTATACTTTCATGCACAAAAAAAGTACATATGGCGGACTTAATGCCATAGGGCATTCTCTCCCAGTCAACCATTAGGCTAAACAGAGATAGACATTATGGAGGCGGTGCAGCAATAATCAAATAGAGAGGATAAAAGAAATAGTAATATATGTAATAAACAATACATAGATATTATATACATACATATATATACATATATAATATATAATAGAATATATATACATACATACATACATACAATATTATAATAACCCTTTTTATTTTAGTTTGATAAAATTTTTGAACTTTGCGTATGACAAATTTTGTGTTACTTGCGAAGTATGAAATTTAACATATACGCTCAGCACCTAAACAACCATGTTTTATTCCATATTCTATATTCATTTCATCCCTTCAAGACTATCATAATACACTACTGAATGTAGGACCTCCCCTTAGAATGTGAGTATCATATACTAGATACACATTGGTATACAAATATTTTATTTAATTTTTGCAAAGATTATAAAGTAAGTTTACACCTACTACTACTACTACTATAATAGCCCACTGACTGACTCGTTAGTCTAGTGGTTGTAGTAGTGCGACTGCGATCATGAGGTCCTGGGTTCGGATCCCGGGTCGGGCCAAAAAATGAATTATTGAGTTTTTGCGTCAAGAAATTCTCAGTAGCTGCCCGGAGTCTGGAAGTTGGTGGTGTCTCCTCCCCGTGCCTCGGAAAGCACGAAAAGCCGTTGGTCCTGCGTCTGATCTCTTTCCGGTCGTGTCGGTTTACCGTCCCATCGGATTATGAGAGTGAGTGAATAGATAGTGCACCTGTGCTTGCGCATACACTTGGGCACTATAATCCTGTCCTGCATCGATGGCTAGTCTCCGTTGAGACTGGCCGCCGTGACCAAAATCCGGTCTGGAGGACATTTTTAATAGCCCACCACGCTACGAGTGGATTGGCAGAGAATGCCGAAAGGCATTAGGTCCGCCCATTGTTACTTAGTTATAAGGTGTCACAATGCAGGACAGATAAATGACTAAAATAAATGTACTTTATACTATTTGTCGTAGTTGCCACGCTTGGCAGCCGGGTTGGCAAACGCCATTACTTAGTTTCTAGTTGTTAGAAAGACGGTGCCGCCCAACTCTTAGTTTTCTACGGCACTTGACTTTACTCGCTGACGCTGCGATGAGATGTTGCATCTCTTTGCGTATTCTATAATATTTGCCGCGGGGAGTGCTCGTAGGCATTGTTTGGACTAATTCCAGCCTCAGTCTTTCAATTTCACTATCGCACATCGCGACAGAACTAGAGACACAATCCTTACCAACTGTATAATTTGCGGTCCATTACTGTGCGACTTACAAGAAGTTTTCTTCAAGAAAATTGAAAAGACTTCACAGAGAAGAGCCTACTCTTTTTTAAAGACCGGCAATGCATCTGCAAATCCCCTGCCGTTGCAGTTGTTCATGGGCGGCGGTGATCACTTACCATCAGGTGAGCCGTATGCTCGTTTGCCACCTCTCATAAAAAAAACCCACCGGTCGATATTAGATACACACACAGTTCTAGTTTAAGTCAGTTTTATATTGTATTACGTTCAACTCTTAAGTTTACGAATTTAAAATGAATGACGAATACATCTTAGAAATTTATGATTCCATTATTTTCTTTTAATTTATTGCGATAACAAAAGTATTACACACAGTACACTATAAGTTAATAGTTTTTTAAGAAAATAAGGTATTGTTTCTAGAAATTACATTATTTTCAATTGTATCGTGGTTAAATTAAACGAGTTAATTACAATTGATTTGTAGAGAACCACGTTTACCACGTTTTTTTTTACATTTTTAAATAAATATCTGATTTTTTTATACGATAGGGTGACAAACGAGCACAAAACACAACACAAACACGATACAACAAACACAACGGGGGTGGCAACACATCTGGATTCGATTCTTAATCGAGGATTAATGTAAATGTCTATGGGCCACAGTATCCACTTACCATCAGGAGGACTGTGTGCTCGTTTGTCGCCCTTATGCGTGGCCTAAAGCATAAACGTGGTAATTATCAACAGTGTATAACTAACTATTTATTATCGTTTACCAACTGGTTATCGATATCATTAGCGTTAGCTTAGTGACACACTACAATTAAAGACTTTGAGGCATTCCATCTTAGCCCTCAAAGGTGACGACGCATTTTTAGCCTTCGTTTTTCGAAGTTGTTTGTAGATGTCCATGGCCTGCAGTAACCACTTACCATCAGGTGGGCTGTAAGTTCGTTTCTCACTACATGCTTACACAAAAAAGCATTGGATGCTCCAGCTGCTAATCTATCATTTAGACCCGTTGCTCTTTCATTTCTTTTTCTAGAACTGCGTATTACATTATAGAAGGTACATAATTCGACTTACATTTGACGTTTCGAGGTATGTCTTGTGCCTTCTACGGAACCTGGCTAGTTGCTCGTTGCCTTAATTTATTTCTGCTGCTCTAGCACTCGAAAATGTTGTTAAACCACCGATGTGTTTGGGCCAGGCTTAGACCTCGACTACCTCGTATGCTTATTTTTTCTTTTATTTTTATTTTTGATATATCTTCGATAATTTATTGGTACTCTTTTTCTTAAGGAATTTTCCTTAGATGTTTTCTTTGATTGTTCAAGCGTTCTTCTTTGTATGTTTTTTTTCAAAGGTTGGGTTTTGTTTAAAGGTTAAGAACCATTGTTATTAACCTTTTAATGATAACTATTCAATTTTTTTGGCCCACCAACTTTTATGTTTAATATAAGTTATGTTAGGTTTGATTTTAAAGTTTTTTCCGATAAATAATAGTACACGCAAACCTACCATCATCTCCAAAAATGTTGTACACCCTTCTATAAGAGAGAAATTTATGATGCTTTTGTGAACTACTCTGGATGCCTTCATGGACCAGAAGTGGTCCACGGACCACCGGTCATGAACTACTGACTTAGAATAAATAATATAACCACGTGCTTAGAATAAGAACCAAAGCCTTATATCACATTTACTTAAACGGCTATATATATATATATATATATATATATATATATATATACATTATATATAATGCACTAATGCACTAATAAACTATGTATAGAGTCCACGCCGTCGGACATTTTACCATTTATGAAAAGCCCCGGAGTGGTGAAGTAAAACGTCTGGCACACTGGAGCGATTGACGACCTAGTGGCTCAGGATCGTGCTTAGTGGACACATTTGTCGGGTAGTGGACAATATCCAAATAAATATGCATTACTAAGCTTCTGTGTATCTAGAGAGTGCGTACTACTTAAAAACTCTAAGCTTTCTTCCTCTGTAGCTACGACATGGCATCATTTGCGTGCCTCGCGCCAGTCACGTATCTGGGCGGCAGAATGGGCTCCTCCAAGCCACGCTGGCTGGGCTGGGGCGTACTGTTGATGGGCACAGGCTCGCTGATCTTCGCGCTACCACACTTTCTCGTGCCACCATACAGAATCGCCGGAGACGAGCCCGAAGACCTCTGCACAGCTAACAGAACTATTGTGAGTTTCTTAACTGTTTTATTATTTTATTTATATGATTAGGGATGACAAACGAGTCCACCTGATTATTAGTAGATGTAGTGGCCCATAGACATAGTCCACATCTTCCTCAATTAAGAATTTACATGCAGCAGCGTTGTCGTCCCTTAAGGTGTAATTCCGTAGCCGACTGTAGGCAGCAGCAGCAGGTGACGTGTCGCCGCGACATGTCGCTGTGACATGTCGTGGCGTCATTTCGCTGCAGTCATGATTCCGATTCCGACTGCAGATGGCAGCAGCACGTGTCCAGTCTATTCCGAGTGTTCAGTTAGACATGATGTCTGACATGTTTGAAATTAGCGATCGCGATTTATTTTTGTGTATTTTGATTAAAACTACTTTTACGGATTTTATCGCGTTTATTTTTACTTTTTATTTACTTTTATTTTTAATTCCCATGCACCTAGCACCCATGGTCACGGGGGACTGTGATGACTGACGTCCCGATGTCATTGTTAAACCCGGAGTACCTTCAGCTTTTTTAATTATTGTTTATGGTCCGATCTATGCAAAAACTGAACTGACTATGTCCTGAGGTCTTGCAGTGGTATGCTTGGGTTTAGTTTTAATTTTATTGATTATAGGATCCCAAGCAGGTGGTAGTACCCAGCCTCCTTCTCTATTGAAATTAGGATGTTTTTTAATTTCAATAGCCTCACGTATCATCCTTGGTAGGAATCGGTGTTCTTTCGCGAGGATTTGTGGTCTATCAAATCTGATGTAATGGTTGGTTTCAATCAAAAAAATTTAAAGTAAAATTTGGAGTACCACAGGGGAGTGTGCTGGGTTCTTTTAAATTTATATTGTACATCAGTGACTTGCCTAAATGCATTGAGCAACCAGTAATACTGTTTGCGGATCATACTGCAGTGACAATACCACGTAAAAGTGGAGATACCTATGAAAATGACATTAATAACTCCCTAAGATTTGTTGTGAACTGGTTAGACGAAAACAATTTAAAAATACTAAATAAAAAAAATTATCTTCACGGATTCCTAGCATGAGCCTAAATGTAGACTACAATAATGATGTTGTAAAAGAAGTTGAAATTACAAAGTTCATGGGTCTCGAAATAGATAAACATCTTAACTGGAAAGCACACATTAATACTTTATGTAAGAAAATTAGTAAAACCGCATATGCTTTACATATTTTGTCTTCAATAGTATACACGGATGCACTCCTCACTGCTTACTACGGCTTAGCAGAATCCCACCTGCGATATGGAATAATATTTTGGGGTAACTCAACCGAAAAAGAAACGGCGTTTAAGGCTCAAAAAAGATGCATAAGGGCGATGTTTAAGCTTAAAACTACCAACAGTTGCATGCCATATTTTAAAGAGTATAAAATACTGATATTACCTTGTTTATACATACTGGAAGTAGCTGTGTTTGTTAAATTGCATCCAAAACGTTTTAAACGCCTTGAGCAAGTAGTTCCACGTAATAGACGCGACAATACCCTTTTGTGTACAATCCGCTAAGACAGCACTAATGCGCAAAAGTATATACTGCATGGCTCCAGTCGTATATGATAAAATACCAAAAAAGTTGGAAAGAATTGCTGCTATCGATATTTAAAAAAAGGCTTCATAGCTTCTTGTCAGTCAAAGCATACTATAGCGTAATAGAATTCTTGACTGAATTTTTTATTTTATTTTGAGATTAAGACTGTATAATGTTAAAATTTTTTAATTATGTTGGTTTTTGTGTTATTATTTTATTTTGTTATAGCTGTTTAGGTGATCAGTTTATATTTCTGTGCTTTTGATATGTCCTATTTAATAAAACTATCCTGTCTCTCAAGTTGGACCAAACTGCACACAGTGTGAAAATTTTATTAAAATCGGTTGAGTAGTTTAGGAGTCCATCGCGGACGAACAACGTGATTTATATACTTATATTAAGATATTTTTCATGCCTACTGGTAAAATATGGCTGAACTCACTTCCTATATTACCATGTACTGTACCCATATTTGCAAAATAAAATATCTTTATCTTTATCTTATTGCTGGAAGGCACTTTAAGTTGTGCGGGGTCCTTCAATGTCCACAACAAAAATCACCATATAGCCAGATCAGACCTTGCTTGCGTTAATATTTCGGCCAGGATTAAAAAAAATCATTCTTGCTTCACATACAAGATAATGAAGAGAATAACAAAAGGGTATACACTTAGCACAAGTTGCTTGTGCCCACAAAACTTCAATGCAGCCACAGAAGAGCTTTCATCTTTGAATTTGATTCATGGCATAAGATGGTGGAAGGCCATGTATCTGTTTTGCGGGCGAATGTGCTGTCATCATCAGTCTTTAATTTCAAGCTCTAGGTTATTTTTAATGTCTGCATTCCGTTAAATGTGGAGTTATCCTTAATGATTTAATGAACAATTTGATTGAAGTAAATGCCAGGCACGCATATAAAACTTTATTCCCTGTAACCGCGATCAGTCCAGTTTTATGGCAGTAGCGAATTTATTTGCGAAGCGAATGCATTTCATTGATTGTTTCTCACAAGGTTAAAAACCTTTACATTAAGTAGGCATCGCCGATCTCTTCTCTAAACTGGTTCCATTACGTCGCATTATTAATCAAGAGAGATCGCGCCTTTTATACGTTTAAATTGTCTTTTTATAGAATAAAGTTGACGAGCACACAATCCACCTAATGTTAAGTGAAACACTAAGTGGACAATAGACATCTTCATCTATCCTCGATTAAGAATTCAAATGCTTTGTTAACCCCTGAGGACTAAGATGGAATGCGTTTTTTCCAGTAAAAAGTGTCACCGGTTCTCTACACTCACCATACGAAACAAAGCAGCATTAAACTGTTATTTTACAATATTGTAATGTCCCGCCAGCACCAATAAAATTATTAATTGAAATTTCAAGCGCCATCATACCTAGTGTTCAGCGATGAAGGAAAACATCGTTAAGAAAATTGCATGTTGGAGGAAATAAAATACCATGTACAGACAAAATACCAGCGTGAAATAGCTGCGTGGTAATTGACGAAACCCGGGAACCTATCTGGAAAAGAAGCATTCCACCTTAGCACTCAGGGGTGACAACGCATCTGAATTTTGATTCTTACAAGAATAAAGATGTATTTCAGTGTCGGATACATTTATCAGGTGTATTGCGTGCTCGTTAGTTACCCTTACTTCTGTAAATAAAGATCACTTAGCTGGTAAGTGGTGGTATTACCATCACAAATAGGCGTAAAATACCAAGTCGGGGAACGATAAGCAGCGTCAAGGGAGCGAGACATCTTTTTTATAGGATAAGGGTGACAAACGAGCACACAGCCCACCTGGTGGTAAATGGTTGCTGTGGCCCATGGATATCTACATTTATCCTCGATTACGAATCAAAATTCAGATGCGTTGTCACCCTCAAGAACTTAGATAGAATGCCTCGATTTCAGTAAAACGGGTCTCCGGTTCTTTACACTCACCATACGAAACACCTACTATTTTACGCTGGTATTGTGTGAGAGCGTTTTCCATCCCTGGTCGAGCCAACGCATTCATATTATAACCATAATAGCTGCAACATGGCTCTATCACGTATAATATAATATACGTCTGGTGCGCCAATCCGCCAAATGGCGATGGCAATTGAGAAAACACTGTTTATAATGGGATTCCATGTCCAACTGTACATTATAACGGCTGATGAAGTAGAAATAGAGTAGAAAATAACGTAAGCGTAAATGACGTAAGCCTAATCTTTGAGCTATTATGGCTCCTGATATAGAAGTCTATAAAACTAAAATGGCAAACGAAATTACAGTCCACCTGATGGTAAGTAGATGCTGTGGCCCATAGACATCTACATTTATCCTCGATTAAGAATCAAAAATTTCTGGTAAAAGCAAAAGAATATTTCTATCGTTATAAATATTCTTTTGTTTTTAGTAGTCTTAAAATAATTTAATAAAGCTAAATGCAAAAAAGTGTTTAGTATATTGATTAAGTACTAGTATAATCCTCTCAGATATACCAATTAAGACTGAAGCATCATATGAGATACTGAAATATGATATGGGACCAGAACATAGCAGGGCAGAAGAGGAATTCTATAACCTACTCGTATTACTACTACAATTGCAATTTTTCCGCAGTCTATGAACCACTGCGATTCGGACTCCACATCCGAGGGTGGTGCGTGGGCGGTGGGAGTATTCGTGTTCGCCCAACTCTTGCACGGCGCTGGCGCCACGCCGCTCTTCACCCTCGGCGTCACCTACATCGACGAAAACGTTTCCAAGAAGATGTCTTCTGTATATCTGGGTAAGAAAAATTATGTTTTCCAGGACTTTCAGAAGTTATTTACGCGAAGAGGTCCCATGCCCATTGTAGTAATGTCACGGATTCACAAATATAGAGAAAACCTTTAAATAAAACTAATCTTATGGATTTTATCGCGTATAATTGAAACTTTTTAATTCTTACGTTTCGTCACTTTAGCACACCACTTTCGAGTCACGGAGAAGGAAGGTTCAGGCGTTAGACATCCTGATATCATAATTAACGAAATCTACCTTCAAATTAAAATATGAAGTCTTAATCCGATCTACGCAAACAAGCTTACAGTATCTTGAAGTCATGCGATGGTATTTATTTTTATTTTTTATTTTTTTTATTTTACAGGATAGGGTGACAAACGAGCATACAGTCCACCTGATGGTAAGTGGTTGCTGCGGCCCATAGACATCTACATCTATCCTCGATTACGAATCAAAATGCATATGCGTTGTCACCCGTGAGGACTAAGATGGAATGCCTCGTTTCCAGCAAAAAGGGTCTCATGTTCTCTACACTCACCATACAAAACACAGCAGCATTAGGCTACTATTTTACGCTGATATTCTGTGAGAGCGTGGTCCATTCCCGGTCGAGCCGACCCATTCGTGCCACAACTATACTACTAATATAACTGCAGCATGGCTCTACCACGTATAGTATGCTTGGGTTTGGAATTAATTTTATTAATTATGCAATACCAAGCAGATGCAATGGATAAGTAAACTATAGTGGCAATGGGCCGGCCAGATAGCTCGAAGAACCGATAACAGATGGGGAAAAAAGGTTCTCGAATGGCAGCCTCGTACCAGCAGGCGAAGTGTAAGGCGTCCCCCCACTAGATGGAGTGAAAACCTGGTAAGACATGCAGGAAGTCGACGGATGCGGGTGGCTCAGGAATGTAATTTGTGGCATTCCTTGGGGAAGGCCTATGTTCAGCAATGGACTTGTGAAGGGTTGTAATGATGATGATGAAGCAGATGGTAACACCTAGCTACCTTCTCTATTGAAGTTAGTATATTTTTTATTTCAGTAGCCTTAGTACGAATCGGTGTTCTTTTGCGAAATATCAGAAATTCTCGCATGGTCTGTTTTGTATGATATAATGGTTGGGATGATCTTGAACATATCGACATATTGCAGACTTCCCGGAGCGTCAGTGCTCAATATCAGCGACATTTAACCAGGGTGCTTATTTCCACTTCCAATGAGGCCTAGTAATATTCCGTTCACCAGAGGTCGCTAGTTGACATTGAACTGAAGTTTTTTTTGTTACAAAATTTAATTTAATTGAGAAGTTAGTAGAGCAGTTTTAAATAAAAGTTTATCGGTTCCTAAAGTATTCGGTAAATTAATATAAAATATGACTAAAATAGTACATAAAAAAAATATTAAATTTTACATTTTTCGAACAGAACAAATCTTCAGTTGTTTGCTCTTTAACTATTTGCACATTGTTAACTCTTTTTTATTTTTGTTTTTTTTTTTATTCTAAGTAATATAAAATATAACTATCATAAAGAAATACTAAATTTTACATTGTTCAAACGTTTTAACTTCCCCAATATGAAGTTATCAAATACTACACCTCATTTTTAAGTGGTGCCGCCCTGATGGCAGAAAAAGTCATGGATATCCAGCGAATAATCATTAGATACGTAATCCAGGGGCCACATAACGAGAGCACTTTTTGTTAACACCCGATTTTGCTCCTCATCTAATTTGTGTACAAAACTATTTCTTTTATACATCATAACAGAAAAACTAGTAGTTTATGATGTAACATAATATCGCGTTATGCGAGCCGTTACCGTGTGTACATGAAAAAGCACTCGCTGCAGCTGTGACCCTAAAGAGTCGGGAGCATATTAAAGGCTTTTATAATAAATACTTAGTTGAACTTATATTACGTCATTAAGCCCTAAAAGCCGTAAGTGGCTTAACGGTGGGAGTAACTATGTGGCACCTAGATCTCAATTTTAGACGAAGCTTTAAGCACACATCGGTGCGCCTGTATGCGATGTGTACCAACACATTCATAGATTTCTTTTGTGTTTATCATAGGTATGTGCAACAATTGTAGCTGTTTCGTGTTTCCCAAATCCCGTAAACTATGCTTCAAATAAGACGTCATGCAATAATAAATAATGCAATGTTGACTAAATATATATTCTAGACGATGCTTATCCCTTATTAAATTATCGTTTGGTTAACTCGACGTGTAGCATGGGCCATTTAGAAATGTGATTTTGCCTTATTAAACAGATAAATAATTTTGGAATTAGAAATTTGGATATGTCAGTCATGACAAAAACAACAAGTTAGTACCCACAGTGCTTTAAGTATTGATATTGTAATACCTACTTGTTTAAGTATAGAAAAAAATATGACAGCTATATAAATCGGTATACAAAACATAAAATCTTCATTGAAAATTTTAAGGAGTGCAAAACACTTATGTCGCGCATATTACTTCCTGTCGCAAGAATATTTGATAGGGGCGCGAGGTTCAAGTGGCGAACGTGCCCATTACTGTTGGAGAGCACGCTCTTCACACCCGTGACATTGTCCCAGGTTCGGCAAACAGCGAAAAATCGCGACTGTGAAACGGTGCGGTATCCCATTTCTTAAAAACCCTTCACCGGCGCACTGTTTTCTCAACTAAAAGCGCGACGAGTGGAACGATAAAAGACTAATGCACAGTGAAAGCTATACTATTTGTTTGGATCTAAAAGCCGTGGATGTATTCGATCGGAACACAGTGATTTATTAAATCGTCACCATCATTCGTTATTTTAACGCATCTGCGTTAAAATTATCAATTGCGGATAATGTAGGTGCCTATCGGCCACAGCAATGAACTGACTATGTTGCTTGCAATTCACGGTCTGGACAGTGGCAACAGCGTACCATCTCAATTACCTCACTACGGTACCTCTATGTCAGAGGTCCGTATCACCCACAAGGAGGTTATTAAAACCTTGCAATGTATAGGCGCGAACAAAGCTAGTGGACCTGATGGTATACCAGCTATAGTTCTAAAGGTCTGTGCACCTGAGTTGTCTCCTGTGGTGACGCACTTGTTCCGACTCTCATTCAGGACTGGAATAGTGCCTAAATCCTGGAAGCTGACCAATGTGCAGCCTGTGCCTAAAAGAAGTAGCCGTGCCGACCCTGCCAACTATCGGCCAATTATAACTACCTCAATACTCTGCAAGATTATGGAGCGTATATTGAACGCCCGCTTAATGGCATATTTAGAACAGAATGACCTCCTTAGTGACCGGAAATACGGTTTTCGCTGAAATCGGTCAGCTGGGGATCTTCAGCCACACACGTATGGGGCGAGACACTCTAGAAAAGTGGGGAAGCACTTGCTGGTTCCCTTGATGTCTCGGAGGCATCAAGTATCATATAGTATGGGTTTAGTTTTAATTTTTTCGATTATAGGATCCCAAGCAGGTGGTAGTACCCAGCCTCCTTCTCTATTGAAATTTTAATAGAGAAGGAGGCTGGGTACCTATAATCAATATCCTATAATCAATAAAATTAAAACTAAACCCAAGCATACCACTGCAAGATCTCATTTATTGAAAACGGGCCAAATTAGGAGTAACCTTAACCGACGAGCATGTATGCGTAGGTGTATGGATGTGAAGGAGGCGAGAGAGGTGTGTCAGGATCGTGCCAAATGGAAGTCTGTAGTCTCTGCCTACCCCTCTGGGTGACAGGCGTGAGTGTTTATGTTATGTAGTGTTCGCGTAAATATAAGAAATCATTATATAATATCAACTGTTAAAGTGACGTCGATAAAGCAACGTCCTTTTGACCCTTTATTATTAGGTCCTTACATACGAAATTGACGTTTCTACGGAGGAATATAAAGTCAATTATTTTTGTAAAATATATTTAATTAATCAAAGTATGCACCGTTGTTATCTATGCTCTTTTGCCATCTCATAGGTAGTTCATTGATCCCTTTACTAGAAAAAAACCATGGGGGCGAGAATCAATAAACTCTTTGAAGGCGGTTTGGACTGCCGCATCGGAGTTGAATTTTTACCTTGTAAGAAGTTGTTCAAATTCCGGAAAAAATAGTAATTTATTGAAGCAAGGTCCAGGGAGTACGGTGGATATCGCAGACATTCCAATTGTAGCTCATCTAACTTAGTGGTTGTTTGTTGTGCAGTGTGTGGTCTTGCGTTGTCGTGAAGCAGCAGTGGTCTAGAGCGATTGACCAATCTCGGTTGTTTAGCAGCTAGTTCTCCCTTCATGGTTTGCAGTGGCTGACATAAGATATCTGCCGTAATCGTTTGGCCAGATTTTAGAAAGCTGTAGTGAACGACACCGGCGGTAGTCCACCAAACACTCAGAAGTAACCTTTTCTGAGTCAATTTTCGTTTAGGACAGGATTTGGCTGGGTCTCCAGGGTTCACCCATTGCGACGAGCGCTTCCAAGTATAGTACAGTATCCACTTTTCATAACAAGTAATGATTCGATTTAAAATCTCTTCATTGTCGGTTGAGCAAAGTAACACAGCAGTCGACGCGTGTTTGCAAGTTCGATTCACTCAATTCATGAATTACCCATCGTTCAAGTTTTTTTACTTTCCCCATTTACTGCAAGTGGATTAATACAGTTTTATAACCTATAATCGAGACCATGCATTGAAGCAGCATGGCTGACTAACTGCTCCTTAACCCTCTCAAATACTAGTGTATGCCCAGCGGTGAGACATATATACGCTATAACTTCACTTGGCTTTTACGGTACATCTTTATATATACACATACACTTCATAAGAATGATTTTATATGATATAAATGGTGAAGAAGTGTGGCAGACTAACTGTTCTATGACCCACTCAGAAACGAGCCTGTGTCCAGCAATGAGACATATAAAGTAAAAGTAAAGTAAATTACAGCATATATACGTCCCACTACTGGGCACAGGCCTCCCCTCATTTCTGAGAGGGTTTTAGGGAAGGAAGTGTCCGCCGCGCTGCCCCAAGGCGTGTTGGAGAACTTCACATGTCTTCGAAATGTTTTTTTCTTATTCCTCAGACATGCAGGTTTACTCACGATGTTTTCCTTGACCGCCGAGCAATTGGTAAATCAGCGCTTAAAATTGCAATTAACAATTTCATTGGTGCCGGCGGGGATCGAACCCGGGTTACTTGCGTTTTGTTCTATTTACAGCGAGGGTTAACCATCTGAGCTACCACGGCTCCATATAGACAGGATATAGGAGACATATATTTAATGATAATTTGTTCATTTATACGGATTTAAAAGTCGGCTGTGACTACAGTCACAAGCCAGTTTCATTACTTTTGTCATACATAATATGTAAATGTGCTCTTGTGCTAAGATAGAAATCGTATTGTAACTTGACTAACTTTAAATTAATTTTTAAGATTATTTGTGTAATTTAAAAACAGCATAAATGATAATATTAAAAGATTATTGCTTTGCCTCTCACCCTTATTAGTTTATGGACTCTTTAATTTTAAATTAAATACAGTACGTGAGGTTAACATGGCCATCCGGTTAATTTAGTCACTTTCTTATAACTCAAGAACTACAGCCTTGTTTGCATAGACGGCTTTGTGATACGATAGCTCTTCATCGTTCAATCAAATACTAAAATCAAAAGTGCGATGCTTTAACGACGCCATTTTGACAGTTGATATTAAAGTAAATATTTTAGTCGATTTTAGTATGGTGTAGTGTAGTTATTTTTTAAGCGGATTTTTTGAAGCGTTACTAATTATTGCCAAAGCTTATTTGCATTTTTTTCTTTAATATATTAGTTATAGTATACGACTTTGTGTCTTTGTCTATATATCCTTCTCCTAGTTTTGGGTTTATAGGACGGCCAAACTTAAGTGGACCATATTATCCTCACGTTCCTTATATAAAATGTTATCAATCTATACATAAAAGCATCTACTATTTTTAGACATAATTTTACAGCCAAGAATTTACAATAACATCGACATAAGCACAGAGGTGTAAGTAGCAAATCGAAATGCCATTAGCCGCCTTTCCCACAGCCACTTCCGTCCATTGAGCCCGAGAGTATTCAAGGGAGGGTAAAGGGTGGGCCGAGCATTCAGGGCTCAGTGTACGCCTCTCAAGGTATCGAGAGATGCGGGTCACACTAAAAGCAAAGCTATAGATAGCTTTGTTGAATATACTTTCGTAAAAGGACAGCTATTTGTCACGATGTCCTCAAGGCATACTGACATAAAAATATTAGTCGATTTTAAAGGAAATATTAATCGGCTTCTATATTTTATTTATATGAGTGTATGAGACTACTGTCCAAATTTACTGTATCTGTGTATGTAATATCGGTAAACAAAAAATCTGCTAAATTGATGATTTCAAAACAATAATAAAATTTAGTCATTATTATGGTTGAAGCACGAATTCGTTAGTCCGACCGGGAAGTATTTCGCTTTCACAGGTTACAAACGTAAAGTAGCAGCTGAAGCTCCTGTGTTTCGTATAGTGAGTGTAAAGAACCGGAGACCCTTTTTATTGCAAGCGATGCATTCCATCTTAGTCCAGTTCCATCCAGAGGTGACAAGCGATAGTTCCATCCAGAGTTGACAAGCGATAGTTCCATCCAGAGTTAACAAGCGATAGTTCCATCCAGAGGTGACAAGCGATAGTTCCATCCAGAGGTGACAAGCGATAGTTCCATCCAGAGTTGACAAGCGATAGTTCCATCCAGAGGTGACAAGCGATAGTTCCATCCAGAGGTGACAAGCGATAGTTCCATCCAGAGGTGACAAGCGATAGTTCCATCCAGAGGTGACAAGCGATAGTTCCATACAGAGGTGACAAGGGATATTTCCATCCAGAGTTGACAAGCGATAGTTCCATCCAGAGGTGACAAGCGATAGTTCCATCCAGAGGTGACAAGCGATAGTTCCATCCAGAGGTGACAAGGGATAGTTCCATCCAGAGTTGACAAACGATAGTTCCATCCAGAGTTGACAAACGATAGTTCCATCCAGAGGTGACAAGCGATAGTTCCATCCAGAGGTGACAAGGGATAGTTCCATCCAGAGTTGACAAGCGATAGTTCCATCCAGAGGTGACAAGCGATAGTTCCATCTAGAGGTGACAAGCGATAGTTCCATCCAGAGGTGACAAGCGATAGTTCCATCAAGAGGTGACAAGCGATAGTTCTATCCAGAGGTGACAAGCGATAGTTCCATCCAGAGGTGACAAGCGATAGTTCCATCAAGAGGTGACAAGCGATAGTTCCATCCAGAGGTGACAAGCGATAGTTCCATCCAGAGGTGACGAGCGATAGTTCCATCCAGAGGTGACAAGCGATAGTTCCATCCAGAGGTGACAAGCGATAGTTCCATCCAGAGGTGACAAGCGATAGTTCCATCCAGAGGTGACAAGCGATAGTTCCATCCAGAGGTGACAACGCATCTGTATTTTAAAAGACGTAGATGTCTATGAGCCACTGCTTGCACTAACCGTCAGGTGAACTGTGTGCTCGTGTATCATCTTTGTTCTTTATAAAAAAAAATATTCATAATTAATTTTCAAAAATTAATCTTTTAAACGCGTATCTTTTAAACGTTTACTTTTATGCTTTTGAATTTTCGTTGTCTTATTTTACAACTTAATGATTGAAAACAAAGCCGTACCAACCATATATTCGAGGGTTATTTCGAGCGCCACTCCGTTTTTCTTTCATGACGCGGTGCGAGGTCACGACCTAGTATTTCGAAAATGGTACTTCAAAGGAAAAGAGACGAAATTCTTAAGCCGTTTTATACACAGCGTTGAAATTTGTGCGAGTCTGGAGTTTTAAGCACACCTGATGCTTCATCTTCAACTAAAACCGTTGGTGGGCGGGGGAAGCATAATAAGCCTTCTAGTAGAGTAGCATCTACGCATGTGTGGCCATGCCTAGCGACCGATGATAAAATAATAACTACTAAATAATGACTATAGAGCTAATTTGAATATTTTAATTTACTCAAATACAATAAAATAAACCGCAGAACCTAAATCCATTCGTGTTCGGAAGGTTGACCCGAATATTTGAACACCAGTATATATTCTTTTCAATACATCCACTGTGGAGAGTTTATAGCCACGATGCAGCTATATTATGGTGGTAGCACAAATGGGTCACGCTATATTATCGTGGTAACAAACGAGCACACAGCCCACCTGATGGTAAGTGGATGCTGTGGCCCATAGACATATACATCTATCCTCGATTAAAAATCAAAACGCACATGCGTTGTCACCTCTGGGGACTAAAATGGAATGCCTCGTTTCCAGTAAAAAGGCTCTCCGGTTGTCTACACTCACTATACGGAACACAGCAGTATTAAGATGTTATTTTACGCTGGTATTCTGTGAGAGCGTGGTCCTACTCCGGTCAACCATAGTATAGCTGTATAACTTAAGTCCGAAGGAAACCCTTAGAGAAAAATTTTAAGAAATAAATATATCAACTTTACTCTCTCAGTATATTTATGAAAATTTAATGTGTGTACCCAAAAACAAAAACTATTTTATTAAAAAAGTGATGTATACTGGGAACAAGCACAAGTTAGTTATACCAATTACTCTACTCCAAAGAGTCAGTAATTCCTTCAAGAGGCAATGTATACGTTTTTACAACAGTTCCATAAAATATGCAGACCTTATATATCAAAATATTTAAAAATTTTAATAAGCAAAAATTGTTTAATACGGGTTAACACTACTTAAGAGTATATGATTTATAATAATCCCTGGGAATGAGGTGAACACTACCATGGTGCTTCTAATGTTTTCATACTCATTGTATGAAATATTATATTGTAAATGATTTATTTAAAAAAAAAGTCTCGGTGGGTTTCTTGCTGGTAGTTCCCAGGAAAGTTTTTTTCCGAAAAAGGTATTAATTTACTTTTTAAAGATTTACATAATATATTTTATTCTATTCTATTATTGCCGGCTTAGGTACGACAATAAGTTTTATATACTTGGCTACAGTGTAATTATTGATATATGTTGTAGCGACAGTAGTCTAATGGCAGGGCGCGGACCGTGAACTTAAAAAGGTCGTGGGTTCGACTACTGGCGTGAACCACTCGTAACACAAGCAATTTAAGCTTACCATGAGTGGTTAAGTGGAATATTAGTAATGTTGGTAGCATTGTTAATATTCTTTAAAAAAATATCGCCTACTTCTGACAGGTGCCGTTCTTCCACAAGCGCACTCCCGAAAATAGGTCTTGTATAATAACATAATGTTTCATTGACGTTATAGTTATGTTAGTAACTAATTATGAGGCTCTTAACAACCCCCCTCCCTATTCATTTTCGAAGTGTCATAGTTTCATATAACAATTAAAAATGAATAAAACAGTTCCAATATTGTATTACTGTCCTTGTCCCTAGTCTCAGCATGTGTATACGTGGTTATACGTGGTGGAGCCATGCTTCAGCTATATTATATTTGTAGCATGAATAGGTCGGCTCGGCCGGGGTGAGAGGGGGTAGATTCACAGAATACCTGTGTTAATAGCAGCTTAATGCTGCTTTGTTCCGTATGGGAGGTGAAAAGGAACGGAGACCCTTTTTTGGAAGCGAGGCATTCCATCTTAGGCCTCAAGGGTGATACATTTTGGCGAGGCATTTCGATTCAGAATAAATGTAGATGTCTATAAGCATTCACTTACCGTAAGATGGACTGTGTGCTCGTTCGTCACCCTTATTCTATAAAAAAAAATGTGTATGCATGTTGCGTGTGTCATGAAGATTACTTCTATTTTAAGAACTTTCAATGACACTATATTCGTTGTATTTTAATTAGAAATATACAGTAACAGCAAAATTTTAGTATTAGATATTTTACTGGCATCATTTAAAAAAACTGCACCCTGAAATAAAAAAGCTGCAACCTAAAATATTCCACGTGGGGCCATTGCTATGGTCCCCCCGGCCCCCGGCCTTGTGCTAACCTAAATTATTCATAAATGCGTTTCCGCGGTCACAGCTCAATTAATTTCATGTCAAGTAACGGAATTCGCTTGTATAGACTCTTTGTTGCGGTACAGCCGATGATATGTGAATACATTGCCACATAATTCATCATTACAAAGACTTTGGTACTTGAAAATTAGTCATCGTCAACATCGAAATTCTCGACGTCGACATTTCGAGTGACGTTTAATTCCGCGGTCATTTTTTCCATATAATAAATTATCAAAATGCGCACACAGCCCTGCTGATGGTAAGTGCATGTTGGGGCCCATAGACGTCTTCATCATGCAGATACATTGTCACATGAATATACATATATAACGATTTCATCGGTGACGGCGGGAATCAAACTTAGTTTACTCTCGTACTGTGAAATTTTAAGCCTTAACAGGTTCTTGTTATATTTATGGCTGATAACAAAATAGTTTGAAGTAATTACAAAAGAATGTAAAATAAAATCTAACTATCAATCATACATGATCATAGTCTGTCCGTGTGTGGGGATCCGACATATACCTTTTTTAAATCCGCAAAAACACAAAGCGGGCAGTAATAAAGGTATAGCAATCATAGAGCTACAAATGATATGTTGACAGGTCTTTGACCACGAGGGCACACCTCATCCTGTGCCGCTCCCATGGGTAACACTGTCAACAAAGAAGCTCCCTCCCACGCATTTCAAACCTTTTACAAAACTTTTTCTTCATCTTCCATACCTACACTCTTCCAGTGTATTCACCTCGGAATACATTACAGTTACTCGAGTAATATAGGATTATGTACTTGTAAAATTACAATTCTTTATTTTTTATCTCTTAGGTGTATATTACACGATGGCGGTTGTCGGCCCAGCGCTGGGGTACGTGCTTGGTGGACAAATGCTCAACATCTATACAGACTTTCCAACGGTCGACTCAGAAACGTAAGTATTGTAAAATTCATGTTTTTCCCCTCTTTTAGAAATAAGACGAGGCTTGCCCCCAGCAGTGGGACATATATAGGTTGTATCTTTAAATTTTACCATTTAGTAAGTGATTGGTCAAAGTACATGATTAACTAGTTTTTGGGTCCCGGGTTGGAATCCCAGACGCCTCTTAAATATGTGCGCGCGTAACCCTTAGTTTCAGGTTTTTTTTAATATAAACGAGCACATAATCCACTTAAGTAAAAAAGTAAAGTAAAGTTACAGCCTATATAAGTCCCACTGCTGGGCTCAGGCCTCCCCTCATTTCTGAGAGGGTTTAGGGCAATAAAGTGTCCGCCTCGCTGCCGAAATGCGTGTTGACGAACTTCGCATGTCTTCGAAATAGTTGTTTTTCTTATTCCTCAGACATGCAGGTTTCCTCACGATGTTTTCCTTCACCGCCGAGCACGTGGTAAATCAGCACTTAAAATTGCAATTAACAATTTCATTGGTGCCGGCGGGGATCGAACCCGGGTTACTCGCGTTCTGTTATATTTACAGCGAGCGTTAACCACTGAGCTACCACGGCTCTTATCTCATAATCCACTTGATGGTAAGTGAATGTTGTGGCTCATGGACACTACATCTGCTTTCGATTAAGAATCAAAATGCAGATGCGCTGTTACCTGTGATATTAAGATGGAATACCTCGATTTCAGTAAATATGATATTTAGTTCTCTACGCTTACCATACAAAACACAGCAGCATTTTTTTTTGCTATTCCAAGCCAGCGCTCATTTACTATCAGACCTGATGGTTAGTGGTGATGCAGCCGAAGATGGTGAAGCGCACTTAACAAAAGCCATTCACTCTTGCCTTGAAACACCATTGTAATTGTATTAAAAGACAGCTGCTGGCAACTTATTCCACTTCTCTGCTGTACGCATGACAAACGATATAGCAAACCATTTGGTTCGAATGCGTGGTAAGTCGACAGTTAAATGGTGGACGCATTTATTTATTAAGCTACTATTTCGTCCTATATATAAAGGAAAAGGGTCACAGCAAGACTGCAAAAACTACCGTGGTATCAGCTTGCTTAGTATTGTGGGTAAACTGCATGCTAAGGTGTTAATTGAAAGAGTTATGAAAGAAACTGATGGAAAAATTTGGGATGTGCAAGCGGGTTTTAGAAAGGGAATGGGGTGTACAGATCAAGTCTTTTCCATGCGCATGATTGCAGAGAAGTTTTTGGCCAAAAACCAGAAGGTTTTTTGTGCGTTCATGGACTTGGAAAAGGCTTATGACAGAGTGGACAGGAATGTGTTATGGCAAACACTGAACTCATATGGGTTGAGCGCTGGTTTAATACAGGCATTAAGGTCTCTTTATAGGGACTCTAGTGCTTGTGTCAAGATCAATGGGGTCTACTCGGACTGGTTTGGCATCCAAAAAGGTGTCAGACAGGGCTGTGTAGCTTCCCCTTGGCTGTTCAACCTATTTATGGACAGGTGTTTGCAAACTTTGAAAGATGAAGAATGTGGGTTAAGAATGGGCGAGTTAACCGTCAAATGCCTTTTGTATGCCGATGATCAAGTCAAAATAGCGTCATCGGCGGCTGAGTTGCAAATGATGGTTACATTAATGAACTGGGAATTAAAAGAAAGAGGAATGAAAGTGAACGCAAGTAAGACGAAAGTGATGGTTTTTGAAAGAGAAGAAAGCAAAACGGTATGTGAAATAAGAATAAAAGGAGAGTTAATTGAGCAAGTGGATGAGTTTGTGTATTTGGGATGTGTATTTAGCAGGGATGGTAGATATGATAGGGATATAGAACGACGAGTAAATGCAGGGAATAGAGTGAATGGGGTGGGAATGCACTACACTCTATTATGAAGAACCAGAATGTGTCAAAAAAGGCACGTATGGTAATTCATAATGCTGTGTTAGTCCCTACTTTAATGTATGGTAGTGAAAGCTGGGTGTGGCAGAAGAAGTACGAAAGTAGAATATGCTGTAGAAATGCGGTCTTTAAGGAGCATGTTAGGGTTGAATCTGAATGACAGGGTGAGAAATTGCGTGATAAGAGATAAATGTGGTATGCAAGATGATGTTGTGACCAGGATTAAGAAAGGAATGCTTCGGTGGTTTGGTCATGTAGAAAGAATGAATGAGGAAAGAGTGACAAAGCAAATTTATATGGCAGATGTGAACGGCCGAGTCGGGAAGGGACGCCCTAGAAAAAAGTTTATCGACCAAATTGGCGATATTTTGAAAAAGGGGCCACGTTAGAAGTACCCTTAACCGACGAGCATGTATGCGTAGATATATGGATGTAAAGGAGGCGAAAGAGTATGTCAGGATCGTGCCAAATGGAAGTCCGTGGTCTCTGCCTACCCCTCTGGGTGACAGGCGTGAGTGTTTATGTATTATGTTATGTTATGTATTTCCTACTGTTCTTCTGATAAAACATAGTCCTTATCGGGTCTAACTGACCGAATCGTGCTACATACATATTATAACTGCAGCGTGACTCTACCACGTGTAAAGGTGTCTAACAATAAAATAAAATAAAAAATGTAACATGATGTTTGTGTACACTAACGTAGTAAAATCTTAGCAGATCAGGGTTTTGACCGATTGAAGAAGAAATGACGTGAAGTTAAAATATCTGTTAGCAGATATTTTAATTTACATTACGAGAGCCCAATGAATTTTTTCCCATTCTAAAACCTTCTTAGAATTCTTTTTTATAGTATAGGGTGACAAACGAGCACACAGTCCACCTGATGGTAAGGGGTTGCTGTGGCCCATAGACATCTACATCTATCTTCGATTACTAATCAAAATGCAAATGCGTTGTCACCCGTGAAGACTAAGATGTAATGCCTCTTTTCCAGTAAAAAGGGTATCCGTTTTTCTACACTCCCCATACGAAACACAACAGCAATAACCTACAATTTTACCTTGGTATTCTGTGAGATAAATTTAAGCCTACAGTGAGTAGCAATGTAAAATGTTACTCAATTAGATCTCTATACCTTTATTCGTGTACAATTGACATAACTGGCAGGTAATTTTTATTTTATTTTATTCGATAATAAGACACATAATAATGTTAATAAAAAAGAAAAAAACTTATTATAAGTGTTAGCACTACGGTGATATTTATAAAGCATAATTTCTAAAATGAAATGAGTGAAAGGTCTTTATTTTTCGACGTAAGAAATTTAAATTTCATTTGTCACTCATGTATAACCGGTTATGTTTCTGAAAAGGAAATAACGACTGGCGTTAATAAAATAAATCATAATCTTATAAGATAGAATCAGGCGTTACTGGGAAATCCATTATAATAAAAAATAAAATTAAATTTTGAGAGGGGGGGTGATGGAAATTTTGTTAGGAAAAATATTTTTTTTTTTTTTGCAACACTGTGTTGTCCGTATGCCTGTCCGTCTGTCAAAACGCTTTCCCTCAGAAAAAAATTTAACTTCATCAAAAGAACAAGCGATACGGCTGGTTATGTCACATATTTTGATACTCGCAAACTCACTCATCAAAACTATAAGGTATTTTCAGTCTACTTAGAATCATGAAATTTGGTAAACGATAAAATGTAAAAATCGTTAATTTGTAGATAAATCACATAAAAAATATTATTAATTAAGCGATTACAAAGTTACATTTACTGCTTGAGCATCGACCGTGATGTATGGTAGAAAAGATTTTTCCACTTCCTTTCAATCAGACTTACTTAATGTTCGGTGCTTATTATACCTATAATTCCCAGAAAGGATGAACTATTAACATACATAACAAAGCTTACAGAAACCCTTAGGGCGCGAGTCCTATTCTCCTTGGTTCGGCTTTATTTTGTAATTCTTAAGCGACTAATGAATTTAACAGTCCACCTGACAGTAAGTACATATCGCGACCCATGGACACGTGCAACCAAACTCTAACAAAAACGCAAGAGATGCGTTGTCATCGCTGAGGACTAAGATGGAAAGCCTCTTAGCCTGCAATTATACCGGGTCTCTATGCACTTCAGACTGGAACACGATGCACGGATTGGTATTTGACGGCAAAATTGAGCAGCTGAGAGGGCCCAAAGTGCCCAGAAGCCCGTCTGAGTCAGACAGACTCCTAGAAATGGAGTGCTACTTTGTAAATCGATCTACTATCTACTGTTTTAAAGTTTAAATAAGGGTTTTTATTAAACACCTTCTCAAAATATAATAGGCCATGTGGTGGAGGTGTCAGCATTCAACGTCCTATTTCGTTGTGTAGGTATAGTAAGCGATTATATGTAACAGGTTAAAAAATCAATATAGATTATCAATAATACATAATTAAACTCATTGTTATGTTTAATTTACTCTTGGACCAAAATTCACCACTGGTTCGGAAAATACTTTGTCCGACGAAGAACCAGCAATAATAAATAACACTATTAACTATACAAAGACACTCTGAAGTGTAATAAACTTAATTAGAAACAGCATGGCAGCGATCACCTCATCCTCAGGTCTTATAATTTTCTGTAATGTTCTTGATCATAATAATAACATTTTTATACAGTGTTCTTCAACTCATACTTAGCAACATTTTCAAAAGAGGTATTTTACATTTTACATTTTTTGATACTTTGATACTTATAAATAATATGAAGAAAAAACTTAGTAATTTTTTCATAACATCAGTAAATATTTTATTTTAATTTAGTGTGGGGAGTGGGGAGTGACGCCATATGCTGAAATACAGGTTTTAGCCTTGTTTGGCAATGTATGCTATTTTACATGTTTTAAGATAAAAATTTCTTATGTAGTATGTAAATAGACATATTGTTACTGATATATTATATGGAAATAAATGTACATTAGTAATATTCCCTTCAACAACTCCTTGTAAACTGAAAATGCTTGTGTTAGGAGTGGTTCACGACAGTAGTCTAATTCGAACCCACGACCTATTCGGTCCGAACCCGGCTATTAGGCTATATTACGCTTCTTAATTATTATTTTGGGGTATTAATTGATTATTCTCATCTGCTTGGGCTGAATAAATATATAAAAGGAAATGATAAATATACATAAATATATATTTAATATACTAACATAAATAAATAAATAAATAATACATAAATAAATACAAGTCCAACCAGAAGGAAGCCCTCGGCAGGGCAGACCAAACGGCCGAGGGTTAGGGGTAAAGGGAAAGAAACCGGCGGATGATGTGGGCGTATCGAGCAGCACCGCCTTCTACATTTGAGGCCGGGGCGGTCCGTCACGGAGTCCCAGCCACCTCACATGACCCGAGAGGCTAATTGGGATTAGCCCATTCGCAGAGATGACTACAGGAATAATTTCGGTCGGCAGACCACCCCACATATCGGTCACCTCGTGAGCCAAGTCCAGATATTTTATTTTCTTATCTGTTTCGGCTTTCACGAGGTTCATACGGAATGGTAATGTCGACTAAAAATATCCTTGACTGTGCCCGGTCCATCAGCACAATATCAGGCTTATTCGCAAGAATAGTCCTGTCTGTGATGATGGCCCATCATCACAGAAGGTCCCAGTAGAGCCTGGTGCGGTCAGTTTCGAGCACGGCTCATTATTATTGTTATTACTTTTTGTTTACTGATACTGCGATCCCAATTTACCTGCCAAGTCTGGCAAATAAGGCAAATCATCTCAATTGTAGAGCCTTATATCAAACTATGAACTTTGCAGACTGAAGAAGTATAATTGCTTTAGATTCTTTTTTAGATGTCAAATACTTATTCAAGCATAAAAACTTAAGACGCGTTGGCGCGCACAAAAGTCCTTCTATTATCTGTACCGGTGTCTTGTTCACGTATTTTAATATTTCAACTCGGCAGCGACACGGCTTCATCCAGCCAACTTACCCTCTCGCTTTCATCTCATTGTGGGCCGGGAAACTTTTCAGCCAAATTAATTCCGCCGTTTTATACTTTCATGGCTTCCGCAACGAAATATGATTTTCAACGCAGCGAGTCTGAACGACCTCTTTGATACGGTTTCTCTTTTAATTTAGTCTAACAACTTTTCAATAAACAACGCACTTATTTACGGCAGTCGCAAAGGTATACTTGTACCTGATCTCGACTTTTATATTTATTATGTGACTTATTCATGCAAAACGTGAATATATCAAGGAAAGTTCCGTGAGGTTTCTTGCTGATTCTTTCCAGGACATAGGTATGTTTTTTCCCGAATCGATGGTAAGAGTAAAAAAATGGATTTCAATAAGAATTGCTTATAGACTATATGGAATAAAAAATATTCTACTCAAAAGTAGTCAAATAAATCTTTTGAGCGGCTACAATTAAAATTCCGTATAAAAAATGGCCGTCTAAATATGGCCGGCATAAATGTAATTGTTAAGCCAAGGATACACTATAGGACATTTTGTCCCGCAACATGACGCGGAACACTCAATCTACGTGACGATGCAACGTTGCACAGGAACCCACAACATAGCCCGCAACATTTTACGTGACGTGGGACGTGTTGCATGTTCCCGCTCTGAGAGCGAGCGCACGTGTCCCGCGTCAAATTCGTGCCATTTTGTTAATGCAATGGCAAGTCCGATATGCCCTCATATCAACAGCGTTCCGTGGTATTATCTGTTGGACCTTCTGCTGACCTCCCATCCGGACAGATATCAGGTACCCATCGGCGCCCCACTTAGCTCCTCGGACCATTGTCTGATCTGGAGTACGGTGCCACTCACGATTCCATCGCCTTTCGCGATCGCGATTGCGTTCTGAAGGCTGCCGCCGTTTTTGGCATTATAGGTCAGCCGATTGGGACGGGATGCGATCATTTTAGCACCCTACCCTTGAGGGTTTGCTTCTCGCCGTATGATCCAAGCGCTGTTGCTGATTCTGTCGCTGATATGGTGCTACAGGAAATAGAACTTTTTATTCCATCATCTGTGGTACCTATAGAAGGCAGAACCCAGTCATGGTTTGCTCACTCCTACAAAATTGCATATAGTACCCTGTTTGGCTACGGATGGTCCGATCATTTGTAATAAAGTTTCAAAATCAAATGTTGACATTCGAGTAAAATTCACAAAAGATCCATTAGACAATCGGAGATCACTTAAAATATTAATTCTTCTTTCTTCTCGTTGTAGTAAGAAATTCCGTATCCACCACCTTCTCTTACGCTTACGTTACACTCCCGAAGTACTCGTAAGTACTATTTACGCAGCACTAATTGCCACAACCTCCTCGGGCGTCATGTCTATAAACACTGAGTGTGGCCTGCAAAATATTCCGCGACATATGTGTCGGGACATTCCACGTAGTTGTTGAGCGACAAGTTGCGCAACATGCCGCTCCTTTTGTCCCCAAGTATATCCAAGGCTTTAATTGCGAAGTGCCGCCGTAGCTTGAGCTGCTGCAACCTAGAGCTGAAAACGCTGCCTCTGATTCCTAGTCTTTGTTTTAACATAAAAATAAATAAAACAACAAAATGAATTTTTATACTTTTCCCTACCATTAACAAGTACGCTGCCGTTACCGTTACAGCCTCTCTATGTTATCTATTGTAGTCTAGTCTATTTTAAAGTCTTTCTATGTTATCTATTCCATCTTCTATGTCTATCTATAGGACTTCCCTATAGATTGTTAGAATATTTCTACATTTGAAACAGTCCAATACACAGTAGAACGTATATAGATAACTTAACTTTTAAACTTTATTGTACAATGCGCGTAATTTATAATTTTTCGGTGATCGAACCTTTAGTTCGCGTAGTGCATATTTTTCTTTGCCTTTAGAGAGACGCGCTCATACTTTTCCTGTTTTTAAAGGAGCTTGCACACAATCACTATTTTTATAAAATTGTTATTATACTATTAATCAACAAACAGTATTGTACGCTTAATATAAAATAATTCAGTTCGTTAAATGCAAAGTGGGCATAACAAATTTAATTATATTATTCACTTCATAAGATCGCTTCGCAAATTTTCATTGGATCTGTTATTCTATTTCATTACGAGAGTCCACAGTTACCCAATTTGTTTGGCTAAGGACTCTCCAAATAACATTCGATGAACTCCTAATATAACTTGGAAGTGTTCGCGAGTTTCGATTGCTGTACAAACCCTCCAATTATCATACGAAAACGATTTTAATATATTCCGAGGCAATATTACAATGGTTTCCTAACGCTGCACACCGTCTTTAGTATTGTTTTGTATTGCCCTTTGCAAAATATTGTTTGCAATTATGCGATCCGATTACTTCTGAATTAAATTTCAATGTTTACTCTCATCTCAGAAGTTATTTCGTGTTTATCGTATTTCGTCGTTTACTAGTTGTAATACCAGACTACATAGTCCCGGATTCTAATAGCAATCAGAATGAACAATTGAGAAAAAACACAAATTGTTGGTTTTATATCTGGATGTTCTTATGTTATTCCGCCATCTGTCGGATTTTACGTCTTTCTGGCGTTTCACTTAGATTAGACGATTTTTTACGTATCCACATGACGATATTATCCTCATACGGTCCCGTTATTTTACTTTTAAGCCTCTCTCATCGATCATAGAAAGCTGCGCTCAGCGATGTATTTCATTTTCATGGTTATAAAATATTGTAAATACAATATTTTATAACCATGAAGTGGCAGAATAGGAGTATCAACTACAATATCGTTCTATGGGTGTCGTAAGAGGCGGCAGAGGGAAACTGAAACATGAGATGGGCAGCAACATCCTTCGCATAACAACTCAATATAATAAAAAATTGCGTTTACCAACCCACCTGACAAGTGTGGCAACTACTGCTAAACCCTCTATGAAACAGTTTATAGGAGAGGCCCATTTGCATGGGCTTGGTAAGCTGTAATGGATGGAAGTATTGAGACAGTTTCACGTATTTTAGACGTACGTGAGGGTAATATTGTGGTCATCCGGTTACCTTCTTATTACTCAAAAACGAGTTTTGACGGGAACTTGGCCGTCGACGGATTGTCGCTCCTGTTTTATCGCTTGAATAATGGTTTGAAGTGGATTTTAATTTGTAAAAGTGATGCGATTTTGTGAATTAATTGTCTGCGCGTGTGAACTATTAGAGAAAACGACGAAACAAGTGCTTTGATGTTGATATCAACTTCAAGTTAATTTGATCGCTTGGGCGCCTCATGAACTTGAGTGGCTGTCGTCATCAACTGTCCGCTGGGTTGAGCTGTCGTCAAAACTCCCAAAAACTTCGCTATGTGACGCATCAGTATATTGTGAAAACAAGATACATAAAATGAAGATTCTGAAAGAAATGATAGGCTCAGAAGGGCTAGAACCCAGAGCCGTAAAGCCAGTTAAATAAATAAAAAAATACTCAAAAACTACAGCTTTCTTTGCATATATAGTTCTGTGATACGATAGCTCTTCATCACACAATCAAATAATAAAAAGTCAAAAACGTTTTGCTGCTTTAACGACACCATTTTGACAGTTTAAGATATAGTAAATATATTAGTCGATTTTAGTATAGTGTAGTGTAGTTAGTTTTTTTAAATTGATTTATCAATATTCCTAATTATTGCCAAAGCTTGTTTGCTATTTTTTTCTCAGTATATTAGTTATAGTATATGACAGTTTTTCTCTCTGTCCTCCTCCTAGATTTTGTTTTATAGGGCGGCAAAACTTATGGTGACCATATTACCATCATATACCTTACACAAAATGATACAGTTGTTAAAAATAATGTAAACAATTTATTCTCACTTAATTTATTCGTTTAATATTATTCAAATATAAATTATAACATACATTTTATTTATTGATTTCTTATATTTACGCGAACACTACACGTTGATTAAAACTACTATTACGGATTTTATTGCGTTCAATTTATTTGATTTTTAATTTCATACATTTTATTTTCTTTCGACGGGCTGAGGTCTGAGTGAAGTTATGCGTTACACAATGTCATTTTGTTTAGGTTTCCAAAGTATGTAAATACACAAAACAATGCCTCAACCCCACAACAGCTCAACTCTTTTATTAAATAGCAATACCCGTAGTTTGGTTTATCCATTTTTAATGTTAATAATAAAAAATATAACTAATATTTCAGAAAGAAACATTAAACTTTTACTTGGTAGAGCCACGCTGCAGCTATATTATAGTTGTAGCACGATTGGTTTGGCTCGACTGGGGCAGGACCACGTTCTTACAGAATACTACAGCTTAAGTTGCCTTAACAGCTTAAGTTGGTTTATTTTGCTCTAGTAGAATCCCTACTTCGTTATAGCATACAATTCTGGGGCAACAGTTATAAATAAGACAGCGTTTGTATTACAAAAAAGAGCGATCCGCACCATGTTGCGTATTCCACAAATTGAGTCGTGTAAGGAATATTTTCGAAAACTTGGCAAACTTACGGTTCCCTCTCTGTGTATTTAATTTCACTTACATATTTATTAAAAAAATAACAAATATGAAACAAACGAAAAAAGGAAAGAGAGAAAAATGACACGTCGAAAAGATTTAAAAACTTCAATTACACCAACATTGAATGTTAAATATTATGACGTGAAAAGTATTAAATGTAGAATGATTGTCAAATGATATTTAAATTTTATTCGATTTTAGTTTTATTTAAGTCAATTGCATGTAAACGTCATTCTTCATTTTGTGTAATTAATTTTCCAATACAATGTAATATTGTTCTATGGAATAAATGACTTTGACTATGACTATGACCAGTGTAAAATAGCAGCGTAATGCTTCTGTGTTTCGTATGGTGAGTGTAGAGAACCCGAGACCCTTTTTACTGGAATCAAGGCATTCCGTCTTAGTCCTCAGGGGTGACAATGCATTTGCATTTTGATACCTTATTGAGGATAAATGTGGATGTCTATGTGCCAAATCCACTTACTATCAGGTGGACTGGGTGTAAATGCTAAAAACTATGCCTCAGTCTCACAACAGATCAAATCTTTTATTAAATAGGAATAACTTTCAAAAAGAAACATTAATCTCTACACTTTTCTAATAAATTAACCCTCTCGCAATGAAATTTGTCAAATATTTCACCTAATTCTTTAAGTGTCGCCGCCCTGGTGGCAGAAAAAGTTTTGGATACCCTTATTGATAATAAAGGAGAGTTAATATTTTTTTATTCTCGTAACAATATGCACAAAACATTTTCTCTACAGGATTGGAATAACACCGCAGAGTTCCGTGTGGATTGGTGCCTGGTGGGTCGGCTTCATACTGTCCGCTATTTTGTGCCTCATCGTGGCGATCCCGTTGCTCGCTTTTCCCTACGAGTTGCCAGGTGATATTTTAATATTTTACTGTTTTATATTTTAAAAGTGTATACTTTTTGTAGTTTTCTAGTTTATTAAAATTTGACGCCTCGGCTAAAAGAACACGTGTTTGTAGAGACGGAAACGGAATCCTGCCAGCTAATATTTTTGTTAGTTTGTGGAAATCGCTCTATCGTAACGATTGTCGTATATTTTATCATCATTATAACGCTGAACATGTGTACCTGTCTCCTTACCACTTGCATCCATCGACTTCCTGTGTCTTACTAGGTTGGCACTCTATCTAACAACTGGCCATTTTACATTCTGCCTCGGTTCGAGGCTGCAACTCTTCTAGAGTCCTTTCTTCCTCATCGGTGTTCGGTTCGTCCAACTGTGTAGCCGGCCCACTGTCACTTCAGTTTACTGATCCTTTGGGCTATTACAATGAATATCGAACTATTATGTAATACTTTCAGGTGCTGCTGAAATCAGAGCATCGAAAGTATCCGAGGCACATGAAGGAGCAGCCTCAAAGTCAGCTGCATTCAGCGCTTTACACGAGCTTCCTCAAGCTACTGTAGCGCTGATGAGGAACCCCACTTTTGTGTTCCTGAACCTGGCGGGTGCAAGCGAAGGGATGCTAATTTCTGGGTTTGCCGCATTTCTACCGAAACTAATCGAGAATCAGTTCGCTGTCAGTGCATCGGAAGCTGCTTTGTTATTAGGTATTATTTTAAATTTTTTAAGAAACATTTATTGAACACTATATATACCTAGTTAATTATCAAACAAACAACAACCACCTATATGACCGTAATGAGTCAGGAAAAAATATTTACTCGAGCTTGCGAATAAGCTATGAGTTTTGAAGGATTGCATTATGTTTATTTTTGAATAAAGTACGTAAGGGTATTACCCCATATGGTCATCCGGTTAATATGGTCACTTTCTTATAACTCAAAAACTACAGCCTTGTTTAAATAGATGGCTTTGTGATACGATAGCTCTTCATCGGTCAATCAAATAATAAAGGGACAAAAGTGCGATGCTGTTCCATTTGACAATTGACAAAGCTTTTTTTTGAGTTTTTTTTTCGTTAATATATTCAGTTGTTTTTTTTTATCATTAGTTATTATACGACTTTGTGTTTTTGTATCTGTTCTACACTCCTAGTTTTGGTTTTATAGCGGCAAAGCCTAAGTTAACGCATAACCTCACGTAACTTAGCAATTTTATTAACCTGCGGCCATAATTGTGCTGAAACACCTCAGCACAATAAACGTCCAGATGCGCACCAAAAACCGACACGAGCGCGAGAGCACGAGGCGAGGCGAGGCAAGGCTCAGCGAAAGTATTCTGTGCACTCTCGTCCTCGCCTTGCCTCGTGGGCCCTCGTCGAGAGTACAGCCACCATCAAAGTACTACTTTTAGTTTTTGAATATTATGTGGGTTATTATTATACTGTACTGTGGTATTATTATATTGCATATGTTATTGGGGAAATTAAAAAAAAGTTCAAATTAAACGCGATAAACCCCGTAATATTAGTTACATTTCATTTGTAGTATTCGTGTAAATACAAGAATTTGAATTGATTACTAATACTGAAAATGTATCCAAGCTTGACATATTTTAAATACACTCTTGATTTTCTTGAAACAATAAGCTTCATGAGGTTCCATAAGACTGTATGTAGCTTGTTTTTGATTGCTCTATACCGTGATCTGTGTAATCTCGTGGATTATAACAAATGGTCAAGCTGTTCTCATTACTTGCAGGTGTAATCACAGTCCCAGCGGGCGGTGGCGGAACGTTCATTGGAGGTTGGTTGGTAAAGCGCTGGAAATTAGCTTGTGCCGGTATCATCAAGCTCTGCGTTGCGGTGACATTGATAGCTGCAGTATTCACGTTTTCCTTCGTGCTCTCCTGCGATGACTATCCCTTTGCCGGGGTCACTGTAAATTACAACAGTCCCAGCGTGACAGGGTGAGTTTGATTTGTGATATCTTCTACTTTTCCTAGTAATTTTTATTAAGAATATTTACTTTTTACTAACATTGTCAACATTCAAACACTTTTTTTATAGAATAAGGACAAACGAGCGCACAGCCCACCTCGTCATGGTAAGAATGCTGTGATCCATAGACAACTACATCTATCGTCGATAAAGAATCAAAAAGCTGCATTGAAACACCTAAGAACTGCCTCATTTCCAGAAAAAACGGTCTTTCTTTTTCAATACTCAGCTGCATTGAGCTGCTGTTTGACGCTTGTATTCAATGAAAGCGGGTTCCTACTTTCGGCCGACCCATACGTGTTTAACTATAATATAACTGCAGCATGTCTCTAACACATATATTGAAATAATCGTTAAGATTTATAAAAATATCTTCGGAGCCTCCAATATAAACCCAGCATGCTGATATAGCGGTTAAAACTATCGCTATCGCATCGCAATTTGTTGCCAATATAATACTGTATTTATAATCTTTTTATTGCATATTTACGTAAACAATCCAACAATCTTGATTATTTCCTTAAAGATCTAGTTTTTTTTCTTTGTTTACTTCCTAATTCCAAAAGTCAAGGTCAGTTTAACAAGAAGGGATTCAACAAACTTAGTGATTGATAAGTCTAGAAGGTTATTGTTATAAAAAAAACCTTTATTCATAGTTTAAAATAAAGGCAAGTTAAAAATTATTTTAATTCATTGCATATTTATCTAATTAATAATATCAGTCGTTACCTTGCGAGAATCCATTATATTAAAGATGTTAAAAATTAATTATATAGTTAAGATCCGCATAATAAAATAAAATGATGTGTCTTACCCAGTTTGAAGAGCACCCCCCGCTCTCCCTAAATTGTGTGTTCTATAGAGTACTTTTTATAAACCGGAAGTACTATCCCCGTCACTAGTAATCCCAGCACCAATTTTCCCAACACCACCACACTAGGAAAGACACACAGCCGTCGATAATACGACACGTTTCTCGCCCCTACACGAAGCATCCTCAGGTGAAGTAGACCGCGGTGGCTGACCACTAAGGCTGTCTTAGCGGTCAACCACCGCATAACTAAAACTAAAAATAGATAATAAACATCAATTTATTTTATATCGTGAATCTTAGCGAATTATTTTTTTGCATCTTTAGCATAATTATCTGCTATTTTTTAAGAGATTTAATCTTAGAGTATTATATAAGTAGCTTGCTTATGAACACTCTAAGAGTTTAAGGGTTTAATTTTTCAAGCGTCTATTTTTGTCAGTCTTAATTCTCTAGCAATATTTGTACGTATCATTGGCATGTGCATTGATACGACGGATTCATTGGCTAACAATGGAGCCATTACAATCGGCTGGACACGCGTCGACGGATCTGAATGTGCCACAATTCTGGTTGAGAGAGTCAACGAGCAAACTGATTGTGTCCAATCAATGGTCACAGTGCGATAGAGTTTATTTTATAGATTTCGGTTCACTTATTGGTTTCCCTTTAGTTTCATGTGACACACGTAAACTTTAGAAAAGCAGTAGGTACAAAAGGAGGTAAATAAATTCACGAAATGAAGAAATTAATGTGAAGTTAGGTTTCTTTTTTGTACCTGCAAAGTACAGAACGTAAACAAGTCTAAAGGTAAAACCAGTAATTAAACAAACCCGACCCTAACGACACCTCATATGTTTAAGTTCTATCAAATTTAGCATTTACAAATTTACAAATTTCAAATTTATTTAAAAAGAGCGTGTCAAAGAAATAGACATACATACACACATACAAGTGCTCATTTATAAATATACCTTCCCCCCGTGTAGTGGCGTGTAAGAATACCCACTACCGCATATAATACCGTGGGTGTCGTAAGAGGCGAAAGGGAAACAGGCAGGATATGGGCATCAGCATCTTCCTGATAACAGCAATTGTACAATTAAAAACTGCAGTTGCCAAACAGCTCACCTAGAGTGGCAACATCCCCCCATGATGAGCGTGACGAAGAGATGACCCCCAGTCCCCAGCGGCCTCGCTATTCCTGGCTACGGTGGCGACCATGGTAACGACAGAGCAGCGAGCGCTAAGAATCTCCTGTGGGGGTTCGGCTGCCACCTAAAACGACTCGACCTGGCAACATACAACGCACGCACACTGAGGACCGACGAGAAGATCCTGGAGTTGGAAGAAGAGATAGACAAGTTGCGCTGGGATATTATACGATTAGATTATCTGAGTTCCGAAAACAGGAGAAGGACACGGAAATCTTCAAATACTATCCCAAGGAGGTTTCGGATTTATGTCTCTTCTTAACAACGTTTTAAAGATTGGGAGTGTGTCGAGGAGCGTTGTGTACCTCATACTCGGAAATACCAAACGGTATTCGATAAAGGTCATATAAGGTTACGCACCAACCATGGTACATCGCGATGCGGAGGAGGAGAAAATGTATGAGAATATCTCTAAAATTCGGAATAGAGCAACGAATAGAGCAACGAAACCCAAGGGGCTAGCAGCTGGCCGACTTTATGGAGAAAGAGGGAATCTTTATAATGAACTCTTTCTTCAATAGCCGCCCTACAGAAAGTGGAGCTGGTCGAGCCCTGACGGTTTGACAAAAAATGAGATTGACTTCATGACGATCAGACAAGACGACAACTGTTCATTGATATCTTAGTGATCGCGAGGGTTAATACTGGCAGCGACCACCGAATTATGAGTGGCACACAGAACCTAAATGTGAAGTTGGAGAGGTCACGTCTAATGAAAACAACGCTCCGTCCCCCTTGTGGTCTAATCCAAAGTCCCGAAAACATTCATCTCGAGTTACAAAATAGTTTTCAGTGCCTAGAAGACTGCAATAAATTGGAAGATATTAATGACAAGCTTGTGAAAACTGTCCATGCGATCCGAGCAAGTTCTGTGAGACTCGTCGCAAAATAACACAAAAACTCTCCGATCATACTCCTCATCTCATGGCTGGCTGGTGATAAAGCTGGAGCCTTTAGCAGATTTAACAGCATGCAGGAAACTAAAGAGATAAATCTCCAAATGCATGCGGCAGGACTTACGATACTTCCATACAGCTCGTACTGAAAAGCAGTTGAGCGGAACCAGGGCTCCAAAGTCTTTGCTTGAGATCTGTCTGTCAGGAAAAGCCAACTGTCGAAGCTGAAGACCGAATGTGGCAGTACTGTTTCCGGGATACCTGAGATTTCGTATGAGATTAAGAAGTTCTATGGGTAGCTGTACACGTCATCGTTAGAGCTACACGCAAGTGTGAGTAACGACCCAAGAGCAAGTCTTATCCGACACTATTCCAACCATATCCCGGTCGTCAGTCTGAGCGAGATTAGAATGGCTCTCCAGCACCTTAAAAAGGGCAAATCCCCAGGCGAGTATGAAATTACAGCGTAGCTTCTGAAAGCGGGTGGAAAAACGATACTTAAAGTCCTTCAGAAGTTCTTTAATTCCGTCCTACACGGTGGCACTACTCCGGAGACGTGGAGCAGAAGTGCGGTAGTCTTTTTCTCTTTTCTTCGTGCAAGAAAGACGACAACGCTCTTTTGAAGAACTACAGATAGATTTCCCTTCTGAGACGCGTCTACGTCATTACGAATCGTCTCGCACGCAGACTCGGCGACTTTCAGCCTCCCGCCGAAGAAGCCGGTTTCCGAAGAGGCTTTAGCACCATAGACCACATAAACCTTGGCAACTTGTACAGAAGTCCGAAGAGTACTTACTATCTGCCACTTTGTCTTGCGTATGTGGATGAAATCTGTGTAGTGCTACAGTCCGTTCAGCGGTGCCCAGTTGACTGTCGGTATATCGACAGTCAACTGGGCACCGCTGAACGGACTATCCGAGTACAGAATCAGAGTATCCCCGAAACTCTTCACCGCTGCATTGGAAGATGTTTTCAAGCTACTGGACTGGAAAGGATACGGTATTAACGTCAATGGTGAGTACATCACTCACTTTCGATTTGCCGATGATATAATCCTTATAGTAGAATCGCTGGAGGTCCTAAGCACTATGCTCAATGACCTCAATAGTGTCTTCCAAATGATAAGTCTTAAGATGAACATGGCCAAACAAAAGTCATGTGTAATGTTCATGTCATACCTATGCCGGTAGTTGTTGGGAGCACTTAACTTGAATTTGTTGACGAGTATGTTTACAGTACCTGGGACAAATAGTCTGACTACACTTATCAAGACTAGGTAAGTCAAACTTCGAACGAGAGGTCAGTCGACGGATTCAAGTCGGCTGGGCAGCATTCGGAAGATTACGAAACATCTTCTGGTCAGGCATAAATCAAAACCTCAAAACTAGATTTTGCAATCAGTGCTTGTTGCCAATGATGACCTATGGATCTGAAACGTGGTCCTTCACTGCTAGCCGTATGAGGAAGCTCAAAGTCACTCAGCAAGCTATGGAGGGGGCTATGTTTCTCTGCGTGATAAACTTAGAAATGAGGGTATCCGCAGTAGAGGTAGGCCAGTGTGACCAACATAGTCTAACGGATTAGTAAGCTGAAGTGGCAATGAGCCGACCATGTACTTCGAAGAACCGATAACCGATAGGGATAGAAAGGTATTTGAGTGGCAGCCTTATACCGGTAAGCGAAGTTAATGGATACCGGTAGGTTAGGCCATGTTTTGTGGCATTCCTTGGGGGAGGCGATGATGATAATATAGAATACCTAAATACCGAATTTCAAAACAATGATATCATTATTCATTGAGCTATTGTTGATAAAAAAAGGAAATTGGGAAGACAACTTTACATAAACTAGATAAAATTTAATTTCGCGCTGTGAAGCAGGGAAAACTTTTTCAACCATTTTGAAAGATGTGACCTCGGTTTTTGTTGGCCGAAAATTGCTGCATGACGTTCCCAGTTCGAATCGTTTTGTTGAATCAGCGTCAAAATGTGGGAAAATTTATTAATTCATATCAATTTTCTGGTGTTTGTTAATGAAAACTTGAATAAATAATTGCAGTAACACTGTGTACGATAATTTTGGAATGTTACATCAGGTGGTAGGAATTCCTTTATGCCTAGGAATCCATCTATATTTAATATTTATCTCTCTTACATATTTCTGCCGTCGAATGGCTGTCTAGTACTACGTGCTGATTTTCGGTTTAAAGAGTATAGTCAGTATAAAATTACTCGTATACTGACTCTATACACAGGGTGTGAGGCATTCCATCTTAGTCCTCAGGGATGACAACGCATCTTTAGACTTTTTTATTTGAAGCTGGTTGGAGGTGTCCATGTACTACAGTAGCCATTTGCCATCAGGACAGGTGAACTGTAGGTAAGGGCGTAGGTCGCTTCAGTTTTTTTTTAAAAGGTCTATGTTTAGGTCTGGACTTAATAGTTGTTATGACTTTTTATATTATAGCAGCAAAATTCTTATGGCTTACTGAAAAATAGGACTTAATAAGGTTCGAGTTATCGAGACTCCACAGTATTTATCTTTCCTTCGAGTACAATAATGAGTATTGTATTGCATTGTACCGCAAAGGCAGTGTACTGTCACTGGGGCAGCACAATGCACTTTGCCCTGCCCTATTGTGATGTGGTTTGCAATAGTGTTGCGAACTGTTGATGACGCTGGCGGGCTGGCAGGGGCGGCGCGCTGGCGGCGCAGTGCAACGCGGGCTGCGGCTGCGAGCGCGCGCGCTACGCGCCGGTGTGCGGGCGCGACGCGCGCGTGTACTACTCGCCGTGCCACGCCGGTTGCCGCGCCGCCACGCGCAACGACTCCGCGCAGCTGTACCGCGACTGCGCCTGCGTGCAGCATGACGGTTGGCATCCTATTTACTATGGCTCACTAGTAAGTGCCACAAGTTCGGTGGCACTGGTCAAACGCAGATCTAACCTCGACAAGCGCTCACGCTGTAATGAACACAGATGGCCAGCGCAGTGAAATATATGGTACTTTTATTTAATTAAAAAATAATAGTAATGATTTAAAAGTAAAGTCATGGTATAGTTTAAGCAAATGTTGATGTTTATTTTGGTATAAATTTTACGTCAAAATGATGTAGAACTTTGGAGATGTTGGGGCTTCTATCGAAGCTTTTTTGGTTGTTAATTGAATTATGTCGATTTTTTTCCTTATGTGAAATGTAACAAAATTGTATTTTATCAATATTAAAGTCTAGGATATTTGTGAGATAAAAATATTTTTTGATGGTCGATATGCAATAGAATCTACAAATTAGAGCTCCCAAATCATGTCTCTCTGAGTTTTGGCCTAAACATGCATCGGGAGAATGATTATTACTAAATAAATAAATAAATAAGTTATCTAAAATTTGCCTTGAGCTTATTGTAGTAGAGAAAACGAACTATTTTTACCAAGTAATTGGTATTTTAAGCAACAAATGGAAAACATATACTTAATTTCAACGAGGAAACCTTTTAATTTCGCATTTTTTGTAATACTCCTCTTAAAAGTAAATTTTGGAAAGAATTTATAACTTTTTTTTATAAAATAAGTGTGTAATAACTATAGCATGACTCTACCACATAAAAACTTATCTCACTTAACATAATTTTTTGTGTAAAACCTCAGTTATTTATGTATAAGAGTTCTTTATGTCCAGATTCCAACTCATCTATGCCGTATGACGCCATAAACAGCGTTTGCAGCTCCGACTGCCCGTATCTATGGTCGTTCGTGTTCCTCGCTTTCTGTGTGATGCTGTTCACTTTCTTGGCGACGATGCCAGCGCTCTCAGCGACACTAAGGTAAATGAATATAAGAGTTGCTATTTGCATTGCATCTTTATACTCTTACATTAAAAACATCGAGAATGGAAGAAAATTAAGACGGCATTCCGTCTTAATTTACTTCCATTCTCGATTTACAAGTCTTTCTTTCTCAATCTTATTTTTTCGTGGGAAATTCCTACAGGAATTCCTACCTCCTACAAAGATGCCGGTTGTACTGGACGCTTGGCAAGGAGGAAACTCTGTGGTTATACCTAATATAACTAAAAAAAATTTGTTATTTCAATGTTGATTGAAATATTTTTATTTCAATCAATCGTAATGACATTTTTAATAATGAATTTTTTTGTGTTTTTCTATGGGAAAAAGGAAGGTTTTAGTTCGTACTATAATATTACAACATTATCCACAGGTGTGTAAGAGAAGATCAGCGATCGTTCGCGCTGGGTATTCAGTGGATCAAAGTTCGACTCTTGGGTACGATTCCTGCGCCGCTACTCTTCGGCTTCCTTATCGATCTATCGTGTTCCCTGTGGGAGAAGACTTGTGGCAGCACAGGCGCCTGTTTGCTTTACGATAACTTGAATATGAGCAGGTAATACACAAACATTCTTAAGACGTTAATTACATAATATTATAAAGTGTGCTACATGGAAAGCCAGGCTCTAGTTATTTTACGGCTGTAGCGGGAGTGGGTCGGCTCAAACTGAAGGACTGGGCTTTCACAAAACACCATAGAGGAGGCAGGATAATACTGCTGTGTTTTGTTTGGTGAGTGTAGAGAATCGGAGACCCTTTTTACTGGAAACGAGGCATTCCATCTTAGTTTTCAATGGTGACAATGATTCTTAATCAAGGGTGGACTGTGTGCTCGTTTATCACCCTTTTTCCACAAACAAATAAATAGTTTAGTAAAAGTTTAATAAAAATAACACTTCAAAAGAATTAATAGCAAATGATTTATTTAATATGATAATTTTCAACCACAAATATTAGATTTTATAGCAAATAATTGTTACGATCCTTATTTTTAGACAAGTGAAGCCTAACTTTTAGAAATAAAAATAATACACGTATTGATGTATAATATATTACTTTGTTGAAAGAAAGTTTAGGAAAAAAATATTAAAGTTTAAATTTTCCTAAGAAATTATCGTCCCCGCTATGAAATCTGTCAAATATTTTAGCTCATTGTAAAGCCGCCGCCGCCCTGGTGGCAGAAAAAGTGGATGCCCGATATATTATTTGATTTTTACCAATTAACAATAGTAAATATAAGATCATAGCAGAAAAATGTTTTTGTCATTCACTTTTTTTTACTTTCCAACAGGGCCTAATTCTAATTCTTATGTGCCCAAGGGTCCCGGTATGGCGTAAGACGGCGTTGATGACCGTATGATTTTTTTACTAGTAACTAGGTATCTAAACATTCGTTCAGTGTTCATGGGTGGTAACGCAACTGCGGGATAGATTTAAGTATCTATGAGCCAAATGGTGGATACCACCGACAAATTAGGTGGACCTGTTTGCTTGTATGTCACCCATACTACTATAAAAATATGTACAAGTATGGGTGTCCACGTCGCCGAACTAGGATTTTTTTTTTAATTTTAAAAACCCACGCATTAGGATTTTCACTTGTAAAGTGGAGGCAGTTTACATACATAAGTTGCACAATGACAAACATCCAGCCCGGGAACAATCATTTGTAGGCCATACAGATACTTGTTCCTTGCGGGATTCGAGACAGCGCAGCGGCCCTAAACACTGCAACTCATTCCTAATTCACTGCGCCGCGGAACCGTTAAGCCCCCTGTCTACTACTATTTGTCCCCTACCTGCCTACTGTTAACTATTATACTTAAAAACTGTTGGGTTTCTTTCTTACTCTTCCAGGAAATGACAACTTTTACTTAAGTATTTTTTATATTTCTTTAAAATATATTATACTGATTATAAGTATTTGATTCAGGTACATGTTAGCGCTGGCCCTAGTGGGTAAGTTATGTTCGGTGGTGTTCTTCTTCCTGGCGTGGTGGTGCTACCGTCCGCCCGGTGGTAAGAACGGCAACGGCGTCGCGCCCGCCCTGGAGCTGGGCGCCGGCGACAAGCCGCCCACCATCAGCGCTGGCCAAACCAACGGGCTGCAGCCCCACGAGAACGGATACTGCAACGCTGCCTTGGAGTGTACTGATCATTTGTAGGTGGATTCACCACCAACTAATTGAGACTTGACAAGACTTTTTTAAATGAAATGAATGTGATTTTTCTTGTTATAAAATTATATCTAACGACTATATCTTGTAATAAAATGTAACATCCCGGCCGCACAAGAATGGATACTGTAATACCGCCTTCGAGTGTGCCAATCATTTGTAGGTGGATTCGCCGCTCTTAGACAACCACCAACCGATTGAGTGAGACTCTTGGCTGGTCTTTCGTGGATAAATGTGATAACTACTTTTTTTTCAGAAGTGACTTTTTTTAGAACCGTTGTAATTTGAAACTCGTCGAAACGATAAGTTACACTAAAAAGAGACAAACATATACATCTATAGGATTTAGCCTGCGAGAGAATGAGATAAATACGGTACCTACATAGTGTTATGTTACCTATTATTTATAATAGTATAATATAATTTTAAATAAGCCCTACAAATAACCTACTCTTGATACTCTGTATTCGTCTTATTCTCTCGAATTTTGTTTTCTGAAGATTTCACTTCTACTGCGAGTAAACTGTACACATGTTTTCTTTACTTTTTTCTATTTTGTAAAGGACTCGTACTATTGTACTTCTGCCAGTATCAAGTAATAAATAATTATCCTTTATATTTATAATTTGGTCAAAAACTTCTTCACTATATTAATTGATGATTTTTGGGAGAATTTGACGGCAACTTGAGCCAACAAACAGTCGATGACCACAGTATCTCAAGGCGCCTAGGCAGACACATTACCTGGGGGATCACAAATCACCATCGAAGCACTTGTTTCATCGTGTACCACTTTTGCATATCAAAATCCACTTTAAACCATTATTTCTACAATAAAACTAGAGCAGTAATCCGCCGTGGTCAAGTTCCCGCCAAAACTCTTAAATCTCTTGTTATATAATAAAACATCCTGGTATAAGCTATATATATAACAAAACATTCGAACATCCAATTTTTATTACAGACCTATCTGCCTTATTCCAAAACTGGAATGCAGCCTTGTCGTCAGTTCTAATCATAAAAAGTAAATTGTCATGTATAAATATCTCTGTATCGTAATATTTATTGCGTATAAGACGGTACATTCATGATTTATAGATTTTTTCATAGAAGAGGAGAAAAACCAGCATGCGGCTCACCTGATGATAAGTGATTGAGTAAGCTCTTTTCTTGAAGGTCCCTAAGTCGTATCGATCCGAGAAAATAGCCGATGGTAAACGAATCCACAAAGAGTTTGTGCGAAAAGGATAACTCCTAGTAAAACACGGTGGTGTGGTACAGTGGTGGACTGCCAATCACCCAGATGATGTGGATGGTAACGTAAGTTTTGCCGCCTTTCGGAATTAATCCGAACAATTCTTCAGAGTACTCCCCGTGGTAGATGCGATACAAAATACAGAGGGATACAACACCCCTTCGCAGCGATCAGATATCGAGCCGATCAGAAAGGACGATATTTAGATAATAATTTAAAAAATGTACCTAACATTAATTCAGAAAAATATATAAGAAAATAAAAAAAATTAAACGTAACTAATGCCGCACCGTGGCAAGAGTGCATGTTATAACTGTCACCAAGAATTTTAAGGTTAGATAATGTAACATTCGTAAGTTAAAAATGAAGTTCGTATTTAAGGCTCGTGTAAACGTGCGGTCATTATTACCAGTATTAATATAAAAAAATGATCATTGTTATAATAAAAGTACAATCACAAAGGCACAATTTTGACCCATATAGGTAGATATAGGTATAGGAAGTTTTTGAAATTTCTTTTTGGTGTAAAAGTTTTTCACGGTGTACAGCATTTTTGTAATTTATTTGTTGATTGTCTTAAACATTTTTTTTGTAAATAGCTCACATTTATTATATTTTCGGTTAAAGACTGATTGTTTGGTAGTTTAATTAATTAAGGAAATAGAATTACATAGCAATTTGTTTTTGGAACATTTCCTGCCTTTTTGGAGTGTAAGCACAATTAGTAAGTAATTTTTAAATCAAATACATTTTTATAACCAAACTTAGTCCAGAAAATGTAAATAATTTGAGTAGAGATTATCACACACAAATATATGAAGAAGGGTCATCCACCAAATAAAAAAAAACCTTAAACGATCCTTACGCCCCCAATAGACAATCTTTTTAGAAATTTCAAGTATTTGGCTTTATTCATCAAATAAATTATACCTGTCTGAATATAACAGTGAAACAATAGAATCCTTTTATTTATACAACAATAAATTTTAAATTGTTTGTATTTTATGCAATAAATACCTTTTATTATATAATTAAAAAATTGGCCCTTGGTTACTCAAGAATTTATATGTAATTAATTATAAGATTTGTAGATTACAAATTATGATAAGTTTTAATCAAATGTAAAATACTAAAGGGCGAAAGTAAAAGATGGGGGTTTGTGAAAAAGGAGTCATTACTTACCTACATAACGTTCAGTAAGTTCAGTCAATTCACGCATATAAAATATATGGACAAATATTGAAAAATATCTTTAAAGACAGGTAAAATGGTTGTATATAGTCTAGTATGACACCACGTCAACTTGGTTTTTAGACTTTTACACATTTTGCAAATTTGTACATTTAATAAGAACAGTTATGTGAACGATTTTGAAGTTGTACATTTTTACAATTATTGATTTAATTAAAAGGGAAATATGTACCTCAAATGTCTTTTATTGACTTTCCACGCGAAGGTTGTTTTACATAATGATTCCGTAATGGGACAATTCAAATTTCAATATAATAATAAAGTTCAGTTACTGCCTAGTACCGCTACATTGTTGTGCTGGGCACAAACCTCCTCTAATTTGTAAGCAAGGACTATTAGACCAACAATTCAGAATAAAATCCTTGTCAACCTGCAGATCGCGCGGGCGCCAGCAGTAGCTGGCACGGTAAACATGCCACGCAGTTTTTTTTTCAGTCACGACCATTACTATTTTTAGGCAAATACAAAATAAAGTTCCATACTTATCTATACAAATAAATAAAATTGAAGTATCTATAACTATATATAACTAGTATCTGGATTTATAATTAAGGTGCGTTGGGGCAATACCGGACGGATTTTCGACTAGTTAAAAGAGTCTGGCAAAAACTTTATTTTCTCGACATCCATATACGTCAGATTTCTGAAACATGGCGCAAATCGTTAATGGTTACAGTAATTTAGCTATAAGAAGCTTTTACTCTTCAAAACTCAACAGTTTCTGCTTAAAACGTGTGCGAAGACAAGGCAAAATTTTTTATATGCATGATGAAGAATTGGCCATCAAGGGGAAGACCGGACGTCGTTAAAAATCGCAAATAAAAGTGATAGGGAAAGACCGGACCGGAAAAATTACCTTGTTTTATAAAATACTGCGCAGCACACGCCCTACTTTTCGGAGCGACTGGCTGAAACTTGGGGTCGGGGCAGAATAAAATGGAGTCTTGTACCATATTGCTAACTTTCAAAAATATAGCATATTTCACCGGAAATTTGAATTTTACGGTCTTACCCCATCACCGATCTTACCCCAATGCACTATATAATAATAAGTCATTGGCAAAGTGGTGAAACGCAACCGTCGGAACATCTCCGCCGCCTGGATAGACTACAGAAAGTCATTCGACTCGGTGCCCCTGTAATACATGGCTAAAGAGGGTCCTCGAGCTGTACAAGATTAACTGTACAGTAAGAGACTTCCTCGAGCAGTGTATGGGGCAGTGGAGTAAGATCCTTTGTCATCTGGGCGAGCGGATGATGGCTCCGGAGAACGTGATAAGGATAAGAAGGGGTATCTTCCAAGGGCGATTGTCTGAGTCCAATCTGGTTCTGCCTCTCTCTGAACCCTCTTAGTACCTTACTGGAGGTTCCAGGAGGGGATTTCAGCTACGGAAGGGAGGGACAAAAGTGACCCACCTTTTCCATATGGATAACCTCAAGTTATTCGCCTCCAGTCGCTCCCATCTTACGGAATTGCTAAACATTACTCGTGAATTTAGCAATTCTATTGGAATGGAGCTGGGGATGAATAAGTGTGCGGTCCTCCATGTTGAAAGGGGAAGGGTTACTAACTCTAAGGGCGTAGACTAATGTATGCCCGTCAACTTAAGGACCTAGGTATCTCACAGAACATCGGTATCGATGAGGCTGGTATGATGAAACAGTCAGTTTGCGACGTGTTTTATGCACGCTTAACCAAATTGCTTAACAGCCTTTTGTCCGGTGTGAATAAGACACACGCATATAACGGTTGGGTCATGCCTGTCTCATGTATATATATCCTTTGGCATACTCAGGTGGACTCAGACTGAACTTAACGCCCTGGATAGAAAAGTCCGCACTACCATGACGTCCCATAGGATGCATCATCCGAGATCGTTGGTAATGAGGCTGTACTTGCCGCGAATGCATGGTGGACGTGGCTTCCTGAGCGCGCTCACCATGCATAATCGCGAAGTGTGCAGCCTCCGTCATTACTTTCTGGCGAGATCGGATGATCCATTCTATAATGACGTCATTTCTAGTGATAAAGGGCTTACCCCTCTATCCTTAGCCAACGAGCAATGGCAGGACCCAGCAGTACAAAGCATTTCCGACCGGGAGACCGTATGGAAGGAGAAGGAGCTCCACGGGAGGTACTACAAGGCTCTACATGAGCCCTTTTTTTTAATTATTTTGTTGTGAGTAAGCCAACATTCTGTTAATACAATAATATCTGGATCAAAATTTAAGTGTGTGAGGGTCAGGTGTAGATCTTCAATATTACTGTAAACACTTCTATTTTTGAGAAATAATTGTTAAATCACTATTTTTTACGCAAATATTTTTGGTATATCCTCCACAGCAGAGCGAACAGCCTGTACTGCCTTCGTGGCATCAAGGTCATTTAGAATTTTTATGGAGCAATTCATTCTCATAAAAGATATGTGTACGAGTGTAACTTAGATCGAGTTTGAGAGGTCTGTCACAGTTTCCTTAAATATGGGCTTTCCTTAAATTAGTACCGCTTATAAACTAAGTACTCACAGGAACACAAGCACAAGCGTGGATATTTGGCGTTATTAAAGCCTGTTCGTACCACTCACACACATTAATATACTAGGGCTAATATAAAAAAGTATATACGGTATTTATAACTATTAAACAATATTTAAAATTTTGTCTGTTTGTTCCGGCTAATCTCCGAAATATCTGGACCGATTTTGACGAGACTTTAACTGGCAGATAGCTGATGTTATAAGGAGTAACTTACGCTACTTTCATTTTAGAAAAATAATTAGGGTTCCGTGCAAAAAATTAAAACCCGTGAAATCCAATTATAATAATATCCACGCGAACGAAGTCGCGGGGAACAGCTAGTCTACAATAAACTTCAAATCACGTTGACAAAGTGGGTACATAAATAATGACAGTTTGTCCTTAGTCAAATTAAACACATTCAGTGTTAGATTGTCTAAAACAAGGTTCGCGTTCATGAAAGAACTAGTTTTCTGGTCCGCTCGTAGTCGACTAAAGCTACGAAGAATTAACCATGACTTAGTGCGCAATGTATTAGTATCGTAGTACCCGTCTAGTAGTACATAGAATTTTTTGTTTGTAAGGGGTTTTAGAGCAATTAAATACCTTGCTTGAATACTACGCCTTAGAAATTGTGATAGCACCAATAGTATTTTGCGACAATACGTAGGTTTTGGTCTTCGTGCAACTCGCTTCTTGTATTCATGCAACAAAGGGAACGTGAAGATCTACCCACATGATAATTAAACGAGAGCCAAGCCATTCAGCCTGGTGGGCGTTAAAATCACCGAGCATTACGATCTTTGCGGATGTAGCACATTGTCGCACGAAGTCTGCAGCCATTTGGTCGATGAGTCGATCTGTGTCGGCATTACCGCTATGGCATCTATAAAGGTACCCGTAGACGCGGAGATGGTTGCCGCTGTCTACGCGCAGCCATAAGATGGACAGGTCCGTACATTCGAGACTGCCGAGGCGTCGTGAACAGATGTCCTCTCTGACGTATACGCAAACTCCATACCAACGAAATAGTGTTCTAATTTGTACTCGCACTCTCTCTCGACTTTAAGAAGTATCAGCTGGAGACCTGTGTCTCGGTTAGAAAGAGCAAGTCCGGCTTAGCCATCTCTAGATGGTAGTGAACGGCGTTAAGATTTGAATGAAGTCCCCTGATGTTGCAGACATTCACGGATAGCGTGGTAGGGGTTGGCTATGTATTCGCTTGCTTCGACCAAGTTTCGCCTTAAGCGGAATTCCCCCCCTCCAGAATACGCGGGGCAGCCTGAGCATCCACGCTCAGGATGAGTAGGGTAGCTTGGGTGTAGCTGCTCAGCGAGAGATTCTCCATCACCATGGATGCTGGTATCATCCTGGGGTAGTGTTTTATTTAACTCCGCTACAATGTTAAGGGGGGGAGTCGGAATTGGCCTCCGGCCATCTGCACTCACCAGGCGAAACGCAGAAATAAACGTCTACTTCGTACTGGTATTCTGTGATCTGTTAGATCGTGATACCAACCCGGTTCGAACCAGCCCATCCGTGGGACAGTAAAAGTTGCCGTGTAGTTCTACTACTGTTAAACTGATATATAAAATATATGCAAAACTATTTATATGAATGAACACTTCTAACTAAAGACCACGATATAAAGTAACCACGGAACACCTCACAAGTAAATACGATATATCACCAAAATAAAAATGAAATGTGCAATCACGATGCGACAGGGCAGCCCCTCTGCAACAGATCTGCATCCTCTTTGCTTGTAACTAAAATAATAACCACGATGGACAGAATAACGACAGCAATTAAGCGACTCATAGAATGGCCAAAACTAGTTACCTGCCTTGCCTGCCTAGTATCTTATGCTGCTTGAACGAGTGGGAGGAGCTATAACGCATATTAGTTTTCTACCTTCACTAGTAATCAGGGGCGTAGCCACCGCCGTATCAGCCGTATAAATGATACGGGCCCCCAGGCTACAGGGGCCCGAACGCGTGTAAGCAAAAATTCCTAAAATGTTATGTTAGCTAACTCTTAGGCCGTACTTCTCGAGAAAAAAGTCATATCATCAAATAGTGCCCAACGTGCCTAAACAAGACCTGCCAAATTTTAAGGAGCGGTGGCTTATCAATGAGTTGTTGCGCTGGGGGCCGCGGGTTCGAATTCCGCACGGAACAAGTATTTTTGTATGGCCTAAAAATAATTATTCCGGGTCTGGATGTTTGACTTTATACAATTTATGTTTGGAAACTGCCTCCACGATACGGGAGAAAATCCTAGTGTTTAACTTTAAAAAAAAACCCTCTGCTGTGTACAGTCATTTATAGACATATGATAAAAACTGGCCCAACAAGATACTCAGTAGAGGTCACGCTGAAATAAAAGGAGTACCTCACAGAATTCCAGATTCATTGGAATCTTGGCATAAAATAATTTAAAATGAAGACAAACATTCATTGGTAACATTTTTCGGAATGCTTGCAAAAAAAAAGCCCAGTTCTTCGCTAAAACATCCGTTGTAGCAAAGAAATTTAGAATACAATTGCAAATGACGATTTTATTAGTGTTGAAATTAGTGTTGGTAATTGCCTGAACAAATTGCAGAATTTATAAATTACGCAATAATATTATTTAAAACGAGGAAGTTTAATTTGATCTAATTCTATTTTAATTTTGCAACACATAATGCATTGACTTTAATAGGCTGTGACGGTGACAGTAACGGCAATACGTAATAAGTTTTCGATTTGTTATTAAAAATTAATTAATAATTAAAGTGTGTGTATTAAACTGTACTTGGGATAAAAAGTCGGAAGAACAAATGTAAGTGAATTCCGATTATCAAACCCGTCTCGGGTTGATAGATGAACACGTGTTTGCTAGTATCCACTCTAGGATGGATTTTTAATGGTTGATAAACGGAATTACTCCAAAAATATACTTTTTTAACAATAGTATAAAACGCTTGTCAATGCTGAGTAACGATTCATCTAAATAATATAAAATTAGCCTTAAAAAGGTATCCTACTATATGGTCGACGCTTTATCAGATAAAAGGAAAAATTATTTTGATGATGAATTATATTAATAATGAAAAATTTGTACCAACTAAATTTAATTTACACTAAAAAGGCGAACGTGACGAACGGAAAAATATAGTTACCATTTTAAAGAGGCTACAATTTTTAGTATTTGTCGCCTTTTTTATTCAATACTTGAAAACATTAATCCTGTTTCTAAAGCTCTACAGCATGAAAATAATGACTTACAGAAAGCTAACATTTTACTAAGTAATCAAAATATATTCCATGGTTTGCTGAGCGAGTCCAGACACTAGTAAAAGAGTGAAGTGTAAAAACTGCTTTCAAAAATAAAAGAAAGAAGATAACGAAGCGTTTTTTTTATTAAGAATATCAGAAAGTGAGAGAATTTCATCCCAATCAACCGATTCAACCCGGAATCGTACTTCAAAGTCAATGTGTACAACTGCTGTTTAGATATATTAATGTCTTAAACTATGCAAAGATTTCAGAGCCTCTGAGACTTATGTAATGTACGAAGTACTTATTACAACTACTTCGAATACATTAGATAGATATAGATACTTAGGTACCACACGAGCTCACTGAAAGGAACCTAAGGTATCATGTACTCATTTGCGATTCTCTATTGAAACGTAATAAAATTGAAACATTTTTGCAAAGATTAATCACTGGTGATGTGAGTGGATCATCTACAACAAGATCGTGCGAAAAAGATCTTGGTCAAAGGGTAGTCAAGTTTACAGACTGTAGTGAAACCCGGATTAATACGCAATAAGATGCTGTATGTATGGGGGAATTAGAAGAGCATCGTTTTAATTAAAACTACTTTTACAGATTTTATCGCGTTTTATTTTATTTTTAAATTCCCGACGTTTCGAGTGCTTTCCAGCACCCATGGTCACGGGGGACTGAGATGACTGACGTCCAGATGTCATTGTCAAGCCCGGAGTACCTTCATTTTTTAATTGTTGTTTATAGTCCGATGTACGCAAAATGAACTGACTGTGTCTTGAAATCTTGCAGTGGTATGCTTGGGTTTAGTTTTAATTTCATTGACTTTAAGGTACCAAGCAGGTGGTAGTAACCAGCCTCCTTCTCTATTGAAATTAGGATGTTATTTTTTAAATTTCAATAGCCTCACGTATCATCCTTGGTAGGAATCGATGTTCTTTCGCGAGGATTTGTGGTCTATCAAATCCGATGTAATGGTTGGGCCGTCTTGAATATGATCACAAACTGCAGAAGTTTGTTGCAAGAAACTGCAAAGTCTTCAAAGTTATTTGATTTGAATTGTTTGGTTAGCTTAGTTCCTAGGAGTATTAATAGTAATTATTAACTTCATCATCATCATTACAGCCCTTCACAAGTCCACTGCTGAATATAGGCCTCCCCCAAGGTATGCCACAAAGCAAGAATTATTTATCTGTCTATGTCTTTATTTGATGAATTTATTAATTTATTAACTTATAACTATTTTAATTAATGCGAGCGGTTTTAGGCCTTTCATTTGGGCCCCCCAACAAATCTTGATACAGGGCCGTCTAAGACACGCTACGCCACTGCTCGTAATATAATGAAAAACGAACAAAACTGTCATTCCCTTCTTTCTTTCTCCAAAACGACCAATTCAATTGTTTTTTTTTTAAACAATATAAAAATTATTATGGCTGATTTCTTATATTTTTTATATTTAGTTTTTTGAATGTCTAATTAATTTTAACAGTGCAGCGGTATAAATGGACACTTTTAGCAATTTAAGACAGACACGAGTTGCAAAGGATGGTTACATTAATGAACAGATCATTTAAAGAAAGGGGTATGAAAGTGAACGCAAGTAAGACGAAGGTTATGGTTTTTGAAAGAGAAGAAAGTAAAACAATTTGTGAAATAAGAACAGAAGGGGAGTTGATCGAGCAAGTAGATGAGTTTATATATTTGGGTTGCGTATTTATCAGGGATGGGAGATATGATAAGGATATAGAACGACAAGTGAATGCAGGAAATAGAGTAAATGGGGCTCTGCACTCTATTGTGAAGAGTCAAAATGTGTCGAAAAAGGCACGTATGGCAATTCACAATGCTGTGTTGGTCCCTACTTTAACGTATGGTAGTGAAAGTTGGGTGTGGCATAAGAAGCATGAGAGTAAAATGAACGCAGTAGAAATGCGGTCGTTAAGAAGTATGTTAGGGCTGAATCTGAATGACAGGGTGAGAAATTGTGTGATAAAAGAAGAGTGTGGTTTGCAAGATGATGTTGTGACCAGGATTAAGAAATGAATGCTTCGGTGGTTTGGTCAGGTGGAAAGAATGAATGAGGAAAGAGTGACAAAGAAAATTTATGTTGCAAAAGTGAATGGCAGAGTCGGAAAGGGACGTCCTATGCGAAAATTTATCGACCAAATTGGCGATTTATTGAAAACGGGCCAAATTAGGAGTACCCTTAACCGACGAGCATGTATGCGTAGGTATATGGATGTGAAGGAGGCGAGAGAGGTGTGTCAGGATCGTGCCAAATGGAAGTCTGTAGTCTCTGCCTACCCCTCTGGGTGACAGGCGTGAGTGTTTATGTTATGTTATGTTAAGAGAGCAGAATGAATGCTGTAGAAATGCGGTCATTACGGAGTATGTAAGGGCTGAATCTGAATAACTGCGTGAGAAATTGTGTGATAAGAGAAGGGTGTGGTTTGCAAGACGGTGTTGTGACCAGGATTAAGAAAGGGATGCTCCGGTGGTTTGGTCATGTAGAAAAAATGAATGTGGAAAGAGTGACAAAGCAAATTTATGTTGCAGAAATGAATGGTAGAGTCGACAAAGAACACCCTAGAACTCTAGACGAAAGTTTCTAGAGATATACAGATTACAATAATGATGCGAACATGGCAAGAAAATTAAATGTGTTCAAACCATAATTTGACTCATTTTTCGGGCATTTCTCAATCCACGTGGTTGAAGTTATTAGAACTTAATTTACTTGCTGAAAAGCACCTCCTGACTCCCCTCATTGCTTGCACTATCCCCGTAGCCACCACTCCCAGTACCACCAAACAAGGGATGGCATACCACTCTCGATAATACGATACGTATTTCTAGTGTACTCTTGGTGCTCTGTAGCGGTCGTATTAACATGGGTGGTGTGTCGCTCCTAGTGTGTTGGTGCTGGAAGGGGTGGCGCTGAGAGTGGTGGTGCTGAGAGTGGGGGTGCTGAGAGTGGCGGTACTGAGAGTGGTGGTGCTGAGAGTGGCGGTACTGAGAGTGGTGGTTCTGAGAGTGGTGGTGCCGAGAGTGGTGGTGCTGAAAGTGTTGGTGAAGGGGATTGTGCACGCAACTGAGGGAGAGTAGGAGATGGGTGCTCCTCAGACTGGGCAGAACACGTCATTGTATTTTATCAATGCAGAAATGAGCAAATTAAGTTCTAACAACTTCAATATAATGGATTTCTGCAAAATAACGCCTGATTCTTTTAATTATCAAAAAAGTTAAGTATTTGGGCGTAACAATCGACCAAAAACTAACGTGGAACTCTCACTTTAGCAACGTATGTCATACGGATAAATTTTTTTTAGGTACGTCCAGTCGTTTGGTTGGGAACAACTTGGACTTGTGTCCCAGTATGACCCTATGGCTGTACAGCAGCATAGTGAAGTCGCTTATAAGCTATGCCTCCATTGTTTGGTGTTATAAGGCCAACCAAAAGACGACTGCGGACAGACTAAATAGTCTACAAAGGACTGCCTGCTTAATGGCAACTGGAGCGATGCGATCATCGCCTGTGCATTAGATCAAGGAGCGAGGGCTAGTATGTATAGGATTAACGCCCAGGGCGGTCTGCGCTTGCTTTCCTGAAAATTGAATTAAGGAAACACGGCTCTTATGCATGATCTCAGATATCATGCGTCCACTATACACTTTTAATAAAAGGTATATAGTGGAACTATCCTCCAGAGAAGACTGCGGGTATTGTAGGCAATGAACTTGTCGATGAGCTCGCACGGAGGGGCATAAAGAGCACACAATTTGGAACCGAGCCCTTTAGAAACTCTATCAAAATAAATCACTTAAGATCTGATCAGGTACACCAGGCTTAAAACATTCTAAATCCGTGGTTTTGATCGTAAATTCACTTCAGAAGAGTTAGGTATAAATAAACTGCGCATTCTGGCAAGAGCCCTGACTGTGCCGGTTTTGTTCCTTAACGGAAGAAACGCCACTGCACATCCTGACTGTTTGTGGACCCTTAATGCGCAAACGTAACACATCTGGGAAACTATCTACTTCGTCCAGAAGAATTGAAATTGCTCACAGCTAAGCAACTCCTATTCATTGAAAATGTAGGTTGCGCGGGCGAAATGAAAGAAAGTTTTCGCACAGTCTATATAATATATTCAAAAGTACACGCAACACTTATAGGTTCAGAAGGAGAATAGCACAAGCACAGATAGTTTGGAATAGTCATACAGCACAGACAGTAAGCAAACAGTAGAGAGAATAGGCGGAGAAGGTTTACAGCAAAATTAACAATTAAAACAGTAGTAAAATACACAATCTATAACAAACAGTACGTAAGCGATCAATTTTAGTACCGAGCGACATACACTTCGCGTCAGGAGCAGGTTCCGACTGGCGGTAGGCCGGGAGGTCCGTAGGAACTCGGACGATGCGCATGAGTTGAACGAGGCGTCGAAAACAAAGGCACCGGTCTCGGTAAGGAAGTTTCCATTTGCGATATACGTCACGACGGCTAAGGGAGTTAAACATGAACTGAATTTGTAAATATATATATATATATATATATATATATATATATATAATAACATTTTACATAAATATTACAGACGTATAATAAATACTTTTCAATATTAATAAATAAATATAATAGTAGGATATTATAAATATAATGTTATAAATGTAGGATAATAGCCTACAAAGACATAGTTAAGCAGTGAACTATAGCCATAACAGCGATCACAAAAGATCTTTTAGGTCGCAGTAATACTGGTCTTTCTAGACCTGCATAGCTGCTCGCACAAAAAAGTTATGCAGTCTGAATCTATTGATTTACCAAAGGCGTCGTATTGTTTGAAAATTTTGTCAGAATTATGAAACAGTACCGAGCCTTATCATCTGCTTTAATAACAGATAGATCCAATTTTTAAGCCAGCCCGATCCCGAAGAAACAAATATTATTTGTGTACGAAGCCGTAGGTGAGACATCAACTGATCCTAAAGAATTGTTTAAAATGATTTTTTTACTCTGTGATTGATACAATTAAAAGTGCATTGGTTACTTCAACCATCCATGAAACCATCAAAATTCTATGATACGTGTTCATTTTTACACAAAATGAAAATAGTTCCTGAAAGGTCAAAAAGCCTATGTTGATTTGCAAATCATATGAACAGATGGGCATAATGTGATTTGTCTAGTTGTAAATCGGTTCAGGAACTCATGAGCTTGAACCCATTATTAAATTATTAAAGATCTTCAATCAGCAGAGCCACATAAAGTTCTCAGACTTATTAAAAATAATGATTGGCAGGATATTTTTCCCAAATGTGTAGACAGCACTTCGTATCTTGCTGAATAAACCTGTACTATAACTGTCGCTAAACGGAAACGAAGTTTTAGTACATTAAAACATTAAAAATTTACCTAAGTTTCTACTATGTATCAGAAAATCAGAAACAGAAAATAAAAATCAGAAATTTCTATTGCCCAAAAGTTTAGAAGAATTGTTCCGAATTAATAAAAAAAATTGCAAGCGTATAAGCCAGAAAGCTGGCCATCTAGACTTTTAACTAAGTTTGTTATTGGTAGTTCTTTTATCTTTTGTAACACTTTCTGGAGAACAACAGTCTAAATAAAAGTTTTCAAACAAGATTATTAACTCTTATTATGAGAAATAATCTGTACAACTAGTCCCCGCAAAAAGGCAAGCACAGCGGCGTTGTCGAGCGCAACAGAGTAGTGCGAGCGGAATGCACAACATTTCTTTAACTCGAATAAGCAGAACAACTGCTGTGGCAAGAGCGACAGACACAACCGTGCTTGCCCCACATATACATCTGTAGATATTTGATAGGTCAGTAAGGTTTGTATTTAGAGGGGCGCCACTATGAGATCTCGCACCACCTCACATTTTTGCTAGGGCCGCCACTGATTGAAGAAGGGCCAGATTAAGACGTTCAGTTTACCCTTAACCAACGAGCATATATGATTAGATATATGGATGTAAAGGAGGTGCGTCTGGATTACGCCAAATGGAAGTCTCTGCCTACCCCTCCGGGTGACACCTAGGCGTGAGTTTTTATGAATTAACTCTAAGAGTCATTATTCTGGGAGAAACATGTATGTAGGATTTGAAAGGCAATGGTGAATTTATAAGCAAACATACAGAATAAAAATATCAAGCAATATTATAATATATTTCAACATTACAAAATAGTTATAACTTAACAAAATGCATTCAACATTTCCATATCTAAATAAAATGTACTTACAATAATAAATATATTAAGTTACCAACCTAAGGGCGCATTTTCATTGGTTGATCTTGTCGCAAGCAAAACTATTTTGCTCTATAGCATTGTCTATCTAATATATAATAATTCATGTTTGTTTATTTTATACGCTGCCGTTCATCAAATTGCGGTAAAACTTTGACAAATTATTTGTTGCACTTGCGCAATGGTTATAGACATAGTACAATTAAACTTGCAGTAGATGGCACGCGTATCGCATGTACATCTATTTGAAAGTTATATATCATTTAATTTCAACGAATGTATTATAATTCCTAATTAAACAATAACTTTTCCAAAGTTAAAACAATATTTCTACCATTATCTTTCCTGTGGCAGCAACGCCCCGGGTACCAGCCAGTTGTATATAAAAAAAACATGTGTGACCATAGATAAAACATTATACCAGGAACACATGACTAGGTCGCAACGACAAATCATAGGTGCATCAGTTTAGTGGCGGGTATTCCCTGCATTCAGTACACCGATCAGGGCATTTCATTTTAGTATTTCCAGTAATCTTCCCATAGTTTTGACACAAATAAACTAAAGTATAAACTAAAGTACCTGATAAAAAATTCCATCTATTTTATAACTAGCGATCCGCCCTGACTTAGAACAGGTGATTTTTGGATCTCGACAACATATGCATGTGTTATTAATGAAAATGAAATGGAAGGTTTATAATATGTACATATTATAAACTACCTACCATATTATAAAAACCTCTTGAATCATTCTGTCTTGATGAAAACCGCATCAAAATCCGTTGAGTAGCTTAAAAGATCTAAGCGCACAGACGGCGGGAAGCGACTTTGTTTTATACTATGTAGAAAAGTAGGACAAATAAGAATTTTCTTCTCCAGTGGCCTTACCAGATAAGTCCACTTGGTAAGAAAATTCCCAGTAATCTTACTTGTAAGGCCATTTGGTAAGACTATTGGGAATGCACCACCCCATGAAGGTTCCCAGTTGTGTAACAAGTAAGCAATAGTCTTACTATTGGGAAAAACATTCCCATTACTCTTACTAGTAAAACTACTTGGTAAGACTAGTGACAAAAAATGAGATTGACTTCATTATGACTACGAGACGCCAACTGTTCAGTGATGTCTCAGTGATCGCAAGGGTCAAAACTGGCAGCGATCATCGAATGGTTAGAGGCACACTGAACCTAAATGTTAAGTTGGAGAGGTCTCGTCTAATGAAGTCAACGCTCCGTCCCCTCGTGCTCTAATCCAGAATCCCGAAACCTTTCAGCTCGAGTTACAAAACCGCTTTCAGTGCCTAGAGGATTGCAATGCAGTGGACGATATGAATGACAAGCTCGTGGAAACTGTCCATGCGGTCGGAGCTAAGTTCTGCAAGACCCGCCGCAGAAGATCACAAAAACTCTCCGATCACACTCTTAATCTCATGGCTGTTAGACGGGAGATGAGGTTGCAATCGTCAACAGATTTGACAGCATACAGGCAACTGAACAGACAGATCTCCAAATGCATGCGGCGAGACTTACGCAACTTTAATACTGCTCGTATTAAAGAAGCGATCGAGCGGAACCAGGGCTCCAAAGTCTTTGCCAGAGATCTGTCTGCCAGAAAGAGCCAACTGTCAAGGCTGAAGACTGAGTGTGGCAACATCGTTTCCGGGACACCTGAGATTCTGAGTGAGATTGAGAGGTTCTATGGGCAGCTGTACACATCATCGTTGGAGCCACACGCAAGTGTGAGTAACGATCCAAGAGCAAATCTTATCCGACACTATTCCGATGATATCCCGGACGTCAGTCTGAGCGAGATTAGAATGGCTCTCCACCACCTTAAAAACGGCAAGGCCCCGGGCGAGGATAGAATTACACAGCGGAGCTTCTGAAAGCGGGTGGAACACCGGTACTTGAAGTCCTTCAGAAGCTCTTCAATTCCGTCCTCCATGGTGGCACTACTCCGAAGGCGTGGAGCAGAAGCGCGGTGATCTTGTTCTTTAAGAAAGGCGACAACGCTCTATTGAAGAACTACAGACCGATTTCCCTTCTGAGCCGCGTCTACGTGCTGTTTTCGAGAGTCATTACGAATCGTCTCGCACGCAGACTCGACGACTTCCAGCCTCCCGAACAAGCCGGTTTCCGAAAAGGCTTCAGTACCATAGACCACATACATACCCTTCGGCAAATTGTACAGAAGTGCGAAGAGTACAATCTGCCACTTTGCCTGGCGTATGTGGACTATGAGAAAGCCTTTGATTCCGTCGAATTGACTGTTGGTATATTGAAGTGCTGAAGTATTTGTACAGTAGGGCTACGATGGCTATCCGAGTACAGAACCAGAGTACGAAACCTATCCAACTGCAGAGAGGTGTAAGACAGGGTGATGTTATATCCCCGAAACTCTTCACCGCTGCGTTGGAAGACGTTTTCAAGCTACTGGACTGGAAAGGATACGGTATTAACATCAATGGCGAGTACATCACTCACCTTCGATTTGCCGACGATATAGTCCTTATGGCAGAATCGCTGGAGGACCTTAGCACTATGCTCAATGACCTCAATCGTGTCTCCCAACGGATAGGTCTTAAGATGAACATGGACAAAACAAAGATCATGTTTAATGTCCATGTCACACCTATGCCGGTAGTTGTTGGGAGCACTATGCTTGAAGTTGTTGACGAGTACGTTTACCTGGGAAAAATAGTCCGACTAGGTCAGTCCAACTTCGACCGAGAGGTCAATCGACGGATTCAACTCGGCTGGGCAGCGTTCGGGAAATTACGACACATCTTCTCGTCAGGTATACCTCAATCTCTGAAACTAAAGTGTATAACCAGTGCGTGTTGCCAGTGATGACTTAAGGATCTGAGACGTGGTCCTTCACCGCTGGCCGTATGAGGACGCTCAAGGTCGCTCAGCGAGCTATGGAGAGGGCTATGCTCGGAGTTTCACTGCGTGATAGACTCAGAAATGAGGATATCCGCAGTAAAACCAGAGTGACCGACATAGCCCAATGGATTAGTAAGCTGAAGTGGCAATGGGCTGGCCATATAGCTCGAAGAACCGATAACCGATGGGGAAGAAAGGTTCTCGAGTGGCAGCCTCGTACCGGTAGGCGTAGTGTAGGGCGACCCCCCACTAGATGGAGTGACGACCTGGTAAGACATGCAGGAAGTCGATGGATGCAGGTGGCTCAGGACCATGCTTTGTGGCATTACTTGGGGGAGGCCTATGTTCAGCAGTGGACTTGTGAAGGGCTGTAATGATGATGATGATGAAGACTAGTGGGAACACTGCATTTCATTGACCGTATCTTGAATACAGAGGAGTCCCCACTGTGTATAGATTATATTTGTCAAAAATCACTGATACTACCTGAGTGAAGTCCTTGAATGCTGACTATCGACCAATGAAAATGAGTCATAACAATTTAAAAATTGATCAAAAGAACTTGACACCTTGATTATCATCGAATTCAATCAATTCACATTTGCCTCTGGCTTCTAGTGATTTAAGAGCTTTCACCAAAACATTAAGGTCCAGGCCATGGAACTCTGAAAGATTTAAAAAAAATTATTAATATTTTTTTAATACAGGTTAGGGGTAACAAATGAGCACACAGTCCAACTCATGGTAAGTGGATGATGTCATAAACATGCTTGATTACGAATCAAAATGTAGATGCGTTGTCACCCCTGAGGACTAAAATGGAATGTCTCGTTTCAAGTAAAGAGGATCTCCAGTTCTCTACACTCAGTATACGAACATAGCAGCATTAAGCAGCTGTTCTATGCTGATATTTTGTGAGTAGAGCCGACCCATTTGTGCTACAACCATAATTAATGTTTAGTCAAACTTAAAAAGGACGGTAATTTTTCGTGTAAATGAGATACAAATACAAAGTTACCCCTTAAACCTCAGTAGGGACCTTCCTAAACCTTGCGAATATTAGTGTCTTTTTCTTCTTCAAGGATTGATTCTCGTACACTGTTACTACAAAGCAGGAACAAAGTGTTGTGGTGCAGTTATTCAACAGACACCTGATACGGGGCCTAACTGACTGTACTGTGACTTTGTCGGCAATGATCACACAACATCAGGTTGATTGTGTACTTGTGTTTCATACTTAATCCTAAAAAAAATACCATTTTGACACATACCTTCACCCACAGTATTCTCTCCTTCTCGCAGTTCAAATAAAGTGCAAACAGTATTATTTAAACCATTACTACTAGCCCAATTGTACAGCATATTGCCCCATTCATCAAGAGAATGCCAGTACACTTCCCAAACATTTTTGCTCTTATCTACAGGCGCTGCTCGACCAGTTTTGGCCATATCTTCTAAAATAATTAGTAAAGACTCCTGAGATAGTTTTCGGTTTATTGCAGTGTTATTAAATAATGGACTATTTTGCGATTCTCTTATATCTATTGTTGATTGTTTTGTTGCTTTGAGGTATTCTGATATTAGCTGTTGCCATGCTTCTAATTGCTTAGCTCTTGTTTCGGCATGAGGTTGAATTCTGTAACAAAATAATTAAAAACTTCAACTACAAAAGGAATTACGTAAAAGGTAATTGTTAGTGTAGTTTAAATATATGTTATTTCTTCATATTATGTTTTATTGAGCAACTGTACCCACCATAATTTATAGAGAACAACGAAATAAATATTTCTTTATATATTTCTTTCCCTCTTTCTAAAACAGGAAAATTTATTATGATAAAGCCAAACATCCTTACAAAAAACAAACTTTTTATAAAATGTAAAAGCATAATTAATATATTATTGTAACTTCCACATTTAAAATTCGGTGCTAAGACACGGTGTATAGACAATTAAAGCCACAACTTAAGAATTGGAAGTAACTTTATCTTTTTTAATTCTTTGAAGTGAGTTTCTAGCTTTTATTAAAAAACTTATTTTTGAACAACAACTGTTTTTTAAATATTTACATGAGAAACTTCATCTTGGAATATTTCCTCCAAATTGTATGTATATATATATATATATATACCTAGGTGGATTGAAAAGTACTCGGCCTAACACAGATCCATTCAATTCTAAAAATCTAATCTACCCACATTATTTAGTTCAGTTCAGACTAGTTCATTGTGTGAAGTTCGAAACGTGTGCGATAATTAGTTGTGATTTTATAAATTTATTAACAAAGTAATCGGACATAATTTCCGCGAATGGAGCAAATCGAGCAGCGTGCCGTCATTAAGTACCTCCATAAGAAGGGGCTATCATCAAAAGCCATCCATGATGACATGGTCAGTACATTAGGCGATTGTGCTCTGTCATATTCATCCATCAAAAAATGGATAGCAGAATTTAAGCGTGGTAGAGAGAGTGTGAAACATGAACCCCGCTCTGGAAGGCCTTCGACGTCAACTACTGACGAAAATATTAAAAAAATACTTGATTTAATAATGGGAGACCGCAGATTAAAAATTAGAGAGATAGCCGAGATTATAGGCATCTCTTATGAACGAACTCAAAACATCATTGTCAACGAGTTGAGTTTCCACAAGGTGTCTGCGAGGTGGGTTCCGCGACTGCTTTCAGTTGAACAAAAAAGGACGCGATTGACTATTTCACGCGACTGTTTGGAGTTATTTGAAGCCGATGCAGATGATTTTTTGAATCGTTTTGTTACTATGGACGAAACATGGGTTCATTACTGTACACCGGAAACAAAACAACAATCAAAACAGTGGAGAGGACCTGGTTCACCACCCCCTAAAAAGGCTAAGTCGATTTTGTCGGCAAATAAGGTGATGGCTTCAGTATTCTGGGACTCGAAATGTGTGATTATGATTGATTATCTTGAAAGGGGTCAGACTATAAACTCTGATTACTACTGCACCTTACTACGTCGTTTACGAGAGGAAATAAAAGAAAAACGTCGAGGAATGCTCAGAAGAAAAGTCCTGTTTCATCAAGATAACGCCCGTGTTCACACGTCAGTACAGTCAATGGCTGAAATTCACAACTATGGCTTTGAACTGTTACCGCATCCGCCGTATTCACTTGATCTGGCACCATCAGACTTCTTTCTGTTCCCTAACCTAAAAAAGCACTTGGGAGGTCAAAGATTTTCGACAAACGACGAGGTCAAAGCAGCTGTAGACGCATATTTTGACTCTAAGGAAGAATCATTTTTTTTCAACGGTTTAAATGCTTGGAAGGGGAGGTGGCAAAAGTGTATTGAACTTGATGGTGATTATGTAGAAAAATAAAAATATAACTGATTTAGTATGTGTTTATTTTCTTGGTTAGGCCGAGTACTTTTCAATCCACCCTCGTATATATATATATATATATATATATATATATATATATATATATATATATATATATATATATATATGCCCCTATATAAAGTATAAATTAATAAGCCAAATAATCATTCAAATTGATTCAAAATCAACTAAGATATGTTTGAGCATAGAACATAGAATCTAATTGACAATCTCCTTATTTCAAGTTTGCTTAAAATGATCTCATAATAATAAGAGCCGCTTCGGCTTTCCACTGCTAAGCTCTTCTCATTTATTAATTTATTTGAGAAGGAAATGACACAACACCACGCCACAGTACTTCAGTGTGCGGTGGAGTACTCCACATATTCTCAAAATAATTTTATTTTTCAGCCAAGCATTTTTCATGAGTGTTCTTTCATTGCTGATCATTTGATGAATCAGTACTTGAATTGATGTCAACTATTTTAAAAGCAAGGATGTTTGAACTTGGCTAATTAGAATAAAGTAACAACTAACAAAAATATAGTCAAACTATGTAAGCAATACTTACAAAATTGTTTTTCAGGTGTTTTAGCAATCATAGCATTTAAATCAAGTAGTTTTTTCTCAGTATGTTTTCTCTTCAGTAAGACTTTAGCCATTTTTGGTTCCAAGTCAGTTACACCCAGATTGTATGAAAGCTTACTATCACCAATCAATACTTTGGGGAACTGATTATTAGTGTCATTTGTAAAACTAATCATTATAGAGCAATCCTTGACAATGGCAGATATGAGTGCTAAGTGCATTGGGTCCCAAGCAGTAAAAAATATATTCCTGTGGCTTTTATTTGTTAAATCAAGTTTCTGTGACTTTATTTCATTTAAAATAGAATGAACATAATCAGTACCTCTATCATGTACATTGACATTGTAATTTAAATTCTCTGATAGTTTTTGCAAGTACAGAAGGTTATGCAAAAATGAATTATTCTTCAAGTTACTTTCAGTATTACAATGTTGGGTTTTTATTGGGATTGCTGTTTTATCACTTTCTAACACATTAATATCTGATTTACCATCACTTAGTAATATTGCTATGATAAAATCTAGAAAAAAATCATTAGAATCGCCAAAAATCTTTAACTGTTTTAATATATCTTCAAAACTCTTATATTGTGATGTTTCTTGATAAATCAGTACCCCATTCTTAAACAATTTAAAATTATTTTGAGGACTCTCTATTAAGCTTCCTAATGCAAACTTCATTCTTTCTTTATTACCAGAAAAAAGATCTAAAGGGCAATAATTACTTACATGAACTATATGTTTCTCTTTGAATTTCAAAATCTGTTTTAAACAATAATAACATTTTGAAGATTTTCTGAGACTATTTGCAAGAAATCCTTCTTTTGGTTTGATTTCTATGCAATAGTTTTCGGCTTTAGAAGAAATCATTGTTAAATTAGGAGCTTTTATTGCTATTGTACTTAAGATTGACTTATTTATTCTGTTTTTGGGACGAAACTCGAACATTTTTTCAATCAATCGAACCACTTCTTCAGATGAAATTTCTATGACTTCTTCCTGATACCTTCTATCGCAAAATATCAATGGTATCATAACCAAGTTGACGAATTCAACAGATTCACAAACATAATCCTTTTTTATTTGATAATCGTCTTCCTTAATGAGACGAAGGACATAGTTGCTTTCTAATATTTGTAGAACAATGTGAACGTTTCCTTCGTTAACGTATTTCCATGGATATCGAAAACTCATTTTAATAATGCAAAAAAACTTTGGCAATAAAACAAATTTACTTACGTAAAAAATGGAGGAAAATTATACTGCCAAGGCCAGGAAATCTCTGCCATCACTGAATAATAATTAGGTTTGTATATTTAAGCTTAAATTTTAAACGTTAAGTGTATAAATTGATTTATTGCTTTGTTATTTTTTTCTAAACAGTCAGTGACATGAATGACTGAGTCAGCTGAGCTCAGACATTCATGTCACTGTCACTGTCATCCGGCGATCAATTCGACAGTGTCTCGAGTTGCTCTGAGCTCGAGTTAACTCGATTTATTTATTTATGTACTCTTAGAGAATTCAACTAATACTCTAAGTATGAACTAGAGTCGAATTCTTACAAACTCGAGTTCGCGCTGTTGGGTGGTAATTGTACGAAACCATAGAGCAACACAGGAGGTGAGTAGCCATAGCATTATTTTCCCAGAAAGCAACACGGGCCGCCTACATACCGGACTGGAGTAGCTATACACTAGCGTTACCCTGTGCCAAAGTATAAGTCCAAATATGAAACAGCGGTGCTATACGTACGTAAACTATTTGCACTGCTCACTAGACTAAATTTAGTTACGCGACTGAATCATCGTCTTACGAAAATGTCAAATTGTTCAGTTTTTTGCTGCAAAAAGAGATCTGCCACATGAAATTTACCTTATAATCTTAAAAATTACAATAATAACTGTTCATACTTTTCGTAGTAACGGAGGCCCAAATCCCCCCCCCCCCCATCAACAGGAATTAAATGATGATAGACTAACCCAGGACCCCAGGAGAATTCCTCGCTGAGCATCCACGACCATGTTTCTCCACTTCCGATCGTGGGTGCTCAGGCTGCCCCGCGTATTCTGGGGGGGGGGGGGGGGGGCAAAATTCCGCTCTAGACTACAACTGCTCGGGGCAAACGGAGCAACAAGACCAAGACCCCTGCCACGCTGTTCGTGATATTCTGCAATATCAGGGGACTTCACTCTAACCTAAACGCCGTCCACTACCATCTCGAGACGGCGAGGCCGGCTCTGCTCTTTCTGACCGAGACGCAGGTGTCCTCTCCGGCTGATGTCTCGTATCTCTCCTACCCGGGGTACAAACTGGAACACTCCTTTGTGCCTCGGGCTGGAGTTTGCGTTTACGTCAGAGAGGACATCTGTTCTCGACGCCTCGGCAGACTTGAAGGTTCAGACATGTCCATCCTTTGGCTATGCGTAGACAGCGACGACCATCGGCGCGTCTACGGGTGCCTCTATAGGTCCCATAGCGGTAATGCCGAAACAGACCGACTCTTCGAACACATCCAAATGGCTACAGATTCGTTGCTACAGCAGATCCCCTCCGCAGAGATCGTGATCCTCGGCGACTGTAACGCCAATCACGCCGAATGGCTTAGTTCACGTTTAACCGATCATGCGGGAAGATCTGTTCATGATTTTGCCTTGGCATATGGTCTGACACAACTGGTTACTTCGCCTACGCGGATTCCAGATGTGGAGGATCATGTACCTTCCCTGTTGGACCTTCTGCTGACCTCTCGCCCGGACGGATATCAGATTTCCGTCGACGCCCCTTTAGGCTCCTCGGACCATTGCCTTGTTCGGAGTGTGGTGCCACTCATGCTGAAATCGCAGTTGCATTCTGCAGGCTGCCGCCGTGTTTGGCACTATAGGTCAGCCGATTGGGATGGAATGCGGTCTTTCTTTGCATCCTACCCTTGGGGGCGGATTTGCTTCTCGCCGGACGATCCCAACGTTGTTGCGGATTCTGTTACTGATGTGGTACTTCAGGGTATGGAACTTTTTATTCCTTCCTCTGTGGTGCCCATTGGAGGCAAATCTCAGCCATGGTTTGGTCGCTCCTGGTAAATAGCATCATGCTATAAGCAGGAGTGCTACCAAGCCTGGGCTGACGCATCAGCGTCCCGGGATGTAAACACCAGCGCTCTAAAAAAGATGTATAATTCCGCCTCTAGGTCCTTCAAAAGAGTCATTGCCAAGGCAAAGTCAGAGCACATAGGCAGAATTGGCGAGAAATTAGTTCGCCTGCCTTCTGGAACCCGTGCATTCTGGTCTCTCGCCAAAGCTGTCCAGGGGAATTTCTGTCAGCCATCTTTTCCATCTTTGCACAGGGAGGACGACTCACTGGCCCATACCGCAAAGGAGAAAGCCGATCTTCTAGGCTTTTTCTTTGCGTCCAACTCGACTCTCGATGACGGGGGAAGTACGCCGCCGACCATCCCGCGGTGTGAGTGCTCCATGCCGGAAGTGCAGTTCACTCAGCGCTCGGTTCGCAAAGCACTCCTCTCCCTGGACATCCACAAGTCGAGTGGGCCTGACGGAATCCCCCCCAATTGTGCTGAGGACGTGTGCTCCAGAGTTGGCACCGGTTTTAACGCGTCTTTTCCGGTACTCCTACTCCCTAGGCGTAGTCCCAAAATCATGGAAGACGGCTTTCGTCCACCCGATCCCCAAAAAAGGCGACTGCTCAGACCCGTCCAACTACCGGCCTATCGCCATCACCTCCTTGTTCTCCAAAACAATGGAGTCCATTGTAAACTGCCAGTTCATGAGGTATCTTGAGGATCACCAGCTGATTAGTGACCGCCAATACGGTTTTCGCCGTGGTCGGTCAGCTGGTGATCTTCTGGTCTACCTAACTCACAGATAGGAGGAGGCAGTAGAGTCCAAGGCACTGGCCGTTAGTTTGGATATTGCGAAGGCCTTCGATCGGGTTTGGCACAAAGCGCTTCTTTCGAATCTCCCTTCCTATGGGCTTCCCGAGAAATTGTGGGACTGGATCACCAGCTTTCTTGCAGATCGGGGTATCAAGGTCGTTGTAGACGGTGCAAGCTCCAATTGCAAGCCTATTAACGCTGGTGTTCCACAAGGCTGCGTGCTATCGCCAACGCTGTTTCTTCTGCATATCAATGATATGTTGCAAACCCGTAACATTCATGGCTATGCAGATGACAGCACTGGTGATGCTCTTTACACCGGCCGACCCAATATTTCTCGGGAAAACGTCTCCGAGTGCCGGGACAAACTTGTGTCTGAAGTCGAGTCTTTGCTGAACAGAGTCTCGGATTGGGGGCGACTAAATCTAGTCCAGTTTAACCCTCAGAAGACACAAGTTTGCGCGTTAACCGCTAAAAAGAACCCCTTTGTCGTATCTCCTCAATTTCAAGGCAATCCCCTTGTTGCCTCAGCCAGTATCGGAATCCTCGGCGTCGACATATCGAGTTACTTGGAAGAGAAGGCCAAATTGGTCTCTAAAAAGCTTGGCGTGCTCAGTAGAGCGGGACAGTATTTCATGCCGGCACACCGCCTGCAACTTTACGAGGCACAGGTTCGGCCGCACATGGAATACTGTTCCCATCTCTGGGCTGGGGCTCCCCAGTATACCAGCTCCTTCCACTTGACCGCATCCAGCGCAGAGCGGCTCGAATCGTCGACGACCGAGTGCTTTCCGATCGGCTCGATTCACTGGCACTGCGAAGAGATGTTGCATCTCTTTGCATTTCCTTTCGCATATACCATGGAAAGTGCTCTGAGGAATTGTTCGGATTAATCCCAGCCGCCAAATTTCGTGAACGCACTACGCGGCAAACGTCCCGATACCATCCACACCATCTGGATGCTTGGCGGTCCACCACTGTACGTTTCAAGAGGAGTTTTCTTCCGCGTACAACCTCTCTGTGGAATAGTTTACCACCAGCGATTTTTTCGGACCGATACGACCTGGGGACCGTCAAGAAAAGAGCGTACTCCTTTCTAAAGGGCCGGCAACGCACCTGCAATTCCCCTGGTGTTGCGGTTGATCATGGGTGGCGGTAGTCACTTAACATCAGGTGAGCCGCATGCTCGTTTGCCCCCTTTTCTATTAAAAAAAGGTGTTGTTACGCGTTTGTTAATCAACAAAATGCCATTCGGTCTAGCGACTGATAGTCTTGATATTATTAAGGGTATGGAGGGTGAAGATAAGGACGACCATCTCTGTGTATATAAAGTGTGCGTTGCGAAGCGTCCAATTAGGGTGGCGCTTCGGTAGCAAGGGTGTAAATATAAAATATAAAGATGAAATATATTTATCAAGGTAATTATAAAAGTGAAAAATTGTTAACCGAATAAGTAAAAATTACTTTTGGTCGAAAAAAAGACGGGGAATGGGACATATCATTTTGTTTATTTTAAAAATTCGCCAACTTGTAGAATTTTTCACTCACTGGGAAAAGTTTCCCATTATTGTTCAATTACTTTATTAATTTACAACAGTAAAAACAATAAGCTTATAAAAATGAAATCACTCTCCCCCTCCGCAAGTAATATTTATTAATTTACTTTGAACTACGTAAATAGTTGACGTTTTGTAAACTGCAATATTTTCAACTAAATATTAATTATATTAACTTAAATTTTTCAACTCAGCACAATGCACTTCGTATACAACTATCAAATGCATATAATTTTCTCTTTGTTACGCTAGCGCTATTTTGGTGGGTTCTTGAACTACTTAGGCTGCACTAAAAGTATCGGGAATAGAATATTTCCACTGTTCCTGTCATATTAAAATCTTTTTAATTGAAAACTCCTTGGTTTTAAAAATCGAATACCATTTATTTATTTAAAAAAAGATTCTCGGTCTTGGAACAATGGATTTATTATGACTTTCGAAGTGGTTTAAAACAAAAACAGTGTGTTAACCGGATGATTTCTCACCACCACTAATAACCAGCGATAAACCACAATTTATCGCTGGTTTGCTGAATTTCAACGTGGACGTGTCAAGCTCAGTGATGATCCCCGTCAACGTCGTCCTAAAACTGCAGTCACCCAAGAAAACGTTGATGCTGTGCGTAAGCTGATTGAGGAAGATCGACATGTGACATATCGCGAAATTCAGGCAACTTTAGACATTGGCATGAGTCAAATACAAACCATCTTGCATGACAATTAGGTGTAAAAAAGTTGTTTTCCCGATGGATACCGCATTCCCTCTGTGAATAGCAAAAAGCGGCTTGCGTTAATTGGTGCGTCAGAACTCTCGAAAGATTCCGCAGGATCCTCAAATGCTATTTACAACATAGTATCAGGTGACGAATCCTGGATATACGCGTACGAACTCGAAACAAAAAACCAGTCACGAGTTTGGGTGTTCGAAAATGAGTTAAAGCCAACAAAAATTGTTCGTTCACGGAGTGTTGCAAAAAAAAGGTTGCCACGTTTGTCTCCAAAACCGGCCATGTTACGACTATTCCTCTTGAGAGACAAAGAACGGTTAATACAGAATGGTATGCTAGCATTTGTTTGCCACATGTCGTTTCTGAACTCCGTAAAGAGAACTGCAATCGCCGCATCATCCTCCATCACGACAATGCGAGTTCTCACACCGCACACAGATCAAAAGAGTTTTTAGAGCAAGAAAACATAGAATTATTAGACCATCCGCCGTACAGCCCCGACCTAAGCCCTAATGATTTCTATACTTTCCCTAAAATAAAGAATAAATTGCGTGGACAGAGATTTTCATCACCTGAAGAAGCTGTGGACGCCTAAAAACGGCCATTTTGGACCCCAACTTCCGAATGGAATGGTTGCTTCAATGATTGGTTCCATCGTATGGAAAGATGTGTCAAATTTCGCGGAGAATACTTCGAAAAGCAGTAAATACATTTTTAAATAGTAATGTTGTGTCACTTCCTTGATTCCCGAAATTTTCAGTGCCGCCCTCGTATAATTTGCTGCTTATAGCTGGACATTTTCAACTTTTCTCCTACATAAGATGGTCCGGATGGATGATATATCGTTTTGCAAACAGGTATCGATAAAATGACAAAGACATATAGCCCTGTATCTCGTGTATATAGTTATTTTGGGGATTATGTTTTCTGATTTATTTAATATATTTTGTGAGCTTTATTATAGTATAATTTAACATTAAACTTGCATCAAATTAAATATAATACAATACTTAAGCGTAATTAATACATGATATTAAAATTACTACTGTGAATTTCGACCATATTGTTTTTTATTTAATTAATGCATGTTTCCTAAATTAGAGTTTAAGACATACATGGAAATACTTTTGTAATAACAGGCTTAACTGGCTTTGGTCACAAGAAACGGTGTCATTTGCTCAGATCATTTTCAGATATCTGACTTTCAAGTGTTGGCGAACAATAGAAGGCGATTGGTCGAGGGTTTTTTTTATACAATGGAGAAAGCATACTAGCTTACAGTCAGCCTGATGGTAAGTTAATTGTGGTCCATGGACATTTAGGATCTCACGACCCATAAACCGCTACAGATTTCAAATGCGTCAACAACCCTGAGGACTAGCCCACGCCATCCGTTAAATGTAGAATATGTAGTATAGTGTAGTGTGTGGTTAGTCATAATTGTGCTCGGTTCTCCACTTCAAAAATGTACTAGGTAAATCTAATTTTTCTGAAGCCAACAGTAACCATTTAATCTACCAGATGACAGACTATCATTTTACGATGCCATTAGTGCCACTCCCACTATTCCTGATTCGTTGACAGTTTCCTTTTAATATTTTACTAAAGGTAATATTATGTTTGATTTAAAAAAAATAGGTACATATTCATCAAATAGTAATTTCTACTATTTTAGATTTGAGCTGCATAGAAATTGATAACCAACTCAAGCTGAGACTAAGGAAACATTTGAAGATTAAGATTTGATTCACACCATTGCACTCACACCAAGAAAAAGAAATATGCAGCTATATTATCAGAAAAAAAATTAAAGACTCCAAGCTAAAATCTTTTTTTAAGAAAAAAGTGGGTTAAAAAAATATCAGACTCTGGACATTGAGCTATTATGTACTACGTACTAGAGGCGACACTGCATTCAGCTACTCCGTTCCACTCAACCGCGGTGCATACACCGCACTTTAATCAGTCACTCACTAGGCGCTTGTAGAGTTGTCACGTGTTGTGTTGATTTAAAAAAAAATCTCTTGATAAAAATATGCCGTCGTGTGTACTTAGATATTGCACAAATAATTCAAGAAATGTCAGTAAAACAAGGTATTACTTTTCAACGGTTAATAAGATACTTAATCAATAAAAAATTATTATAACTTAATAATAAAACAAATTATTCCTAAGAAGCCATCTTGTGTCATGTAATATAGATTATGAAATTAATTTGTTCAGATGCGACATTTTTGTGGGTACTTAAGTATAGGACGAATATATTATTATACACATTTTTTGTAGAAACATATATGAGTTATCATAATTAGGCCAATTTTTTTATATTTAAATCTGCTCATTACTCTTTTATATTATTTTTAGGTTTCCACATCAAAGTCAAAGTGGAATAAATTCGTCCATTTTTAACTCTCGCGTGCCCAGCATTAATGAACGACGCTTATTCTAATTTGAATAAATATATTTGTAATTTAAATTTTATATTAATAATTTTTGTTAAACATACATTTAGTATGTTTTTTTATATTTGACATAGATACTTTTCAAAATATTCAGATAAAAATATTATTAAAATGTAATTGTGATATAATATTATGTAATATTATATTAAATAAGCGAATATAATATACCTACAAAATAAATGACAAAATTTGAAAATTGTTCTCGATATAGTTTACCTATTTAACAATACCATCTATTATTACCTACTGATCATTCTACCTATGTGTATTCAATGATAAAAAAACCAACCGCGCGAACACAGAGTAGCGCACATTTTTTGTTTGAAATAGCAGTTCTAGTACGTAAGTACATTTTACTTCAATGAGTCTGGATGAAAAATCTTTGATAGATAAAGAGAACGGATAGTAATCAAAAAAATTGGCGTTAAAGAATCAGACCTTATTAAGCGTCAACTTAAGAAAAATGAGATATTTTGTTTTAACTCCCTATTCTGATACAAGTATTTCTTTCTTAACGAGAAAAGCGAACTCCAAAAAGTACATTCGTTGTAGGTATATACAAAATCAATCCATTTTAAAACGCAGTGATAGATTTTATACACATAAAATTATTTGTTAATTGTTAGGTAATTATAATAATAAATAAAGTCCTATCTTTATTATAATATCCACCTACTCATTAATAATACGTATCGACGGGTGTTACAGCCACGGCTTTATGCAACCTGTCAATGTAGTTGCGTCACTTCATTACACTGTTATGACACAAAATGTATCTATGTGTTTGTGAAATTTTAAATATATTATTTTAACTGTTATGTGTAAGTTTTGTAGGAATAGACAATTATTTTTGTGTAAGAAAGTGTGCGTGGTGCAGATAGTCACCCGCAATAAATGACAGACAGTTTGGTTTCGGAAAATAAATGGCTTCTCCACTCCTGTGTTGCTCTATCTATTTTCCAATACAACAATACTAACTATATTTAAGGGGCGAAATTCTCCCAAAATTGCGCTATCATTTCTAAACTGAGCGGCGAATATAATGTAAGCTAAGACTTATCTATAAGAACAAAATATATGTACATTAAGGATTTTTGATAAAATAAAGAATGATGGTCATAGACAGAGATGTTTCCGGAAAATTGTTAGAAAACATATAAATATCGCACCCATTGGCTAGGGATATTTGGCTTAAGGGTTCGGGTCTTACTAGGAAAAGGCAGGACAAAGGAAAGTAAAAAAAACGGAAATTCTGCCCTTCCCTTTAGCTGCCTCCTTAACAAATCAACAAGCGTTTTTATTCACACTGAAAACGTTAGGCAATCTATCTGTAACAGCAACAGTAAGTTATTTAAAAATATATTCATTGTGATAATTAAACTATCAATAGCATAAGTACCTACAACATAACTATATACAGTTATTATTTTATGAAGACTGTAAAAACATTTAGTTCTATTATTAAATAAACATACACCTGGTCCACAGGTCCTACCTTTAAAATAAGTTTAGTAATTATAATTGTCCTAATAATGTAATAGGGGTGCTAAGAATCACCGGTGGAGGTTCGGCTACCACTTTAGACGACTCAAACTGGCAATATATAATGCCACGCACCCTGAGGACTGACGAGAAGACCCTGGAGCTGGAAGAAGAGATAGACAAGTTGCCTGGGATATTATAGAATTATCTGAGGTCCGAAGAAAGGATATGACACAGTAATCCTCGAATCCGCCAACTTGTTTTATAACCGGGAGGATGACCATCTATCCCAAGGAGGTGTCGGATTTATAGTCCACAAGTCTCTCGTTAACAACGTTGTAAAGATTGGAAGTGTGTCGACAAGGGTTGCGTAATTTATACTCGAGAATCACAAAACGGTATTTACTGAAGATCATACAAGTTTACGCATCGATCGCGGTATATCCCAATGAGGAGTTGGAGGAAATTTATGATATATCTCTAGAGTCATGCATTCCCCCAAAAATAAAAATAGACACAAGAGAGAACGGTGAGCTGAAAATACGGAAGTTCGGAATAGGGCAACGAAACTTAACGGGCCAGCCGCTGGCCGACTTCATGGAGAAAGAGGGACTCTTTATGATGAACTCTTTCTTACAAACGCAGCCACACAGAAAGTGGAGTTGGTCGAGCCCCGACGGTTTGACAAAAAATTAAATTGACTTCATTATGACGATCAGACAACTGTTCATTGATGTCTCAGTGATCGCAATGGTGAAAACTGGTAGCGACCACTGAATTGTTAGAGGCACAGTGAACCTAAACGTGAAATTGGAGAGGACAAGTCTAATGAAGTCAACGCTCCGTTTCCCTCGTGCTCTAACCCAAAGCCCCGAAAATTTTCAGCTCGAGTTTCAATATCCTTTGCAGTGCCTAGCAGACTGCAATAAAATGGACGACATAAATGACAAGCTTGTGGAAACTGTCCATGCGATCGGAGCTAAGTTCTGGAAAATCCGTCGCAGAAGAACACAAAAACTATTACACTCTTAATCTCATGGCTGTTAGACGGTAGATGAAGCTGCTATCTTCAGCAGATTGGACCTGACAACCTGACTTGGAGATCTGTCTGTACAGGCGACTGAAAGACAGATATCCAAATGCATGTGTAACGGGACTTACACAACTTCGATACAACTCGTATTGAAGAAGCGATCAAGCAGAACCAGGGCTTCAAAGTGTTTGCCAGAGATCTGTCTCCCAGAAAGAGCCAACTGTTGAAGCTGAACACCGAATGGGGCAGCATTGTTTCCAGGACACCTGAGATTTTAAGTGAAATTAAGAGGTTCTATGGGCAGTTGTACACACGATCTTTGGAGGCACACGCAAGTGTGAGTAAAGATATAAGAGCAAGTCTTATCCGATACTCATCATTATCATCATTACAGCCCTTCACAAGTCCACTGCTGAACATAGGCCTCCCCCAAGTAATGCCACAAAGCACGGTCCTGAGCCACCTGCATCCATCGACTTCCTGCATGTCTTACCAGGTCGTCACTCCATCTAGTGGGGGGTCGCCCTACACTACGCCTACCGGTACGAGGCTGCCACTCGAGAACCTTTCTTCCCCATCGGTTATCGGTTCTTCGAGCTATATGGCCAGCCCATTGCCACTTCAGCTTACTAATCCATTGGGCTATGTCGGTCACTCTGGTTTTACTGCGGATATCCTCATTTCTGAGTCTATCACGCAGTGAAACTCCGAGCATAGCCCTCTCCATAGCTCGCTGAGCGACCTTGAGCGTCCTCATACGGCCAGCGGTGAAGGACCACGTCTCAGATCCTTAAGTCATCACTGGCAACACGCACTGGTTATACACTTTAGTTTTCAGAGATTGAGGTATACCTGACGAGAAGATGTGTCGTAATTTCCCGAACGCTGCCCAGCCGAGTTGAATCCGTCGATTGACCTCTCGGTCGAAGTTGGACTGACCTAGTCGGACTATTTTTCCCAGGTAAACGTACTCGTCAACAACTTCAAGCATAGTGCTCCCAACAACTACCGGCATAGGTGTGACATGGACATTAAACATGATCTTTGTTTTGTCCATGTTCATCTTAAGACCTATCCGTTGGGAGACACGATTGAGGTCATTGAGCATAGTGCTAAGGTCCTCCAGCGATTCTGCCATAAGGACTATATCGTCGGCAAATCGAAGGTGAGTGATGTACTCGCCATTGATGTTAATACCGTATCCTTTCCAGTCCAGTAGCTTGAAAACGTCTTCCAACGCAGCGGTGAAGAGTTTCGGGGATATAACATCACCCTGTCTTACACCTCTCTGCAGTTGGATAGGTTTCGTACTCTGGTTCTGTACTCGGATAGCCATCGTAGCCCTACTGTACAAACACTTCAGCACTTCGATATACCGACAGTCAACTTGGCACCGCTGAAGAGACTGTAGCACCGCCCAAATTTCGACGGAATCAAAGGCTTTCTCACAGACCATATACGCCAGGCAAAGTAGCAGATAGTACTCTTCGGATTTCTGTACAATTTGCCGAAGGATATGTATGTGGTCTATGGTACTAAAGCCTTTTCGGAAACCGGATTGTTCGGGAGGCTGGAAGTCGTCGAGTCTGCGTGCGAGACGATTCGTAATGACTTTCGAAAACAGCACGTAACCGCACTTCTGCTCCACGCCTCCGGAGTAGTGCCACTATGGAGGACGGAATTAAAGAACCTCTGAAGGACTTCAAGTACTGGTTTTCTACCCGCTTTTAGAAGCTCCGCTGTAATTCGATCCTCGCCCGGGGACTTGACGTGTTTAAGGTGCTGGAGCGCTATTCTAATCTCGCTCAGACTGACGTCCGGGATATCATCGGAATAGTGTCGGATAAGACTTGCTCCTATATCGTTACTTATCAAACGCCACTCACCATTTCTTCTGCCTAGCATTTACAACAAATTCTGCTGTCTCTTCCCTGATTTGAGGTCTTTGCCCACAAGTAAAGTCAAACACAAAATAACAACCTGGCTGCTACATGCTTCTTATCAGGAAACGGTAAACTTACTTTCCTTTCTTAGTTGACCCTATACATGCACACGCGTAGACTTACACTCACTCACACACACGCGCAATCACGATCCCCCCCCCCACACACAAACACACTCACACAGACACACACACCACACACACACACGCACGCACACACACACGTTCGCACGCACACAAGCACTCCTAGAGTAAATTAGCTATTTTTTTTTTCTTTCTTTCATGCATTAATTTATATAAAAAAAAGAGAGAAAAAAAAAAGAAAAAAAAAGAAAAAAAAAAAAGATTTATTTTTCGCTTTATTATAATTTAATCGGAGTTCTATGTATTTATCGGTGTAAACGGTGTCAGTCAAGGTTCTTGGTTCCTGCGATACAAGCCTAGAGCTTAGTGCAGAAACCAGTGTATTGCTTAATTATGTAATGTTTTTTTTTTTGGTTAAATAAATAAATACTCACACTTGCGTGTGGCTCCATCGATGATGTGTGCAGCTGCCCATAGAACCTCTCAATCTCACTCAGAATCTAAGGTGTCCCGGAAAAGACGCTGCCACACTCAGTCTTCAGCTTTGACAGCTGGCTCTTACTGGTAGACAGATCTCTGGCAAATACTTTGGAGCCCTGGTTTCGCTCAATCGCTTCTTCAATACGAGCAGTATTAAAATTGCGTAAGTCTCGCCGCATGCATTTGGAGATCTGTCTGTTCAGTTGCCTGTATGCTGTCAAATCTGTTGACGATTGCAGCCTCATCTCCCGTCTAACAGCCATGAGATTAAGAGTGTGATCGGAGAGTTTTTGTGTTCTTCTGCGGCGGGTCTTGCAGAACTTAGCTCCGACCGCATGGACAGTTTCCACGAGCTTGTTATTCATATCGTCCACTGCATTGCAATCTTCTAGGCACTGAAAGCGGTTACGTAACTCGAGCTGAAAAGTTTCGGGATTCTGGATCAGAGCATGAGGGTGACGGAGCGTTGACTTCATTAGACGAGACCTCCTAACTTAACGTTTAGGTTCAGTGTGCCTCTAACCATTCGGTGATCGCTGCCAGTTTTCGCCCTTGCGATCACTGAGACATCACTGAACAGTTGGCGTCTGGTCGTCATAATGAAGTCAATCTCATTTTTTGTCGAACCGTCGGGGCTCGACCAGGTCCACTTCCTGTGGGGCCGCTTCTGGAAGAAAGAGTTCATCATAAAGAGCCACTCTTTCTCCATAAAGTCGGCCAGCCGCTGGCCCCTACGGTTCCGTTGCCCTATTCCAAATTTCCCTAACTTCAGCTCACCGCTTTCTCTTGTGCCTAGTTTTGCGTTGAAGTCTCCCATCAACACCGTGTAGTGGGTTTTGAAGGAATGCATGGCTCTGGAAATATCCTCATACATTTCGTCATCATCATCATCAGGATGTGCCGAGGTTGGTGCGTAAGCCTGTATGACCTTCAGCGAATACCGTTTGGTGATTCTGAGTATCAGGTACGCGACCCTCGTCGACACACTCTCAATCTTTAAAACGTTGTTGACGAGAGACTTGTGGGCGATAAATTCGACACCTCCTTGGGACAGATGGTCGCCCTCCCGGTGATAGAACAAGTTGCCGGACTCGAGGATTACCGTGTCCTCCCCCTCTCTTCGGACCTCGGATAATTCAATAATATGCCAGCGCAACTTGTCTATCTCTTCTTCCAGCTCCAGTATCTTCTCGTCAGTCCTCAGGGTGCGTGCGTTATATGTTGCCAGGTCAAGTAGGCATCCGTACTATTCAAATAGTACAGATTTTGGAATAGTGTCGGATAGCATATGTAGGTATCCGACATTATTCCAATGAAATCCTAGAAGTCAGTCTGAGCGAGATTAGAATGGCTCTATGGCACTTTAAGTACGGCAAGTCGCCGAGCTAGGATGAAATTACAGTGGAGCTTTTGAAAGCGAATGGAAAACCGATACTTAAAGTCCTTTAGAAGGTCTTCAATTCCGGAGGCATGGAGCAGAAGTTTGGTGGTCTTGTTCTTCAAGAAAGGCGAAGGGTTTTCCTTCTGAGCGGCGTCTACGTGCTATGTGTTTTCGAAAGTAATTACGAATCGTCTCGCACGCAGACTCGACGACTTCCAGATTCCCAAACAAGGCAGTTTCCGAAAAGGCTTTAGCACCATAGACCACATACATACCCTCCGGCAAATTGTACAAAAGTCCGAAGAGTACAATCTGCCACTTTGTCTTTTTTATGTGTACTATAAGAAAACCTTTGATTCCTTTGAAGTTTGGGCGGTGTTGCAGTCCCTTCAGAGGTGCCAAGTTGACTGTCGGTTTTTCGATATGGAGATAAGTGAAGTGTTTGTACAGTAGGGCTACGATGGCTATCTGAGTACAGAACCAGAGTACGAAACCTATTCAACTGCAGAGGGGTGTAATATATGGTGACGTAATATCCCGAGACTCTTCGCCGCTATATTAGTATACGTTTTCAAGCTAGTGGACTAGAAAGAATACGGTATTAACGATGATAATCGCTGGAGGACCTAAGCACTATGCACAATGACCTCAATAGCGTCTGCCAACGGATAAGTCTTAAGATGAACATTGACGAAACAAAAGTCATGTGTAATGTCCATGTCACACCTATGCCGGTGGTTGTTAGAAGCAATAAGCTAAACTTTGAGTTTTGTGCTTCCAACTACTTCCCACCAACCACCACTTCCCAACTAATTTTTGAAAAAATTATTTTGCATCTGATGATAAGTTTTTTTTTAATAAAAATAAATTGCTCCATACAAGTCAATTTGGTTTTACAAAGGGTCGCTTGACTACCAATGCCGGAGTTGAGCTTATAAAACATATTTTTTGTGCATGGGAGAATTCAGAGGATGCTTTGGGTATATTTTGTGACCTTTCCAAGGCCTTCGACTGTGTTCACCATGAGACATTAATCAGGAAGCTACAGTACTATGGTGTCAAGAACACAACGCTTAAACTAGTTATTTCATATTAAAGTTATAGAGTGCAGAAAGTTATTATCAATGGTAAAAGTTCTTTCGGATGGCCCTATAGATGGGCATCCCTCATGGCTCAATTCTTGGCTCATTCCTATTTTTAGTGTATATTAATGAATAAACTTCTCTTGTAGGAGATAATCATGATATAGTATTATTTGCTAATGATATTTCCTTGATTTTCAAACTTAATCGTCAATCATTTAAATGTGACGAAGTGAATAATGCTATATCAAAATTAGTGCATTGGTTTAACGTTAATAATCTACATTTAAACGGCACTAAAACTAAATGTATTAAATTTACAACAATAAATGTTAATAATTCGAGTACCAATGTGTTTTTAAATGGGCAAGAACTAAGTTCTGTTGAATCCTTTGTTTTTCTTGGCTCAAAATCGACGCTAAGCTTCAGTGGGGCCCCATATATCTAAACTAGTAAGCGGACTAAGCTCTGCAGCTTATGCTGTAAAAAAGATTAGAGATCTCACTAGTGTAGTTGCATAGTGAATTTGCTATGGGGGAATGCGGCTGATTTAGAAACTATTTTTGTTTTGCAGAGAGAGACCGAGAGAGTCTCTTAGAGAAAAATTAAAGAAATAAATATATTAACTTTGGCCTCTCAGTATATCTATGAAAATTTGATGAAAAAAAAGTGATATACACTCTGTAAGCACTAGGAACAAACACAAGCTATTAATACCAGTTTTTTGACTTCACAGAGTCAGTAATTCATTCGTGGGGTAATGTATACACAATTACAACAAAGTCCCAGAAAATATACAAGGTCTCTGTATTACCAAGTTTGAATATTTAATTAAACAAAAACTGTATAAAAAGGGTTATTATAATATACTCGTAAATGTATACATGGTTAATAATAACCCCTGGGAATGAGGTGGTCGCTTCCAAGCTGTTTCTAAAATAAATTTTGTAAATATTTTGTGGTATTTTGGGTTTCTTGCTGGTTCTTCCCAAGACAGAGGTTTTTTCCGAACCAATGGTAAAGTATAAAATTGACTTTCATTAAGAATTACTTGTAATACACATTGAATAAAAAATATTCTGTTCTATTCTAACAACCATCGGCATAAGTGTGACATAGACATTACGACCAGTATGTTTATCTGGGACAAGTACTTCAACTAGGTAATTCCAACTTCGCCAAGAGGTCAATCGACGGATTTGACTCGGCTGGGCAGCGTTTGGCAGATTACCACACATTTTCTTGTCAGGCATTTCTCATAAACTCAAAAATAGATTGTACGACCCATAGACTTAAAATACACTGGCGTATATACGACGTAACAGCCCGAAAATGCATGACCAATTTTGATTTGTCATTGTATGCGTTAACTAGGGATGTACATTTTACTTACAAGAACTATTGAAAAATGATTTTTAAAAAAGATAGGAAAAAAGAATAAAAAACTAGTTTAGTACATGAAACTAAATAACTTCAAAAATTAACTGAATTTTTAACATGATATTCTAAAATAATTAAATAATATTCCTATAACATGTTCCCGAGAACAAACAGCACCTACTCGTACCTACGTTTTGTTGGATTTTAATTCAAAATAAACAAAGTCCCCATAATCTCTGAAGATAATCAAAAACCCCAAGAATCAGCTTGGAAAATTGTATTTTGGTAAAATAGGCGCGTCTTACGGCCGTGGCCTGATCGTGATTGGTGATTTTAACGCCCACCACGCCGAATAGCTCAGTTCACGTTTAACCGATCTTGCGGGGAGATCTGTTTATGACTTTGCTTTGGCATATGATTTGACACAATTGATAACTTCACCTACGTGGATTCCAAATGTGGAAGATCACACACCTTCCCTGTTGGACCTTCTGCTGACCTCTCATCCGAACGGATATCAGGTTTCCGTCGACGCCCCTCTAGGCTCGTCAGACCATTCTCTTGACCGGAGTGTGGTGCCAGTCACATTAACATCGTAGTTGCATTCTGCAGGCTGTCGCCGTGTTTACTATAGGTCAGACGATTGGGATAGGATGCGGTCTTTTTTGCATACTATTCTTGGGGGCGAGATTGCTTCTCGCCGGACGATCCGAGCGTTGTTGTTCATTCTGTCGCTGATACTTCATGCTTCAGGATATGGAACTTCTTATTCCGTCCTCTGTGGTGCCTGCAATTCTCCTGGTGTTGCGGTTGTTCAAGGGCGGAGGTGGTCACTTACCATTAGGTGAGCAGCATGCTCGTTTGTCCCTCTCCTAAAAAAAATTAACAACGTCTTAAGAATATATCTGCAAAACGTACAATTATCAGGATCATTTCTATTATTAACACCACAGTCACTCACACAAGTAACCATTTTGGAAAACTATTACTTACAGATAATAATTAATAATAGCTATTACGCTCAAAAAAATTACAAAATGTCTAGGCGCTCATTTCTTGCGTGCTGACTTGTGCTGACCTGTCATTCAAAATTGGTTACAAAGTCATGAGATTGGCTATTCTTTTCTATTTGGCTATATTGCCATAGGGAATTTTCTTCTCACTTGCACACTATGTTTAGTACTCTTATTATTTTGTGTACTATGTTCGTCTATTACTATCCTAAGCCTATGGTACAATTAGTGCGTGGTGCCAGTGATGACCTATGAATCTAAGAGGTGGTCCTTCACTGCTGGCCATGTGAGGAAGCTCAAGGTTACTCAGCGAGCTATGGAGAGGGCTATGTTCGGACTTTCTCTGTGTGATAAACTTAGGCATGAGAATATCCGCAGTAGAACCAGAGTGACCGACGTTGCCCAACCGATTAATAAGCTAAAGTGACAATGGGCCAGCCATATGTCTCGAAGAACCGATAACCTATGGGGGAAAAAGAGGCACCCTCGTACCGGCATTTGAAGTGTAGTGCGTCCCCCACTAGATGGAGTGACGACCTGGTAAGACCTGCAGGAAGTCAACGGATACAGGTGGCTCAGGATCGTGCTTCGTGGCATTCTTTGAGGGAGGCCTATGTTCAGAAATGGACTTGTGAAGGGCTGCAGTGATGATGATGATGATGATGAACTGTCCTAATATAGACTTAAATGAAAAAACAAATATAGTAAATAATAATTTGTAAGCTCAGATTAGTCCTACTAATTCGAGTTGTGTAACTTGAGTCGCGGTTTTTCCATGTTTACTGTCATAATATCATGTCTGGTGTCTGGTCATGTCGGGTCATGTCGTATTGTTGTTGTCGATAAGATTCTCTCGATCGTTATCTTTTCCACTACACAAAATATACTTGTACGTATAAAATTCACTTCAAACTATTAAACGACAAAACGGGAGCAATCAATCGACGGCAGTCAAGTTCTCGTTAAAACTCCCTAACGTTTTTATTAGGAGTGGGAGATAAAAATTGTATATAAATACAACATCTATTTAACCGCTCGATTGCTTGCGAACAAAATCAAAACGGTAGCTTACTTCGCCAGTAAGCCGGGACAGTGTTTCTCACGTTCGACCCGCCGTCAATAAAACTTAATTTATGACTTAATCGAGAGGAGCACTTCAAATATTTTAAATTTTACGAATAGCCATTGAAATAAGAAAATAAAATACGTATGTTGTTCTATCAAAATATGATACAATAATATTTTAGAGGTGTTGAAATCACAAGTACAATCCATTTTAGCGACTTTTTGTAAAACATCGGGCTTATCAAAAAATCAAGATCGATAAGATTACTTATTATATCCTTAAACTTAATGAATTACTTGATATATTTATCCATATTATAAAACGATTTATATTTCAATACATAGTAAAAATATTAAGTGAAACCTGATGAAGAATTCACGGATTGCGCAATTGATCGCTATTTGTTAGTTACAATCTAGGCTGTTAATACATAAAAACTTATATTATAATATGATGAACAATTTATAAAACTGTATCACTCAAATTGAATAATTATATTTAAATACCACTACGACTATTTCGTATTTAAAGAATACAACATAATTACGATAACGTAAGCTATAGAAAATTATGTTTAGATTCGCATCATTCTGAGTATTTTTAAAAGTCGAATTTATCACATTTTTCATACAGTATTTGCAAAAATATTACCTTAATACAAGAAAACACTAATAAGACATTAATTTGGTATATAAATACTAGTAAAAATCAATAAAATTCAATACTCACGGCATATTTTATCACATCGTTAAATCAACTCAAGCGTCACTTCACTCACTAATCTTTAACTAACAACGTTTCGATATTTTTCGTCCAAGAGGTTGGTAATTTTGATCCAAATCTATGATTTATATATTCGTTTTTAGTTTTAATACGTAATAGTTAGACTCTGTGCGTTTAAAATACGGTCTAAATTTAATTATAGATCTTCGTCGCTTTGCAACCACAGTTGCAAAGAGCAAAGTTAAGGATTCTGTTTTTGCAATTGTGGTTGCAAGAAGCAAACGAGCGGTTAACAGTAGAATATCTAATATCTATGTATCGGGCGACAGACTTATTATGGTTATCTTTTTAATACCTCTGCAGTACAGAGTCATTTCACAGAACATCGAAATCGAAAAAATAATCATACACAAATAATTTTATCACACAGACAAATAAGAAAATAGTTAAGTGAGATTCTACTATTTGTAATATGTGATAACCTTTAACCTATTTTGTTGTATTGATTGTAATATGTGATATCTTTTATCTACCGAATTGATTCTTGTTCTTGTGTTACTTACGAAAAGAAGATATTGAGAAAATAGAGACACTGAATGTTTTGAAGTGTTGCAGTTACATAATAAATGTACTTATTAACCTTAGAACTGACTGCATTAAATATATTTGTTTGTACAGTTACTATTATTCATATAAAATAAAACATGCATTGAATGAATATAATAAGCAGTATTATAGTTCATTTCATTGTACAATATTAATATTAAATGTTTTAAAATATTTGCAGTTAACTAGATTCTTAAGCACTATTTAGTTTTGGTGTTTTGTTTATTTACACTTAAAATTGTACGAACTTATAAGAAAAAATATGCGCATTGCACCTGCGACATGATTTATGTTTTGTTTCTCTCTTTACATTGTCACTATTACTTACGAAAGATCATGTATATACAATAATCATTAACTTATCGTTCCAGTGATGTGGTTCTAATGATTACAGGCCTGCGCCTGTAAAGTTCGCCCTACATCGTCGATGCAGCTGTGGTGTTGTTGCGAGGGAGAGAAGTGACGGTATTGCAAGGTGCCATTCTCCCTACCCTCTTCAGAGACCAGATCCACCGCTAGGGTCAGGAAAGCCAGTATTTCTGAGTGCTCGTTTTTCCTGGCCTCATGGCCTTCGCGGATTGGACACGGGGGCGTCTATTGCGGTGGTTAAGTTGGAGGCTGCGGAGGATAGTACACCATGTGTTCTGGTGCGCCTTACTTAAGAAGGAGATGGGGGAGGAGTAACCCTCTCCCAAGGAGGAGCCTTCATGGAGTGGCTCGTGCTGGATATGTGCAAAAGCGTTCTCATGGTCTTGCCAGTAGGCGGATCACCATGAGGTTTTAGTCGGTGCGAGTCCAACTTAACCCCTCCTCGGCCCCTCGAGGTGGGTATCCGTAATAATGGTCCTATCATATACAAAAAAAGGGTGGCTTGAGATCTTATTTTCTTCAACGGTCCGTTGGGTTAAGTTGTTGTGGAAATATCCCAAATAATTTGCAAAGTGATATTGTGAAAATTTTTTGTGCATAAAATGCACATCACACTTGATCGAACATTTAATATTTTGACTGAAGGGTCCTGCGTCCATGGTCATTTAAGAAAAATGTTAAAAATAAGTGATAACTGACAAACAGATAGGGACGAGAAAAAAGTGAAAAATATATTGATATGTATCGTATCGATATTTTTAAACAGTATCGATACACAGGATGTTTTTGAAACGCTCCCGAAAACGAAAACTTAGACTTAGGCTTAGACTGGCGTACGAAATGAAAGTAGATTATAAATAAATATCCATAAAGTAACTGACTTTTTATTCCACTAGAGGATAGAAAATTTCATATTGATTCTGTAATGCTAAACTTCTTCATAGAAAAGTAGTCTCTAAACATAAGTATTGATGGGTTAAAGTGCTGTGGGTGGAAGTGGTCACATTTGACCTCTTGAATTTTGACGGAATATCGAAGCAGTCAAATGTGGACGCTTGCCATTTGAGAGGTTAATAATACCTAATGCGTACGTTTATAGTGCTCGTGATAACGGTAACATGTTAATGTACCTTGGAGAAGCTCGCGGGAATGCTTAGCGTGCTTTACGAATTTACAATTTTATAACGCATCGCTAAAGGCGTCGGGATGGAACAAGTGTGTCATACTGGAGAGTTCATAAGGTGTAAAAGCGTAAGCCGAGCACCAAACCATGTGGTTGGTTGACGTATAGGCAGGTTTATTTATGGATTTAGAGCGGCAAGCTGTTTCATACCTATTTTTTAAATAACTTAGTACTGAATTGATCTAAATAATTACATAACTAAATACATCAGAATAATAAACATACCTACTAAATAAATTTTTCATATGCGGGGAATCAAATCAGGTATTTGGTTTACTTAACCTGTGAATTCGAATTAAAGTGGCTAGGTGGAGACTAGCGCAGTGGCAAAATAGTATGTTAAGTAAATAAAATAGTATTATAAATAAAATTAAATAAATATTATAATAAGTTAGTTGTTTGTCTCTTTAACTCCTCTCTCTTCTCCTCTTGGTTATGGTCACTAATATACCTTAAGTATGTTGTCATTTTATAGTATATAAGTTGTTTTTTTTGTCTAATTTAGTGCACCCTACACATTAATCTTATTTTTATTTTTATTAATTTCCTCTTCTGGTTTGCCTGGAAGAGATTGCTATGTAGCAATAAGACCGCCTTTTGTTTATCCCTCATTATTTTTTCATTATTTGTTATATTTATGTTTTGTTGGTGTACAATAAAGAGTATTGTATTGTATTTAGACAAATGTAAATTATTAGGTATTGATACGATCGCGGGCTGCGTGCCACGCGCACTTGAGTAGATAAATTACTCATGAGCCGCGCGTATTTGGCGTCGCGCGTACATTGACCCCTATCAGCTGATGTTAGGTATTTGAAGTTCCAATGCTGGTTTTATGTTTAAGTATTTTCACGATTGTTTAATGAAATTATCGTTTTATTTAGCTGCACTAACATAATGGAGCGTGAATGTAGTTAATTAAACGTTGGAAAAAATGTTGTTTTTTTTTCACCGGGATCGATTTCATTTTATCGTCTGTCTTCAAAAATACTCTGTACATCACGCTATAAATAACGATATATTATCATGTTTGCATGATGTAGTAAGATAAATCCTTACTGGGCGGTTGGATGACGAAAAAAAACGACAACACACCACATGCATGCTTTTATAGCTGTTTTTGTGGTTTACTGTTATGTCGATTAATACATTTTAAAATATATCGAAATTGACACGTATTCGATACTTCAAAATAATTATCGAACATCGGTACATCGCGATTTAAAAATATCAATGATATATATCGATTGATTTATGAGAAAATATCGATATTTTTTACCTTAGCCTACATACAGACAAACTGACGTTGACAATTGACATATCGAACAAAACGTCACGACAACGTCACGGTATTTCACGGCTGCACCCAAAGAAACGTAGGAAATCTTTCTTGTATGTCGCACAAAGTTACTATTTATATTATATTATCCTATTAGACAGATGCCTAAAAATTGAGGAAATTTATGTATTAATAAGTTAGATGCTAAAGATAAAATGATAACACTTAATAGAAAATTTAAGAAAGAAAATACTGAGACTACAAATGGTGTTACTGTAGATGCACCTAAAAGGATATCAATAAGAGATAAATTATTAGTAAAAGAAGTACAAGAAATGAATGAAAATCTACCTACGACATGTTCAGTGCAATTTGAGGACCCTAACACGTTGAATGAGTTCATTTTAACCGTCACTCCCGATGAAGGTTACTGGATTGGAGGAAAGTTTAAATTTAGTGTGTTCGTCACTGAAGATTATAATATGGCGGTAAATATTGCTTTATTTCAGTAATTTATTATAGAATACATCACATAGCACTCTTCAATAATTAGTTTTTAATGGAAAGTCGTCAGTCAACATATTTATATACTAAATTGGCCTTTACTAAGGACTTTCTTGAGACATAAAAAGCTACGCCATCGCTTCGACATGTCTACTGTGGTAGACCTTGTCATAAAATGTTGCAAGAAACTTTTTTATGGTTTCAGCGTGACAAACAAACACACAGCCCACCTAATGGTAAGTGGATACTGAGGTCAGGCCACTACATCTATATTTAATTCAGAATTTTCAGAAATGCAAATGCCTAGTCACTCTTAACATTTGGGGACTAAGATAAAATGCATAGACTCCAGTTACATACTTAATAATATCACATACATCTGTATCTATCCTTGATTAAGATTCAGAATGTCGATGCATTCAGTCCAGTAAGTAGACTTTTTCTCGCTGCAGTTACAATTTAGTACATATACAGAATGGGTCCCACATATATGCAATAAATGAAACCATATACTTGTTATCACCTTTGCTGACGATATACAAAAAATGAATGTAATCGGTCCAGTAATTAGGTCAAAAAGTAGAGTTTTAATTTTAAGCAAATTTGAACACTCTATAGAATTGGGTCACTAAGTCAACTATTCAATGAACTTGAATCCTTGAACATTAAAAAGCGACGTTGCCACGCAGTGCAAACATGCGCAGACAGCGGTGTCTTTTGTCGGCGTGCAACATTGTCACTCTTCCAAGGGGTCAAGGTACGTTGTCTAAACAGAGTGTTCACTTTTACTGAATTTATTTTAATATTTATTTTGTTTGAAAATTTCACTTTTTTATTTTACGGGTTTTAATTTAATATTTAATTTTTCTACACTTCTACGGACTAGTATTACTTGTGGTTTCATTTATTGCATATATGTGGGACCCATTCTGTATATAGTATATATATACAGCAGGTTGACGCCAGCATCAACCTGCTTACGACGTCCAATATACGGACGTCAAATAGGAGACAGCGCAATGTTCGCAAATTGTCATGCTGATCACAGAAATGTCAAAATCTAAAAAAAATGGGACGTCATTTTTCTTCTAATCTTGCTGTACTGAATATTTACGTAGTTCCGCTAATTTTTGTTGCAAAAATAATAGCGCTGCTGTCGATTTGTGAATACTTTCATTTATGGCCATATTTGACTTCCGCACAAAATTAGGAGATGCGATGTTGCCGTTCCATCACCGTTGCCAACGTGTTAATTGTATTTGGTGAACTATGGTTATGACTGCCTCGTTGATCTAGTGGTTGTAGTAGTGCGACTGCTGATCGTGAGGTCCTGGGTTTGAATCCCGTCGGTCAAAAAATCAATTATTGAGTTTTTCTGTCAAGAAATTCTCAATAGCTGCCTAGAGTCAGGAAGTTGACGGTGTATCACCCCTGTGCCTCGGAAAGCACGTAAAACTGTTGGTCCTATGCCTGATCTCGCTCCGGTCGTGTCGGTTTACCGTCCCATCAGATTATGAGAGTGAGGGAATAGAGAGTGTGCACCTGTAGTTGCGCATACACTTGGGCACTATAATCCTGTCCTGCGCCAATGGCTAGTCTCCGTTGAGGCAGGCCGCAGTGACAGTAATTCGGTCTGCAGGACATTATTATGCTTGGTACTAGTAATTTTACTTTTAAACTTGATTTTTTAACCTTACATTTACCTACACATAATATGGACGTCCTAATATCCTAAAACTTTCATACTGAATGATATTTGACACCCGTATTTTTGAATTTAGTTATATTTTTATAAATGTAGATGTGGACGTCGGCTTATCGGTTTATTTCATGCTGCACTATATTTTAACATTTTACATTTGGTACTAATCTGCCTAAAAGAACTCTTGTTAGGTATTTTGTAAGCAACCCGTTCTGTTTAAGTTACCTTCTGATTGAGTACAGGAAGATAGACTTAATTGTAGATATTGATAGGTTTCATACAAGTTTGTTTTATTATATTGTGACTAATAACCTCTGACCAATAACCTAATATGGTCTGGTGAAGAAACTCGTTTTGATATAAGGTTTTACTCCATTAACTGCCAATAGGTTGTTAATTTCTACAATAGACCGTGGCATATTGTTGTTGACATAACTCCGAAAATATAATTTATTTACTTGATCATGTTGAGTTTTGGTGCTCTCACTGCATCTTAAGGATGTGTGTGACTATCGTACCTAATCTGTACGAAATTACTCTCTACTTAACTAGATTCATTTTTGTGAAAGGCTATTTTATGATATTATTATTGGTTTTCCAGTTAGTTGAAATACAATTTAATTTTTCACACACGTTTTCTAAGCTTCTAATCGTTTTATCATTTCTAGAACGAAACATTTTATAAAACACCAAAGTGACTATTTTACAACGCATGGCCTCCTTACACTAAAATACAAATAAAACAATAGCGAAAAATGTCATTTAAGCAATGATCATTAATGTGTGTCTTATACACAAGGAATTAAAATATAAATATATTCATGGTTATATGGACAACAAATATCGTGTGATATTAAACTTTACCGATAATCTGACGTCCACATATAGAAATTTAACAAAAATATGGACATCAAATATCATTCAGTATGAATGTTTTAGGATATTCGGACGTCCATATTAATTATTATATTTAGCTAAATCTAAGGACATAAAAACAAATTGGAAAGTAAAATTATCTACTAGTACTGAGTACAGTATAAACTGATAAAAATACCAAAATATGCCTTGAGCACTAAATAAATAGTCAACATAAATAAATAGTAAAATGCAATAATCAACAACAACTTTGGACATCGGATATCAAAGAAGTGGACGTCAAATAAAACTTAGTGTGAATATTTTAGGATATTCTTATGTCCATATATGGGTAAATACTCCGTTCCATGTCCATGTCAAGTACATTAATCAACTTACACAAGTTTATTTACCTAAGTTACTAAATATAACCAAAGAAACTTAAATGCAAACAAGCATAAGCGTGGAAAGTTCTCAATGTGCGTAGGTTAAAATACGGACGCCAATTAGAGCATGATATGCATGTTTTTAGTAATATAGCGTCCAATATTTATAACAACAACACAAACAAATTGTATTTCAACTAACTGCAAAACCAAACATAATATCATAATTTAACAAAAATAGCCTTTCACAGAAATGAATCTAGTGAAGTAGAGAATAATTTTGTACAGATTAGGTAAATAGTTCACACTAATCCTTAAGATAGTGATCATAAAAAGTAAACTCGCAGTGAGAGCACCAAAACTCAATACGATCAAGTAAATAAATTATATTTTCGGAGTTATTTATGTCGGCAACAATACGCCACGGTCTTTTGTAGAAATTAACAACCCATTGGCAGTTAATGCAGTAAAACCTTATATTAAAATGAGTTTCTTCCCAAGGTCATATTAGGTTATTAGTCACAATATAAGAAAATGAACTTGTATTAAACCTGTCAATATCTACAATTAGTACTTATTTACAATAGTAAAATAAATAATAATATAGTCAATCTATAATGTATCACAGCTGGGCAATCCTAGATATTTTTTCGTATTTACTAAACAAATAACTAGTTGGTAAATTAATCATGATATCTATCTGTTTTAATTTCGCCGGAGACAATAATGATATTGAGTATTTTTCGTAACTGCACATTATGTGGATTTATTTCATTATTTTGAACAATTTATGGAACTTAAGTGACTAAAATTAAATCTAATCTGAACCAGAATCATAAAAACTGTATATAACGTGCTAAATACTGTATATAATCATGTAACGTGCTAAACGAATCTAATAAAGATCTGTTATTATTGTCTCCTGACTATAGGAATCTATCGAATACCTACATAAACAAAATATCACCTACTATAAATAAAATATTACAAAGCGGAATAACTAATAAGAGTGGCAACGTCGCACCATATAAAGGAATTGTGTAAAGCAGGAGAATGAATTAAAAACTATGTATATTACTGGGATTCTGGATAATTTGGGGTCCTTGGTTTCCCTCTGTCTGGCAATATACGAATATTTGTATATCGACATATGGTAAATTTTCAAAGAAATGAGTTAAACAATATCTTTGAAATTATTTAATGGACCAATATACGCTGTCATAATGTATAAAAATTGCCTACAAGTGGTGGACGCTACAATAATGCGAAATGAAAGGACGTAGAATCAATATTGTGATGTATATATATATATATTGTAAGGTTCAATTGAATGTGTGTGGCATGGGATTAGAAATATCTAAAGAAATGTCCTAACATCCTTATCTTTTAAATAATCATCTAATTTATAATAGCCTTTTTTATTAGATTGCTTATCTTGTGTGATATTTTAATACCTTTAAAAGTTCACTGCTGAACTCATTGATGCATGATTTTACCTATGTTGCTATGCTTGGTAGGGGAATTCGCAACCCCAATTTTATTCAATGTTGATGTTATCAAGAAGTTGCTGCTTTCTATTTCTTGTTTTAGTTCCCATCTATCACCTCTTACGAAACCCACAGAATGATATGGAGTAGTGGATTCTCTTACTGTGCCACTTCAAGGTGCTACCTTTTTTATAGAAAAAAGGGCACTCAGTCCACTTGATAGTAAGCAGATAACCTACATCTATCCTTGATTAAGAATTAAAATGTAGATGCATTGTTATTCCTGAGGACTAAGATAAAATGCCTTGTTACCAGCAAAAGGGATTTCCAGGTCTCTGCATTCACCATATGAAACGCAGCAGCGTTAAGCTGTTTTTCTATGATTTTATTCTGTGAGAAAGTAGTACTGCCCTAGTTGAACTGACCGATTTGTGCTACAACCACAAGATAGTTGCAGCATGGCTCTACCAGGTTATACTTTTGTAGATTATTTATATCTGCTAAAAACTTTTAGCCTCCCAAAGTGAAATGTCTGACAAGGCTTTGGCATCCCAACATTAATGTTGATGGAGACATTTGCTTGTCCTTGCTTAGGCAGACATCAATAGATGAACATGGATGGGCACCTACAAGAAGACTTAAAGATGTTGTTTGGGGACTTAATTCTCTCTTCACTGTAAGTTATTTTATGATAATTTATTATATTAACTTTTCAATAATTGCATAAGGTTAATTTTCGGCTTATATAAGTATGACCAGATTTCGTTGTTTCCCATAAGGCTTAAACTGCTTACCATTTGGCAAAGGTGTAATTTTACTTCTGACTGCCTCGTTGATCTAGTGGTTTTAGTAGTGCGACTGCTGATCATGAGGTCCTGGGTTCGAATCCCTGGTCTGGTAAAAAAAAATATCATTGAGTTTTTCTGTCAAAAAATTCTTAGTGGCTGCCTGGAGTCAGAAAGTTGCCAGTTTCTCACCCCAGTGCCTCGATAAACAGGTAAAGCTGTTAGTCTAGTGCCTGATCTCTCTCCGGTCGCGTCGGTTTACCATCCCATCGGATTATGAGATTGAGGGAATAGAGAGCCTATGCTTGCACATACACTTGAGCACTGTAATCCTGTCCTGTACCAATGCATAGTCTAATGAGGCCGCTTGACTAAATTTTATTCTGGAGGACATTATTAATTTTACTTTTCTTTTACTTTATAAGTCCTTTATTTTATAAAAAGTCGTGGTAGCTCAGATGATTAAGGCTCGCTGTAAATTTAACAGAATGCGAGTAACCCGGGTTTGATCCCCACCGGCACCAATGAAATTGTTAATTGCAATTTTAAGTACTGATTTACCACGTGCTCAGCGGTGAAGGAAAACATCATGAGGAAACCTGCATATCTGAGGAATAATAAAAAATATTTTGAAGATGCATTCCTACACGCATTGGGGCCGCGCAGCGGACACTTCCATGCCCTAAAACCCTCTCAGAAATGAGGGGATATTTTTATTTAAAGTTTAGATTTACAGCTATTGTCATTAACGTGGGTCAATGACACCATATCTGAGGATGAAGAGTAATATGTTTCGTGGTTTTTGTTTCTTTGTGAATTCCTGTTGCTTAAACCGCTTTGCATATTATTGTTCAAGGTGGTGTTATATGCAAAAATATTTCTACAATTTTATCAGCTATATTTTTATTGATAAATGTATATTACTGACTTACTATTAAATAAAAATTGTGTCCAAAGCTTTTTAATAGCTAATTTATTAATACTAACTAAACTACTAACTAAAATTTACTAAGAACTATTATTTTTATTAAATTGTAAATATAAAACATGCTACACCATAATAAATATAAATTGTTACATTATTACTATACCTAAATATACAGGTTTTGATTAAATTTGTGCCTGTAGTTAAACCCTCCAGTGACAAAAAAGAAATTTATGATTTTAAACTAAAGTGAAGACTAGGCAGTCAACCATACCTCTCCTGTCCATTGCCTTATTAATCTGTATGAAAATTTACTTAAGGGGACTCCTCTTCATTTTGGTCTCTACGGTTAATATTGTCAAATCTATGGAAATATTTATTTATTTTATTCTTTATTGCATTCTTAAACAAAAGAATACAAAGGGCGGACTTAATGCCTGGAGGCATTCTCTACCAGTCAACACATAGAGTGGTGAGAATTTGACGTAGGTGTCGCAATATAGAATAAGAGAACACAATACAAATGATAATTAACTACATAATATATACAAACTACTAATAAATAAACTATACATATATTATGTTCTATCCTTACATATATACAAATATATAAATAAATGGATATACATACAAGTGTACATATTTAAATACATACATAATTAGTATATACAAATGACTATGAAGATATACGTCTGTTTGGCAATACATATTAAATAGATGAGTCATGTAAAATGCGTTGTCTTTAATAAATGATCACGGACCAACTTTTTAAAAGCATACTTACTGGGAGCTTTTCTGATGTCATCGGGCAAGGAGTTCCAAAGGCGTGTAGCCTGAACTGTGAAGGAGTTACCATAGAACTCGGTGAAGTGAACTGGAGTACAGATTTTGTTGTTAGAAGAAGAGCGTAGGACCCTATCATGAGATGAGGAAAGATAATGAAATTTACTCTTAAGATAAGAAGGCGAAGATGGATCATTTAATATGGAAAAAAGTACAAGTCAAAAAAATCAAAAATCAAAATCAAAAAATCTTTATTCTCAAACCAGTAATACTTAAAATTGGAAACTTGTGTTAGGAGGCTCCGCTCTTCCCGTCCTTCATTTACAAGTAATATTCTGGAGTTGCGCCTCTGCCGGATTGTAAGCCAATTTAGCTTAGATCTGTATTGCGATATATGGTCATACTTACGAAGCCCAAAGATAAATCTTATACAGTTATTGAGGAGGCGTTCCAGCTTGTTCAGAAGATCTTGGGATCTTGGGATCCTGCCAGATTAATCTTAGCCAGCATCCTTGAGCTACCCACCAGTATAGCTTGGCATTTCAAAGGATTGACCAAAACTCCATAACGAGTAGACCAATCCTTGATAGCTGCTAAGTTGCCGTTAAGGTTTTTGATCCCATTATGGATATCCCCAATCTCAGTTTGCACTTAAAGCTGAAGGTCATGGGCATACAAATGGTACGAGAAAGAATACCGCCTTGCGGCACACCAGCATCCACATCAGCCCAAGCTGAGGACAGTTGCCCCACACTGACTGACTGCTGTCGACCGCGAAGATAAGATGCAAACCAATCCAGTTCAGTAGGGCCAAAATTCAAATGAGACAGTATGGAAAGAAGGATTTCATGATCAACTGTGTTGAAAGCATTTGAGAAATCAACTAGTACCAGTACTGTTATTTTTTTTCTTCCACGCCTTGTTTAATATTATCAATAACATTAATTAATGCAGTAGTGGTACTATGACGAGAACGAAACCCAGATTGATATATACTTAGTAGCTTATGTTTCGAAATAAAAGTAGAAATTTGCTTGTAAACACAGGATTCTAAAATTTTGGAAAGAAAGGGTAGAATGGATATTGGACGAAAATGATTGGGAAGAATGGGAGTAGGAACTTTTGGGAGAGGTTTTACAAAAGCCCTCTTCCAAAGATTAGGATACTGACCTGAACCAAGGGAAAAATTGATTTTATGGTAAATGGCCGGGAGAAGGTGCTCTCGTATAAATACTACCATATGTCTACTAATCTCGTCGTAACCGACGGCCTTGGACTGGATTGCTAAAATCGACTTTCGAAATCGAAATAGCCTACATATATCTAAGTACAGGCACATTCTCATTATTGTGAAGGTTAAGAGCAGGAGCGCTGCTCTATTGCCAGTTGGTGAACTTCAAATGTCCTAAATTTTTTTTTAATTCCTCACTCCTGAGGTTTCATTAGGATACATTGTAATCAATGCTCTGTAACTAAAACTTTGAATTTATTATTTATTAATTAAAATGTTCATTTTCAGGACCTCCTCAATTTCGAAGACCCTCTCAACATTGAAGCAGCAGAAATGTACAAACAGAATAAAACACAATTTCAAATTAAAGTACAGGAATACATAGCAATGTCGAAGGGTAAGAGATGAGAAATGTAGATGTCTAAGTATTTTTAACAAATTTGTAAGTAGAGATGAGTTATTCTTGAAACTATTATCATTTCCATTATGATATTTTTTTAGAATAAACATGATTAATACTCCTTGGATGTTGATAATATAATGTCGTTCATGGTCGCTGATGTGTTTTATGTGTGCATAAATATATGAGTTAAGCCTTAAAAAATAAAAAATTGTAAAAGTGTTAAGTCAGAGAGGTTATGGTGGAATAACTACTTTTATATTTTTAAAGAGCTTAAATTATATGAATAATTTTTACTTTCATTAAATTGAAACACTATTAAATAATAATTAATGTGTAAAATCATATTGGTTCCTACAGGTATAACATAATATTTGTCATATGTTTACATACATATTAAGATTATCTTTAAAAAGTTACCGTTATTTATGTACTATTCATTGTAAACAGACCAGTAATACATAAATTTAATTGTGATTATTAATACAATACCCAGACAAACAAATAAGATACACGGAGTGCAGCAGGTATTTCAAAAGATGCCAAAACCATACTTAACTTCTTAACACGCAATCACGCACACATCTTTCTTTCTTTATCATCGGGTAGAATCACTGCTGAACACAACACATATGCACCTAAACCATGATTTTAGTTGCAAATTAATTTTACCCCCCGACGAAAACTATTTCTATTTGCCATAATCTGAAATCTACAGTTCCTCAAAAACATAAATGATTTATGCATTGATTTATGCATTTGAGATTTATGCATTTGAGGCACTAGAGTAAGTAGATTTAACCCATATTATACTTTCAACAGTAAAAGACATTGCATTACTCAATTCGTACATTGCAATATATTGGACCTATGAAAATGAATGTTCGGTGTGGTTCGGCGTGAATCGTAAAGCTGCGGATATGCGAATACCAATATAACGTAGGCCTGTGAATCTGTGTGTCTGTGAATCTGTGCATCTATGTGTCTGTGAATCTTTATGTCTGTGAATCTGTGTGTCTGTGAATCTGTGTATCTATGTGCCTGTGAATCTGTGTATCTATGTGTCTTTTAATCTGTGTGTCTGTTAATCTGTGTGTCTGTTAATCCGTGTCTCTGTGAATCTGTGTGTCTGTGAATCTGTGTGTCTGTGAATCTATGTATCTGTGAATCTGTGTATCTATGTGTCTGTGAATCTGTGTATCTATGTGTTTATGAATCTGTGTGTCTGTAAATCTGTGTGTCTGTGAATCTGTGTATCTATGTGCCTGTGAATCTGTGTATCTATGAGTCTGTGAATCTGTGTGTCTGTTAATCTGTGAATCTGTGTATCTATGTGTATGTGAATCTGTGTATCTATGTGTCTGTGAATCTATGTGTATGTGTATCTGTGAATCTGTGTATCTATGTGCATGTGAATCTGTATCTATCTATGTGTCTGTGAATCTGTGTATCTATGTGCCTGTGAATCAATGTATCTATGTGTATGAATCTGTGTGTTTGTGAATCTGTGTGTCTGTGAATCTGTGTGTCTATGAATCTGTGTATTTATGTGTCTGTGAATCTGTGTGTCTATGTGTCTGTGAATCTGTGTGTCTGTGAATCTGTGTTATCTATGTGCCTGTGAATCTGTGTATCTATGTATGTGCCTGTGAATCTGTGTATGTGAATCTGTGTATCTATGTGTCTGTGAATCTGTGTGTCTGTGAATCTGTGTATCTATGTGTCTGTGAATCTGTGTGTCTGTGAATCTGTATTTCTGTGAATATGTGTGTCTGTGAATCTGTGTATCTGTGAATCTATTTGTCTGTGTATCTGTGTGTCTGTCTGTGGCAAAGTAGCTGCTGTACGGATGAATTTTTCTATTTTGATTAAGTTTGTTTTCGTTTGAAAAGTGTCTTAATCGAGAGTGTTCTTAGCTGTTTCAAGAAAATCTGTTCAGCCGTTTGTAGATTATCAGCTCTATGTTTCGCGGGTTTTTAATTTAGGTTACAGATGCATGTGTGTATGTGAGTGAGTGTTCTTACAATAAGTTGAGCATTTTTTGGCTTGGTTTTTGCATCACTGTTACACAAATGTATGCAGCGCTCCATCTTTCTTTCGTTGGTCTGCAATACAATAAAATACATCAGCGATATAAGTACATATGAAACTTCCCGAAGCAAATTTTTTTATTTATATAAATATATATGAAAAATGATGAAAACATTGATGAATATAAAAAATGGCATTCGCCAGTTCTTGTATCTATATAATACACAGATTATAACTCAAATAATTTAAAAGAGTTATAACTATTGTAGTGTAGTGAGTAAACTATTTTATTTTATTTTGTTTGAGACAAATTCAGCAACTGTGTTTCATATGTACAAACTAGATGTGTGAAATGGTGCAACCATAGATGAATTTAAATATGATATGGTTATATTCTGTTCTGTAATATACAAAGTCTTTTAACCTAGAAACATGTTTTATTTTCTACAAAGTATTGTTTTTTTTATAGGTTAGGGTGACAAACGAGCACACAGTCCACCTGATGGTAAGTAGTTGCTGCGGCCCATAGACATCTAAATCTATCCTCGATTACGAATCAAAATGCAGATGCGTTGTCACCCGTGAGGACTAAGATGGAATGTCTCGTTTCCAGTAAAAAGGGTCTCCGGTCTCGACACTCACCATACGAAACACAGCAACAGCATTAAACTACTATTTTATGCTGGTATTCTGTGAGAGCGTGGTCCTACCCCGGTCGAGCCGACCCATTCGTGCTACTACTATACTACTAATATAACTGCAGTATGGCTCTACCATATATAAAGTTACACAAATTACTATTCTCCATTGAAGTAATATGTACTTACGAACTAGAACAGCTATTTCAAACAAAAAATGTGCGCTACTCTGTGTTCGCGCGGTTTTTTTTTATCATAGAATAAACATAGGTAGAATGATCAGTAGGTAATAGTAGATTGTATTGTTGAATAGGTAAATTATATCGAGAACAATATTTAAATTTTGTCATTTATTTTGTTTATTATATTTGCTTATTTAATATAATATTACATAATAATATATCACAATTACATTTTAATGATATTTTTATCTGAATATTTTAAAAGGTATCTAAGTCAAATATAACTATAAACATACTAAATGTATGTTTGACAAAACTTATTAACATAACATTTAAATTACAAATATATTTATTTAAATTAGAATAAAAGTCGTTCATAAATGCTGGGCACGCGACAGTTAAAAATGGACCAATTTATTCTACTTTGACTTTGATGTGGAAACTTCCAAATTTTGCCAAATTATAATAACTTATATATGTTTCTACAAAAAAATGTATATAATAATATATTCGTCCTATACTTAAGTACCCACAGAAATGACGCATCTGAACGTATTAATTTCATAATCTATATTCCATGACACGAGATGGCATCTTAGGAATAATTTGTTTTATTATTAATCTATAATACGTTTTTATTGATGAAGTATCTTATTAACCGATGAAAAGTAATTCCTTGGTTTTTACTGATATTTCTTGAATTATTTGTGCAATATCTAAGCACACACGACGGCATATTTTTATAAGAGATTTTTTTTAAATCAACACAACACGTGTCAACTTAAGCTCCTAGCGAGTGACTGATTAAAGTGCGGTGTATGCACCGCAGTTGAGTGGAACAGAGTAGCTGAATGCAGTGTCGCCTCTAGTACGTAGTACATAATAGCTCAATGCTATTCTCCGATCTATTTTCTGTGATGTTAGTGTTGTGAGCCAGTTGGCAACAACTGCACGGGATTCAGGGCCTTTCAGGTCGCAGACTTTGTTTTATTATATTGTTTTTGTGTCGAACTGTTCTTTATAATATACCAAGGTGGTTCGGAAACTTCGATACTTAGCTTGATTATTTATGCTTCGGTTGGTTTTGATGTGCGGCGCGATGACAGCGCCGCCTTAATAAGTGGTAAAATTAAAAACTTTGTGCCCAACCGACTACAATATAAATATAATGAGAACATTATCAAAGTAGTTGAAGTCAATTAAATGCGTGTGGCCATAGAAAGATAAGAGGAGATCTCCCGCCGGGCAAGGAATTGTACCCGGGGAGCGGCCAACGCTCCGTGTGATAGTTCGGAGCTGTTCTATATATACTGTTTATGATTTGGAATTTTGATAGCGCGATTTAGGCTTCGGTGTGTATCGCTTGTGGCGCGACGACAGCGCCGCCACATCACGCTCCTGTTCAGACCTGAGGTCGACAGTACAGTCCGATTGCTGGTGCGTCCTTAATGCCGGTGGGGAATGCATGCTGTGTGCGTAAGGGCAAGTGACACCGGTGCGAATGATATGCCGATGTGTAATGCAGCCGTACTACGCACTGGCAAGTGTTGCCGGTGAGAACGATGTACCGGAGCAAGTGCCAGAAGTCTGCCTTATAAATCTGCGGTGAGTCGAGATGAAGACAAGTTAAACTGATTTTGCAGGAACTGAAGACTGCAGAATACGATTCTCAGCAGTGAATGGTAGGGGTTAAAACATAAACACTCACGCCTTGTCACCCAGAGGGGTAGGCAGAGACTACGGACTTTTGGCACGATCCTGACATACCTCTTTCGCCTCCTTTACATCCATATATCTATGCTTACATGCTCTGGTAGGGGTTCTTGAGGATAATGACGAAGGCTTGAAGTTGTAGTTTCCGAAGGTTGTTGGTTGCGTGTTCAGATCACGTCGGGTGGTCACCACTGTGGCCGTAGAAGGATAAGGGGAGATCTCCCGCCGGGCAAGGTATTGTGCTCTGGGAGCGGCCAGCGCTCCGTGTGATAGTTCGGAGCTATTCTATATATACTGTTTATGATTTGGAATTTTATTAGCGCGATTTAGGTTTCGGTGTATATCGCTTGTGATGCGACGAAATCGCCGCCACATATGTATTATTAAGGATAACTCGAAAAGTATTGGTCAGATCTTGATGAAATTTATATGGGATCACTTGAGAAGCAGTTTTCAAATAAAATAAAGAATAATCAAAAACGGTTCACCTAAAAAAAGTTCTGAGGTAACACACATAAAAATACAGTCGAATTGAGTACTTCCATCTCTTTGAAGTCGGTTTCGGTTTCTCTTTCAAGTGTTATCTATAAATATTAAAACACAGCTTTGTTAGCATTAGCAACTACCTTCAAATTATTATACATTATGTTATTATTCTGACCGCGTTGTTTAATATCATGATACAGGAGCCGTGAGGCTTGAGCTTGAATCTCACCTGGAGCCAAGATATATGGCAAGAACTCAAATTGTTCAGGGTGTAGTGCTGTATTTTGCTTAGGGTTGCCAACTCTACTGTTGGTATCCTACTATATTTTATGACTGATATTACTTAAATATGAATTTGAAACATACTATTTATTTTTTACCATCTATTGCATTTTTATAGGTATTTGCCTCGAATATATGATAAAAGTTTTGATTGTCACGATGTTTTTGATGCTGCATCTAATCCTTGAACAACATAATCCCAATAGACTAGAGCACACATAATATGTGGCACTCACTGTAGGCACAGAATAAATCAAACTAAACCTAAAACTCAACCCTTATCTTTAATCTGAAACTCAGTAGTTGTTGTGACGTACTCCGTGGCGTAGTGGCGCTAAGGGCCACGGGTTCGAATCTCGCAGGGAACAAGTATTTGTATGGTCTACAAGTGTTCCGGGTCTAGATGTTCGTTCTTGTGAAATTTATATATGTGAACTGCCCCCACGATACAGGAGAAAATCCCGATATCACGATATATAATAACCACGATAGTGTGGGGGTAACGGGGCTGTGTCCCAGTTTTTGGTTGTAGCTGCCCATGAGATAGATAGATAGATAGATAATTCTTTATTGTACAGCAAATCAATACATAAACGAAAGAAGAAGAAAAAAAATAGTGTCACAATGGGCGGTCTTATCGCTAAAAGCCAGTTCTTCCAGACAACCTTTGTGGAAATGGACAGGATCGCAAAAAGTAGTAAATTGTGTGGTTTGGTGATGCAGAAACAATATTTATAAATATATCCATATTTTATATAATATAAATAGAAATAAACAACAAATAAATACAAAAAATACGAATGTATACTACAAAAATAGATGGCATGAACTCAACGATTAAGATAGTGACTGTGTACAAGTTTCTGAAAAACAGGTAAAGACTGGTGACATGAGCTGCGGTAACCACTTAATATAATGTTGACTGTTAGCTGGTTATTCATTATGGTATTATAAAAAGAAACATGACTCCCACGTTGGGCCAGTGGTCGCGATTGCTGATCATGTAGTCCCGGATTCGATTCCCAGGTCTGATCTAATTCAGTTATTGGATTTCTCTGTCTAGATGTTCTCGGTATCAGCCCGGAGTCAAAAAGTTTGCGGTGTAAAGCCGTTGGTCTCGCACCTGATCTCTCTCGGGTCGTGTTGAATTGTCGTGCCATTGGACTACGAGAGTGAGGAAATAGAGAGTGCATCTGTGCTTTTCACAAATTTTTACCCTATAGTCCTGTTCGGCGTAGATGGCTAGTTTCCGGTGATATTGGCAGCCGTGACCGTAATTCGGTCTGAAGGACATTATACAAAATGGTTATGGCTTTCATAGAAATCGTTATAACATACCATTATATGTAATTTCAATTTAGACAATTTACTTTAGAGATTTAATGCACTTAACATGTGTACTGCCAGTTATGATTCAGTATCAAATCTCACGGTATCAAAGGTGACGCTGCTATTTAATATTACGGTTATTAATAACGATCTCAAAAAAATTACTATCAGTGAATTATAAAGTTAAAATGCTAGCTAACAAAGGTTCCGTAGCTGGGCACACGCCTTTTCTCAGACTTGCAGGTTACACCTAAGGCAAAGGAGGAAGAAAAAATGCCGCTCCAATTAGCAAACTTTACATATAGAAATATTTTAGTTTCTCGGACGTTCTGGTTTCATAATAATGTGTTCTTTCCCCGTTGAGAACTTAAAATTAGTACATAACAATTTTAAGCGCGGGTGGGGAATGAACTGAGTGTGCTCTCGTAAAAATAAGGTGATAAGTTCCCGAGCCACCGCGGCTCTATTTGAATACAAAGGTGTAATTTGCATAACACCTCATTACGAGGACACAGTTGAACAAACTTTATTTAATATAGATTTATATCTATCGTCTCATGCTCAAATACTTAAGCGCTGCTCATTTTTAAAATGCCTTTAAGTCTCGTGCTCTATCACTTTAAGTCAGTGACTGTGACACAAGACTTAACTTTTGCGTTTGAGTATTTGACTATTAGTCTGGTAACAATAGTAGATATAACATTCTAGAGCTCGTTGAGTATATAACAATAAGATAGGATTTAACTGATAACTTAACTCCCCTAAACGTGTGTGACATGCCACAAATTTAGTTTTTATTTTATCAACAAAATGAAGGTTTTTTTATTATAGCATTGGGTTATTAGCAGCTATTTCAAACAAAAAATGTGCGCTACTCTGTGTTCGCGCGGTTTTTTTTTATCATAGAATAAACATAGGTAGAATGATCAGTAGGTAATAGTAGATTGTATTGTTGAATTGGTAAATTATATCGAGAACAATATATAATTTTTGTCATTTATTTTGTTTATTATATTTGCTTATTTAATATAATATTACATAATAATATATCACAATTACATTTTAATGATATTTTTATCTGAATATTTTAAAAGGTATCTAAGTCAAATATAACTATAAACATACTAAATGTATGTTTGACAAAACTTATTAACATAACATTTAAATTACAAATATATTTATTTAAATTAGAATAAAAGTCGTTCATAAATGCTGGGCACGCGACAGTTAAAAATGGACCAATTTATTCTACTTTGACTTTGATGTGGAAACTTAAAAACTCAAATTTTGCCAAATTATAATAACTTATATATGTTTCTACAAAAAAAATGTATATAATAATATATTCGTCCTATACTTAAGTACCCACAGAAATGACGCATATGAACATACTAATTTCATAATCCATATTCCATGACACGAGATGGCATCTTAAGAATAATTTGTTTTATTATTAATCTATAATACGTTTTTATTGATGAAGTATCTTATTAACCGATGAAAAGTAATTCCTTGGTTTTTACTGATATTTCTTGAATTATTTGTGCAATATCTAAGCACACACGACGGCATATTTTTATCAAGAGATTTTTTTTAAATCAACACAACACGTGTCAAAGCTCCTAGCGAGTGACTGATTAAAGTGCGGTGTATGCACCGCAGTTGAGTGGAACAGAGTAGCTGAATGCAGTGTCGCCTCTAGTACGTAGTACATAATAGCTCAATGCTATTCTCCGATCTATTTTCTGTGATGTTAGTGTTGTGAGCCAGTTGGCAACAACTGCACAGGATTCAGGGCCTTTCAGGTCGCAGACTTTATTTTATTATATTGTTTTTGTGTCCAACTGTTCTTTATAACATACCAAGATGGTTCGGAAACTTCGATACTTAGCGTGATTATTTATGCTTCGGTTGGTTTTGATGTGCGGCGCGATGACAGCGCCGCCTTAACAAGTGGTAAAATTAAAAACTTTGTGCCCAACCGACTACAATATAAATATAATGAGAACATTATCAAAGTAGTTGAAGTCAATTAAATGCGTGTGGCCGTAGAAGGATAAGGGGAGATCTCCCGCCGGGCAAGGTATTGTACCCGGGGAGCGGCCAACGCTCCGTGTGATAGTTCGGAGCTGTTCTATATATACTGTTTATGATTTGGAATTTTCATAGCGCGATTTAGGCTTCGGTGTGTATCGCTTGTGGCGCGACGACAGCGCCACAAGCGACACATCACGCTCCTGCTCAGACCTGAGGTCAACAGTACAGTCCGATTGCTGGTGCGTCCTTAATGCTGGTGGGGAATGCATGCTGTGTGCGTAAGGGCAAGTGACACCGGTGCGAATGATATGCCGATGTGTAATGCACCCGTACTACGCACTGGCAAGTGATGCCGGTGAGAACGATGTACCGGAGCAAGTGCCAGAAGTCTGCCTTATAAATCTGCGGTGAGTCGAGATGAAGACAAGTTAGACTGATTTTGCAGGAACTGAAGACTGCAGAATACGATTCTCAGCAGTGAATGGTAGGGGTTAAAACATAAACACTCACGCCTTGTCACCCAGAAGGGTAGGCAGAGACTACGGACTTCCATTTGGCACGATCCTGACATACCTCTTTCGCCTCCTTTACATCCATATATCTATGCATACATGCTCTGGTAGGGGTTCTTGAGGATAACGACGAAGGCTTGAAGTTGTAGTTTCCGAAGGTTGTTGGTTGCGTGTTCAGATCACGTCGGGTGGTCACCACTGTGGCCGTAGAAGGATAAGGGGAGATCTCCCGCCGGACAAGGTATTGTGCTCTGGGAGCGGCCAACGCTCCGTGTGATAGTTCGGAGCTATTCTATATATACTGTTTATGATTTGGAATTTTGATAGCGCGATTTAGGTTTCGGTGTGTATCGCTTGTGACACGACGACATCGCCGCCACATACGTATAATTTAGGATAACTCGAAAAGTATTGGTCAGATCTTGATGAAATTTATATGGGATCACTTGAGAAGCAGTTTTCAAATAAAATAAAGAATAATCAAAAACGGTTCACTTAAAAAAAGTTCTGAGGTAACACACATAAAAATACAGTCGAATTGAGTACTTCCTTCTCTTTGAAGTCGGTTTCGGTTTCTCTTTCAAGTGTTATCTATAAATATTAAAACACAGCTTTATTAGCATTAGCAACTACTTTCAAATTATTATACATTATGTTATTATTCTGACCGCGTTGTTTAATATCATGATACAGGAGCCGTGAGGCTTGAGCTTGAATCTCACCTGGGGCCAAGACAAGAACTCAAATTGCTCAGGGTGTGGTGCTGTATTTGCTTAGGGTTACCAACTCTACTGTTGGTATCCTACTATATTTTATGACTGATATTACTTAAATATGAATTTAAAACATACTATTTGTTTTTTACCATCTATTGCATTTTTATAGGTATTTGCCTCGAATATATGATAAAAGTTTTGATTGTCACGATGTTCTTGACGCTGCATCTAATCCTTGAACAACATAATCCCAATAGACTAGAGCACACATATTGTGGCACTCTCTATAGGCACAGAATAAATCAAACTAAAACTAAAACTCAACCCTTAATATCTTTAATCTGAAACTCAGTAGTTGTTGTGACGTACTCTCGATTCGAATCTCGCAGGGAACAAGTAATTGTATGGTCTACAAGTGTTCCGGGTCTAGATGTTCGTTCTTGTGAAATTTATATATGTGAACTGCCCCCACGATACAGGAGAAAATCCCGATATCACGATATATAATAACCACGATAGTGTGGGGGTAACGGGGCTGTGTCCCAGTTTTTGGTTGCCATGGTTGGTGCCCATGACATAGATAGATAGATAGATAATTCTTTATTGTACAGCAAATCAATACATAAACGAAAGAAGAAAAAAAAATAGTGTCACAATGGGCGGTCTTATCGCTAAAAGCGATTTCTTCCAGACGACCTTTGGAAGGACAGGATCGCAAAAAGTAGTAAATTGTGTGGTTTGGTGATGCAGAAACAATATTTATAAATATATCCATATTTTATATAATATAATTATAAATAAACAACAAATAAATACAAAAAATACGAATGTATACTACAAAAATAGATGGCATGAACTCAACGATTAAGATAGTGACTGTGTACAAGTTTCTGAAAAACAGGTAAAGACTGGTGACATGAGCTGCGGTAACCACTTAATATAATGTTGACTGTTAGCTGGTTATTCATTATGGTATTATAAAAAGAAACATGACTCCCACGTTGGGCCAGTGGTCGCGATTGCTGATCATGTAGTCCCGGATTCGATACCCAGGTCTGATCTAATTCAGTTATTGGATTTCTCTGTCTAGATGTTCTTGGTATCAGCCCGGAGTCAAAAAGTTTGAGGTGTAAAGCCGTTGGTCTCGCACCTGATCTCTCTCGGGTCGTGTTGAATTGTCGTGCCATTGGACTACGAGAGTGAGGAAATAGAGAGTGCATCTGTGCTTTTCACAAATTTTTACCCTATAGTCCTGTTCGGCGTAGATGGCTAGTTTCCGGTGATATTGGCAGCCGTGACCGTAATTCGGTCTGAAGGACATTATACAAAATGGTTATGGCTTTCATAGAAATCGTTATAACATACCATTATATGTAATTTCAATTTAGACAATTTACTTTAGAGATTTAATGCACTTAACATGTGTACTGCCAGTTATGATTCAGTATCAAATCTCACGGTATCAAAGGTGACGCTGCTATTTAATATTACGGTTATTAATAACGATCTCAAAAAATTACTATCAGCGAATTATAAAGTTAAAATGCTAGCTAACAAAGGTTCCGTAGCTGGGCACACGCCTTTTCTCAGACTTGCAGGTTACACCTAAGGTAAAGGAGGAAGAAAAAATGCCGCTCCAATTAGCAAACTTTACATATAGAAATATTTTAGTATCTCAGACGTTCTGGTTTCATAATAATGTGTTCTTTCCCCGTTGAGAACTTAAAATTAGTACATAACAATTTTAAGCGCGGGTGGGGAATGAACTGAGTGTGCTCTCGTAAAAATAAGGTGATAAGTTCCCGAGCCACCGCGGCTCTATTTGAATACAAAGGTGTAATTTGCATAACACCTCATTACGAGGACACAGTTGAACAAACTTTATTTAATATAGATTTATATCTATCGTCTCATGCTCAAATACTTAAGCGCTGCTCATTTTTAAAATGCCTTTAAGTCTCGTGCTCTATCACTTTAAGTCAGTGACTGTGACACAAGACTTAACTTTTGCGTTTGAGTATTTGACTATTAGTCTGTTAACAATAGTAGATATAACATTCTAGAGCTCGTTGAGTATATAGCTTAGCATAACAATAAGATAGGATTTAACTGATAACTTAACTCCCTAAACGTGTGTGACATGCCACAAATTTAGTTTTTATTTTATCAACAAAATGAAGGTTTTTTTTTATTATAGCATTGGGTAACAAACGAGCACACAGTCCACCTGATGGTAAGTGGATGCCGTGGCCATAGATGTTCACATTTATCCTCAATTAAGAATCAAAATACAGATGCGTTGTCACGCGTGAGGACTAAGATGGAACACCTCGATTCCAGTAAAATGGGTTTCCGGTTCTCTACACTCACCATACGAAACACAGCAGCATTAAGCTGCTTTTTTACGCAGGTATCCTGCCCTGGTCGAGCCGATCCTTTCATGCTACAACTATAGAATAGCTGCAGCGTGGCTCTAACACAAAAAAATTTATAACAATTTGACAATTAACAATTATTAAGTAAATGGAAGTTTCATTGATTTTTTTCGCATGTTCTACCCAACGCACTTGAAGTTAGTGCGCAATGGAAAGCGAAATGTCAGATTGACAGTGCTCTATACTTCCTCATCATTTTCATCAACTAATAGAGGTCCACTGGTTCACATGGGCGTCGCCCAATGTAGAAAGGCAGCTTTGACGCTGCATTACGTCACTTATCTCGGTGTTACTAGCCTCATCTACATGATCATCATTACAGCCTGTCAAAAGTCCACTGCGAAACACAAGTCTTTTTAGGGATTTTGTTAGAGCAGCTGCGCTTGGCAAGCGGGCTGGTAACTGAAGTTCTTTTAATTATTTTGAGTTGTTATCACGAAGATGCTGCCGCCCATCTCATGTTTCAGTTTTCCTCTGTCGCTAGCTGAACGTTCTTACGCCGCCACTACACTGGCGTAAACTGACTATTTACACTTTCCATGTCCCATAATTTTTTTATTTAAAAACTTACATGTAACAGTAATATATATATATATATATATATATATATATATATATATATATATATATATATATATATATATATATATATATGAATAATATACAATGAAATAAATATTTGAAGTAAAAAAGAAAAAGAGAGCTTTTGTTTGTTTTTTGCCTGGAAGGTCTTTCGCGGAATGCGGAAGGCGCGCGAATTCGCCTACGGACTATACAGCAGTCGCCTTAGGGCTGTAGAAAAGTTAGTCTAGATTCCACGCCCTTCGCACCTTTACCCGCGAATTCCACAGACTTCGCCGACAATAACTACGGGAATCCTCGAGAATTCCTCGGAAGATGCGCGACTTATTTTTCGTATCTAGTTTGCGCGTTACACAAATAACATAAGGCTCAATTTACTATGTACAATTTTGTTACAACAATCCGCTTCCATTCCATACCGCAGTAATGTAAGTTGAGCCTTAAGTCCGGCTTAAACGATATAGGAATATGTAATACTGCTAAACTAGCCTTTCTGGTATTTCCCATAGTCGCTTCTTACGAGACACATTTAACGGAATCGGGTGATAGATTCTTACCTTTCTTCTTACCTACTTGATGGTTTTTACGCCGTATAGTACCGTTCGTAACTACACGGTTATATAAACATTTAATTTCTTGCCTGCCTCATTGGTCTAGTGATTGCGGATGCTGATCATAGGGCCCGGGTTCGAATACAGGTTCGGACCAAAATTAGTTATTAATATTAGATAATATGTAGTTCTTTAAAAAAATTCTCACTAGCAGTTTGGAGTCAATAAATTCGCGCTGTCATCCCTATGCCTCGGAAAGCACGTAAAGATAGTCCTGCGACTGATCTCTGCGGTCGTGTTGGATTGCCGTTCCATCGGATTATGAGAGTGAGGGAATAGAGAGTGCACCTGTGCTTGCGCATACACTCGTACATTATAATCCTGTCCTGCGCAGGTGGCTGGTCTCCGTTGCGATTGGCCGTGACGCAAACTCGTTCTGGAGGACATTATATATTTAAAAATACATTGAAATAAAACGGCAATTACATCAAATCAGTGCCATTTATTACTTCATCCATATCGAAGCATCAGTATACCCAATTGTAAATAATAAATAAATAGTAAAAATTTGTATACAATAAATACATTAGCCTAAACATAGAAACCGAGTTGTTGCAAATCTCCTCCTTGACTAGAATATTGTGACATGCGTGAATTGTTATGTTATGTTAGTGAAGATGTCACGGACGACTGTACAAAAGCGTCATTCCGTATATATTATGATTTTGGGTCATTGACTTTTGTTTGTGTTTGAAATGAATTGAATGGTAGGTAAATACTAGAACATTGAATTATTATAAAAAATAATTACTTTTTTTTAATTCTCTAGCATACTGTTGTCATACGTACAAGTAACCATAAAGCCTGCTATAACATAGAATTATTTTTCGAATTCGTCAATAACGACGTGGATCGCTTTGGTGGTCACTAGTAACATGTGGTTTTGAGGTGATGAGGTGATGCGGGTGGGTAAGTTGGTGAGCGTGAGTTGGTCATTGACTGGAGAAGTTGGTGAGCAGCTCCTCCTGGATGCTGTTGGAGCGCGTGAGGTGTCGCGCGGCAATTTGGCCGAAAGCCGTCGCTACGGTGTCCGCCTGTGACGCTTCCCTTGCTTTCTTCTCGTGATACTCCTCAGAGAATTCCTGGAATAAATGCGAGATTAATATGAGATTAAGTTGATATCGGTGTATTGATTTATTTTATCCCGAATAAAATGTCGTTATTTATAACAGCTATTGCAGTTTGGTTACCTTAAATCATTTAATGGCCCTAGAGCATGGTTGTTTGGAGGCATTTAGAAAAACAAAAACACTTTGATGCATTACTATTTTGTTTATTCTTTCTTTCTTTGTGATTTATCTCATCTTTTAGGAAACAAATTTCATGGGAACTTGTAGAAATATAAAAATAAATAGATAATTATGTAATATAAAAATATGTTATAAACCCAGCGACACTTTTTTTCAAGATAAATTATAAATTAAGATTTGCCGCCTATGAAACCAAAACTAGGGGGAAGACAGAGACAAAAACACGAAGTCTTATACTATAAATAATATATGTATTAAGAAAAAAAATGCAACAAGCTATGGAAATAATAAGGACTTTGGAAAATCAAGTAAAAAAAAAAGACAGTTATAAGACTATATTTATTTACATAATATTTACTGTCAAAATGGCGTCAATAAAGCAACGTCCTTTTGACCGTATATTATTTCATTGCCTGATGAAGAGCTATCGTATCACACTGGAGACATCTATATAAACAAGGCTGTAGTTTTCGAATTATAAAAAAGTGACCATATACCACTCTCACGTACACTCCAATATGAAAAGTTGCACAAACTGTTTGCAAAATTTGTTTTAGAAACATATTGTATTTGTTCACCTTTAGCCTGTTGCCCAAGAAGACGGCTCTCTCCCGCTTCTTGTGTATGAAGTCGGACTGCGCGAGCCAGCGGTGCTCGTGGCACTCCTCGGCTGACGGCCTCTTCAGAGGCACCTTCTTGAACACGAACATCAGGAAACGGGTCGCCTCCTGTATGACATCAGCTTTGTTAGATATGGGAAATAACAGAAGGCTACTATTTTGTACGATATTATCATATTACAATAACATGAAACCTTTACCCTCTATTAAAGGTCACTGCTGAACATCGGCCTCCCCCATAGATTGCCTTATTTGCCAAATTTGCCACGCCTGGCAAGTGGGTGGGCAACCGCAGCTCTTCCTTCTTCCACTCTTTTGATTTGTTTACTCTGTCGCCTCTTACGACACGCAATCGATTGTTATGGGGTAAGAATATGTTACACCGCTCCTAAACGGTAACATGCTGATGTGTAGTTAATAGGCAGGCAAGGAGGCGAACCTCTAAGTACCTAAGTACACGGCAATAAAAGTGGTGTTCATAGGCTTTGGTAGACCGTTAGACCGTCTACCACTTTAATATTATTAAAAAAAAACTACATAAATATGTCACAAAATAATGATATCGATAATTATTGCTGGAAAGAAACGTGACTAATGCCCAACTACTCAAATCAACGACATATACGGTTAGGTCAACTGATCATTCCAACTGATCAGTTCAAACTAGGACTGTTGATATTTTTTAAAATATCGCGTTTTTGATATATCGGTAATTATAAATATATCAATATCGGAGTTTTATATATAAGTTTTTTTAATCGAATCCGATATTTTTATAAATATGAACAATCCTAGTTTGAACTGACCGTGTGTGTCGTCCAAAACGCTGTTCTATTCTAAGATGCCTCTGTCTCTATCACTTAAGTCAAAGTGACTGTGACACCACGAGACTTATCATCTTAAAATTGCGTTTAAGTGTTTGGCCATAAAAAGCTCAATATTTAATAAGTATATGTATGTATATACAAATCTGCATTTCTTGAAGCAAACAGTTAGTTCAATGATAGGACATTTAATTTTGAGCATCTATCATGGTACGAAGTTACAAACGATATCACACTAAGTTAATGGAAGACGCACATTAAACAAATAACAGGGATCTAGGCATGAGACCGATATATCAAAACACAACTACTTAATAACGTAATGTTATCAAAATATCGTATCATATAGATAAACCTAAGTACATAACCGTTATCACATATCCAACCTCGGTATATAAAAAGTACTCTGTGATCCAACCACAACCAACCTAACCAACGTGCGAAAACGAAACGAATAACGCAAACTGTGGAACGATCTGCCAACTAACCGAGTAACCGATGTCGAATGATAAATGTCATGCTCGGAATTGAATAGCCACTGAGCAATTATCACGAACCTGAGTGATCTCCTTGTAAAGGTGCTCGAAGCGATACCGCACGAAAGAGATGTTCTGCTTTGTCTCCGCGTCATCAGCGCCGCGGAATGGAGATACTCCTGACAGCATGATGTAGGTTAGTACACCCAAGGACCAGATATCGGTCTGCGGGTAGGCTGGCTCGTCGTTGATCACCTCCGGTGCTGGGAAATTGGTGATAAATTGTTATATTAGAATTTTTATAGAATGCAAGGGTGGCAAATAAGCTCACAATCCACCCGATGGTATGAATATTCTGTGGATTAAAGTGGTGGGAGGTGTGGATTAAAAAATCAAAATACAGATGCGTACGTTGTCACTCATGAGGACTAAGATGGAATCTTTCGTTACACTTAGCAGCTCAATGCTGCTTTTTTCGTAAAGTATTTCACGCTGGTATTCTGTTAGCTCCCCGGTCGAGCGGACTCATTCGAGCTACAACCATAATATAACTGCAGCATGGTTCTACTACGTCAACTTTACTTATAAAAGATATTCCATTCATTCATCCCGTGTGCATGTGTCCATGTAAAACTTAGATTGCGTACACTAAAACTTAGAATAGGGTGGATTTTGCCATAGTAGCCAGGTTTGTTAGGCGGATTAACAACCGTACTGTTTTATTAGAGCTGTTATCATGAAGACACTGGAACATGCCATCACCTGTTCCAATTTCCCTCTGTCACCGATTACAACAACCACGGGATGATATGGGGCAGTAGATAGAAGAGTTAAAACTTCTAGAATGTAAAATTGTTTTAATCTTTTTAGTTTTTGTAGTCGGCTTTTATTTTTTATTTAAGGGTAAATTTTACTGTTGTAAAAATTAAATTACTTTTATGAATCCTAATTCCTTTTTTAAACTAAAAGTAGCCGAATTTACTCCTTATAACATCAGCTATCTGCCAGTGAAAGTCCCGTCAGGTTAGGTCCAGATAACAAACAGATACAAAAATTCTAAATATTGTGTTTTTGTTACAAGTACCGTCTGTACTTTTATATGCATTTAGTAAATAGCTGCTATTTTCACATTACAAACAGACCCTTTAATCTTAATTATTTGTAAAGAAATAGATATAGATCTTCATCATTTTAGCAAAAGAATATTTTTTTATAGGATTAGGATGACAAACGAGCACACAGTCCACCTGATAGTAAGTGGATACTGTGGCCCATTGACAACTATAGTTCACCTCGCTTAGGAATCGAAATGCAGAATGCGTTGTCACCCTTGAGGACTACGATGGAATACCTCGATTCCAGTAAAACGAGTCTCCGGTTCTCTACACTCACTATACGAAACACAGCATTAAGCTGCTATTTTACGCTGGTATTCTGTGAGAGCGTGGTCCTTACCCGGTCGAGCCGACCCATTCACGCTATAACGAAATAGCTGTAGTGTGGCTCTACCATAAAAAAAGTAAATATATATTTAAGCCAAAGTTTGATCAAAAGTTCTTGGTAATTAATCTTCACTTTAAGTTAGTACGATTACGTCATAACAAAGTAAAATTGACTGAGATATTGTGTCAGATTACAAATTTAAGAAGTAGGGCCGTACAAAGAAATGGGCATTTGTATCATCATTACAGCCCAACCTGGCCTTGTCAGTACCAGACTGTATGAGGCTGCCACTTTAAAACTTTTCCCCATTGGTTATCGGTTCTTCGAGTTATATGGGCGTGCCCATTGCCATTTCAGCTTACTGATAAATACATATTACACAAAAACATTGCCTTTCACTACAGTTCTGACGCAGTCAGGTAAAAAAGTACCTGGGGTCTTAGTAAAGAAATGAAATCTGGATTTTATTCCATACCTTTGTATTCCAATTCTCCAACTTGGGGAACGCTGGTGCCTAGCTTGGTGACCCTGAACGCCGATCCAAAATCGATTAGCTTCACCTGGATCGCGCGGACGGACGACAGCACCACGTTATCTGGCTGCAGGTCCAGGTGGCAGTACCCTCGCCAGTGCAAATATTGCAGGGCGTCCAATATCTGGATAACTATGGTCGCGACCATCTGTTCCGTGTAGTCGTGACGACTGGAGAGGTACGTCAGAATGTCAGCGCCCTGAAGCTTTTCTAAAATCAATGATGCGTACGGGGTTCCAGGGGTCTGGTAGGCCCCTAATAGGTTGGATATCCTCTCGTGTCTGAGCCTCCTCAAACACTCGAACTCCCTTTGCACTTGAACTTCCGTTTCCGGCCGGCATTCCAATATTTTCGCCACGACCACACTGTCGTTGGTTTTGTCTATGCCCTTCACGACAATAGAGAACTTTCCGCGCCATAGCTCCGATATGAAACTGTAGCGTTCCGTGAACGATTCGCCGGGACACCAGTCGAGCGGGTTGTTCTCGATACTGTAGTCCAATTTGGGCTTCTCTTCCTCTAATACTATCTCTTGGCCGGACTCAGTCAGCTGTTGCAAATGTTTCATGGCCTTTGTGACCTCGATCTTTGGAGCACCCGCTTGTTTGGTTTTCACTAAGTTTGTCGGGATCCCTTTTTCACTCCACCCGATCCTGTTGCGCGAGGACAGCCTGAACTGGTAGCTGGTGTCAGGTTGCAGGTCTCTGACCACGAAGAACTCGTGGTCGATGTTCTCGGCCACCGTTTTCCAATCGACGCTATCGCCTGCTTTGTATTGGAGGCTGTAGCACACGACTGGGCTGTTGCCATCGTATTTCGGCTGTTTCCACCTGAGAAGTACTTCTGTGTCGGAGACATCTGCTGCAGTTGGACTGTCTGGAGCATCAGGGTGGGTCGCTTCCACGATTCTAGTGCGAGCGACGGTTTGTCCGACCTTGTTTCTCGCTACTACTTTGTAGAAACCGACGTCGTGGTGCATTGCCGGGTCCAGTTTCAGTGTGGATCTTCCGTCGTCGTCTTCGATTATCTTGATGCGTTGACCTTCAGCGATGACCATGTCATTTTTAAACCACTGGATGGTAGGTTTAGGGTCTCCGACGGCGTAGCAGGACAGTTGAGCGGGCTCGCCTTCTCTGATGGGGAGGATTTGGGGCTTCTCTCTGAAGAAGGGCAGCTGGCCGTCTTTTTTAGACTCCATAAGCGCCTGGGCTTCCGCATAGCTGTCGAGTCTGGTGCCCAGCTCGTGCCTCAGTCTGCGGATGGTGTAGCTCTCGGAGCCGTAATTGTTGATCCTCTCGCGGCGCTCGTCGTCGATCTCCTCGTCCATAATGTCGGTGAAGCGGCGACGTTCGTGGATGATGGGAGTCTAGTGAAAAAATAGCTTTTGTGAATATATGACTCTTACTTTGAAAATACTATTAAACTCTTATATGTACATTAGTTTTGACTTTAGATTTGCTGTAGTATGTATTTTTCGCTCGTTAAAATTAGAGTTGTCAAAATTTTTCACACCATTTAGTATAGTATTCATTTGTCAACTCGTAAATTTATTTTATGATGTAGCAGATCGGATAAATCCAAATATAGGTATATAAGTGGCAGATTTAAAATTTTAATATTTATTTCATGAAACAGTAACAGTGAAGTAAGTGTTAGTGCTTTCAATATATAAAAAATAATTTTTATTACTAATATAGGAGAGGTGAGCTCCTTTTCCACTTAGCGGTCCATTTGGGCAGGCACCATGTTTTTACTTACTTCGCTCGCCAAATAGCAGTGATTGCACTGCTGTATTCCAATCTGCAGGGTATATAGAACCAGTATAATTACAGGCTGTAAGGCATTCCGTCGTGTTCTTCAGAGGTGACAACGCAAGTTCATTGTTTGAAATTGGTTGCAGGTGTCGATGGACCTCAGTAGCCACTTACCTTCATGTGGATTGTAAGTTTGATTACTACTTGAGTTTTATAAAAGAAATATAATTTATAGACTTGGGAAGATTTGTAATATTTTCACTTAATTCTCAATTTCACTCATATCAAATTGTACTTTGATTTGCGAGTGTCACCGCAACCGTCTTACCGTCTGAATATACCTAATCTGGGCGTTTTCAAAGAGTGAATAGGCTTTTGTTTCGCTAAGACAGTGCGATTTACCATCTAAGACTGCATCACTACTTACCACCAGTTGTGATTGTGGTCAAGCACTAGCTTTTTTTTTATAGAAGAGGGGGCAAACGAGCATGTGGCTCACCTGATGTTAAGTGACTACCGCCGCCCATGATCAACCGCAACACCAGGGGAATTGCAGGTGCGTTGCCGGTCCTTTAGAAAGGAGTAAGCTCTTTTCTTGAAGGTCCCCAGGTCGTATCGGTCCGGAAAAATCGCCGGTGGTAAATTATTCCACAGAGAGGTTGTACGCGGAAGAAAACTCCTTTTGAAACGTACAGTGGTGGACCGCCAAGCATCCAGATGGTGTGGATGGTATCGGGACGTTTGCCGTGTAGTGCGTTCACGAAATTTGGCGGCTGGGATTAATCCGAACAATTCCTCAGAGCACTCCCCGTGATAGATGCGATAAAATACGCAAAGAGATGCAACATCTCTTCGTAGCGCCAGTGAATCGTGAATCGGAAAGCACTCGGTCGTCGACGATTCGAGCCGCTCTGCGCTGGATGCGGTCAAGTGGAAGGAGCTGGTACTGGGGAGCCCATGCCCAGATATGGGAACAGTATTCCATGAGCGGCCGAACCTGCGCCTTGTAAAGTTGCAGGCGGTGTGCCGGCATGAAATACTGTCCCGCTCTGCTGAGCACGCCAAGCTTTTTAGAGGCCAATTTGGCCTTCCCTTCCAAGTGACCACGAAACTGCACGTCACTCGATATGTCGACGCCGAGGATTCCAATACTGGCTGAGGCAACAAGGGGAATGCCTTGAAACTGAGGGGATACGACAAAGGGGTTCTTTTTAGCGGTTAACGCGCAAACTTGTGTCTTCTGGGGGTTAAACTGGACTAGATTTAGTAGCCCCCCAATCCGAGACTCTGTCCAGCAGAGACTCGACTTCAGACACAAGTTTGTCCCGGCACTCAGAGACGTTTTCCCGAGAAATATTGGCTCGGCCGGTGTAAAGAGCATCACCAGTGCTGTCATCTGCATAGCAATGAATGCTACGGGTTTGCAACATATCATTGATATGCAGAAGAAACAGCGTTGGCGATAGCACGCAGCCGTGTGGAACACCAGCATTAATAGGCTTGCAATCGGAGCTTGCACCGTCTACAACGACCTTGATGCTCCGATCTGCAAGAAAACTGGTGATCCAATCGCACAATTTCTCGGGAAGCCCATAGGAAGGGAGCTTCGAAAGAAGCGCTTTGTGCCAAACCCGAATCGGGTGGACGAAAGCCGTCTTCCATGATTTTGGGACTACGCCTAGGGAGTAGGAGTACCGGAAAAGACGCGTTAAAACCGGTGCCAACTCTGGAGCACACGTCCTCAGCACAATTGGGGGGATTCCGTCAGGCCCACTCGACTTGTGGATGTCCAGGGAGAGGAGTGCTTTGCGAACCGAGCGCTGAGTGAACTGCACTTCCGGCATGGAGCACTCACACCGCGGGATGTTCGGCGGCGTACTCCCCCCGTCATCGAGAGTCGAGTTAGACGCAAAGAAAGAGCCTAGAAGATCGGCTTTCTCCTTTGCGGTGTGGGCCAGTGAGTCGTCCTCCCTGTGCAGAGATGGAAGAGATGGCTGACAGAAATTCCCCTGGACAGCCTTGGCGAGAGACCAGAATGCACGGGTTCCAGAAGGAAGACGAACTAGTCTCTCGCCAATTCTGCCTATGTGCTCTGACTTTGCCTTGGCAATGACTCTTTTGAAGGACCTAGAGGCGGAATTATACTTCTTTTTTAGAGCGCTGGTGTTTACATCCCTGGACGCTGATGCGTCAGCCCAGGCTCGGTAGCACTCTTGCTTATAGCATGATGCTATTTTACAGGAGCGACCAAACCATGGCTGAGATTTGCCTCCAATGGGCACCACAGAGGAAGGAATAAAAAGTTCCATACCCTGAAGTACCGCATCAGCGACAGAATCCGCAACAACGTTGGGATCGTCCGGCGAGAAGCAAACCCGCCCCCAAGGGTAGGATGCAAAGAAAGACCGCATCCCATCCCAATCGGCTGACCTATAGTGCCAAACACGGCGGCAGCCTGCAGAATGCAACCGCGATTTCAGCGTGAGTGGCACCACACTCCGGACAAGACAATGGTCCGAGGAGCCTAAAGGGGCGTCGACGGAAATCTGATATCTGTCCGGGTGAGAGGTCAGCAGAAGGTGCAACAGGGAAGGTGCATGATCCTCCACATCTGGAATCCGCGTAGGCGAAGTAACCAGTTGTGTCAGACCATATGCCAAGGCAAAATCATGAACAGGTCTCCCCGCATGATCGGTTAAACGTGAACCGAGCCATTCGGCGTGATGGGCGTTAAAGTCGCCGAGGATCACGATCTCTGCGGAGGGGATCTGCTGTAGCAACGAATCTGCAGCCATTTGGACGTGGTCGAAGAGTCGGTCTGTTTCGGCATTACCGCTATGGGACCTATAGAGGCACCCGTAGACGCGCGGATGGTCGTCGCTGTCTACGCGTAGCCAAAGGATGGACAGGTCCGAACCTTCAAGTCTGCCGAGGCGTCGAGAACAGATGTCCTCTCTGACGTAAACGCAAACTCCAGCCCGAGGCACAAAGGAGTGTTCCACTTTGTACCCCGGGCAGGAGAGATACGAGACATCAGCCGGAGAGGACACCTGCGTCTCGGTCAGAAAGAGCAGAGCCGGCCTCGCCGTCTCGAGATGGTAGTGGACGGCGTTTAGGTTAGAGTGAAGTCCCCTGATATTGCAGAAATTCACGGACAGCGTGGCAGGGGTCGCCTTGGTCTTGTTTAGCTTACAAAAATGTAATAAAAAATATTTTTGAAAGAGGGTTACCAACCCTAATACTATATTCAATAATAGGTATGCTAATAGGTTGCTAATACTAGTATTCAAAAGTATTTCGGATATTAAGGTTACTAATTTTAGTATTCAATACTATATTTGATACTAGGGTTGGCAATTTCAGTTAAAATTAAATTAGTAAACGCTAACGCCACCAACTTGCCACCACTATGGTGGGAAGTCGTAAATAAATAAAATATAGTTGTGGGTAAATACAGTACAATATTATATTTGACATAAGTGTTGTCAATCCCAAATAAATAAGTCAGTTAATCAGCGCGGTGGTGGGAACAATATTCAAACCTACATTTCTTACTAGGGTTGCCAATTCTAATATTCAATACTATATTTGATACTAGGGTTGTCAACTCTAATACACAACACTACATTTGATGCTCGGGTTGTCAATCTAAGTTAAAATTAAATTAGTTAAGTTTAAACAACGTGGTGGTGGGAAAGTAGCGAAAATAAGTGGAAACGTGTAAATAGCAGATGGGCGCTGTGTTCAGCGGTGAGACTGACCCGTGGGTCGTAGGAGTCGTGCAGGCCGATGTTGTACGCGGGCGAGCGCAGGCAGGCCACCTTCATGTACTCGCGTAGCCGCACCGGGAACTGCACGTCGCGCAGCTGCAGCAGGTACGTGTCCGGTCCGTTCTGGTAGCTGCGCACAACAAACTCTCTATTATCTGCCCTATGTACGAGAACCATACTTCTTATACTACTTTAGTATTAACAATATTCTATATAAACTATATACTAAATAAATTAAATCTACTAAATTAACAAAAGGGTGACAAGCGAGCTCACAGTCAACCTGATGGTAAGTGGACGCTGCGGCCCATAGACATCTTTTCGAATTAATCGAATCCAAAAATACAGATGCGTCGATTAAAATGGAATGTCTTGTTTCCATTGAGAAAGGGTCTCCGGTCTCTTCACTCACCATATGAAACACAGCTACATTAAGCTGCTATTTTACAATGGTGTTCTGTGAGCGCGTGGTTCTGCGAACCGGAGACCCTTATTACTGGAAAAGAGGCATTCCATCTTAGTCCTCACGGGTGACAACGCATCTGCATTTTGATTCTTAACCGAGGATAGATGTAGATGTCTATGAGCTGCAACAACCATCAGGTGGAGGGTGTGCTCGTTTGTCACCCTATCCTATTAAAAAAGACTCAGAATACCCAGATCGGCAGCGGTCAGCAATGTCAAGACGCCTGCCAGGGAGGCGATTAATGCAAATCCTCTCCAACAGGAGTCCAGCTATGGACTTCTAAGTACTGATGATGAAGAAGAAGACAGATTCTTCTTTAGATTTAAGGATGGAACAATTTCTAGATTAGTCCTGTTTATCTTTACCAAAAGCTACTTTAATTTTAGAAAAATAGGGTTTCGCGCAAAAAATTTAAAATACATGAAATCCAATCATAATAAATTCCTATAAAATTTCATGTATTTTTTATAATATCATATCATAAAATTAACATTCCTAAGAAAGTTTTATGGGAATATAGTGTTATCACGTCATAGTTTCATAGTCAAGTAAATACTATATTGTTTATATATTTTTAATACTGAAATATAACTTAAAATGCGAAAATCGGCCATATTTATAACACTACTAAAAGAAAAAAATTTAAATTATATAACGCAGTAATTTATTAATGTGTCAACTAAACAAATGTTGAAAACCGAAGACCCTGTCTAGACGAAACAAGTCCATCTTAGTCTTCATGGGTAAAAATGCATCGCATACTTAATCGAAGATATATGTAGATATCCATTGGCACACACTCACCAAGCCATCACTTCCTCAGCATCCACTTATATTTCTTTTCTTACTTACTTTTCACTTATTCTAAGAAAATTAAACGGTATTCTTTATCAAAACCAATCAACATATCAGACATAATATTATATGTACATTTTAATAGATATAAGACTAAATATGAAGAACTCACTGGCTCTCGGATTTGGCGGAGACCTCCCAGTCGGGATGTTCCCAGTGCGGCATGCTAAGATCGGGAGCGGGCCGGCCGTGAGGAGAGCGATCCCGTTCAGGAGACCCTACAATTGTAATGACCATCTTAATTACACATTATTATACTATGAGAAAGTTTAAGGTCACTCAGCGAGCTATATTTCCGAGTATATAGTCCTTTCCAGGGCTGTGTTCGGATTTTGTCTGCGCGATAAACTTAGAAATGAGTATACCACAGTAGAACCAGATTAACCGACATAGCACAACGGATCAGTAAGCTGAGGTGGCAATGTGCCAGCCATGTAGTTCGAAGAACCGACAAGAGATAAAGTTTTAGAGTTGCAGCCTCGTAAGAAAAATATAGGACGACTCTCACTAGATGGATGGTTAATGAATGCTGATGGCTCAGGACCGTGTTTTGAAGCATCCCATGTAAGATACCTATGATTAGCAATTTCTTCTCTTTTTAGGTGCCAATTTAGCCTTCTCTTCCAAGTGACCACGGAACTGCAAATCATTCGATATGTCGACGCCGAGGATTCCGATGCAAGCTAAGTCAGCAAGGGGACTGCCTTAAAATTGAAGAGATACGACTTAAGGGTTCTTTTTAGCGGTATACGCTCAAAGCTGCGTCTTCTGAGTGTTAAACTGGACTAGATCTAGTCGTCCCCGATCCAAAACTTTCAACAACGACTCGACTTCAGACACAAGTTTGTTCCGGTACTCGATGACGTGATCCCGAGAAATATTGACACGGCCGGTGTAAAAAGCACCAGCAGCAGCAATGAATGTTACTAGTTTGCAATATATCACTGATATGCAACAGGAAAAACGTAGACACTTGCTTTTTGAATCACTAGCTTGATAGGCTTGTAATTGGAGCATCCACCGTTTAATACGACCTTGATGCTCCGATCAGCGAGAAAACTGGTGTTCCGATTGCCCAATTTTATGGAGGCCCATAAGATGGAAGCTACGAAAGAAGCTTCTTGTGCCAAACCCGATTGAAGGCCTTCGCTAGACCAGGTTAACCGCCAAGGTTATGTAAACAAGAAGATTACCAGCTGAGCGACACCGATGGAAACTGTACTGATAGTCACTAATCAGCTGGCACTATCGCATGAGTTGCTAGTTAATGATGAACTCCATCATTTTCGAGAACAAGGAGGTTACGGCGATAGACGGCCTGTAATTGGGTGGATCAGAGCGGTTTGTTTTCTCTTTTGCGGCTTGGGCGAGGAAGTCGTCCTCCCTGTGATGAGATGGAAGTGATGGCTTACAGAAATTTCCTTGGACAGCCTTGGCGAAAGACCACAGAATGCACGTGTTCCCGAAGGAAAGCGAACTAGTTTCTTGCCAATTCTGCCAATGTGCTTGGCAATGACTCTTTTGAAGGCCCTGGAGGCGGAATTATACTTGTTTTTAAGAGCGCTGGTGTTTACATCCTGAGACATTGATGCATCAGCCCAGGCCCGGTAGCACTCCTGCTTATAGCGTGAAGCTATTTTGCAGGAGCGAGCAAACCATAAGATAAGACAAACCATAAGGCATACATTAACGGCAATGTTTTAAAGAGTCCTTATGAAGCTCTTTAATTCCGTCCTCAGTGGAACTACTCAGGAGCCCTTGAGCAGTAGTGCGGTGGTCTTGTTCTTCAAAAAAGGTGCAACGCTCTCTTGAAAACTACAGACTGATTTCCTTTATTATCCGCGTCTACGTGCTGTTTTCGTGAGTCATTACGAATCGTCTCGCAAGCAGACTCAACGACTTCTAGCTTACCAAAAAAGCCGGCTTTCGAAAAGGCTTCAGTACCATAGACCACATACATACCTTTCGGCAAATTGTACATAAGGCCGAAGAGTACAATGTGCCACTATGTCTTGCGTATGTGGAATATGAGAAAGACTTTGATTCAGTCGTCAGTTGACTGTCGGTATATCGAAGTACTGAAGTGTTTGTACAGTAGGGCTACGATGACTATCTGAGTACAGAACCAGAGTGCGAAACCTATCCAACTGTAGTGTAAGACAGGGTAACGTTATATTCACTAAACTCTTCACCGCTTTATTGGAATACGTTTTCAAGCTACTGGACTGGAAAGAATACGGTATTATTAACTGCGGGTACACCACTGACCTTCAATTTGCGAATGATATAGTCCTTATGGCAGAATCGCTGGTGGACCTAAGCACTATGCTCAATAACCTCAATTATGTCACAAAACGGATGGGTCTAAAGATGAATATGAACAAAACAAAACAACAACAAAACATGTAATGTCCATGTCACACCCATGCCGATAGTTTTTGGAAGCACTAAACTCGAAGTTGTTGACGAGTATGTTTACCTGGTACAAATAGTCCGACTAGGTAAGTCCAACTTACCTTCGGACTGATTTGTACTTCAATCGACGGATTCAACTCGGCTGGGCAGTGTTCGGGAAATTACGATCCATTTTTTCGTCTGGTGGTGTACCAAAACTTGAAAACTAGATTGTACAACAGTGCGTGTTGCCAGTGATGACTTATGGATCTGAAACGTGGTCCTCCACTGTCGGCCGTATAAGGACGCTTAAGGTCGTTCAGCGAGCTATGGAGAGGGCTATGCTCGGAGTTTCTCTGCGTGATAAACTTAAAAATGAGGATCCGCAATAGAATTTCACGCTTTAATTCTTCCCTCTCCTTTCTAGCAACGGACGACCAGGCGGTCGGCGGGTTTTCACCTCTTTGTTGTCGATATTCCACGCAGTAGAACCAAATGGTTTACTTCGACATTTTTAATGCGTACAGCAAAGGAGTGGAATAATTTGCCGAATACAATCTTGCGTTTTCAAGGCAATAGTGAATAGGCTTTTGTTACGCTAAGACAGTGCGATTTACCATCTAAGGCAGCAGCACCACTTACCACCAGGTGGGATTGTGGTCAAGCACTGGCTAATAAAAAGTTATGAAAAGCAGAAGCTGAGTGACCGACATTATGTTTTCATACATTTATTTATAATAGGCATCAAAATTCATTGTTGAACATAGGGTCTACCCTTAGATTGCCTTATAAAGAAGATAGTTGCTATGGGATAGTTGCCACGATTGGCTGGTTAATATATTTTAAAACTACCGTAGCTTTCAATTCCAAAGACTTTAGAAACGTATTAACTTCTTTAGCAATACCTTCAGGAGTGTAAATTTCGCCAGGAGGGTAAACCATCTTCGAGGGATGATCGAAGGCACCGGACAGTGGTCTACGTCTGAACCACGTTCTGCATTGCGCGTTGCTGGTCCAGTCCCTGTAAAGAATTTCAAGTTCGAAAGCTACACGCAAACTGCAAATGTTTTAATCGTTTGTGCTTAAAATAGTCTATTTAATTGAGCCATGCCACAAGTTTTATTAGCCTTAAGATTTTTTAAATGATCCTTATAGTAACAGGGGCAAGTATTAAAACAAATAAAACATCGTAATTTTTAGTTGTGCCTATTATTATGAGCGTTTATGTCTTTTTGACCGTGGTAGATCAGATGGTTAGCGCCCGCTGTAAATTTTACAGCACGCGAGCAACTCGGGTTCGATCCCCACCGGCACCAATTAAGTTTTTGATTAAAATTTTAAATGTTGATTTACTATGTGCTCAGTGGTGAAGGAAAATATCGTGAAACCTGGATGTCCGAGAAATAAGAAAAAGATATTTGGAAGTCATGTGAAGTCTGCCAACACTCATTGGGACAGTGCGGCGGACAATTCCTTGCCTTGAACCCTCTGAGAAATGAGAGGAGGCTCTTTCATGCATTAAACACAACGACGCTACATAAACTTTCGATTTACACTCCCCACTATGCCTTCATTTTTATCCCATATCCTAATTTACCATTTGAAATTGAACCTCAGGTGATTAACGAAAAACATATATTTTAAGCCTACAATTGGGGCTATCGAACTGTCGTTGTCCTAAATCAAAATTATTAGAAAATAAGGAAATAAAATCGAAATGTTTCATTTGATAAATTTTGGCACGGTACACGAGAATAAAAAATAAATAATAAAAAATATGAATATAAATAAGCATGAAAAGAATTACCGGTATAGATTATAGTAGTTTCTGAGGCGGTCGGTGCTGATGATGTACTCGTCGTGGTAGATCTTGTCGGCGAAGGTGAGCCAGGGATGCGCCAGCGCAGCATCCACGTGCATGCGCTCGCGCCAGTCCAGCACCAGCAGCCGCGAGATGAAGTCGCGGCTCTCGCGACTCATCCGCGACCACCACTCCTCGTCGTGCCACTCCCACTTGCCTTCTTGCACCCTGATCGCGACAATACTCAATTTGTTAAACCTGATTTTTTTAATTAGAATTTGTTATTCGAAGTAACGGTCCACCCGAAGGCACGTGGTTATTGTAGCTAGTGGACGTTTGCAAACAGATTGGCAAGCTAGTGGGCACCAACAAAAAGCTTACTTGTCCCAGCCTATATTGTTATACTTTAGGTCACCAGCAACAACAACCACGTCCTTAATTTTTCTATATTCTTATTATTAATTATCTAAATCCTAGCTGCGTTCCTAAATATAAAAAATACACTTAAATTATATAAAACATATATTCTAAAATTGTGCCGTGGAACAGTGAGTGTCCGCTAAGCAGGATGCAGGTGTCGACGCCTACGTTCCACATGTCTTACAGCAGTTAGAAGACTTGCCTGGTGAGTGTCTCCCTGTCGTGGTGGCCGCGGAAGGGAGAGTGTCCACTGAGCAGGATGTAAGTGATGATGCCCACGCTCCACATGTCCGCGGGGAAGGAGACTCCGTGTCCGCCGGCCAGCTCGGGCGCCACGTACTCCGGCATGCCGTAGTCCAGGGACGCGAGCTTGTTCTGTGAGATGCGGCGCGAGAGACCGAAGTCGCACAGCTTCAACTCGTCGCTGCCCGCGTGCGAGAGCAACAGCTCACCGATCTGAAAGTTATTTATTTATTTATTTATTCTTTATTGCATTCCCTATTACAAAATACAAAGCGCGGACGTAATGCCATGAGACACCTCCACCAGCCAACCCATGGAGTGGTGAAAGTTTGACGTAAGCGTAGCAATATAGGTTAAAATAAAATAAAAAAGATAATTAAACCATACGAATATAAAACATACATTAATATAATAATTACATACATCATCATCATCATCATCATTCTGTCCTTCCAAAGTCCACTGCTGAACATAGGCCTCCCCCAAGGTATGCCACAAAGAACGGTCCTGAGCCACCTGCATCCATCAATTTCCTGCATCTCTTACCAGGCCGTCACTCCAACTAGTGGGGGGACATCCTGCACCGCCTGCCGGTACGAGGCTGCCACTCCAGAACCTTCTTTCCCCATCGGTTATCGGTTCTTCGAGCAATGTGGCCGGCCCATTGCCACTTCAGTTTACTAATCCGTTGGGCTATGTCGGTTACTCTGGTTCTACTGCGGATATCCTCATTCCTAAGTTTATCACGCAGAGAAACTCCAAGCATAGCCCTCTCCATAGCTCGCTGAGCGACTTCGAGCTTCCTTATACGGCCGGCAGTGAAGGACCACGTCTTAGATCCATTGGTCATTACTGGCAACACACACTGGTTGTACAATCTAGTTTTGAGATTTTGAGGTATGCCTGACCAGAAGATGTGTTGCAATCTCCGAACGTTGCCCAGCCGATTGGAATCCGTCAATTGACTTCTCGGTCGAAGTTGGACTGACCTAGTCGGACTACTTGTCCCAGGTAAACGTACTCGTCAACAACTTCGAGCTTAGTGCTCCCAACAACCACCGGCATACGTGTGACATGGACATTACACATAACTTTCGTTTTGTCCATGTTCATCTTAAAAGCTATCCGTTGGGAGACACTATTGAGCTTACTGCTTAGGTCCTCCTAGCGATTCAGCCATAAGAACTATATCATTGGCTAATCTAAAGTCAGTGATGTAATCGCCATTGACGTTAATACCGTATCCTTTCCAGTACAGTAGCGTGAAGAGTTTCATGTATACTACATCACCCTGTCTTACTTCTCTGTCTCACAGTTGTATAGTGTACAAACACTTCAGCACTTCGATATACCGACAGTCAACTTGACACCGATAAAGGAACTGCAGCACCGCTCGAATTTCGCTAGGCTTTCTTGTTCTACGAAGCATTGCGATATGTGTATGTGGTCTATGGTACTAAAGCCTTTTCGGAGACCGGCTTGTTCGGGAGGCTGGAAGTCGTTGAGTCCGCGTGCGAGACAATTCGTAATGAGTTCCGAACATTGAAGTAATATATACTTACGTACTAGAACAGCTATCTCAAACAAGAAATGTGCGCTACTCTGTGTTCGCGCGGTTGTTTTTTTATCATAGAATAAACATAGGTAGAATGACCCGTAGGTAATAGTACCTAGAGTGTATTTAAATTTTATCATTTATTTTGTATATTATATTTGCTTATTTAATATATATATTACATAATATTATATCACAATTACATTTTAATGATATTTTATCTGAATATTTTAAAAGGTATCTACGTCAAATTTTAAAAAAACATACTAAATGTATGTTTAACAAAACTTATAAACATTACATTTACATTACAAATATATTTATTTAAATTAGAATAAGAGTAGTTCATAAATGCTGGGCATGCGAGAATTAAAAATGGACGAATTTTATTCAATTTATTTCACCATGACTTTGATGTGAAAACTTAAAAATAAAATAAAAGAATAATAAGCAGATATAAACATGAAAAATTTTGCCTAATTATAATAACTTATATATGTTTCTACAAATGTGTATAATATATTCGTCCTATACTTAAGTACCCACAGAAATGTCGCATCTGTACATATTAATTTCATAATCTATATTCCACGACACGAGATGGCGTCTTAGGAATAATTTGTTTTATTATAAATCTATAATATTTTATTTATTGATTAAGTATCTTATTAACCGATGAAAAGTAATTCCTTGGTTTTTACTGACATTTCTTGAATTATTTGTGCAATATCTAAGTACACACGAAACACACACACAAAGATTTTTTTTAATCAACACAACACGTGGCGACTCTACAAGTCCTGCGAGTGACTGATTAAAGTGCGGTGTATGCACCGCAGTTGAGTGGAACAGAGTAGCTGGATGCAGTGTCGCCTCTAGTACATAGTACGTAATAGCTAAATGGTTCCGAAAAAAAAAACACGTAGACGCGGCTCGGAAGGGAAATCCGTCTCTAGTTTTTCAAGAGAGCATTGTTGCCTTTCTTGAAGAACAAGACCACCGCTCTTCTGCTCCACGCCTCTGGAGTAGTGCCAGCATGGAGGACTAAATTGAAGAGCTTCTGAAGAACTATAAGAATCGGCTTTTCAACCGCTTTCAAAAACTCCGCTCTTATTCCATCCTCGCCCGGGGACTTGCACTTTTTAAGGTGCTGGAAAGCCATTCTAATCTCCCTCAGACTGACGTCCGGGATATCATTGGAATAATGTGAGAGATGGGTACCTATTTGTGCCATTTGTTGTAGACACTATTGGTCCGTGAGGTACACGTGCGATGAAATTCCTAAAGAAACTATCCGCGACTAATCGTTACTGCTTTTGAAAAGAGGGCTGCTCTCGCTCAAAGACTATGAATAGCCATTCAGAGAGGAAACGCAGCCAGCGTTCTTGGCACGATACCACGGAGAGTAGGACTATGATAATTATATGATGATAAAATTCAGTTTTTATTATTTTTTATTATAGTTTTTTAACATTGGGTGCGTTTGGCAGATAAAAAGCGCTAGCAAGCGCTTGTAAGCAAAATGGCGCTCCTAAGCGGTAAGCGCTGTCAAATCGTAAGTAGCTATTTTCCTCCAGGACACGATGTTAGTTTTAACCTGGGAACCTAACCTAATTTAAATATATGTTTGTAAAGTATTCATATTAAAAACTTACCAATCATGAATTTTTAATAACATGTATATGTTTATTCACGTTATTATATTACTTAAAATTAATATTGCACGAAACAACTTAAAAACTCTACTTCAAAACAAACAAATTAAATAAGCAAAATGGCGGATTGTGTCAGCGCTACTAAAGTAGTATCGTGTCCCGGCCGAAAACTATTTCAGCGCTTGTAAGCGCTTGCTAGCGCTTTTTTCTGCCAAACGTACCCATTGTAGTTTGAATTTCGAAAATAAAGTAGTGAATAACTAATAACTATGTTATTTAAAGTACATATCTTCTTTTATATCTTGCTAGATAGTTCCCGGCGCATTGCTGCCGCAGAAGAAATAATTGTAGAAATATCGTTTTACATTTGGAAGAGTTATATTGTTTAATTAGGAATGCTAATAGAATCATTGAATTTGAATGGCCTATAACTTTCAAATAAATTGTTAGTACCTTTAATTGATTGTGCAGTTATTGTTGTATGTAAGTTGACGTGTGCTTACTATTTCTGCATTGTTGTAATTTTTGGTGTACTTAAATAAATAAATAATAAATTGTCAAAAACACCTTGTGGTTTCGTATGACAAAGGTAAAACGGTCAACCAAAATTTTAATATTATCATGATGACAAACGAGCTAACAACCCATGGTACGTGGCTTCTGCAGACCATCGTCACCTGCAACTATACAAACAATATTACTCCCTTACTTTCCTCTCCTCCGCCTTTTAGTATTTCATAGAAAATGCCGATGACCGATGAGTTTATTATTTTTCATAAACATTATTTGTATTTAGAACCTTAAAATATCTAAAAAAGAGAATATCTGAAGAGGGTTTTGTGTCAATTCTCTGAACAAAGGAACCTCATTTCGAAGTAGTAGTACATTTCTTTTGGTTTAAGAGTGAAAATCCAACTCAAATTTCATTTAGTAGTTACTCGAGGTTATCCAATAATACATTTCTTGAGAAGGGTTAAGCGATATCGTATATTAGCCCGATATGGGTGAAGTGTTTGAGTATAATAGAAATTTTTGTTTAATTTTTATTATCTCAAGAATTTTACATTCACTTATGAGAATTACATATCTACAACTTAATATAAACTTGGTTTAGGCTATTCGTACAAGGTAATAATGCAAATTACTACAAAAACTACCGAAGACATACAAAACTAAATGTAGATGGATTTAAAATTTTGTTTAGCGACAGCAATGGCTCGTCAGACTTCGTGCAAATTCGACGATTCGATTTACACAGATAAGCACTACTGGATGTGACTTGCATAAACTGAGTGTAGTAGTATTAGTTTTGATAGTTAAGAAAAATCTGATTAAATGTCATGTATTAAAAATTATATCTTTATATTAAATATATTGTAATAAGCTGTTGTAATATTTATATTATTTATTATTTCGAAGTAACTTAAATAATTGGTGTTTTAGTGTATAAGCAGATGTTAACTTAACAAATGACATTCAAAATTTAGATAAATGCTATGCCTTGCAATCTCTGAGGGCTAAGATGAAAATCCTTAGTATTCAGAGACAATCTCGACTTTCAACTTTAATTACACAATGTTAAAATGTGTAGAGTAGTACGAACTATAGTGAAATTTTGACATTGTGGACATGAGGTACCCCTAGAGTAATAATATCGTACTTATTGCCTTTTACTTGAAGTTGGTTGCAAGTGTCGATAGTCTGCAGTAGCCATTTACAATCAGATCTTTCGATGGCAATTCTGACAAATAAACTAATTTCCTTTCAAACTCTCACCCTTGTAGCGCTTACCGTGAGTCCGAGATGTGCGACGTTGTTATCGTGCATGTACTTGAGTCCGCGCAGCAACTGCCGTATATAACCCGCTATCTCCCTTTCTGTGTAACCCTGGCTCCTGCAAGCAAGCAACATATTGTAGAATTAGTATGGTAATAACCTACATACATCCCTCTACTGGGCACAAACTGGTTTTGAGCATAGAGATAATGGAATTACATGATTTTTCGAACCAGAATTTATGTTAAATTTACTATAAAAAAGCAGTTACTCAAGCCTTGCAAGATAAGATAAGATAAGATAAGATACTTTATTTGTCAGAATATGGTACATTACTGTTGTTACAAAAGAATTTTGATCCTAAATATTCTGCCGTTTCCGGCGTACAAATATTTTCAGATAGATAATTTTTCGAATAAACTAGAAAACTAAGACTAAGTCTTCTAAGGCTTCTAAGACCGTCGGCAATAGGGTGTACTGCGGTTACGGCTATTGTTGTTATTCACCGTTAAGCTGTACACTTGTAATAAATTGCAGAAGTTGGTCAGTTGTGAGTGCCATCAGTTCCTTTTAGCATAGATTTAAAAATTCATGATATTTTCTTTCAAACCAGAATTTATTAACAGGACAACTGCTTGGTCCTTCGAGCCAGAGTTTTTTCAAAAAACGAACTTACAATCCATTTGATGGTAAGTGCCTATTGCAACTTATAGAAACCTACAACTAACTTCAAATAAAGAAGTCAACGTATACGTTGACACCACTGAAGACTAAGACGTAATGCCACATAGACTGAAATTATACAGGCTCTTTATAACTTTCACAACCAAAAACAGATCACAAGCTTAGTAGCGGAAATAGATTACAGGGTATTACTTATCTAGGCAGAACATATCACTTAACATCAGTTTTAAGTTACATGGTCTTTCGCCACATTTTATTTAAATCTTTAACAAACCTAAGCAGTCGATCGCGGACCAGTTCCCCACCAGCAGCCAGTTCGAGCACCAGCGCAAGGGTGTGCTCGTGCTCGTACGCGTCATACAGGCGAATGAGATGCCTGTCGTTGAGCAGGTTCAGTATGTCCAATTCATTCTTCATGAACGGCTTCAAGGCGGAATGTCCGTGCATTATCTTCGCCGCGTAGTTGCGACCTGGGAAATATGTTGAATGACCTATTAAAACAGTGTCAAAACATTTGTTGTTTGAAATATTAAGAACTTCTTACACATAGTTGAAAAATTACCTCATTTTGTATTATTGTAATCACTTCACAGGGTCACAGGCTCAAGGCCAAAGGGCAAAGTAATTGTAAAAATTTTCCAAACGTTTGATTAAATTTTTTTAAATTTTTTTGTAAAGTATCAGTGCCATAGCTCCTACTCCGTTCACATGTTACACACTATTTTTTTCCAGACGGTAAAAAAGGCCACCGACAAACTAAATGACAGCGTAACAGTCTTTCCCTACTCCAAGCTCCTCTGAGATATGGGAAGAGTACTATACCAAGCAGTGGGATGTATAAGGGCTATAATTTTTCTTTTATTACTTCTACTATATAAAGTTACCAGTAAGTCTTTCAGCTGCGTGGTACACAACGCCCTGGACGCCACGGCCCAGTTCGTCTCCGATGTCATAGAAGTCTCCAAACGGCTTCGTGCTTGGTTTTACTCGCGGTGGATGCTCGCGGATTCTGCAAACAGAGGTAGACTTTGTTACTCAACTAAAGACAAAACTTTAACGTTCTCTAGAAAATGTGGTGGATTTTTTCATCATTCAATTTGTTCACCTTTGTAAAAGGGTTGGGACATTTTGTTACTAAATATTCATTTATTTAAAGACATAATAAAGTCCTTCAGACCGAATTCCGGTTACGGCGTCTCAACGAAGACTAGCCATCTATGCTGGACATGTTGCATCCCATTACATTTTCTTTCAGATAAACGGGAGTAAATAGATAAATTGTTCGGATAAATTCAAGTCGCCAAATTACAGAAACGCACATCGAGACAAAACTGACGCACCATCCACACAATTTGGATGCTTGGTGGTCCACCATCACTGCGCGATTTATTAGAGGTTTTCTTCCTCGCAAGAATTCTTGGTGGAATCATCTACCACCGGCGATTTTTCCGTACTGATACGACTTAGAGACCTTTAAGAAAGGAGCTTACATCTTTTAAATAGGCCGGCAACGCACCTGCAATTTCCCCGGCGTTGCAGTTGTACATGGGCGATGTTCGACGCTTACTATCAGGCAAAAGTGATTTTACGTGGGCGTAACCGCTGGGCTGTAAGCTTCTAAGATATAAAAATCTAGTAAATATATTCGTGGTTTGGGCAGGCACAGACAGAACAAGTCGGTGGAGGGGCGCATATTCATAGTTAGCCTGAGGCTGTTGGAACTCTAAATCGGGCACTGAACGCCAGACATAAAATGCACCGACCGGCAACGTAGAACAATTAAAAAAATAAAAAGAAATAAATGTCAAAGTGGCAAAGAGTGTAATCTGGTGATATAATCGCCAAAACGCCTGCCTAGAGTGATGATTATGGAAAATCCACCACACAAATCAGACCAACATATAATGATAGAACAAGTTCGTACGCGTGCTCACGCACACGTGCACCTAAAACAATGTTGTGGGTTAGAAACTATCTAAAATGCATATGTATGCGTGTTCTTACTAGAGGTAGAGCATTTTTTGGACATAGACTATTGGCTCACCCAAAGATATACAAAATCATACCTTAAAAATATGTACATTTAATAAATTTGACTTTGTAAAGTCAAAGGCACGCCAAAAACGTCAATTTAGTGTTCTGTCTATCTTTCTTTATTGGTCCGATTTTTTTTATAGAATAAGGGTGTCAAACGAACACATAATCCACCTGATGGTAAGTGGATGCTGTGGCCTATATACACCTACATCTTTATTCAATAAGGAATCAAAATACAAATACGTCGTCATCTTTGAGGAATGATTGGAATGTCTCGTTTCCACTAAAATACCCAACACAGCAGTATTAAGGTGCTATTTTACGTCAGTGTTCTGTGAGAGCGTAGCCCTAACCCGGTCGAGCCGACACATTCGTGCTACTACCATAATATAGCTGCGGTGTGGCTCTACTACGTTTGATACCGAGCCCTACAATGTCCAGCAGTAAACTTTTACGGGCTGATGAAGGAAAATAAGAAGAAATAATCAGTGAATAGTCAAGTGGATCAATGTATGGTACGAACCTGGTAGAGTATTCGTGTTCGCTCTCTTCCACATGCAACATGGCGGAGGAGCTGACGGAGCCCGCGACGTTTCGCGCCGAAATTGAATAGAGTCCTTCGTCTTTCAAGATGACGTCGTGTATCACCAAGATTACCGTGTCCGGCTCAATAAATTGCATCTGTAATTCATAAAGTTACAATTTGTATCGAACATAGAGAAAGAAAGAAATCAGAAAAAAAATTAAGTATGTGACCAACACAAAATTCGTAGTACAATTTACAAATAGATAAAAATGCTGTCGTATGATGTAAAAAAGGATCCTGCCTTAGTAATAACCGGACATTGGTGTTAAATAGCACTTAAACTAATAATAAATTTAATTTTTTTTATTTTTTTAATAAGAATATTAACAATGCTATAAGCATTACTAATATTCCCCTTAACCACTATGGTTTTTTGTCTTTCTGAAAATGTGTCGTCTTTAAATTTACGAAATATTAAAGTAATAACAATTATTTTGATAGACCCAGAAATTAATTTGTATATAATGTAAACTATATTATACGTACAACCTAGACGTTGTACGATTAATCTTTTCCTTGCATTTAATTTGCAGTTTTTAAGATGTATTATGCACAGAGTATATCGAAGATATACAATATTAATATAAGTAAATATAGATATTTTTATAACAATTAAAGTCACTTTTTGCTCTAAAAAAGAATGAGTAGAAACGAATGAAAGAACGTACGAATAAAATACTCTACAGTCATAGTTTACATATGCGATATAATAGCGCAAAGACCAAGAGTTTAGCTGCGGCTGAGCAAGTTATGGGTTTGGATATCGCACAGAACAATTTAATGGCCCACAAACAATTTTGGGTCTTCGTTTCATTGCATGTGCAACTTATATATGCACTTTAAACTAGTCTAAAAGAATATGACAGGATATTTTTTAAAAAACAAAAAAAAGAAGAATCGTGCTGCTCACACGTGACTGAAGTGAAACCTTCAAATAAAATGAAATATGAAATACAAATACTTTACGGCAAATGATTTATTTGATATTATAATATAAATTACAAGATCAGCATAAAATATAAGAAAAAATATTTTTATAGTAAATAAATGTAACAATCCTTTTAATATATATATTAGACACATAGATATTATATTTTCTTTCGAGTAAAATTATAATAGCGCCACCTACTTCATTATATAGGTAGTCACTATATCAAACAACTGATTGACACCCAAGGTAGTACGTAAAATAGATACTAGATGGCCTGAATTTATGAAAATGTTGATTGAATTTATAATTTTTTTACTATTTACTGCCGTTGCCACGTGGCTGCCATTACTATATTAAAATCATAGATTATGAAAGGTGAACCATACAGATGGGAAACGCACGAAACTATCTACTACCGGTTTTGATGGTTCTTTTTTTATTAAAATTAGTATTACTTGGACTCATTTATTTTATTACTTATTTTATTTAAACGACATATTTTAATCCGACCATGGTTAAAATATCTAAAGAAGTCTTCGAGATTGTTAATGTACTTTTAAAAGTACGGGACAGCCACTCGCGGCGTTTGCGACTTTTTTCTCGCGAGCATTGATTGAGCTATAATGCTTCCTATCTCATTTTCTCCCACGTTAAATCTTATGAATTTATGTGTCTGTCTCTTTTCACCGTCGCTTTTTTGTTTCATAGACTTTCAAATCACAACCATGCTAAAGAAGTTATCACTTCAAAAGATTGTCGTATTTTATCCAAACTCGGTTTGTTTTTAAGGGAAAATCAAAATAACTGTATTTTTTTCCTAAACTATTTATTAATATAATATACCTAATAAATATAGCCGCATTCGTCCTTTTTGGAGCTTTTTTGAAACTATTCTTGTACATAAACTCCTACGCCTGTCATACAGAGGGGTAGGCAGAGACTATAGACTTCCATTTTGCACAATCCTGACAACAGGCATATTACATATTTATTTATTACAGATTTACAGATTTGCACAATATGGCAACTTACTCACCTTAATTCTACTACTGGGTGCAAGTGGCTGCCAGTCCTTGTACCACTTGATATCAGGGAATGGTACTCCAGTGACCCTGGCCTCGATCCTTGCGGTCCTCCTCTGCAGCGCCACGGTCTCCTCGGGCCTGGTGATGAACCGCGGGTACTCCGCCAACTCCAGACGGACACGTTGCCGAGCTTGTCCGTGCTCGTTCGTGGCCACGGCCTCGTACCAGCCCACGTCACGTTCCAACATCCTGTATAAAGTTAACTAACGTTACAGTATACTGCCACTGCTGCACGTAGGATTGGTTTCGGTGATGTTTATGGAGCAATTGTCACGCGCAAAAATGCGTGTTTGCGGATTAAACCACACATGTCTTCGAAATATTTATATTCCTCTGACATTTAAATTTTCTTACGATGTTTTCTTTTACCACTGAGCACGTGGTAAATTCGCACTTAAAATTCCAACTATACTAATGTTATGGACTTGCTGCCCGCTGTGCAATAAAAAGGGGAAACAGGACACCACCTGTTGCGCTCTCTGTCGCATTTACGGGCCTTCCGGCAGGCCTGCCGCGGACAGTGAGTCTTTAACATTAGTATAACTAACTGGCTGTAGTAGCCACTTTGCATTTTCCATTAGACTGTAAGTTTGTTCAAAAGAAAACATTTCTTTGAGAAAGTTTTTGATGCCAAACGCTTAATATAGTAAAAATTGTACATTTTAATACAAGTATAAAAATTCATTATAATAAATATAATAACCATTTAAAAATTGTGATTTTTATAAATAAAACTAATGGGAAACAATTTGAAATGCTCATAATTCTAAATAAGATACTAATTTATATGGATGAAAACCAAGATCCCTGGTGGTTTACCACTTTACTGTAAGTAGGGAAACATTGTAAGTTTAAAAAAAAATTCTAAGAAACTGATTTGAAGTGTTCCTATCCACATAAAAGTAAGATGCTTTAAATGTATTGGATGTAGAAGATAAGAATTCTAATACGAAATCTAGAAAATGAATGTTATAATAAGTGCGTATATTAAATTGATCTTTTTTTTTATAAAGTATAAGTACAGATGCCCCTTATTTTTCTAACCAATAGACAAAGGGAACAGTAAAGAAATTCTAAAATTTGAAAGTACAACTACAACGAAATATACTTACTTGTTAATAAACAATGTCGCTTGTCCATTGCGGGTGTAGCTCCAATCATATCTGCCTCCGATCTCGATCGGCTCATCATTGAAGAGGTACGTCATCTTCGGCTTAGGGTAACCGTAGACAAACCAGAACAAATTGGCATTGTGGCCTTTGATTCCATACTGGGAGTCGTGTTCCTGTCTAAGGAACTGAGGCGCTTGAGCGTATCCATCGTGGGGAGGTCGCTCGATGTCGAAGTCCTTCGGGAAGTAGGGCGAAGTCTCCGGACGGAAATCGATGCCGGGCTCCAAATAGGGCACGAATTTCGGCGGCTCGGGCTCCAAGCGGGAGCGGTGTGTGATAGCGTAGGGCGAAGGCTCGCTCACTCCGTATTTGTTCTCGACTCGAATGCGGAACTTATAGTCCCTGAAGGGTTCCAGGTTCCGGATGTCGCAGACGCAAGACCTTAGCCCGGTGCGCGCTGTGAACCAATCACCGTCTGGCATCTCGCACATCTCAACCTGTAACAATTTATTGTCCGTGTGAAAAATGTTACCGCTTCCAATATGGTGGTATTTATCATCTTATTTACGCCAGGTGTAAAATACCTAGACCACCGATAAGGAGCAACATCAATTTGCCTGCCAATTTCAACTATATTACTCTACTCTATGACGTCAACTTCGGACAAAGAAGGCTAAAGTTGTTTTTTTTTTGGGAGGGTAGGCGTAAAAAGCAACACATACTTAATATCGGTCTATTTGTTTTTAATTATAACAGTAATAAAACATTTTTTAAGTATAACATTTTTTATAATGTAAGTAATATTATATTAATATTTTTATACAGTATTTTTTTCGCACGACGCATTTTTTTCACCTTCATCCTCTGATAAGTTGAATAGTAATAACAGTTTCTACAGTCTCCCTTCTTTCAACCAAACATTAGATTCGCACTTCTCAGATATAAGTACTGAAAAATTTCAACATTGTCCATGGACATTAATTCCCAGAACATTCCTGCGCATTATCCAGACAAGCTCTCGTCGTTTTATAACAAAAACATACGTACTATTTTGATCTCTCGATCTTGGCTTAAACCTTGTTTGTCCTCCACGTCATATGAATAAAGCTTTCAACTTATAAGGGATGATCGTTCTACTCAAGTTGGTGGAGGTGTCTCCATCTACCTTCGCTCGCACTTACAATTTGCAAATATAAGTATTTCTGCTGAACATTTAATTATCGAATACCAAGCTATTACTTGGTGTGTTTTATAATCCTAGCCTTACAATTTTCTACTTTTCAATGTTTGAAAGCCTCTTAGACTGATATATTCCACTTTATCACCACTCTATTATAATGAGTGATTTTAACACATACCTTCTGAAGAGCGACTCACTCCCTTTTCGATTGAAATCTATACTTCAAGCAGCTAATTTACATATTCTCCCTCTTTCTGCTACTCACTTTTTTCCAAATTATACCCCGTCTCCTCTGTATCTTACTCTTGTTTCTTCCATTGATCACATTGCTAAACATGATCAATGTCCTGCTGATGCATTTTCACCTAAACGTAAATAGAGGATCCTTCTGCTGCATAATTTTGGTTGTGTGGATTTTTTCTCACTCACAAAAGGGTGTATAGTTTTAATTCTTCATGTTTCAGTTAGGCCGGTCCGGCTTAAGCATTTGCCTGCTCCCTTACTCAGGAGCAGCGTAAAAAAATACGGCTAGCTAGATATCAATTTGATAATTCTAATGCTAACAGAGATATATATATATATATATATATATATATATATATATATATATATATATATATATAAAAAAAATCGGAATCACTGCTTGTGCTTGTGTGTGTGAGTACACTGTTTGTGTAGGGATTGATTCCTGCAGAGTATGGAAATTTCTGCTGAGTATGGAGTTGGTAAAGCGCGTTAATATAGTAGCATCATAAATATTGATTTAAACCAGCTTAATCTTATTAAACAAAATATTGATTTAATGATTTCTTATATTTACGCGAATATTGCACATGATTAAAACTACTTTTACCGATTTTATCTTTTTTTTATTTATGATTATATTTATGAGGCTATTGAAATTAAAAAACATCCTAATTTCAATAGAGAAGGAGGCTGGGTACTACCACCTGCTTGGGATCCTATAATCAATAAAATTAAAACTAAACCCAAGCATACCACTGCAAGACCTCAGGACATAGTCAGTTCATTTTGCATAGATCGGATCATAAACAATAATTAAAAAAGCTGAAGGTACTCCGGGTTTAACAATGACATCGGGACGTCAGTCATCTCAGTCCCCCGTGACCATGGGTGCTGGAAAGCGCCCGAAACGTCGGGAATTAAGAATTAAAAATAAAAAGTAAAAAAAAATAAACGCGATAAAATCCGTAAAAGTAGTTTTAATCAAAATATTGATTTGGTTTTGGATTGAAGTAAGTCATATGGTCTTAAAGTAAATCCATCAAATACTAAAGCAATAATAATTGGCAGTCAAAAATTGATTCCACTTATAGATTTTCCTACTCTACCTGCCACTGTATTTGACGGGACATCCGTGCCACATAGTGACACTGTAAAAAAATTTGGTATAACTTTCGACAAATTTTTATCACGGGCTTCACAGGTAAGCGTTATGAGTGGGAGGGTGTTTGCGTCGGTCAGATCTCTCTACAGATTAAGTAATTTCCTACCCATACCAAGCAAAATTACGCTTGCACAATCACTCCCCTTACCGATTCTAGATTATGCTGACACGTGTTATAAAAATTTAAGTGAGGAGCTGCTTAATAAACTTGAGCACATTCGGAACGGTTGTATACGGTTCATATTTGGACTCCGAAAACATGACGATGTTTCCGAAACCACCCAATGACCATTTTGGCCAATTGGCCACCCAATTATTTTCATTTTTAAGCAAATGGTAACTCTCTAATGCCTAAATACACAAATGCTGCTCAATTATAAAATGCTGTTAAGTCTCGTTTCGTTTATCACTTTAAGTCAAAATGACTGTGACACCAAGAGACTTAACAATATTTTAAAATTGAGGAGCATTTGAGTATTTGGCCATAATTGGACTGGACTTAATTACTATTATTCTATTTATTATTTATTTATTCCGTTGGCGCTACAACCCTTTGTGAGTCTTGGCCTCCTCCACAATCTTCCTCCAGTTGTCACGCTGCCTGGCTACCTTCTTCCAGCTGGTAAACTTTCTCATCTTCCTGTGATCTTCTTCCACACAGTCACTCCAACGCTTTTTAGGCCTGCCTCTCGGTGTTTTTTGTTGCGGCGTCCACTTTGTCTCTCTTTTTACGGCTCTAGTGTCCGGCATTCTTTCAAGGTGACCCGCTCACCTCAGTCGCTGCGACTTACAAAACCTGACGATGTTCTCGTGCCCGATAAGTGCGTCCAGTTCATGGTTCATGTGTTGACGATAGATACCATCACACTCTTTTATGGGACCATAAATTTTTCTCAGCACTTTCCTTTCGAACATGGCAAGCTTCAGTTCTTCTCTCTGGCTTAAAGTCCAGGTTTCACAGGCATAAGTCATAGTAGATGGTGAGTTTCGATTTAACACTAAGCAGCTTAGAACCCAGGAGTTTGGCACACGCGTAATAACATTTGTGCCCAGCAACTTCCGTGCCTTAATCTCTTCGTCAGATCTATTTTGGGAGGCAATCGTTGCTCCTAGATACTTGAAGCTGCTCACGCCTTTTATGGTTTGATTGCCAACACTAACGTTTTGCAGCTGTCCAGGTTGTCTAGCTGTTGCAAGGTACTCAGTCTTGGATGCATTTACACGCAGTCCAAAAGTCGCGGCTTCGGTCTTCAGCATTTGACAGTGGTCAATCATCCTGTTTCTTGACCTGCTGGTAACAACAATATCATCGGCATACGCAGCGAGTTGAGTAGTGTTGTAATTAATCAGACCATTGATGTTCAATTTACGCCTCAAGTGCCAAATTGAAGACTATAGACGATAGCGCGTCTCCTTGTTTCACTCCCGAATGGACTTAAGTACTATAAATTTTCTAATAGATTTGTTTGTAAATGGAAGTTACCTGGTAAGTGACGGGGAACCTCGGCCCGTGGGGGATGGAGGGCCGCCAGGAGAGCGTGAGATGGCGGTCGGCCATGCGCGAGATGATGGGCTTGTCGCCAAGCGGCATCGGCACACCCGTCTTCTTCATTTTGTCGAACTCCGAGTACTGCTCCGAGATCGGACGCTTGCTGCTCAGCGGCTCCAGAGCTTCACACAACATTGATAGTTTAGGCGGGTAGGATAAAATATCGTATTTAAAACACGATTTTATTGCTCCAGAATTGATAATTCTTGAAATTGTATATATTCGGAAAATGTTGTTGTTGTATATGTATACATAATTTAGTCATAAATAAAGATATGTAGCTGAGATTTTGGAAGAAATTATAATGCCATTTGCCCCAGTTATGGGAGATACATTTGTTTTTATACATGATAATGGCCCCATACTGCGGTAGAAGTTGTCGAATACCTTCGATACTTTGAAATCAATGCTATGGGGTAGGCGCTCTCACCCGACTTAATCCCATAGATCATGTATGAGATAAGCGTGGAAGACAACTTAAGAAAAAAAATCCTGCCTCCGCTAATTTGAGAGATATTAAAAACGTATTACAGGAAGAATGGAACGCAATCTCCCAAGATTTTATTTATAACTTGAAAAGGAGTACGCCAAGGAGACTGGAAACAGTTCGAAGAACTAGAGGGGCCAACACTAAGTGCTGATTGTAGCCACGTTATAGCCTTTTCTTAGCATTTATGAAAAAAAAATGAAGAAAATGTATGTTAAGTACAAAAATGTCTTTCCTATAAAATTGTTCTTTTTTAATTTAGCTAATCTATGTCATTTGATCGTTTGTTTTTTTGGCGTTTGCAATTTCAAATTGAGAATAATAAGCAAAATCCATATTCATAAACATGGGGTGTGTTCCGATATACACTGTGACCACCGTAAGGTATGACGTCAAAGTGAAGCCCCTTTGTGTAGTCCTTTTTAGTTTGTTATACTAGTTACTGTTTAAAACTGAACCAAGTCCAGTATACTATCATTTCCATTTTTCGATACTGTTTTCAAGTGAAAATATTTATAAATGTAAACGTTTACTGTTCAACAAGAAAAATTATTATTTGAATGTTGTTGCTTTTGAAACTTAAATCCAGAGACATTAATGTCCGAGTTTATTTGAATAATAATAGTAATTAATAATAATAACAATCATTCGTGGAAGCTGTTGAATCTCTATAACACAAAAAAACATAACGCGCTGTTATGTTTTTTGATCACGTAATCAAAGTACTGAAAGCCTACCTAACCTCGGAAGCGCCAGTGAAAAATGGCGGCAATTTATCACGTCATATATTCCCTTAAATTTTTCACCAGTGAGAGCACTGAGTAGTGCTCGCAGTGTATATTGGAACACGGCCTTAATTGTCAAAATTTCCATGATTGTTTTTTTTTTAGACACTTTTTGGCGTTCCTCTTAGTTTGTCCATGAGTATACATTGTTATACTCACTATCGTAAGTAAGCTGTGCCGTACAGGAGTCCTCGCCGTGTTGGTTAAATATCCTGCAGCGGTAAGTGCCCACGTCGCTCTGGTCCACGCCGCTGATGCTGAGTCGCAGCAGTCCGGTCGTCTCCTTGTCCATGCGGATGCGCTCGCAAGGGAACAGCTTCTCGTCATTACGGAACCTGGGTGATAGTGATACAATTCCAAATAAATCAATGGAATGAAAATTCAATAAAAAAACATGTGTTCAAATACCTTCAAAAAAGGATACGGAGATAATAGTATATACGTTTACGTTGTACATATATTATATACGTTACGATAATAATAATATATATATGTTTATCTTTTTCTAGTGTCGCTTTTTTGTTTTATTAAATTTCAAATCAATCAAGAATGAAAATTCAATAAAACACGTGTTCAAATACCTCCAGAATAGGATACGGAGATAATAGGATATACACGTTTACGTTGTACATATACCATATACGTTACGATAAAAGTAAAGTATATGCATTTATCTCTTTCTAGTATCGCTTTTTCGTTTCATCGAATTTCAAATTACAAAGCTTTCAAAGAAGTTTTCACTGAAAATGTCATAGATAGACAGTTGAGCCTATGTAGGAAATGTTTTAAAAAAATGATACCTTTAATAAAAATTAAAAGTCGATTTAAAAGAATAAAATAATTTCAGCATAACAGTTTTAGAAGTCAGTGCTAAGACATAGTGTATATTGCTGAAAGTTATTCTGATGTATTTGTTAGTTGAGTTGGCTGACATAATCCTCCCCTCTTTCGTTCCTTCCCCACACAGGCCTGCCTAGTAGGGGGGAGCTAAATACTGGTGGACGCATCTTTGGTCCTCCATTGAGAAGCGCGCTCCGCCAAGTAGAAAGGGGAGATGGAGGCTATAAGAAGACGCGCGAAGCCATCGTAGTCGCAATGCAATTTTCATCGTGCCCGCATAGCCGTCAAGAGGGAGACCGCTCGCTGGTTCCCCCAGGTAAGTGCCCATCCTTATTATGAGCTGTTTTATTTGTTGTTCCTTTATCCGCAGCAGCTCATCTCCCGTCGTGTCAGCCAACGCCTCAAATTAATTTCAAAGCAAGTATATTGTCCATAGTCCGCCACGTGCCACGTCCGCCATGTTTTGGTTCCTTTTGAACCACACTAATACAGTCTACTCGATCGTTCGCCCGTCATACCTTTGGTTACTTTTCGCGCACCCAGAAGCTATTATGCGGAAACTATTTTATTCCTTTTAGTTACTTGAATTCTGTTCTCTTCTGATCTGAACTGTTCTGTTCTGAATCTACACAGATTCGCAAACATGAGATTTATTAAAGATAATAAAATTCAACTAGCTAAGATCCACGTAATAATATAAAATAATGTATATGTATATATATGTGTGTGTATGTTTATGTATATACGTATGTATATGTGTATCATATTTTTTTAATGCATTAGTTATTTATATGTTATTTTATTGCATGTATTGATATTATATTAGGTATATTTATATTGCACCACCTACATAGTATTCACTGTTTTATTCCTTTACACCTTTGGTTGCCTGGAAGAGATCGCTATGTAGCGATAAGGCCGCCAAATTGTACATGTAATCTGCTCTCTGTTATGTTCTTTGTAAATTTGTTTGTGGTGTACAATAAAGTATATTCATATCATATCATATCAATAATGTGTCTAGTTTCGAGAGCACCTCCAGCCCTCATAATTGCGTGCACTATGCCCGTCATCACTAATACCAATAGGTACTACTACACTAGGAAAGACATACCACCGTTCAAAATACAATGTGTTATGCCTCTAAATGAGGCATCATTAGGTAAAATAGACTACGCAGTGGCCAACCGCTTTGTGATGTTGGGAGTAGTGGTATTGGGATTAGTGGTGAAAGGAATAGTGCACGCAATTGAGGGAGGGCGGGAAGTGCTTTTTGAACTATGGGGAACAATTTGAATTTATTACGCGAATTTTACCTTTTTCTTCATACGTGGTGGAGCCACGTTGCAGCTATGCATTTTTTGTAGCATGAATGGGTTGCCTCGACCGGGGAAGCACCACGGTCTCACAGAATACCAGCGTAAAATAGCAACTTGATACTGCTGTGTTTCGTAAGGTAATGGTATGGTCCGGAGACCCTTTTTTAGCGGAAACGAGGCAGTCGATCTTAGACCTCGGGGGTGACAACGCATCTGCGTTTTGATTGTTAATCGGGGATAAATGTAGAAATTTTTTACAACATTTATAATGTACAACTTTATGTACAACTTTTTTATATAATGTATTTTCACAAAGTAAAGCATGATTTTATTAATTGAAATAAGACCTTCTTAGAGAGGGATCGGCAAGAAAGTCCGAGGTTTTCTATTTTTTTTTAATGGCAGAAGAAGGTGATGTAAATATGCATACCATTCGACATCGGGATCGGGGGAACCGGTGGCGCAGGCGGTGAACTTGGCGGCCATCCCGCGCACCACGTCCGCATCGCCGATACGCTTCAGGAAGGACGGCGGCTCCGCGCGCTGCTGGCGCCCTCTGCGGACAATGTCACCGCTATACCTTCATCTACCGTGTATCTATGTATCTGACTATCTCTTTGGTTTAGGGTCCGTAAGTATGACTGCTGATCGTGTTATTTATTTATTTATTTATGCAAAACTTAAATGTACCACCACACAGTTAAGGAGCACACAGACAGGGACGTTAAAATATAGAAGAGAGGGTGCAAGCTGATTTCATTAGTATACTAAAATGAGCATATGACAATCATTATAATCAAAGTAACGCCTGATTCTATCAACATGTATGCTTATAAAATCGCCATATATGAGAAAACAATTTTCTTATTTTTGAAATCATAGAAAGTTTGCTTACGTAATATTTAAACGCCTCCTTTTGAGAACATATTATTATGAATGTGCGTGTGCGTTTGGATGTGCGTGTACGTGTGCATTTGCGTGTACATATATGCGAGGTTATTCAAATAACCTGACGTTAAAATAAAATAAAAAATAAAAATTTATGAGTTTTATTTGACATCTATTGTACTTTTTCAAATGGGAAGATTATAGCAAGTGTAACGAAAAGTATAACGAATTATTTATAAACAGTGTAGTGGCAGTGTTATAATATTCTCAACCCCATATCGTGAGGTGTCTATCGTATAAGGTGACACAGGAAAATAAACCGCGCAATCGAAAATTAAATATTAATAAAAATTAAAACTATACTTGCCAACCCGCCTGACAAGCGTGTTTACTTTGCTTTGGAAATACCCTATAAGGCAGTAGACTTTTGATAAGCAGTTTGTTATTGGTTTGCAAGACGATGTTGTACAGATATTGTTCCGGTGGGTTGATACGTAGAAAACATGAAAGAGGAAAGAGCGACAAAACATAATAAAGATGCAAAAGTGAGTGGCAGAGTCGGCAAAGGACGCCCTAAACGAAAGTTTATCGATCAAATTGGCGATATATTGAAGATGGGTCAAATTAAAAGTACCCTTAACCGACGAGAATGTATACGTGGATCTGGATGTGAAAGAAGCGAGAGAAGTGTGTCGGGATCGTGCTAAATAGAAGTCCGTAGTCTCTGCCTATCCCTCTGGGTAACAGGAGTGAGAGTTTTTCTATAATAAAAAATACAATTGAACGATTGAAATTGAATTCAATCAAAATTGAAATTGAAATCAATCCATAAAAGTACTAATATTTATACATGCATGCAGGCGTACAAATCGTTTCATTGTATTTTTGATCTTTAAATTATTTATAAACACACACATTAGTCTGTGTAAACAAAAAACTCACATCTTCTCCACCACCTCGAGCGTCGCTTCGCAGGTGGCTTCACCTTCTTTATTCTTCGCAAGACATTTATAGCTTCCCGCGTCTTCAGGCTTGAGGTCCCTCACGTAAAGACAGCACGCTTCACCGTCCCGCTTGATGCCGTACTTGTCGGATGGTGACAGTGGTTGTCCGTTCTTGAACCAAGACACTTCCGGAGTGGGCTTGCCGTGAACGCGCGCGGAGAACTTCGCATCTAATGATGGAAGCTGTGAAAGAAAACCATGCGTTATACTTGGTAGAGTCACGCTGCAGCCATATTATGGTTGTAGCACGTTTGGGTCGCCTTAACTGGGAAAGGACAATGCTTTCATAGAATACCCATGTAAAACAGGAGAATTATACTGCTGTGTTTCGTATATTCTAGCAAGGAGGCATTCCATCTTAGTCCCTCGGTTTGACAACGTGAGGATAGATGTGGATGGACCACACCATCCTCTTACCATCACGTCGACTGTGTGCTGGTTTGTCATCCTTATACTAAATAGCAGATAGCAGGTAGATGCACCAGCGCTGCTCGACGGGTTTTCGTAAAAAAATAAGTCAGCTGATGACAACAGTCTCACCTGCTGCAAGTCGGTGAACTTCTGCGAGAAGGTGGGTGGCTGGTAGACCTTGCGTACGTTAACCTTGGCTTCACTGCTGTCTTCACCCAGGGGGTTAGTCAATTTTACTGAGTAAACTCCTGCGTCTGCTAGCTCCACTGGATTTATTTCCAGCCCAACCTACGAAAAAATTAAAAATTAAATAAAGATTTGAAAACATATATGTGATAAATTGCTTTACGTGGTATAGCCACGTTGCAGTTATCCATCTTAATCCTCAGGGGTGACATTGCATATGGATTTTGATTTTTAACCTAGGATAGATGTAGATATCTACGGGCCACAGCATCCACTTACCATCAGGTGGAATGTGTGCTCATTTATTACCATTTTATAAAAAAAACTCATAGGCCAACAGCTTACAAATGGCAGCATGAATCGTGACGTAGCAACACTTCTGTAGAAAATTCTCAGTAGTAGCCCGGAAGGTGGCGATGTTTCGTGACGTAGCAACATTACTGGAATTTCAGGGATTCTTTGAGTGCCCGGAAGGTGGGGGGTAGCATTACGTAGAAAATTCTCAGTAGTAGCCCGGAAGGTGGCGATGTTTCGTGACGTAGTTTGAAAAGCACATTACTGTAGAAAATTCTGGGAATTCAGTAGTAGCCCGGAAGGTGGCGATGTTTCGTGACGTAGCAACATTACTGTAGAAAATTCTCGGACGGTTTGAGTACAATACTGTAGAAAATTCTCAGTAGTAGCCCGGAAGGTGGCGATGTTTCAACCCCTGCTTCGGAAAGTACGTAAAACAGTTGGTCCTGCGTCGGATTCCGATAAGTCAGATTACTGACTTATCGGATATGAGAGTAACAGAATAGAGAGTGCACCTATGCACTAGCATAGACTCGTGTACTATAATTAATCCTATCCTGCGCAGATTGTACTGGCCGCCTTGACCGAAATTCGGTCTGGAGGATATTACTGTAGAAACATTTACGCTTATGTACTTTCTTGCGAACACACGGCACGTAAATATTTTAATTTCATTTATTCATCACAGCCTGCCTACTGAACATAGGTCTTTTCAATTAATTTTCTCAATGGGGTTTATGCGAATGTTTTTATGTATATAATATTATCTGAATTTAATATTATAGTACTATATAATATACAAAAATAAATTAGGTATTGTTTGAATTAACTGTACAGTTTATTGAAATAAAAATGAAATAAATTTATATTCGTCACCCGCTTGCCATCGCAGGACAGCAGCAGACGCTCGCTGGGCATCAGCGGGCTTCCGTCCTTGGTCCAGAGTACGTCGGGCGCCGGGTTGCCGGCCAGCGCCGCGCTCAGCTGCAACGCCTGCCCTTCATCAGCGGTGGTCTCCCGCAGCCCGTGCACGAAGCGGGGCCTCTCTTCCGGACACGAGTCGTCCGTGCGACCTTATCAACAAAATTATCACATTTAAAAATCTATATATAAGCGAAACACCACCGTCTCCGCAGCACGTAAGCTGAATTGAAGTTCGTTTTTATCAAAAGGCTGTATTCTTTAGCTGTGTAAGCGCTTATAAGTAAACAGTTGACAAAATTATATAGCCTTATGCGTTAGTAGCGCTGTACAGTAGCTGTACAATCATAAAAGAGCCTGTATAACAGCTGTATTATTGCTGTTATTTGGTGTACAAATTACATTACAGATATTGTCTTTTAGGTAACTTTTAAATAAAAATAAAGAAGACCACATTGGGGCACAGTGATCGGAGTCAAACTGTAAATAATAGAATATAGCCTAAAAATAATGATGTGTAATATTCCTAAAATTATGATTTAAATTTTGTTTATATGGATCCTAAACAGCCTAAACTATATTGCGAGGGCCTTATAGTCTTTGTAGCTGTACTATGTATGTTATGAATTTTATCATACAAAAATTGGTTTTTAATCAGTTGTATAATATAATATTTTTTTTTATTACGCTGTTTAGCAGTTTTTTCAACATAACATATAATTCTCTTAGCTATAGGTATAAAAAGATGAAAAACCTTGCCTTGGGAAGTGTTGTATAACTTTTAATTAGATTTTAGATGATCTTCTAACTGCACCAAATCTTTTCCTTTTTTCAATATATTGGTAACAAATTAATTTTATGGCGATATTCTATCACAGCTGTATTAAGCTTTAAGTTGTACTATGGCTGTTATTTATTTTTATATCACCTTCATAGACAGAAGTAATAAAACACCCGTGTAGTAGCGGGTAAGAATACCAACTACCTCATATTTCACTGTGGGTGTCGTAAGAGGCGACAGAGGGAAAAGGTATACAGGCAGGAGATGGGCAGCAGAATCTTTCTGATAATAGCAAAAAGCAATAAATAACAGCGGTTGCCAAAAGACAATGCTCCCAGTCCCCGGCGGCCCCACTATACCTGGCTACGGTGGTGATCATGGTAACGGTGCGGCAGGAGGTCTAAGAATCTCCGGTAAAGTTTCGGTTGCCACCTAAGACGACTCAACCTGACAACATACTACGCACACACCCTTAGAACTAACTAGAAGATCCTGAACCTGGAAGAAGAGATAGACAAGTTGTGCTGAGATATTATAGGATTATCTGAGGTCCGAAGAGAAGGGAGGACACGGTAATCTTCGAATCCGGCAACTTGTTCTATCACCGGACCATCTGCCCCAAGGAGGTGTCGTATTTATCTTCCACAAGTCTCGTTTACAACTTTGTAAAGATTGAGAGTGTGTCGACGAGGGTTGCTTATGCTCAGAATCACCAAATGGTATTCAATAAAGGTCATACAGGTTTACGCACCAACTTCGGCATATCCAAATGACGAGGTTGAGGAAATGTATGAGGATATCTCCAGAGCTATACATTCCTCCAAAACCCACTATACTATGTTAATGGGATACTTCAACGCAAAACTAGGCACAAGAGAGAAATTCGGAATAGAGCAACGGAACCCAATGGGCCAGCAGCTGGTGAACTTTATGGAGAAAGAGGGACTCTTTATGATGAACTCTTTTTTCCAAAAGCGGCCCCACAGGAAGTGGACCTGGTCGAGCCCCGTTGGTTCGACAAAAAATGAGATTGATTTCATTGTGACGACCAGACGACAACTGTTCAGTGATGTCTCAGTGATCGCGAGTTTGAAAACTAGCAGCGATCACCGAATGGTGAGAGGCACACTAAACATAAACGTGAAATTAAAGAGGTCACGTCTAATGAAGTCAACGCTCCGTCCCCCTCGTTAATTATGTTTTTTTTTACGTTATTTATGTTATAATCATGTTTTCGCGAATACTATACACTGCGGCGTCGAGTGAGTCGAGTAACTGGTACGACTAACTTATTTTTGTAAAACTACTTTTTTTATACGTAAATTACATTTTCATAAATGTATTGAGAGGTTATATTAATATATTAATTTCCAAAAATTTTTGTCTGAGCGACTATAGGTTTTAAATCATGGATTGTTCTTACATCTCTACCTGCATATAATTGCTTTAAAATCAAAATAAAAGCAAGCTGGTATCCAAAAATGGAACATTTAAAAGATGTTGTAAAAATCATCAAAATCTGAAGAAAACATGCAAATTGTTAAGTTTTATATATAACTAACAATCTGTCCCGGCTTTGCACGAGTGATATCTGGATTCTACAACAGTGTAACCCACCGCGTCCAAGTACTCGTAAGCATATAACCTTTGCGGAAATGCAAGCAATGTGTTGAAAAAGTTTTACCGCAATCTGATAAACGGTATGGCAGCGCATAAAATGCGAACAAACAAAAATTTATTTCTATATATTAGATTTCAATTTTCTATATGTATGAGCAAATAATTTCATATTAACGTCTATTTGTTTTAGATATTTCAAACTTGGACATATTTTTTTAACATTTAGTAAAATCTTATTCATATTAGTTATGAAAAAATGGTGTAGCGGCGCTGTCGTCGCGCCACTAGCACACCGAAACACACCGAAGTCTAAATCGCGCTATTAACATTCCGAATCATAGACAGTATATATAGAACTTCTCCGAACTATCACTCGGAGTGTTGACCGCTCCCCGGGCAGAACACCTTGCCCGGCGGGAGATCTCCCTTTTTCCTTCTACGGCCACAGTGGCGACCTTGACGTGATCTGAACACGCAATCAACAACCTTCGGAAACTTCAAGAGTCATCGTCATAGAGTACCCCATCCATTCGCTCCCGAGCAGATATCGTCTGCAGTCTTCATATCCTGCAAGCCATCTAGCTTCACAAGGTTCATCATAGCACTGAAATAATAATGCTTCCTGTTCCTTCAAGCTACTCTCTGCGCCATACAGTGTTCGGCACGGCTCTGAGTCTTACTGCTCGCCTCTGCTTCACGGCACTCTCGCAGATTACTTGCCTTCTTCTCGACTCACCGCAGACTACAAGGCAATCTCCTGACACTTGCACATTCGTCGACAACCAGACTGCACTATCGACCTCCGGTCTGAGCAGGGGGTGATGTGGCGGCGCTGTCGTCGCGCCACTAGCACACCGAAACACACCGAAGTCTAAATCGCGCTATTAACATTCTGAATCATAGACAGTATATATAGAACTTCTCCGAACTATTACTCGGAGTGTTGACCGCTCCCCGGGCAGAACACCTTGCCCGGCGGGAGATCTCCCTTTTTCCTTCTACGGCCACAATGGTATCTAATCTATCAATATAACAAAATTATTTTACACAAATTATCTAGTTTAAAAACATGAAATATTTAAATAATTCTGTAAAACGAAAAAATATTAAGAAATGTAAACAATAGTATCACTCACTGGCAACGCTAAGTTCAGCAGAGCAAGAAGTCTCGCCCTTATCATTGGCAGCAATCACACCGTACTGTCCAGCATCCGGCTCCTGGACCTCGGAGATGAGCAGTGCGAACATACCGTCCGGTTGCGTCACTACCCGGATGCGGTTTCCATCCGGAACCACTTCCTGGCCGTTGTGTGTCCTAGAAAAGTGATATAGTGATTTATTTTATATATTTTACTGAAACGAGAAAATATATTTGTATCTCACACATTGCTTCACGATGGATTGCGTACAGAACCAGCCCGAGGCTGGTTTAAGAATAAAGCGCTCCGAATGAATTTAGTGCTATATCAGTCGTTCCTGCATGAAAGATCTCGACAATACTAATAATTTTTATGTTTTCACGAATACTACACACCGCGGAGTCGAGTGAGTCGAGTAACTGATACTACTAACTTGTGTCAGTTCCTAGTGTTTACAGAATGAATACCACTTATTTTTGTAAAACTGCTTTTATTTTTTATGTGCAACATTACATGTACAACATTATCATATATTAGTATGTACAACATTACATTTTCATAAATGTATTGATAATGACTGAGATATATTGAAGCTTCGCGTCTAGTGTGATTCCAAGAATTATGATGGTATCGACAAGACTCAGCACCTCCTCATTCAAAATTACATGATGACTTTATTGCTGAGATCCGTTAGTAGAATATATCCGTTATTATAAAAAGAGAGAGAAGTTAATATAAATGTAGATTTCATAAATATGTCAACAGTTACCATTTTATAAGTGGCGGAGGGTGACCCAGAACTTTGACTTCCAACTTAGCGGGGAACCCTTCAATAACCTTGATGGGCATTAGCTCGGCGATAAACGCGGGCTTACGTTCCTTCTGGGTGACTTCAACCTTGGCCTTGGATTCGACGTCGCCCAATTTATTTGCGACGGTCAACGAGTACAAGCCGGCATCTTCTGGCTTGCAGTTGTCGATGCTAAGGCCGATTACACCACCAGGTTGATTGATAAAGTTAATTGCTTGGGATGGACGAACTGGCAGACCTGAAAAATTTAAATGTAAAGCCTATTTATTCTATGTATATTATGTATAATTATAGGTTGTGAAGCATTCCATTTCAGCCCTCAGAGATATTAACGCATCTATAGTCGTTTTTGTTCGAAGTTGGTTGCAGATTTTCAAGGACTTTCAATTTCTATATCTATAGTACTCTAATGTAAATAAAATAATTTACAAAAAAAAATTGCGACTGGGAGATTAAGTAAGCCGTTTCATTCGCGATTGTATAAACTTAAGTAAATAAATAAAACCTAAATAAATAAATAACACGTGTTATCCAATATTTTCTATACTGTTTCTTTTTTACTTATATAAGCTTATAATAACTGACTTCAACTCCACTTGGTGGTGAGTGATGGTGAAGATAAGATTGCAATCGGACGAAAAGACAGACGCCGGCAGATTATTGCACTCCTTTGCTGTATGCATTGCCATAGTAAAAACGGAATAGTAGGATTAATCCGGACCACCGCGAAACTTAAATATCTACTGTTGCAGGGTTGTCACTGTCGTTTTGTTTAACAGCTAAGTCTCATTGAAATAATACTAATTTTTACGGAATTTATCGCGTATATTTAACTTTTTTACTTTTTTACCCGACGTTTCGAGAGCTTTACAGCACCCATGGTCACGGGAAGGACTGAGATGTTCAACGTCCAGCTGTCATAGTTAACCGCGGTTACCATAGATTAAAATTTAACTTTTGTTCCGATCTACACAGTATGAACTTATGGTATCATGGAGTCTTGCAGTTGTATGCTTGGGTTGGGATTTAATTTTATTTATTATAGGATCCCAAGCAGATGGTAGCACCCAGCCATCTTCTCTATTGAAATTAGGATGTTTTTTGATTTCAATAGCCTCGCGAATCATCCTTGGAAGGAATCGGTGTTCTTTAGCGAGGATTTGTGGTCTATCAAATCTGATGTAGTGACGGGGGCGATCCTGTACATGTTCACAGACTGCAGACTTCCCGGAGCGTCGATTCCTCACATCAGCTATATGTTCTTTGACGCGGGTTTTAATTGATCTTTTAGTTTGTCCTATAGGACTAAAACCCGCGTCAAAGAACATATAGCTGATGTGAAGAATCGACGCTCCGGGAAGTCTGCAGTCTGTGAACATGTACAGGATCGCCCCCGTCACTACATCAGATTTGATAGACCACAAATCCTCGCTAAAGAACACCGATTCCTTCCAAGGATGATTCGCGAGGCTATTGAAATCAAAAAACATCCTAATTTCAATAGAGAAGATGGCTGGGTGCTACCATCTGCTTGGGATCCTATAATAAATAAAATTAAATCCCAACCCAAGCATACAACTGCAAGACTCCATGATACCATAAGTTCATACTGTGTAGATCGGAACAAAAGTTAAATTTTAATCTATGGTAACCGCGGTTAACTATGACAGCTGGACGTTGAACATCTCAGTCCTTCCCGTGACCATGGGTGCTGTAAAGCTCTCGAAACGTCGGGTAAAAAAGTTAAATATACGCGATAAATTCCGTAAAAATTAGTATTATTTCAATGTGTAGTGTTCGCGTAAATATAAGAAATCATTAGCTAAGTCTCATTTAGTTTTATAAGTAGTTTTGATATTTACAAACATAAGACATACGGATACGTAGCTATGCATCATATTTGTTAATCATTTCTTTGGTGTTCTCTCAAATAATCAATGTCTAATAAAAAAAAAAAAAAACTCCAGCTTTACATTACAACAAATGCCAAATAACTTAAATACAAGTACATTAACACTGAGCATATGCACTCAACTCATTTAATGTTTAATATTAATTTGATCTTATGTGATACGATAATTAATGTACTTATGAGGTATTTATCTATGTATAGATATAGTAATATAAAGCTAATTTACTTAAACAAACGTATATGTTAATTTATTTTACAAATAGTGAAAATAAAATGAAAAAAGACTGCTAGCAAAATTATATTAAAAGTGATCAAAGTTTTAAACACTGGTGATTGCGGGGACAGTGCGGTGGCCGTTCCCGACTCGGCCCGATCTTCCCAACTTAGCAAGTTTCGTTGTGTGCGTGCTGTAGCTCGTGCGTACGAGTCCGTATTGTCACGTGCCAGGCACGCACGCATATCACTTTCTGAATTAGCAGGTGTCGTTGTGTGCGTGCTGTAGCTCGTGTGTACGAGTTCGTACTGTCACGTGCCAGGCACGCACACATATGACTTTCTGACTTAGCAGGTGTCGTTGTGTGGCGTGCTGTAGCTCGTGCGTACGAGTCCGTATTGTCACGTGCCAGGCACGCACGCATAAAACTTTCTGACTTAGCAAGTGCCGTTGTGTGCGTGCTGTGGCTCGTGCGTACGAGTTCGTACTGTCACGTGCCAGGTACGCACACATATCACTTTCTGACTTAGCAGGTGTCGCTGTGTGCGTGCTGTAGCTCGTGCGTACGAGTCCGTATTGTCACGTGCCAGGAACGCACGCATAAAACTTTTTGACCTTAGCAAGTACCGTTGTGTGCGTGCTGTGGTTCGTGTGTACGAGTTCATACTGTCGCGTGCCAGGCACGCACACATATTACTTTCTGACTTAGCAAGTGTCGTTGTGTACGTGCTGTGGTTCGTGCGTACGAGTCCCTACTGTCACGCACACATATTATCGGCGTTCGGTAGATTTCTTAGAATATTTTTCAACATTTAGCTGTTACTAAACCAGACAAAACTAACGGTACAGAAAATTTGTCTCATCACATATCTTATAAGGTAGGTAAGTCATGTTACAATTCATAAAATTTAATAAACTCGTCGACATTTAAATAATAGTTGAACGTTAATCCCTAATTTTTGCTTCTATAATGAGGAATTAGGAATTCCATACTTACCATCTTTGAACCACTTGACCTCAGGAGCAGGGAATGCCATCACACGAGCCTGTAATTTGAGCGGCTGACCAACTACAGTCTTAACATCCTCCAACGGTTCACTGAATGAGGGCTTGCGGGGCGTTGCTGTGTACATAAAACATCAATCAAATTTTTAAAAATCGTCATAATAAATACGTAGGATAAAGATTTCTCATGTAATTGAAATACAGTCAATATTCATTTAATTTAAGTTAAAATATTTATTGAATAAAATAATAAATAAATATGGCAGAGGTTATTAATAAAAAGAGTAGGTAAGAAATAGTTAAATAAAGACAAAATACAGTTTCTTTATCTAGCGAATATTACACTTTTTTAAGATGCATTACATTAATATTTCATGTCAATTTAAGTATTACATCAGGTGTTTTTCCTATTAATACAAAAAGAAAATCTAACTGCAATATTTTAAACTAATTCAATACTTCAGTTGCAAGCATTGGAAGCTAAGAGTCGCGTTAATTAAGCCGAAAGGCAAACTTACGGTTGACAGCAACAGCGCACATTGCAGAATTTTCGCCGTTAGGGTTGCTGATCACTAGTTTGTAAGCACCGCAATCGGCGGGGGTGACGTGTTCAATGGACAACTTCACAGTACCATCGGGCAGGGAGGTTTGTTTGACACGTGTATCTTCTGGTGGAAGAGGTGCCCCGTCCTTAAACCTGAGACAAATTTAAAAACTATTAAATATAAAGCCGTAGTTAGCTAGTAATCTTAAAATTCTTTTATCGGTATATATAATGTAAAAAATCAATATTAGAAATACATCATGAAATTTTGATTGTGAGTTTTTCAACTTTTTCTCAAAGTGTTACCTCACGCACGAGTTATAACGTGCTAATCAATCGATGATACTCTAGCGTCCATATGAAGGCTAAAATGCAAGAAAATCTATCCAAAAATGCCGAACCAAAATCCCAAAGACTGGTAATGGGAAGCAACATCACCAGTGCTCAGTAACGGCTCTACGTTCACCTTCTCATCTTCATCTTTTCAGTGGATCAGTTTGAAACTATCAGTTTAAACCTTCTCAAGTCTTTTTCAGTTTATAGAATTTTTGTATATAAGACCATCTATGAAGGACGCCTATGCTTAGTAGTCGACTTGTGATGGACTGTAATGATGATAGTAATGATGATGAGGATGATTTTATCATATGTTATAGTAATTTTGACATGAAATCGGATTTTTTCGTTTTATTCTGCTTCTGGTTGGAATAATCTCGAACTGTGGACCTGTGAATATTGGCGGCGAATGCTTTAAATGTTTCGAACAGAATAATACGAGAATGTAAAAAATGCAGGTAGTAATTACCATTTCGCGGTTGGTATGGGGCTGCCATCTAGCTTCGCCTTCAGCTCCAAAGGCTCGCCCTCATCCACGTCCTTTTGCCGCTCCAGCTTGTGAGCGAAACCGGGTGATGTTTGTGCCAGGGAGATCTGCGCTTCGCATTCTGCTTCACCAGATAAATTGACAGCGCGAACTTTGTACTGAAATTGGAATGGATATAACTAATTTCTGGTTGTAATATTGTTTTGGCTGTATGTAGAGGAAAAGAGGAGATTTTGCGATGGCCAAGGTGCTTAGTCTAAGAAGCGGAAAACGCTCCGAGTATTTTCAATATAATCCAACATCGAGTATAATTTAATGGCGTGATTAAAGATTTAGTTGTGGTTCTAACTATTGTGGATTGTGGTGCAACGACAGGCACCACTACATTGCGGTGTCAAATGAGCTAACAGTTAACCTAAGAGCTTGTGAGGCCTAAAAGGCATAGAACCCCAAGGACTACAAAGAAATCCATATCTTCCCGTAGATGTCGGAAGAGGTGACTGAGGGATATGGAACAGGAGATAGGCACAACATCTTGCTGTTAAAAGCTACAAATTAATAAAAACTATGGTATTCTATGATAGCGTGGCCTTTTCTCGATCAAGCCGATCCATTCGCGCTGCAATCATAATATAGCTGCAGCGTGGCTCTAACACGTAGATCTCATAACATAGATTATATACCTAAAGCATATTTTACCTTTCCAGCATCAGTCGAATTAAAGTGCTTGATCTCAAGCTCGCTATCGACTTGCCCTCCAATTTCAGTGGTGATGGTGTGTCGCTCGTCGTTCTTCACTTCCTTGTCGTTCACGTACCAGTGCACTTCGGGTTTTGGTACGCCATCGCAGCGCACTTTCAATGTGCAGTCGTCGTAGTCCTTCACCGTCTCCTTTTGTAGGGGCTTCGTGAATTTCGGCTTGTCAGCTACAAATTTTGTTTATTAGATTAGATGAATAATACGTACTGGTGGACGTCCAGTGCTTGAAATTCGACCGTAACGCATTACGATTTTAAGTTTGTGTATTAAGCAAGTTGCATTTCACTTTGAACTGCACGTTATAATGCAAATATCTCACATACAAAATATAAAATAAACGCTTTTTGTCTTGATATACACTCCACGGACTACTGAAAAAAGAACATTTGCAATCACAAAAAATTGTGTAGTAATTGTTTGTTGGAAACCTCTGTGCGACTGTATGACCACAGACTATAACGAAGTGACAGTAGTATAATAGTTAAGGATGCGGACTGCAAACTCGGAAAGTCGGGAGTTTCGAATCCGGTATTCGACTACTGTAGTGAACTATTGCCAACAAAATAATTTTTAATTTACTTGGAGTAGCTAACAGGAGTATAAGCAATGTTAAAAGCGTTATAAATATTATTTTTTAACTGATAAAAGATATTTTGGATTAACTTCTCTTGGCGGATTTACCCATGAGGAATAAAAATATGTTTATATTCATTTGTAACTTCTATTTTGCTGGGGTAAAAACTATTACGTGCGCTAATATAGGTTCTAGGACATGGTGTCTCATATCTTTAGCCATTCATGCGTGATTGATACATATATTTATTCATATATAGTAACAAACATACATATATTTTTCCAAATCTCACATGCATAATATGATACATAATATAACATATATAATTATACATAATAAATATGGATTTCTTTCGATTCTTTATGGGTTATGTTTGGAGAAAAAAAAATTCGCGTTTATCTTTTATTATTTTACAATTCATATATTCCTTATCTACACTTTTATGATCATCATCAGACTAAAAACTTTTTTACTTCTTCGATTTGGTAAGATTTTTCTATAATCACCGCGCTTGACATTAGCCATAACAATAAAAAAATCCGCACTTGCCACTGCTTAGGTTTTGATTTGACTATAGTAGACTTTTATGATTTTCCCAAAAAAGGCATCCCCAAGATATTTCTCCTGCATAGTGGAGGGATCTTACATATATAAGTAATATGTAATAAGTAATAAGTATATTCAAAACATTCAGACCCGAAACAATAATTATATAGACACTAATTTGATAATGATGATTATGAAAGATGGCTTATTAAAAAACAGTCCCTGGATCTATGTGGCTTTGATACCCCCTCAAATTAGAAAACTTTTTTGTATTTTCGCAACTATAATTTATTAATTGTTTTATTAATATTTATATTTTTATTTATTAATTATTGATCGTGTGTTTCATCAATTGCCTAAGACCCTGTATGCATTATGCGCAAAGGCTGTGGCAGAATAGTAGAAGTAACGGGTTTCCCGTTACAACTGAGTCGCAGACCGTTTTGTCACAACTAATTATTAAGCTGTCTATTTTTTTGTGGCAAATTAAATCTTGAGACTAGAGAGAGAATTAAATCTCTAGACCCGCACTTACTAAAACCCCATGGTATTCTACCTCCGCCGCAAATTGACAAGCCCACGGAAACGCTTTCATGGACACCCGCGGCCCATGGCAGCCCCTTCTTAGTTGCTGACTTCTCCCCCCCCCCCAGTTTTTCTTCTCAGATAAGGTGCACTAGAAACACAAGGCACACTGCCCTTCACGGCCTCGACTCCACCTGTACTACGGACTCCCCAAGCCCGATATTTGAATGGAGCCAGGAAAAAACGAGCACTTGGAAGCATCAAGTGGTGCAGTCTCACCAAAGTCGCGAAGGTTAGTTGAGTGGCATCGCATCGCCAATCGCCGTACCAACACTCCTCTTCAATAACTTTATATATTTTAATATATTACATATTTTTTATTTTTATATATTATAAATATATAAAAAATAAAAAATATATAGGATATAAATAATAATATATTATATATTTTTATATATTATAACTTTTTATTTATTTATTCATTTATTATTTAGTGTTCAATTTGTAGCGCCGCAACCAATTATTTAGGCCGTTTATACAGAGACAAACTTGATTTTAAATTAAACTTAAGGTTTTCTCTAAATACCCATCTTAGTTACTTCGCTATTAGGCCGTTAAATAAAACTCTAAATGTCGAGTGAGATTTGTACATATTATATACTCTGTAGGATAAAATGGAGCTATTAATTCTCTTACGTTGCCACAAAATGACTAATTCATTATTTGATTAAACAATACTAATTAACTTAACTAAGCAATAAAAATACTTACTATGCACAGTGAGTTTAGCTTGTTGTGAAGCTTCACCAAGCTCATTCTTGGCGGTAACAGAGTAAACTCCCGCATCTTCTACAGTCACTTTCTTGACCACCAGTTTGTGAGTCTCCGAAGCCTTATCTTCTTCTATGTCGAATCGAGACGATGGCTTTATAACATAGCCATCCTTGCTCCTAAATAAATTAAAAAGGGCCAATATAAATAGCAATTGGATATATAATAAAGATGGACCAAATTAAGAGTATATAATTAATTCGTATACTATCTGCATTCTTTAATTATAATGGATTTCTTATCCTGTAAGGCAGGACACGGCAGTGCACTACTTCGCGACAGCAATAAGCATAAAGGTACCAACCCAGGTGATTTACACTCATTTATAGCCCATTATAAGCCCTCTGCTGAAAAAAGTTAAAGCCACCAAACGCGGTCCTTAGCCGCCTGCATCCATCTTCATCCCGTATGGACAACAAAAAAGCAATAAAAATCCTTTAGTTCACCTGGTGGTAAGTACCGAGCTATTGCAGTCTATGGACACAAGCAGCCAACTTGAAATTAAGGACTAACTGTGAGGACTAAGATGGAATGCATCACAGCTGACTCTCTTCACCCTTCAGAATGGAACACAACAGTACAAGCACTTGAAAGAATTAGGCGTAACTTTGCGGAAATCCATTATAATAAAGATATTGATTAATTTGCAACCTTCCGCTAACTAAATACAATAATGAGTGTTACCTGGATTGAAAAGCACCTCCAGCCCTCCCTCAATTGCATGCACTAACTGCGTCACCACTAGTCCCAGCACCACTACTCCTAACACCACCATTCCAGGAAAAACACACCATCGAAGATAATACGACACGTGTTTTGCCCAATAGTGGTGTTGGAAGTAGTGGTGCCGGGAGTAGTGGTGTTGGGAGTAGTCATTGTATTTAGTTAGCGGAAGGTTGCAAATTCAATTCTTTAGTACAAGCACTGTTATTTAGCAACCGTAATAGATATGACGGTGTCACCTAACCAGACCGACTCTTATATAAAATATGAGTCCAACCATTTATTAGATTTTACACAATATATTACAATAACCATTACAACTTACCACTGGACCTCAGCAATGGGGTTGGCCTGTATCTTAGCAATAAACGTGGTCTCCTCATAGGGCATCGCGTTAACGTCCTTCAACCCTTCGATCTCGGGTCGCAGGAGGATGTCCAAGCGCGCCGAACTCTCCCCAACTCCGTATTTATTTTTCGCTTGAATCGTGTACACGCCCGTATCCGCGTGGCGACCTGTGAGTGACGTAATGCCATTAATAGACCGAAATCCCAGAATCGTATCGAGTTTGACTAAACTTAAGGTTTACGTAATAAAATCAATGAATTATAACATACAATAAAACCCATCCATTACAGACTATAAAAGTCCACTGCTAAACATAGGCTGTCCCCATAGATTATCTTATAGACGAATTTTGCCATAGTTGCCAACGCTTGGCCTGCGGGTTAGCACCCCAGGTTATTTAAAATTTTGTGTTGTAATCGGGAATATGCTAACACCCACCTCCTGTTTCAGTTTCACTTTGTCGCCTCTGTCGACACCCAAGGGACGATATGAGGTAGTGGACATTCTTAAACTTGGAAGCACAGTCCACCTGATGGATAGTGGATGCTGTGGCCCACCACCACCTACCATCGATTAACAATCAAAATGCAGATGGCCACTACCGAAGACTAAGATGGAATGCCTCGTTTCCAGTAATAATGATCCCCGGTTCTCTACATTAACCATACGAAATACAGCAGCATTCGTTTCTCTTTATTATAAAACATGTACGTAACGCAACGATCTCAAAATGGCGGTGTTCCTCCCCCACCGCGCACGATGCGTCACAGTCCTCACTCAACTTAACGAGTTCTTTGATCTTTTACCTATCGATTGCTATACGAGTAATTAAAATCGGATGTAGATGATAGATGTAGCTGCAACACCAACTGTATCCCTCGACTTTGTTATCATCAGGTTTCTGAATTGCCTAACATTATGGAAGCAAATTTAAATACGTATTAACGCAAAAGAATTGGTTACCGGTAGGAATGTGCAGAGTGAAGGTGCACTGCTTTAGTCCGTGATCGATATCCTCGGTATCAGCCTGCATGAGGAGTGTGGCATCTGGAGTGAGCTCGTTGCCGTTGAGCAGCCAGGCCACGTGCGGCAGCGGGTCCGCCGTGCACACCGCCTTCAGGGTCACTGGTTCTCTCTGCATCACACGCTGGGCTTCCAGGGGTACCTTGAAGATCGGCTTGCGGAGCTCACTTTCCGCTGGAGATATCAAATGTTGTACAGATATTAAATAACACGAACATTCATTAAATTAACTGTGATGTTGTAGTGTGTGGTTTAAGCACTAGGTACTTATGTATGTTTTTTTTAGAATAAAGGTGAAAAACGTCCACATAGACCTGAGGTAAGTGGATAGACATCTACATCTATTCTTGGTTTAAAAACTAAATGCAGATAAGTTGTTAGCTCTGAGGACATAGATGGAATGCCTGGTTTTCAGTAAAAGGTGTCTCCGGTATCCCACACTTACCATACAGAACACAGAAGCATTAAGCTGCTAGTTTACGCTGATATTCTGTGAGAACGTGATTCTCTCAGGATGATTGGCGGTCCACTACTGTGCGACTTACAAGAAATTTTCTTCTTCGCTTCGCTTCGCATCCTTGTGGAATCAACTATCACCAGCGATTTTTCCGTACCAATATGACTTAGGGACCGTCAATAAAACTGCCTACTCTTACTTAAAAGGCCGACAACGCATCTGCGATTCCCCTGGATGTGCAGTCGTTCATGGGCGGCGGTAGTCACTTACCATCAGGTGATCCGCATGTTCGTTTGCCTCCTCTCATATGAAAAAAAAAAACAACACATTCGTGCTACAACCATAATAAAGCAAAACGGATTTACCGCATGGAAAATGTGTACATGTTAAAAATATTACAGTCGCAATACTCGTAGAGCCAGTAATAAAGGTTACTCCGAAACATACGTTTCATTTTGTTTACCTCTCAATCCCACACACGAATACCTTATATGGCGACCCTACCAGAATTCAAACCTAAAACCTTCCGATTCACAGTCTAAATGTCACTTTTTATATAGAAGTAAGAATGAAAAACACATTCCATCTGATAGTAAGTGGATAATTGTAGTAACCTACGCCTCCATTGTATGGTGTAATAAAGCCAACCCAAAGACGACTGTAGATACGTTAAATAACCTCCAAAGGACTGCCTGTTTGATGGCAACTGGAGCGGTACGAACCTAACCTGGAGCAATTCTTAATGATCTTGCACAGAAGGAGACGATGCCTAGTTTGTATAGGATCAACGCTCAGGGCGGTTTAAGCTTGCTTCCCTGACTGACAGACTGAGATCTCTCCTCATCTGAATTTTTTTTATTTTAATAGGGTGACAAACGAGCACACAGTCCACCTGATGGTAAGTGGTTGCTGTGGCCCATAGACATCTACATCTGTCCTCGATTACAAATCAAAATGTAGATGCGTTGTCACCCGTGAGGACTAAAATGGAATGCCTCGTTTCCAGTAAAAAAGGTCTCCGGTTCTCTACACTCACCATACGAAATACAGCAGCATTAAGCTACTAGTTGACGCTGCTATTCTGTGAGAGCGTGGTCCTTCCCCTGTCGAGCCGACCCATTCGTGCTACAACTACCCTACTAATATAACTGCAGCGTGGCTCTACCACGTATAAATGAATGAAGAAAACACAGAATTTAGGCTTGATCTCAGATATCACGAATCATATGGAGGAAATACCCCCTTAAAAGTAGTTGAATGGATAGTCTATGTCGTTTGTCCTGCGGATTTTACAAATCTACTGGAACAGAATCGTAACCGAGGTATCGTCACGTACGTGCATTTATATGAGCTATTTAGTGCACCAATTCTACCGGTGGGTCACGCTGGCAGAATTGGTGGACTGCCGGTAGTAAGACTTCGTTAGTTGGGGGGGGGGAGCTTATTGTAATTCAAGGTGTGATACTATATTTGAATGTGTCTGTATGTTTGTGTTAGTGGATAGGGTTAAATGCCCGGAAGAGAGGGGTTAGTCGGGATCAACTTATTCCGAGTAATTTCGTCATTCGGATCAAAAAGAATGTTTTTGTCCGTCTCCAGGGAGAGGGGGTCCCCCTCTGGGGAGTACGTACCCACCTCTACCACCACGGAGCAAAACCAAAGGATTTGGGTATTCAAAATTCTTTAAGATACGACTAAATTGTAAGCATTTGGAAGAGATATATACAGATATATAAAGCTGCCGAATTCATAGAAGAGAATCTTCTGTGAGATCGGCAGCTTTATAAGGTTTACCGTTTACTAATAGGTCAAAAATGGCCTTGACGTAAGATTTGGAATTTATGAAAAACGACCTATATTGACCCGTGAAAAAATATCTGTAGCCAACCAGCTTGCCAAGCGTGGCAACTATGGCAAATATCCACCTATGACGCAATCTATGGGGGAGGCCTATGTTCAGCTGTGGACTTTAATAGGCTGCAACGATAACGGACCTATATTGAAACTTATTTTTCAGATGGGTTCCGTGTCATGCGGGTATTGTTAGCAATGAACAAGCCGGCAAGCCGATAAACTCGCACAAGTGGAGTCAAAAAGTACACAACTTGGACCCGAGCCATTTTGTGGGATCTCAAAAAGCCTGGCACAACGGACCCTTGAAACTCTTTACCACAAAAAACACTTAAGAGCTCGTCTGGCTTGATCCAGGCATATGATCGTAAATTAGCTTCAGAAGCCCTGAGATTAAGTAAGAATTTATTGCCTATTTTGGCAAGAGATCTAACTATGTGATATGTATGTATGTGAATTAAGAATGAAGGAGAGTTAATTGAGAGTGTATGAGTTCGTATATTTGGGATGTGTTTTCAGCAGGGATGGGAGATATGATAAGGATATTGAACGACGAGTGAATGCAGGAAATAAAGTAAATGGGGCTCTACACTCTATTGTGAAAAGTCAGAATGTGTCAAAAAAGGCACGTATGGCAATTCACAGTGCTGTATTAGTCCCTACTTTAACGTATGGTAGTGAAAGTTGGGTGTGGCAGAAGAAGCACGAGAGTAGAATAAATGCAGTAGAAATGCGGTCGCTAAGGAGTATGTTAGGGCTGAACCTGAGTGACAGGGTGAGAAACTGAGTGATAAAAGAAGAGTGTGGTTTGCAAGATGATGCGGTGACCAGGATTAAGAAAGGAATGCTTCGGTGGTTTGGTCATGTAGAAAGAATGAATGCGGAAAGACTGACAAAGCAAATATATGTTGCAGAAGTGAATGGAAGAGTCGGAAAGGGACGTCCTAGGCGGAAGTTTGTCGACCAAATTGGCGATATACTAAAAATGGGCCAAATTAAGAATACCCTTAACCGACGAGCATGTATGCGTAGGTATATGGATGTGGAAGAGGCGAGAAAGGTATGTCAGGATCGTGCTAAATGGAAGTCTGTAGTCTCTGCCTACCCCTCTGGGTGACAGGCGTGAGTGTTTATGTATGTAGATCTAACTGTTAAAAAATTAATCAATTATATACAACTGCATCAATTAATAACAGTCCGTTGCACTTGGGCTTGATCTTTCGTGAGAAGGATTCGTCTTCATTGTCACATTTGGGAGACGGAATTGTGGTCACATTGTCAGATGTTTCACTTTTGAAGTTGTCCATTTAGGTACTAATATATAAAAACGACAACGACTGTCACCTTTTACCACACTCACAACCCAAACGCGCGGCAAAATTAACTATATACTTACGTTTTACGGTGACTTCTGCCTGAAGAACATCTTTTCCGAGATTGTTACTGATTTCACATTGCCACTTGCCAGCGTCTCCCATTTCCGCCTTATCAATCTCCAGTTTGTATAAATCGCCTTCATTAATCAAGTGGACCCTGGCGTCAGGCTTGACTTCCTTGCCATCGTGGAGCCAGCGAACTGTGGGCTTCGGTGAACCACAGGCTTCAACCGTAAATACCAAAGGTAGAGATTCGAACACATTGCTGTCTTTCATGCTGCTCTCTTTGAGTTTAGGTGGTGCTGAAACACGAAAGTAATTTTTGGTAATTTTAATATAAATCATTTGCAAAGTTTACCCAGTAGAATTAATTTGAAAAGCCCCATAGATTATAATTTGTTTGTCGTAAAATCATTTCTTCATTCATTCATCACAATTGCTGAATGTCTTCAGAAAGGCCTTTGGATTTTTCCTGTAGATTGCTTGATACTGGTACAGTTGCCATAGTTGCCACGCTGGGCACGCGGGTAGCTATTTAATTTTCTATTATTTTGAGTAATCAGAAAGATGCTGCTGCCAATTTCCTATTTAATTTTCCTCTGTCGCCTCTTACAACATGGTGTTTTGTATTTTATTCCGCCGCCTCTACACGGCGTAATATATTTAATAGTTTTCAAAAATTGCTTGCCGCAAATTATTTAATGTATAGTTAATGAAAATGTAAGCTTACATGACAATAGAAAAGGAATATAACACTGTTTTAAAATATTTGTATAACAATGTTTTAAAATATACCTACCTACACACAAAGACCGGAAAAGCAACCTGTAGAAAGACCTAAATACCATAAGTATATACAAGGAGAAATAAAATGGAACTTTTAAAATATTTACAAATTCATATTTTTAATACTTACACTGATAAAATTTATGTTTCCAAAAGCCGATATGTATTACAATAGAATTACGTTTGCATTTGCATATTTACAGCAGTTATTTTTGAAATAATGCGACAGTACTCACCAGTTTGTGTTGTAAAGTGACAGATATAGGTGTATCGTGTCGTATTGCAGTGTGTGGGTACGTACCAGTCATGTTGATATTAAGTTATACATTCACTAAATCTAACGTTCAGGAACACCATGCAAACATTTAACATAAACTTAAAATAAAAGAAATTACCTTTGATAAGTCGAGGGATACAGATTAACATCTCCTTCGTAACGGGATCCAATTATTAGTATGCCAGAAGGAAATGTTATTACGCATGCGCGCTAAAACAAACATACAGTAGAACATTAGTAAATCGTAATGGGCTGAATGCTTAGGAAATACGTGTATTTGATCTGATAATTTCCCTTAATTCCTAATAATTTAACTGTCAATAATTGCATCGATAAAAATGCATTAAGTCAAACAGAAAGTATCAGATCATAGTTAGAAAACGGTAGCAGCAATATTTTTGTAATTTGAATTTAAAAGCAACATTGATAAAGTTGTTATTCCCCTGACAAAAACATTCGTAGCGTTATATTATTAATTATATCAGCCTTCCAGTATTCCCTTTTCAATAATATTTTATGTGTGAGAAATTTACCTTTCGCATCTTCTTGATTTAAGATATCGTCTAATATGCTTCTCTGTCTTTGACTACGTCTTAACAGCGCTTCCATTTCCCCATCTTCATCCTCTTCCACAATAAACAGTTTAGCACCGTGCTTCGTTTTCCTCTCTACAGTTGTCTCAGCTATGTCCTTTGTAACATTGTCAAGATTTTCCACATGCCCGATAACTAGTTCCTCAATAAGGCGGTTTTTAACTTCATCAAGTTTGTTTCCCACACTCTTAATATCTGTTTCATCAAATTCTTTAGAAATGTGTATAAGTTTCTCTGTAATATCGTTTTCGAAAATTTTTTCGCGTTTTTCTTTTAATATAATTGACTCTTCTTCACCATCGTTAGTAAAATAGTCTTCTGTGAATGAAGATTGACGAACGTACGAATCTTTGCTGAAGACTTTGTGAGTTTCATCTATTTCAAAAATTGATTTTGACAAGTCTTCTATTGATATTTCTCTGGATAGTGGCTCATTTTGCCAGCTGTTTTCATCTTCAGATACGGAATGTATGGAGATAGTTCTATTAGCGGTACGTTTTCCATATTTTATGCTATCAGCATCTGAGTCAGTCTGTGGTTCTTCAATAATACCATAAGTGCCCCTTCTTACATGATCTGGCACGGTGTAATAGCCATGTTCAGTTAAGAAATAGCTATGGCTAGCTATTTCTTCCACTTCTAACGAAGTGGTGTGCGGCTTATTTGGTAGAATAATTTTTTTGGTACACTCATCATCATAATCGTAATATTTTGACGTCATTTTATGCAAAGTGTGTGTTTCAGCTGGACCTATCAGTTGAAATATTATTATGGGTGACATTTATAACATTTTAAATAAGATCATGCGCTAATCGACTACAAAGAAAGATTCTAAGATGATACATTATGTATTCAAAAGTATAAGTAAAACTAATGGTGTAGTTACGTCGTGAAGAAAACAAGTTAAGAAGGAAGAAAAGCTAAGCGTTATACCGACCTGTGATAATAGCGCCGTGAGAACGAGAGCTGCTGACTTTAGATACAATAATAGACCCGCCGTCGCCTGTCTTGAACGTGGTTATTGTTTCGAACACTCGGCCTAAACATAACAAATCACACTTTGTTTGTTACAAATAACACAAGTTAAGCATGCAGTATTATTGGCTAAAACGTGAATTTCTCGCTGATTATAAGCTGTTTGTTTTATTGAGAAATGAAGAAGCTGAAAGCGATCACTTTTTATACCTTCAGTTTCAGCACTTAGTGGTTCTTCTTTAAGAGACTGTCTTTTAACTGATTTACGCTTTGAAGTCTTCAAGTCATCATCAATTTTAATTTCTTTGATAACTTCTGGCTCGGTTACCGCCCTTTTACCTTGATCCATTTTGGTTTCGACATCTTTAAAAATAGGCGTTTGGATTTGTTCACCTTGCTTATCATCCCATATAGATTTTTCTTCCATTGAATCTGGCTCCGAAAATGATTTTCTGGGTTTGACTGGCATCTCTGTTGAATCGTTAACTTCAACCTTTTTTATTCGTTCATTTTCATTTATTTCATCCCATAGATTTTTCTCTTCTAAAGCTTCAGGTTGTGAAAATGATTTTTCAGATCTTTCTGGTTCTCGATTAATATCTTCAACTCTCACTCTTTTTACTTTTTCTTTATCGTTGTCACCCATTGATTCTTCTTGGGAGTTTTCTGGCTCGGAAAAGGATTTTCTACCTTTTTGTGGTACTTCATTTATCTCATCTACTATAGCATTTTGGTTTTGCTCTTTTCGATTATCATCCCAAAGAGATTTTTCCTCAGCTATTTCTGGTTCCGAAAATGATTTTCTTGATTTACTGGAAATGGTTTCATTGTAATCAACTTTTGGTTTTTTTATTTCAAAACCATCATCAACGTCATCCCAAAATGATTTTTCTTCTATTTCTTGCGGTTCTGTTAATGATTTCTTACCACACTCAGCATTAGGTAGATCTATTTCTTTAACCTCAATCTGTTTCAGGGTATCATCGACAGGTTTTTCTTCAACTGTTTCTGGCTCTGTATTATGTTTAGTTGCTGATTTTTTGTCTTTTTCATCTACTACATTTACTACATGTTGTTCTTTAAGTTCCCCTTCCAATTCATTTTCAATAACAGTTTCTTTTTTGAATCTCGAATGAACTTCTTTAGCTATTAAACATAACGAAAAATGATGATATTAAAATGATTTGTTGAGTTCGGGAAAAACATTAAGGACGTCACAAAACGGTGAAGGTAAAATGCAGGATATGGTGCTTACATACTCGTGAAATCACACATCAGCATTCTTGTCGAATGAATGCTTGATAATAATGATAAATTAACTAAACAACATGTCCAAGGACACGAATTATGGGACACTAAGTACGACAAAACTAAAACGTGCAATGCAGTAGTATACTACTTCATGTAATACTACGCTCTAAATCGTTATTACCATACCTAGATACTAAGATTTCCAACGGGGTGCCAATTTAGCTGTCATTTTTTTACTGTACCTTACCAGAGTTTGCGATGTATGTGTGTAGTGTGTGTGCTATTGATACTTGCTGGAACTGTATGATATGTAATAATATCTTAAACAAGTTTTTAGATAAGTTTTATTCAGTTTTGTTCATAGGTTGATTCACGTTCACTTCTATAGTCAATAGCAATTATTTCGTTTTATTATGTGTTCCTGTTACTGTGTTCTGTAATACTTACTGTGTATAGTGACAGTACTCTTGGAGCTTACACTGCCCATTTCATTTTCAGCCCTCACTTCATATTCGCCGCCATCTTCCTCCTTTATAAGTGTAACTGTTAAGTTATAGTTCTCTAACCTGAAATGAAGCGTAAATTATTTTGAATCAATTGTCTGAATTGTGTTAATTTTCAATTTTTTTTTATATCAAGATACCGTTACAGCCAGCAAAGGGAATATTTGCCATAGTTGCCACGCTCAGCAAACGGGTTTCGTAATTTTTTCTCCCCTCTGTCACCTCTTACGACACTCACGAGATTATATGGCGCAGTGGATATTCTTACACCGCCACTATGGTATGGCTATACCGCCATCTTTCAGAAGCAATGACAACTTTCTGGACCTAGTCCCGCTCGCGTCCCGCTGGGTACCTTCCTGGTTCTTCTCAAGACAGTGGTATTTTCCGAACCAGTGGTAAATTAAACAAAAGAGTGCCTTTAAATAAGTATCATTCACAATCTATATTGAATAAGAAAGTTTCTGTTTCTATTATGTCTGAAATGAAGATACATATTATAGCCTTTTGATGTACCTAGATAAAAGTATGTCATACCTCTTAGTGTCTCTTTCTATCTTGATTCTGGCGTCAGTGGTAACTTCTTTACCATCTTTGTACCATTTGACCTTGGGTTCGGGGCAACCTTCAACTTCAACCTCCAGTTTCAGAGTCTGGCCAGCGTCCACAGTCATGTCTACCAAGCTCTTGGTGATCCTGGGTTTCCCTGTGAGTAAGTAATAAATAAGCACTCACTTTTTATGGAGTGTGACAGTCTGTGCTTAAATTTAGTGATAGAATTCCTTTGCGTCTATGGTTGTCTAAGTAGGTAGCACCTTGTAACCTACAACTAGCAGAATATCCTCTGCTGGCAGGATATGCACACTATTAAACCAGTATATTCGTTTAACCTGAAATTAGTTCATGTTTCTGCACTTACAATCGAGTTCTGGCAATGTTATATTGACGGCTCCCTGGTGCAGTGACTGCGCATTGAGCGGCGCTGAAAGAAGCGGCCTGGGTTCGAATTCCGCACGGAACAAGTATAGTGGCCTATAATTAATTGTTCCAGGTCTAAATGTTTATTCTTGTGCAATTTATTTATGTAAACTGCCTCCACGAAACATATTATAATGTTGGCAGCTATTTCTCATAGGTGGTGTGGTAGTTCGTTCGCATTAGAAAAACAATGTAAAAACTTGTCAAACTTCGATTTTTTATGTTATAAAAAAGTTCTAAACTGAAAACCTGTCCTTACTCGACTAGTCAAGGTCGTGCTGCCCGCTATCATTAAATTCGACATATTATTTATTAAACCGTACTTATACGTGCAGAAAATCACGTAAGTATTAAGAGAAAACACTAATACCTATGTTTCGATAAACAGATACTTATTGAATAAACCAAGAACCTATCCAGAATCGTTACCTGCTCGAAGATTCCCATAAAGCTAGCAGTATTACAGCGCAGGATAGCCACCGCAGGTCTATAAACAAGAAAAGATACCAAACGATGATCATAACCCCCTTAAGTCATATCCTCTACACCGAATTTCGGTCTCGGTAGCCAATCTCAATGGAGAATGGCCATCTGCACAGGACAGGGTTATAGTACACGAGTGTTCTTATGTTCTATGCTCTTACACTTATAGTTCGATGGCACGATGATCTGACACGAATGTAAAGAGATCCACAGGACCAATCCCTTTACGTACTTTTCGGGTTACAGGTGTGTTTGATTCCAGGACCACATGATCAGAAGTCGCATTTAGGACCACTAGACCGAAGAGGCAGTCATATAATAATATAAAGTCACACGAAAATAAGAACAACATGGTGTATATATATCCAGATAATGTACGTACTGTTGACAGTAAAGGTGGCCTGGCACGAGTCGGCGCCTAGTTCGTTGGAGACCTTGCAGCTGTACTGTCCAGAGAGCTCCGCGGACACTTCCTTTAGGATCAGCTTATGAGTGCTGCCATTGTCCACGCGGGTGTACACAGATTTCTTTTCAGTTATCTCCACGTCTCCGAAGTACCTGGGAAGTATTATCATTGTAGAGAATAAAATTTTATTTAAATTTTTATTTTAAAACCTTTCAAATGTGGTAAAGCCATATTGCGGCTATATTATGGTTGTAGCACGAATGGGTCAGCTCGACCGGGTAATGACCACGCTTTCACAGAATACTAGCTTAATGCTGCCGTGTTTTTATATAGTGAGTGTAGGGAACCGGATACTCCTTTATACTGCAGACGAGGCATTCCATCTTAGCTTCTCAGGGGTAACGATGCGTCAAAATTTTCAGTTTTAATCGAGGATAGATGTAGAAGTTTATAAGCCAGAGCATCCACTATACATCAGTCATACTCTACTCATAGTTATTAGTCATCAGTATCCACACATATCAGTTGAACTGTGTGCACGTTCTTCTCCATTATTCTAATGAATCATTAATATTATATTCTAATAAAAATCCTACATTTCAAAATAATTTTCACTTAATTTTAATTATTAAATTAGCTTAAAATTTAAAAAAATATACAAACCAGTCAGCGCATTCTTGGAAATGCCTATCCAAGATTTAGGTGTGGACTAAGACGGCTAGCGTCGTTGAATTAATGAGTGTAATTAATAATAATTACAATCATTCGTGGAAGCTGTTAAATTGCTAGGCGCTGTTATGTTTTTTTTTATCACGTTATAAAAGTACTGAGAGCCCCTTACCTCACAAGCGCCAGTGCTCACAGTACACAAATGGCAACGATTTATGAATTCATATATTTCCCTAAGATACTGCGGCAGTATACTATAGGCAGTAGTGTATAACGGAACGAATTTTTCACTAGTGACAGCACTGAGCAGTGCTCGCAGTGTATATCGGAACACGGCCAATATTTTTACTTTCAGTTAGTGTGCTTTTTAAGATTTAGATTTAAATAAAAAATGTAGATGTCTATCACGATATCCACATACCATCAAGATGACTGTGTGCATGTTTGTCATTATATTCTATAAAACAAAATGTGTAGTTGCTTCAATATCAACTCACATACAATAGTGAGACGGTATTTCATAAATTAAATAAAAAATATATATATTTAAATTGAAAAATATGTAATAATTCAACATAAAAATATAATCAACTTTATCACGTTCAATTCATTTTTCAAATATTTAATTCATAGGTATGTATATATAATAATAAGTTAATCAAGTATTACTATATGAAAAGTAAAATATTTAGTTTTTACATAACATATTTTACGAATATCAAGCTAAAATTTATAGATGATTAATAGTTCGTACATTAAAGTATATAAGATAATATGTTAAATACACTTACCATTGTACTTTGGGCTCGGGATAGGCATTGACGTCGACAGTGAACTCAACGTCAACGTCACCCTCCCGCGCCGTAACGTCCTGCAGGCGGCGCGTGAACTGCGGCGCGCAGCGCACGTGCAGCGCGCACTCGTCCCGCGCGCTCCCGTGCGCGTTGCGCACCTGCACACGTTTGTACACAGCGACTATACTAACTGATGGCTTTTCTTTCCTACCTAGGAATCTGTTTGGGTAGGAATCACTCTCCAACCTATCTATACCGTCAAATAGCAGCGCTTACACTGCTTTGTTTCGCTCTCACGTGTACAGAGAGCTAGTATAATTACAGGCTGTGAGGCGTTACGTTTCAATTCTCAGGGATGAAAACGCATCTTTTTTTAAAGTTAACTGCTGTAGTCCATGGATAGCAGCAACCTACCATTAGATGAACTGTAAGTACGATTGCCAATAAAACTTTATAAAGAAATAAACATTGAAACAAGGGCTGTCTGAAGATACAGACGAACATCATTAACTGGCTTGATGAAAACATCATAATGATGACACTAAAGTCGCGTTTTGATTATGCGCTCCAAGAAATCGGACATTGGCGCGCGTTCCAGCCGCGTGAAGTAAATACCGCCTTGGAACGCGTGCCAAATTGTTCGTTAGAACCACAGAAATCTAAATATAAATACAAGAAGTCGTAAAAGCGCGTGAACTTGTCGCCGCACATGTGACTCCTAGCCCACAAGCGCGCGAGGAGCGTTTGTTTCGGTCACCAGTACTGTTTCGAACGCAAAGACGTAAAAATGGTGTTTTGAAGCATATCCAACTGCGGGAATTCCTCTACAACTTGCAAATTTTCAAATAAAGGCATAACATTTCATAAATAAGTACTTAGTGCTTTAAATAATGTTGTGTTTAATGAAATATACTAAAATAAATTATCCACCTCCAGTACTACGATTGTCTCCGAAATTTTAATTGTTTTCATACTTCAACATCCATTGATTCCTAAGCTAGTTCATGTCTACGAGTACGACAGCTAAAATCAGCGATGGATTCATAGTATGGGCAATAAACAAAATTGTTGCGTACCTAAATTTCCTAGAACATGGCCGCAGGAGTCAAATGCGAGTCAGTTACGTGACACAACTATTTTGTATCGATAATTTATTACGTCTGGTTTACCTAGTATTAATGAAACGGGAATTAAATGTGATTTTTCGTTAAATATTTATTTCCACCTTTCTACTCTTTTTTCTTTCTAAATATTTTATACCGTTAACCGTTTTTCGGCGATTATTTAATGATTTCTTAAATTTACGCGAACACTACACATTGAATAAAACTATTATTTACGGATTCTATCGCGTTTAATTAAACTTTAATTTATTTTTATTATCCCGACGTTTCGGCACCCGTGGTCACGGGGGGACTGAGATGTTTGACGTCACAATGTCATAGTTAGTCCGGCTACCTTCAGTTTTTTAATATTAATTTTTGGTCCGATTTACGCAAAACGAGCTTATAGTATCATGAAGTCTTGCAGTGGTATGCTTGGGTTTGGGTTTAATTTTGAAAATTATAGGATCCCAAGCAGCTGGTAGTACCCATCCATCTTCTCTATTGAAATTTGGATGTTTTTTAATTTCAATAACCTCGCGTATCATCCTTGGTAGGAATCGGTGTTCTTTTGCGAGGATTTGTGGTTTATCAAATCTAATGTAATAATGCGTGCCAACGCGTGCGTGGTGGGGACGATCTTGAACATGTTCGCAGACTGCAGACTTCCCCGAGCGTCGGTGCTTCACGTCAGCTATATGTTCCTTCACGCGGGTTTGTACGGGAACATAATTATTGGACCGAGTGGCTACGCCTCCTGAGATTTTGCGTTTTTATAAAATATTCCTTAACGCAATAGTTTAAAGATTAACCTTTGTTGCATGAATGCTAGAGGTATTTGTAGGCGTAATTGTGTATTTATTGTTTGTCTATGTGTGAGAGCTACGACCTGGCGACACACGTCCCGATATTTAGTAGAAGGCGTTTCCATTGTCTTATTATTTAGATTTCTGTGGTTGGAACGCTCAAACGTGGAACGGGCCGTTCCATCTTTTAACGCGTATCGAAGTATTAAAGTTTTGATGCGCGCGTCAGTTGGGGCGGTTGTTTTCATCATTCGTGTGTTTGTTACGTTCCGAGCTATGAATAACCAAAGTTGCCGTAAATTGATAAAATTATATTTTTTTTATATTAGATTTTTTTATAGAATAGGGTGACAAACGAGCATACAATCCACCTGATGGTAAGTGGTTGCTGTGGCCCATATAATTCACATCTAGGTATCTCTGATTACGAATCAAAAGCAGATGCGTTATCACCCGTGAGGACTAAGATGGAATACCTCGTTTCCATTAAAAAGGGTCTCCAATTCTCTACACTCACCATACGAAACACAGCTGCATTAAGCTACTATTTTACGCTGGTACGACCCTATACAACATATACTACAGCATGCTATGCAATATAATTGCAATATAACTGCAGCATGACTCTACTACTTATTTGCAAATTCGTTTTTATTTTTGTCCTACGAAAAAAATTGAATACAAGCGCTCGCAGCGATTTAATAGGCTGCAATGATGGTAAAATATGATGAACCCCACATCATTTTTTTACGTAGTAGAGACATGCTGCAACTATATTATGACTGCAGCACTAAAAGGTCAGCTCGACTGAGGTAGGACTCCGCACTCGCAGAATGCCAGCGTGAAATAGCAGTGAAATAATAGCTTAATATGTTTCGTACGATAAATGAAGAAAACCGAAGACCCTTATTACTAGTAACTAGATATTCCGTCTCATTCCTCAGAGGTGACAACGCATCTGCATTTTGATTACCTATTACTGAAGGATAGATATAGATGCATCGGCCATAGTATCCACTTACTAACAGTTGACTGTGTACTTGCGTGTCACCTTTATTGTATAAAAAAAGTTTACGCTTTACAGAAATTTATATTGGAGATAACTAGGAACGTTCGCACACACAAACAACTTCTCACATTAACGCATACAGCTTTTCTGTTCTTTAGTAGATAATGAACCGTAATGACAATAATTTAAGGGCGTATTTGAAAAACGTATGATTCATACAGATCAGGTCAGGTAAGATCAGTTATTCCTCAAAACTTGGAAACAAGATTATACAACCAGTGTGTGATGACATATGGACTTGAGACGTGGTCCTTCACTGCTGGCCGTGAGGAAGCTAAGGTTACTCAGTGTGCTATGGAGAAGGGCTAGTCTCGGGATTTCTCTGCGTGATAAACTTAATAATGAGGATATCTGCAGTGGAACCAGAGTAACCATCATAGGCCAACGGATTAGTAAGCTGAAGTGGCAATGAGCCGGCCATATAGCTCGAAGAACCAACAGCTGATGGGCAAGGAAGGTTCTCGAGTGGTAGCTTTGTGTGTCATCTTCACCCGATAAGAAAAGTGTATCGGTACAAGGCTGAGGGCTGAGGCCCCTCATTAGATGGGGTGTTGACCTCGTATGGCATGCAAGAAGTAGATGGATGTAGGTGGCTTAAGTCCGTGCTTTATGGCAATCGTTGGGGGAGACCTTCTATGCTCAGTAATGGGCTTGTGAAGGGCTGTAATGATGACGACGACGACGATGATGATGATTTTATGAATCTTTTTGACGGATTTATATCTTTTTTATCAATCACTTCTGTGTTACCCTTGTCTACTTACCTCACAAGAATACTCTCCAGCATCAGCGCGGGCCGCCGAAGTGATGACCAGAGAGTGCGCTTCGCCGGACGACGAGATCTTCACCGCGGATGATTCTGTCAATTCCGTCTTGTTCTTGAACCTGGTGAGCAATATTATATGTTAATTTTTTTTAAATGGGCTCACTCTTGACTTTGACTCAGGTATACGATGCAGCGAGTTTGCCCAGGAGAAGGCTGTTAACACGCCGTCGAACAAAACAGTCGCCAGGGTACTCCATTCCTATATGTACATATTTATATTTATAATGTAGGTACATATTTTCGAAAATAGTATCGACAATATTGTTCTTTTGGCTGATATAAAACAAGGTGACATCTGAGAAGCCTGTAACTACACTCGGTAGAGTTGAATTATTGAAATTAATAAAAACAACCGGCCCTAGAGTACGGACACAAACTGCTTCGTCGTTCTTCTAGCAAAGGAGTGGAATAATTTGCCGTCGTCTGTCTTTCCCTCTGAATACAATCTAGGCGTCTTCACGGCAAGAGTGAATGGGCTTTTGTTGCGACAAGACAGTGGCATACAATGGGTAAAAGACAAAGACACGTGATATTATTTGTTGCCTCCGTACTGTCGAGATGGTCACAGATACAAGGTCATGCAGCGCGTAACTATACTCAGCCACCCTACTGCACTGGAAGAATGCCAACAATGCTACAAATTGTGTGTGCAGAAGTTACTTAAGAAGACTGGAGAAAAGTCGCCGAGAAAACAAAGAAAATAGTCTTACAAAATTTGGATGAAAGGAGAATAGACAATATTGTTGGAAATTAATTCATAATATCTATGGATGCAGAGTGACCTATGCGTGCGTGCTTGTATGTTTACGTGTAATACGGATAACCTGGCTAAAACATAGTTATAGTCTATATACGACCCATTACTGGGCACAGGCTTCCTCTCATTTCTGAGCGGGTTATGTGACCTTGGCAAGAGTAAAATCGTAAGTTGGTATCACCGTACGATACTTTAAGTGTAAGTACATAAGTCGTTTCTATTCAATTTGATTTGTGAATTTTAAAAAGAGAGACATTTGTTTCGGATTGACCGATTTCAAAAAAATAGTTATGGTTTTGCATAAACCTAAGTATAATTAAGTTCTAAGTAATATTTTCTATACCTGATTTCTACGAAAACTTAGAATAATTTTTGATAAAACAGACATTAAAGTAGAACAGAACAATAACTAACCATTTAACAGTAGGTGCTGGGTCGGACTCTGTCTCAATCTTGAATGTAACAGTCTCCTTTTCCTCGCAGACCTTGGAACTACCCAACTTCTTTATGATCTTTGGCGCTGAAGACACGTGCCACTGCCAGAAGTCCGAGCACTGGTTCACTTCGTTCCTATACAATACCAAACGGACTTTATTAAGTAGATATTAAAAATTACGTTTCTTCAGGGACTGTGAACTGATTTTTTTTCTATCCTCGATTACGAATCAAAATACAGATGCGTTGTCACCCGTGAGGACCAAGATGGAATGCCTCGTCTCCAGTAAAAGGGTAGTTATTATCATTAAACATTAAATAACAACTACATACTATTTAAATTCACTACTTTTAGCGTCTTGTCTTAAAAATTGCTACATTTTCCATCTTAAGAATATAATAATAATCATGTCCTCCAGACCGACAACAGGTGCACTTTCTATTCCCTCACTCTCATAGTCCGATGAGACGGTAAACCGACACGACCGGAGAGAGATCAGGCGCAGGACCAACGGCTTTACGTGCTTTCTGAGGCACGGGGGTGAGACACCGCCAACATCCTGACCCCGGGTAGCTACTTAGAATTTCTTGACGGTAAAACTTAATAATTGATTTTTAACCCGACCCGCGATTCGAACCCAGGACCTCATGGTCAGCAGTCGCACTACTACAACAACTAGATCAACGAGGCAGTTAATATGTAATGAGATGATAATTTGACTGTAAAGGTTATGATGTGATTACAGTATATCCTCCTACAATTTTTTTTTCTCTTAAAAAAGTAATTCAATTCAAAAATCAAGAAAGTAATAGTTTCAAATATATAGTTATTGTTTAATGCCCTTACTAAAATAATTGATAATAATAGTTCACGCTTATATCTTGATGACTTTTTAGATTTTATTGAATGATTGCTTTCTTCTAGTTTATATTTTTAGAATAAAAATATCCTTTACCGTTAGCGTTACAGTTTATCAAAGCCCACTGCTGAATATAGGCCTCCCCATAGTTTGCTTCATATGGCGGGAGGGGAGGGGGGCGATATTTGCCATAGTTGCCACGCTTGGTAAGCGGGTTGGCAACCGCAGCTTTTAGTCGGTATTAGGAAATCGCTGCTGCCTATTTCCTGTGTATTTGTTACCCTCTGTATCTTCTTACGACACCAACGGTGTGATATGGGATAGTGGATACTCTTACACCGCCACTACATGTCACTATTATTTTTTTATAGTATATATATATATATATATACTATATATATTTTAAGGCGATGTGGTTCGTAATTCCGAGTTTATTTTTTTTTTTTTTTTTTTATATATATATATATATATATATATATATATATATAATCGATGGATGCAGGTGGCTCAGGACTGTGCTTTGTGGCATTCCTTGGGGGAGGTCTATGTTCAGCAGTGGAGTTGTGAAGGGCTGTAATGATGATGATGATAAAGAGTACACCTTAATAAAAAGAATTACAAAGAGTCGTGTATGTCAGCGTAAGAATATTTACTCTATCATATTGTCGCGTTGGTGTTGTAATTAACGACAGAGCGAAATGACTCAGTACTATGTAATCAGCAGCATCTGCTTGATAACAATTTAAAATAATGAAAACCTGCGATTATTAACCCATCAGTCAAGCGTGGAAACTATGCAAAATGTCCCCATTATGGGGCAATTGTATGGGGGTGGCCTATTGCACATAGGCCACCCACATACAATTGTATGGGGGTGGCCTATTGCACATAGGCCACCCCCATACAATTAAAAAACGGCAGTGGCCGTTTGATAAGCTGTGATTAATAAATGAATGATACACTGATATTTTGTCGTTTTATGGATAATTAAGGTTGAGCAAAATTTCGAATTGAAACTGATACATAGACAAATTAAAAGATAACTAATCTTTAAGAAAGGTGTAAGAGATAGTTTGCGTCATAGAGTTTGAATAAAAGTTTTGTTTAAAAATCAACTTAAAAGTGACTAATTCTAAGAAGGGCGTAAGAGAAAGATTGCACTACTAGAGTTTGCACTAAAGAGGTATATGGTAAAACTTACTTTGCTACAACAGAATAAGATCCAGTATCGGTCAGCTTGGCTTCTTTGATGGTGATCTTGTATATCGTCTCGGACTCCTTGACGATTACGATGCGTTCTGAACTTTTGATTTCGACGCCATCTTTGTAGAACGAGACTTCTGGTGCGGGAGTGCCCTCCACCTCAATGGTCACGGTATGTGTGTCGCCAACCTAATAATATTTTTTGTTATAAATTCCATAAATTTATAAAAGATATATATTGTTTTATAAATTACACGAAACAAGGAATATGATGAATCTCCCTACCCTCTCTCTTGTTCCAAGCGGTTTTTTTACAAACGAGCACAGAGTTCAGCTGGTGGTAAATGGATACTGAGGCCCATAGACATCTACATTTATCCTCGATTAAGAACCAAAACGCAGATGTGTTGTCACCCCTAAGGACTAAGGTAGAACGCCTCGTTTCCAGTAAAAAGGGTCTCCGGATCTCTACACTCACCATACGAAACGCAACAGTATTAAGCTACTATTTTACGCTGGTATTCTGTGAGAGCGTGGTCCTTTCCAAGCCTACTCATTCGTGCTACAACCATAATATAGCTGCAGCGTCTACCTTGTATATACTCAAGTAGTAAAAATATTATATAAGCAAAGGACGCCGTGGCTGGTTACTATTTTGCCATCACCAGTCTTGGGGATTTGGCTTAGTGGTGTTCACAGCCGGTAGCGGCATAAGAGATACATCATCCTATTTTATCCCATAAGTGCCATAAAATGGGGAATATGCCAGAAAAGTCACATGACGACAGTATCTCGTTTAAAACACACGTAAAATATTCAGATTAATGACGGGCAGCATCGATTTCTGAGAAATCCATCTTTTTACGATTTTCATTCAGAGTTTATATTTACAATATCAAACGATACAACGAAGTAGGTACAGATTACAAACGTAACTTATTTTTTATTTCTTTAAATATTAAGAAGAGGCGAAAGAAACTGTTTTTGTTTTTGAAATTCTGAGTCTTTGAATAGAATAACTGTTATTCTTTACGAGTGTGGGTACATTCAACTAATTTTAAATAATTTTATGGGTTTTATAAATACAGAAAAAGATTCCAACTCGATTTTCTAGGGTAAAATATCGATTCACTGAATTAATTCAATACTATATATCGATTTAAGAAATCGATCTTTTTGGCATAAGACATCGATTCTTCGATTAATCGATCTCAGATCGCCATGCCTAGTAGCGGCGTCAAAGGTATGGACGTCAGGGTCTACGATTGCCAATTTGATTGCCAATTGTGACGATTAAAAAATACTTCCATGCAAAAGGAGAGGTTCATGACCACTGGACTCACTTTTTGTAATACACTTACTTTTACTGATGATTATGGTAGAGTAGTCGTTGAAATACATAAAGATATTTTCTTAATAAAAAACAATTTTTAGTATAATCAATATAGACATAAACTATTAAAACGAAACTAAACAAATGACAGTGAACAAAAAATAATAAATCCATTTAAGTTATGTGTTTTTTATAATTATTTTCGTAAATATTTCAAACTTCATTTAAAAATAACTATCCCGTACCACATATCTAATTATGAATTACTAAAAAAACTATTTTTTGTGGAACAACAAAGTCTATTGCTCACTTTTTACTATTTTTTAGCTACTGTACATGTGGGTTCCACTCACCATGCAGGACTGGTTCTCGATCTTTTTCTTGATCTTGGGTGCGGCCTTGACGACGAGGTGCATGGTGGTGGTGTCCTCGCCGAGCTCGTTGCTGGCCGTCACCTGGTACTCGCCCGCGTCGGCCGGGCCCACGTTCTTTATCACCAACGACATGGATTCCTCATCCTCGTACAGAAACCTGGGGCAATCACAGCGATAAAAACATCTTGAATAAAGAATTGGTAGCGGAGTTTCTCAGCCTTTGTTTGCAATAAATAGTCAGGGTTCGAATCACGCACGGTATAAGTGCGTTTATTGTCCAGATTCATTAACTGTTTATTTGCTCACTAAGTTATTGTACAATAAAGCACTTAGTAAGCTTTTACAGACGTTGATATAAAACACTTAATATAAATTAAAAGAGTAACAAAAATTGTACACAATATTATTGTAATACGGTTTATATTGCATACAAATAATTGTACCGGGTCTGGATGTTTTTCATATTTTTTTTATTACAACCTATCGAGAGTCCACTTCTGAACATGGGCTTCCCTCACAAGGGGGAATTTCCCACAGTTGCCATATTTGGCAGGCGTGTTAGCAGCCGCAATTTTATAATTTGGAATTATACCAGGAAAGTGTCTGGTCGAAGCCGATTAACCGGCACAACCTTCGGTCGAAGCCAAATCAAAAGACAAAGCTGAAGGCTAAAACACTTAAAAAATTTAGTTCGGGATTGAATAAAAATAAAAATATACTATAGGTACTATATTTTACTTAGTCGGCCGAGGCAATTCTGCAAAGCAGTGTGACTCCACGTACGTCGCCACGTACATCGTGTGCGCGCTCATTCGTAACAGTTCGTTCAATTTCGGCGCCTTTGCTAGAAAACTTTAGTTATACGTGAGAGGAGCAGAGCACGAGCTGAGCACAAGCTGAACCACTCTACCCACGGCGTCAAGTGTGGACGTTCAACGAGACTACAACATGCAAATCGACGCATGCGCTGCAAATCACTTTGTGTTCGTCAAGAAACCGACAATAGGCGGAGCACAGTCGAGCACGAACCGAACGCTCGAAGCGTGCTCGTTCGAGGCTTGTAAGTCGGACCACACTACACGAATTTGTGCTCGGCTCATGATCCGCTCGTGTTCCGCTCGTCTAGCGTAGACCCACCTATCGGCTTCGGTCAAAACTTCGGCCACTGTTGGCTGAAGCCGAGGGCGTTTGGACCAAAGGTGTCCGAAGCGGAAAGAGAAGCTTCGGTTGGACACTAAAGGGAAGATACTGCTGCTCATCTGCCGTTTCAGTTTCCCCCTGTCGCTTCACAACGCCACAGGACGATATGCGGTAGTGCACATTCTTACACAACCACTCCACGGTGCTTGTACTCAAGCCTTATTTTTAGGTATCTGTAGTGAAATGTTGGTGGACTGACTTGTGTCGAGTGTCGGGCTCCACCAACTGGCCTTGGTGCTTGAAGGTGACGCTGGGCTTGGGGAAGCCCTTGCACTGCAGCTCGAGCACGGCCGAGCCGCCCGCCGCCACCACGGCTTCGCGGTGCTCCACCACCAGCGTAGGCTTCTCCGGCTCCCGGTGCAGCTCGTACACTGCGCCTGCACAGAAATTGACGCGTGTCACTTTTTTATGAAGTGAATAAATACGTCTTTAAATCTGGTTCCATAATGGGTGACAATTCAGAAAACTTAGGATAACAAAATCGGGGGATTTTCTACGTGGTAAAGTCAAGCTGCAACTATATTATGGTAGTAGCACAAATGGGTCGGCTTGACCAGGAAAGGACCACGCACTCACAAGATACCACCGTAAAATAGCACATCAATGCTATGTATTGTATAATGAATGTAGAGAACCGAATACCATTTTCACTGGAAACGAGTCATTTCATCTTAGTCCTCAGAGGTAAAAACGCACCTGCACTTTGATTCTTACTCTAGATGATAAGTACAGATGTCTATACGTCACAGCATCTACTTATCATCAGGTGGATTGTGTGCTCATTTATCACCCCCATTCTATAAAAATACAGTTTACTGTTTTAGCGATATGTCTATCGTCTGCATCCAAAATTTAGTAACATCATTCGATAACTAAAGGATCAAAGAAGTCGTTGCTTTGAGTAATAACTGTGACTGTCCTCATTTTGAAGGTTTTCGCCGCAAGAAATAACGTAAAACAAAACCGTGTAGACGAACCAACCACTCCACGATTTTTATAGTAGTAAGGTGATAAACAAACACACAATCAAACGAATGGTAAATAGATGCTGTGGCCCATTGATATCTATGTATACCCGTATTCGATTAAGAATTAAAATGTAAATAAGTTGGCACCCCTGAGGACTAATGAAATATCTATTTCCTGTAGAAAGGATCTTCAGTTCTCAATATTCATAATACGAAACATAAGCGTTAAACTGCTATTTCACGCATGAAACATAGACGCTGCATACATTACGAGTGACGCATGCATATATCTATCTTCTTTCTTTTTCTACCAGTCCCATAAAAAATCACTGTTGAACTCACACATACCCACCTCAAGCCATGTTATTGGTTACAAATGATTTAAGATGCATATGTGTAGGTACGTGCCTTAAGTAATGTGTGGTATTATTTTTATAGGAGAGGGACAATCGATCACACAGTCCACCTGTTGGTAAGTGGATTCTGTGGCCCATAGACATCTACATTTATCTTCAATTAAGAATCAAAATGCAGATGCGTTGCCAGCCCTGAGGACTGAGATGGAACGCCTCGTTTCCAGTAAAAAGGGTCTCCGGTTTTCTACACTCACCACTCGAAACACAGCAGCATTAAGCTGCTATTTTACTGCTGGTATTCTGTGAGAGCGTGGTGCTACCCCGGTGGAGCCAACCCATTCGTGCTGCAACCACAATATAGCTGCAGCATGCTCTACTACGCCATGTACGTTTTTCTACGCTTTTGCATCATTTGAAAAGTTAGCAGCGTTCCATTTTTGTTGGTCTGTTGCATAAGTATATACATTACAGTGTGGACCTATGTATTGTACGTCTGCAATAAAGCACGCTCCTGAAATCAGATTGCCATATATCATGATTTGCCTTAACTGTTACATTTGGCAAGTAGGTTGGCAAAAGCGGTTTTAGTGAGCTGTTTCAGCTGTATCAGGAAAATACTTCCGCCCACCTTCTATTTCAGTTTATCTGTGTCGCTTCTTCCGACACCCGCGGGATGATATATCTTTGATAGACTTTACTGTAATGTATTACGTATTTTTAACGTATAAAATAATATTTGTTTACCTAAATAAAATAAAATAAAGAAAAGAATTGCTATCTATTAAGCCGAATAAATCTAATTTTTGCAGTTAGCGTAATGTTGCGAATAATCCTTACAGTAATAAAAAAAAAACAGTAATAATCATCAGGGAAAATTTAGGTTTCCATCCGAAGACTGATTATTGATCCGAAGCATGAGGAATTATGTTTTGTTTATTTTATAGAATAAGGGTGACAAACGAGCACACAGCCCACCTGATGGTAAATGGATGCTCTGGACCATAGATATCTACATTTATCCTCAACTATGAATCAAAATGTGCTTTGTCACCCGTGAGGATTACGATGGAATGCCTTATCTACATGTAAAGAAACTTAGCCAAAGTCGTGATTACATCCCCCGCCATCGGCTTTACTATATTATAATAACATACCTTGTACGGTGAGTTCAGCGGAACATGAGATGTTGCCGGTGCTGGTTTTAGCGACACATGTATAGAGACCGGCATCTTCTGGCTTTACGTGTTGGAATACCAGTGCCAGTGAGTCCTCGTCTTCTCCAAGAAGAACCTGGAGAAGTGTTGTGACGAAATTAGTAGGTAAACAAAAGATACAGAATCCTCTTAGAAACAGCATCGATCAAATCAAGACTTAAGGAAAGATCTAGAGATGGAAGAAGCCGATTACAAAGCTATTACTGATTTTTTTATAGGAGAGGTATCACAAACGAGCACACAATTCACCTGATGGTAAACGGTTGTTGTGGCCCACAGACATCTATATCTATCCTCGATTACGAATCAAAATGCAAATGCGATATCACCCGTGAGGACTAAGATGGAATACCCCGTATCCAGTAAAAATGTTCTCCAGTTCTCTACACTCATTATATGAAACACAGCAGAGTTAAGCTGCTATTTTACGCTGATATTTTGTGATAGCGTGGTTCTTCCCCGGTCAGGCAGACCCATTTGTGCTATAACCATAAAATGGCTGCAACATGGATCTACCACGTATAAAATTATATACAATTACTATATTTTTCATAAGCCGAATGATGATGACTTTATTTTTTTTATAAAGTTGATGGCCTCATTGTTCTTGTGGTAGTAACGGAGCAGTAGCGCTTACGTGTTGGTTGAGGCAGTCAGTCTCACAGTATTAGTACCCCGGGTCGCGTCAATATCAGTTATTGGGTTTTTCTGTCCAGAAATTCTTTGTAGAAATCTTTGTAGTCAGTAAGATGACGATGTTTCACCCCCGTGCCTCGGAGAGCACGCAAAGTCGTTGTTTCTGCGTCTGATCTCTCTTCGATCGTGTCGGTTTATGTCCCATTGGACTTTGAAGGAATAGAGTAGTAGTAGTTGTAGTAGTTTTTAAATCATTACATTGTTAGTAATAACATTTTGCGACGTAATTATTATAAAATCAGTCATATCTATATGTACATCGCTTTTCTTCTTTTTTATTCAAAATAATATGTTTATGTCCGTACGTTACTCACTAGAGGGCGCTCTGAAAACCAGCTTCGTGGATAACACCACGAAATTATACTGAGTGTCCTTTTATGCCGAACCCGCACCATAATAAAACTTTGATTGTATTGCTTACATTTTATTTAGGATTTAGTTTTGTTTTAGTCTGTAGGTGTAGTTGTATAGCGCATAATGTCTTTTGTAACATGTGTGTTGGTGTTTGTTGTAATAAAAAAAAAATCCTTTTTTCTTTCTTACGTGTGCTTGCGCACACACCCGTGCACTATAATCCTGTTTTGAGTAGATGGCTAGCCTCCATTGAGATGTTATGCATCTTTAATTGTTTGTTTTTGTACCTTGAATCTTTCTTCGGGGTCGAAAGGCTGTCCATCCCTCTTCCAAGTGAATGCCGGTTTTTCACCTTTCGCCAGTAGGCCCTCCCCACCAGGCAGCAGTTCGCCGAAAATGTTCTTATCATCTGCAATCAAATATCCTTATCTTAAAAATCTGTTAATTTATTTTATCCAATAGATACTTTCCTAAAACACTTTTCAATGAATATTATTACTAAATTGTGTAAGTTGACACTGTCATTAATATATACATTACATAATAATTATTTGAATTTGCTTGTTTTATTAGCGTTTTAAAACAGTATCGGTTTTCCGTTTTTGGGCAATTTGAAGAAAAAAGGGGGTATTTATTTGGCCATTTGTTTACAAATTTTACTGGGAACTGGCTACTAAATACAACGTTGACTGAAGATTTCTTATTAAATAAAACTATTATTTACGGATTTTATCGCGTTTAATTACTTTAATTTATTTTTATTATACCGAAGTTTCGGGTGCTTTACAGCACCCATGGTCACGGGGGGACTGAGATATTTGACGTCCCAATGTCATAGTTAGTCCGGCTACGGTTTTTTAAAAGACATCCAAATTTCAATAGAAAAGATGGATGCGTGCTGCCAGCTGCTTGGAATCCTATAATTAACAAAATTAAACCCAAACCCAAGCATACCACTGCAAGACTTCATGATACTATAAGTTCGTTTTGCGTAAATCGGACCAAAATTTAATATTCAAAAACTGAAGGTAGCCGGACTAACTATGACATTGGGACGTCAAACATCTGAGTCCCCCCCCCCCGTGTTCACTTAAATTTAAGAAATCATTATGAAGATTTCTCTTTGGAAAGTTAACAGATGCCAGAGACAGCTTATATTAGGGGTAGTGGATATTCATACTCCGCTATTACACTACACTGCGCATAGGTACATCGGATTACAGGGTGGGTGTTTTTAAGGCAAGAGTGAATAGGTTTTTGTTAAGTCAGTGCGCTTCACCATCTTAGGCTATATCACCACTTACCATCAGGTGGGATTGTAGCTAAGCGCTGGCTTAGAATATTAAAAAAATGACTAACAATTATTATTTTGTAGGTCATACAAACAAATGTTCCATGCGGGCATCAAACTTTTGCAGCTTAGCGACTGTTATACCGAGTATGCATATCCCGAATGATTAATGATGACATTATTCAGTCAGGTGATGACATTATGTGATGACATTATGCACTTGGAGAAAAATTTTGCATATCTTGCATCTCAATATCATGTTAAAATTCATACAAATTGACAAAAATAGTTTAAATATGATTGTAACTGGTCCAGGTATATTCTGTCGTAGGGCCACTAACTCGCCCTATTATGTCCGTAATGCCGACCTACACCGAGACTTAGAGCTCCCAACAATCCAGCAGTTCCTTAAATCACTCTCTGAGAGATTTTTCAAAGCCTCAGAGTCCCACCCAAATCATCTCATTCGTGAGACAGCTGCCTATGCAGCCCCTATCCACACTCGCTATAGTGTGACCAGACAGTGCAGACCGAGAAACTCTCTCTCGGACTTCCCCAACAAGCTTTCGGCTGACCTGAACTGCCTCCTGGCGGCTCGGGCCGAGCCTATCTAACACATCCCTTAATCTGCCTTAGTTAGGCACTCGTCTAAGCGGCTTTTCGCCGCTTGCGCCCTCCTTTCTGCCAAGGAGGGTCGCGTTCGTATACGGCTTAGAGGTCTCTAATTAGACCGTTAAGCTAGTCCCTAAAAGGTAAGGTTTAGTGGGTAAAAGTCTCCACATAACCACGCAGCCGGCTGCGTGGTATGCTACGAGCATTACACACCTCCCTCCCCCACTTTCCGGAGGGTTGCCCATATTTGCTTCGGGCGCAAAAAAAATCCAGGTATAATTGAGTAATACAATGAAATAGTTTTCTTAGTCGGAATGCCTTCTGTATGAATGAGATCAGGTTTAATGTCACTGGGTCTTTTTCGTTCCGTAAATAGAGTAGCCAAGTTTCACGTTTTTGCCTTTGTTGTGTAACCGCAGAGGCGATTCTAAATCTTTAACTGCGACTATATTTAGCGAACGAACGAACTAATAAACAAACATTGGAACACTTCCAAACGGCGCGTCATTAACCGACGCGTGGAGAGTAACAAGACAGGACATTATGTAGTATCTAGTGAAATTATGCAAGTACCAGAGGAAAAGTTATTATATATTTTTCCGAACCAGTAGTAAATTATAAGGAAAGTGACTTTCAATAGGTATTTTTAGAATCTATATTGAATAAAAAAGTTTCTGTTTCTGTTTTTTAGCAAATTTTGAATAATTTATTTCAACGAAAATATTTTTGGGTAATTTCTTATTTCTATTAGATATCGTTGTCTTAGCCGATTACAATTATTGGATTTGCTGGTAATTGTAATAACGTAATGAATGATGTTTATCAAACAAAGTATTGAAAATCAATTATCACACAAAAGCATTTGTTGTTATTAAGTTGTAAAAGAAAAAAAGGAAAGAGTTGTTTTAAGGGAGAGTAAATAACTTTGTCAAAAATGAAAAAAAAAAATTGCAATAAATCTATTTTATAACTCATAAAATTAACTTAGTTTAAAAGTATAATGCACCGATGAAAATGAATTTAAAAATAATGATACGGGTAATGTAAATGCCCACGTGTAATTTATAATTATCTTATTATACAATTCAATAACATAATAACGTATTATAATTAACTTCAGAATCATAGATATACTTAAAAAATGAACGCAATAGAAACAAAATATTACTGACTAGCTGGCCCGGTAGACGTTGTTCTGTACTTTTTGGTTGATGGCATGATGGGTTTCATTTCCACACTTTTCTATAGATTTATTATACGTATAGTTAAATCTTCTTTAGGACAAATAGAACCACCAGCAGCCATAATGACAATGAAATTTAATGAATAGGAAAAATATAGCCCTTTTATTTACCTACTTTTCCGTAAGCAGATAAAAAGTTGCCTATATGTTATACACGGTCGTTTACCCTTCAGAAGTCCACTTCTGAATATAGTCCTCCCTCAAGGATTGCCGCAAAGCACGGTCATGAACCACCGGAATCCATCGATTTCCTGCATGTTTTACCAGGTCGTCACTTCATCTAGTGGGGGGCCGCCCTACACTTCATCTACTGGAAAGCGACTGCCACTCGAGAACCTTTCTTCTCCTCGTTTGTCAGTTCTGCGAGCTATATGGCCGGGCCATTGCCACTTCAGCTTACTAATCCGTTAGGCTTCGATTACTCTGGTTCTACTGCGTATATCCTCGTTTTAAAGCTTTTCATACAGGGAAACCTCGAGCATAGCCATCTGCAGAGCTTGCCGATAGACACGCGTATTAATAATGTAACTCTCTTGAGTGTGAGCGAATCTACCGGTTAATGAACGCCAGCTTGCGCCTAAATGGAAAGACATATCTAGCAGAGGACTCAAAAATGCAAAAAGGCGTTTCCGGTACTCAGATCTCACCATACGAAACACAGCATCATTATTCTGCTAGTTTACGCTGGTATATTGTGAGAGAATACTTCCCTGGTCAGCCAAGCTATTCATGCTGCAGCAATGATACAGCAGCAGCGTAGCTTTACCACTTGGTAAGTATACACACAAAATTAATTATGACGTAACATACATACAAAACACTCACGTCTGTGACTTCCATTTAGTACGATCCTGACATACCTCTCTCGCCTCTTCCACATTCATACGTATACCTACGCATACATGCTCGTCGATGAAGGGTACTCTTAATTTGACCTATTTTCAATATATCGCCGATTTGTTCGACAAACTTTCGCCTAAGACGTCCCTTTCCGACTCTTCCATTCACTTCTGCAACATATATTTGCTTTGTCACTCTTTCCTCATTCATTCTTTCTTCATGACCAAACCACCGAAGTATTCCTTTCTTAATCCTGGTTACAGCATCATCTTGCAAACCATACTCTTCTTTTATCACACAGTTTCTCACCCTGTCACTCATATTGAGCCCTAACATACTCCTTAGCAACCGCATTTCTACTGCATTTATTTCTACTCTCGTGCTTCTTCGGCCACACCCAACTTTCACTACACACAGCACTGTAAATTGCCATAATTATGATTGAAATAATATATCTCCGAGACTATTTACATTTTCATTGCGACATAATATATGAATTTTTCGGTTATTATCAAAACATTAGATATTTGTAAAACATTCTTACCGACGACAGTGACCTTAGCTTCGGACTCAACATCGCCGTAGATGTTCATAGCGCGGCAGGAGTATGTACCGGCGTCGTTTGTGTTCACGTCAGATATCACCAGTTCGTAATAGCCCTTGTCAGCGTGAGTGCGGACAATGGATACGCGGTCGCTCTCCGACGAGGCGACGATCTCTTTGCCGTCCCGATAGCTAGAAAAATGAGGATCATTGTTGAGATCTTTGAGGTTAAATAACAGATACCGTTACAATCTACTAAAGTCTTCTGCTAAATATACGACTCCCCCATAGGTTGCCCCAAAGGGGGGATATTTGCCATAGTTGCCACGCTTGACAAACGCAGTTTTTTTAGTCCTTATTAGTAGGGTGCTGCTGCCCATCTCCTGATCTGTTTCCCTTTGTCGCCTCCCACCCACACACCCACCGTATGATGTGGGATAGTAGCAGTGAATCTTACACTACCAGTACACGTTAGTACAGATTACAAGTATTTTTTTACCGACTTCAAAAAGGAGATATTCAATTCGACTGTTTTTTTAATGTGTGTTACCTCATAACTTTTCTCTGGGTGAACCGATGTTGATGATTCTTTTTTTATCTAAAAGCTGGTGCTTTTCGTGTGGTCCTATATAAATTTAATCAAGATCTGACCAGTAGCTTTTGAGTTTTATTTAATAATGCGTATTTAATTGAATCGAATACATTGATGACGTTCTCATTTTGATTATATTAAAGTCAGTTGTACATTTTTTTATTTTACCACTTGTTTATTTCTACAATAAAACTTACGTCAATTGATTTAAGTAAACATTAACACATAAATTCCAACGCTCAATTTAGTTTCATGAGAGTCGTAAGTGGCAACCATGGGAAATGGATATAGATGACGGTGCAATAGTTAGACCAGTGACGGGACATCGTCAAAGATGCGACATACTACTGCTTTAATCAATTCACATACTATGCGATTAAGACAAAACCTAATTACAAAGGGAGAGGCTCCCATCACAGTGGATTTTTACCGGTTATAAAGATTAAAGTAGAACTAATTCGACCTAACCTATCTGTGTCCGGTGTAATGCCTATGCCAGATAATTTGTGACCAGGATCCCCAATGCTACAGCCAGGTAACCTGAACTCTAGGTCACTAGACTTAAATAAACATTAGGCCTACCTCAAGACGACGTTTATAAAATAATCATTTTATTTTACTCTTAGATGTTGTTGAATTAGATCATTGGAAATGTCATTAAACTAAACTAATTTTTACGGATTTTATCGCGTTTAATTTAACTTTTTAATTCCCGACGTTCCGGGTGCTTTACAGCTCCCATGGTCAATAGGGGCATAGATTACTGTATATATACTAGAGACTGATGGAGGGGGGGGAATGAGGTGTTTGACATCCGATGTTATAGTTAGCCCGACTACCTTCAGTTTTTGAATATTAATTTTTTATCCGATTTACGCAGAATGAGCTTACAGTATTTTTAAGTTTTGCAGTTGTATGCTTGGGTTTGGATTTAATTTTATTAATTATAAGATCCCAAGCAGATGGTAGTATCCATCCATCTTCTCTATTGAAATAAGGTAGTAAAGCAACCATCTGTGAAATTACAAGACGTAAAATATCCAGACCAGTGACTGATGTGACGGAAAACTTCGTGTAGTGTGATGTTTCTGATGTGTGAAATTTTTGCTTAATCTATTGACTTAGAAGAGTCATATATGGACTGACTGACCAGACCGATATGAACTGTTGGTAAAATGATCCTAATATACGAGGCATTGAAAAAAAGACATAAAGCATGATGTTCTTTTTTTTAATTTCAACACTCAAATAAGCGTGTTGTAATTATATATATATATATATATATATATATATATATATATATATATATATATATAATATTGACATAGTAATACTAAGACCAGTTTTCTGATATGAATCTGATAAAGAAAAAACCATTGATATAAAACCAAACAATTTGGTTTCTTGAAAGTATTACACGGCTATAAGCATATTGCACGCTCGGAGAATTGTGGAATTTCGCGGAGTTAAAGTTTATATGGAGAAGAAGTGCAGAAAGCAAAAAATGTTTATTTAGTAAGAGAAGTTGCCGATATATCATCTCTGCGCCTCGGAAAGCATGTAAAGCCGTAGGTCTTGCACCTGACCTCTCTCCGGTCGCGTCGGATTGCCGTTTCATCAGACTATGACAGTGAAGGAGTAAAGAGTACAGAGTGAGAAGTGTGCCTTTGTTTACGCACACACTTGTGCACTATAATCGTGTTCAGCGCAGAAGGATAGCCTTCGTTGATACCGACCGCCGTGATAGAAATTCGTCTAGAAGACATAAATCTGGCTACTAAGCCGCGCAGTTGACATAATGTTTACCTTCATCTTAACACAAATAATTACTTTAAACAAATATCCCTGTTAGCCTATAAACGGATCACAACTGGACAAATATCTTGTCTAACATGTTGCCCTTTGTAAAACGTGTTTGGATATTTATCAACATTGTTTTTACAGTAATTTGTTCTGATTTTCTTAAATAACGTTAATAAAACTTTTAGTGCACATAAAGTTAACAAAAGTTAAATATTATTGCTTAAATTGGATAAACACATGTTTAATTTAATTTATGACTAATACATCCTATCTAAGGCAGTTCTTATTAGTATTTATAATTTAAAAAAAAAACCTAATTTACAGTACCATTAACAGACGATCGTGTAAACGTTGCGTGTGACCAAAGCGAAAGATTTGTGCTAGGATCGTGGCAAATTGAAGACCGTAATATCTGCCTACCCCTCTGGGTGACAGGTCTAAGAGTTTATATATGGATTATGTAATTTTATAAAAACAAACATGGAAAAAAATGGAAACGAATAGTTCCAAATGAAATCACGAAACTTTTATACGTTTTCACATATTAAACACGACGCAAACAATTTGATAAGTGGTAATAATTAATAAGAGCTTTCAAATTATATTAACACATCTTTGAATAATTATATTGTTATTTTAAACGATGCAACTTCGGTTGGCTTAAAGCCCAGTATCTGAAAGGTTACGAACAAGCGAAAAAAATACTCACGGACGTTGTGTAACAGACAGAACACAAAATAATTATATAAAGCACTTGTAAAATTATATATTTTCACTACCACATTTTACACAACATTTATCACAGCTTTATTAGAATTGTTATGTAGGTAACCTGAACTACCAGCTATTATGCAAGGTAGCCTACTACAGAGACAGTATAATTTAGTCAAACTGAATTTTTTTGGCACTACGCCTCACTAGGTTTTCCTTTCATTTTAACAATCAGCAACAATACCGATTTAATATACTTGTACATAAAACATTGACTGTCTGCATCGTACTACATTTAAATGCCTCATATCTGTTCAATATTCAGTCCCGTCTGGTTGTACTAGCATGCCCCGAGAGGTGAGTGCCCCAAGGTATGTGCCAAAATATCGACTGAGTTTTGCGTATAACCACTTGGCTCTTGCACTATGGCTTGATAAACGAATTTTTACAACAACGACGTTTTCACACTTTCAAATAGTTTCGTGTATTAAGTAAATGAAATAAGATTTAACATCTTAAAACGCTGATTTCGAATTCAATATCCTGATGTCAATTCTATTATCCGTAGCACTGTTTGTGTATATTTATACAGAGATAATGAACATTTTGGTGAAGAAACTAGAGAATATGAAATAGACGGAAAAATCAAAATAATAAAACCAGGCGATAAACAAGAATACAGCAAAAATACTTACAATTTAACAGTTGGGTTGGGATCACCCTTGACCCGGACCATAAAGCGTAGGTAAGTGTTTTGCAAAATTTCAGTATCCTTCAGCGCCACCAAAAAGTAGGGCGCATTAAGTGCGTTCCTTTCTTTTCTTTCTTCTGGTGTTACTGTAAATTTTCAGTAAGTATATTATGAACAAAGTCAGACGAAAAAAACGAAAGTTATAGAATAGAATAGTAAGAGATTGAATATGGAGAATTTAAAATTACAAAAGTAAATGAGATAATTTACTTTAAAATTATAGAAATCAGGTCCCAAATTTCTGAGACATTAAGTTTTTGGAATATGTTGACCAAATAAATTATAGATTTAAATATTAACAATCTTCATAGTCAAAAATAAGAAGGTTAAGAAGAAAAATGAAAATAAAGTATAACTGAAACAGAATCGATAATTGAAAACTTACAATTTGCAAATATTTAGCGTAGTTTGATTTAGCAGCTTAGGAAACTAAGAGAAAAAGACAGAGAAATAAAGCAAGAGGGCTGCATTGAACGAAATGCTACAGGACATGCAACTGTGTACAGCTAAATACGTGAGATCAGTGTCAAATACAAGAAAATTATGGGACAGTACAAGCGACAACGAGCTACGAGTTATACGCTTTTACGATGTCTTAATTGGTGAAGTCGCTTTGCATCATGCAGACTGAGAAAAGGTAAACTTAAATCAAAAGTAGAACATATCTCTGAAATTAAAAATTAATTAAAATTTTGTGAACTTGATCGAATTGTGTTTGCCCTTAGATCTTAAATTTAAGAGAAAATATAATTTAAATAACAACAAACAATTGTTTCTTAACTACACTAAACGCACAAACATATATTTTAAAAACGAAATAAACTTGTAATAAGCAATTCGACCAAGTCCTATGTAAGTAAAAGAATATATAACATAACACTTACGCTCTTGAACGACTAACTGAGCTGTGCAATGGGCATTGCCTTTTACGTTCTCTGCAATAGCCGTGTAGGTGCCTGCGTCGTCTTCCCTGCAGTGCATCAGAAGCAACTTGTAGCTGCCTTCGATCGATGTTATGGAGCAGCGGTCCATCAGCCGGTCGGTTAAAGGTTTGTTGTCCTTGAGCCAAGTCACTTTCACATCATCAGATTCGAGAAGAGCGCATTCAAACGCCGCGTTCTCACCCGCTGGGGATTCAGATCATTGTTATAGAAATGAATTTGTACGGTTCTGTGACTTTAATCGTTCAAGTTTTATAATGGAATATGTATGTAAAATAAAAGTCTTAATATCTTTAATGTGAACCGTACAAATACTTTTTGGACATAGAAGCGTTGTTAGAACAATGTTTTGTGTAAGTTAGATAACTAAAAGCATATGTACAAGCACTAAGGTGTTTCTACTGCTACGGTTGTGGCAGGTGTTGTGTACTTACGCTCGATGTTCTGTCCTTCGAGGGTCTTGGAGAAAATAGGTTTCCCATCTAAATTTTCAGATTTTGAGACAGACTTTGTTGATTCATATTCTCCAGTCACTGAACCGTTAGATAAAGCAGTTTTGGAATATTTTCTTTCGTAAATAGACTCTCCTTTTTTTGATTTCTGGTAATCAGATTCGATTCTAGTACCGCTTTCAATATTTTCGCCATCATAACCCGCATCAATGCTAAGTCTCGTTGAACGGCCTTCAGCCCTTCCATTGATATCTCGTCCATATTTTAAAGCGATACTATCTATTTTACTAGTTGCCTCCATGGATGATTCAAGTTTGTCTCCGCTTTCAATCTTCTCTCCGTCATAGCTGCTCTGCATGCTGTACTTTGAGGAGCGACGTTCAATTTTCCCATTAGTGTCTATACCATATTTTGATGCAATGCTATCGATTTTATTTGAAGATTCATAATTAGATTCAAGAGCATATTTTGATCCTCCTTCTGCTTTACTTTCATAGCTAGATTCGACGCCATAGGTATTACCTCCTTCTATCCGGGCGCCTGCGCTCGAATACTTAGACTCGTATTTGGAAGAACTAATTCCTTCAATGTTGCCGCTTGTCTCATATTTACTACTCTCTATTCTAGCACCACTTTCACGTCTGGAGTAAGATGATAGGCTCGTCCCAGTAGATGATTCATACCGACCACTACTAGACTTTCGGGTGCTGCTGGAATATTCTAAATTAAACAAAATTTGCACATTTTATACACGTCTGTTGCGATAAATAATACGTACACAACTGTAAATAATAGAATACAATGGAAATATTATAGTGTTGCGTTTTTCAGAATTCTATAAGAAGGCTGAAATAAATTAATACCATTAATTTAGTGATTACTACTAATTTAAATTATACATAGTATGTTTTAATAATAAATACTACGAAAACTCCTTAAACAAGCGACCTGTATAATATATATGATCCATGCGCGGTGCATTATGCAATAGAAGATCACGCAATTAAGTAATAAATACTAAGTGTATTTCTTTTTTCTACTAACCTCATATTTGTTGTTGTCGGTGATACCGGTACACGGTAAAGTTTCTATAAACTTATGCTTGTACCGTAACGTAACGTGTAATTAATGAATGTAATAATATATTAAAAAATAAATAATTAAAACGAAATCGTTTACGTACAACTTTTAACGTTACTGTTACTATATATTTATCATAGTTTCCACGCTTGGCAAGCGGGTTGAGAACTGCAGCCATTTTTATTTTTAGCCGTTGTTAAGAAGACGCTGTAGCCAATTTCCTGACTTGATTCCCTTTGTCGCATGTTACGACAACCACGGGATGATATGGGGTAGTGGGATATTCCTACACCTCCACTATACTGTAAGTTGTACGTTGTGCGTACGTAAAATAAATAAAAAGATTATTCAAAATAAAGACATGAAAATTTACCTCCAGACAACCTCGAACTACGACTATTGTACCTCGACGTCATCTCGTCTTCAACGTTTTCTTGTGCGGTTACAGTTTGACTATTTGTAACAAATTCTTCTCGTGATTCTGCGCCCGATTCGCTTAATTCTTCTACTTTAATTTCCTTACTGTCTTTACTTTGTGATTCTGTTACTGCAGCTTGATCATTTGTGTTTTCAACAATTTCATTAGCAGTGTGGTCTTTTGACACACTTTTTTCTTTACTAAATAATGAATTATTTGTCTGTTTTTTATCTTCTTCAGATAATTCTACAGTGGTTATAGTTAACGCTGGTTGCTCAATACGTTCATCTACAGATATATATTCTTTTTGATCATATAATTCTTCAGAAGAAAGTACTTGTTGTTGGGAATTTAAAACTTCAGTACTAACTGCCTCGACAGTTTGTTGTTGCAAAGATGTTTGTAAAGTAGATTGAGCGTGGTTTTCAAAAGTCGATTTGTCTTTTGTAATTAGAGGCTGCTCCGCTGCTGTTAATTTAGTTTTTTCAATCGAAGAAACTTCCGATATTTTGTTTGATATTGATTCCTCTGTGTCTAGTTTTAATTTAGTTGTGAAGTCACTGTGTTCCACATATGACGAAATAATAGACTGAACTGTATTTGATTCAGTTGCTTTCTGCAGTTGTTGATCAATAGATTCCTCTTTATTATGTTGATTATTATTTTTACAGATTGGATTGGCAGCTTGTGTTTGCTCAGCAAAAACCTGGTAAGATGTTTGTGATGATTGCTCTCCTGATGAGCTTTCTAAGGTAACTTTCGTCTGCTTCGATAGTGAAACCGAAGAAGTTTCTTCTTGAACAAATATTCCCGCTTTTGGCTCTTCTCTCGAAACTTCTGAGGGAACAATTAAAATTTCTTCGTTTTGTACCTCAATTTGGGCTTTTAAAATTGCAGAACTAACTCCTTCTGTCTCTACGATCTTTATTTCATCAGAAGCAATGCTACTATCTTTCGCTACTTTTTCAGCCTCAATCAATGTAACGTTAGACTGTTTGTTTGATATACAAGCAGTAGAAGATAAGTTTGAATTAAATTCTACTCTTTCTTCTTCAGTTTCTTTTATTTTTATTTTACTTTGTTCAGAAAGAGATGTTGTGGATTGAATTTCACAAATCTCTGTTTCTTGTATATCAAATGATGATTGAATTTCAAGTTCAGCTGTTATTTTAGTATTGTCTGCAATTACCACTTCGTGAGCCTCGCTTGTAGATAATACTTCTTGAGTTTCGGACCTAGCCGCTTTTTTCGATTTAGCACTTTCTATGGATGCTTTTCTCTTTGCTTGCAACTCTGCAAGAGATTCTTCTCTTGTAAGTATTTCAGCTACTTGAACTTCCTCTGTCCTAGATCGCTTTTCCTTATTCGGATTTTCTTCTTCCACTTGGGTATTATCTGTATGCTGCCTTTTCTTTTTTTTATCTTCAGGTTCTGGGGACAAATATTCCGATTCCGATGCTGTTTGTTCCGGTAATAATACCTGAAGATCGTCAGCTGCGTGTTCAGCTAGTGCAACTGCAACAAAATTTTCAAAAATGCAAATATAATTAATTTATCGACACATATTAAAATTTACGCGGCGGAGTCACGCTGCAGTTGAATAATGACTGCAGAACGGATGAATTGGCTCACTGGGGAAGAATACGCCGTAACAGAATAGCAGAGTAAAACAGCACCATAATATTTCTATGTTTCGTACGGTGAGTGTAGAGAACCGGAATCCTTTTTACTGGTAACTAGGCATTCTATCTTGGTTCACAGGGCTGAAAACCATAGGATACTATGAAAACGCATCTAAATAAATGAAAACGCATCCGTGACTTTTTTATTTAAAGTTAGTCACAATTGTCAATGTGCTGCTCCAACTACTAACAACCAAGTTGACTTATGACTTATTTGTCACTTGACTGTTATACAAAAATATCTAGGCTTCATATAATAAAAGTAAATGTATTCAATAGAGTATCTACAAAATAGTGTAAAATTTTTTCTCTTATCAAAGCCATAAAAAGTCTACTGCTAAAGAAAGGCCACCCTTATAGATTTCTACAAAGCACGGCACTGAGTCATTCATCAACTCCAAAAATGTTTGCTATCGTCATTAGTATGAAACTACTACTCAAGAATCCTTTTTTCGAGAGTTGTCGTTTCATCGCGCTGGCCGACCCACTGTTAATTCATCTTATTAACACGCCTAATATGTCAGGTACTCTTGGGATACTGCGCTTGTTTTTTTTTACTCTGCTGCCCATCGCCGGTCTGTTTACGGTCTACTTTTAATGTAAACGAAATGGTAATACCGCCATCTATCGGAAGGCATAAGACTTAGTCTTTTTACCGATTGGACGAAATGGGCTGATGGATTCTCTTACACCGCCACCATACGCATTTATATTATAACACATAATAATACAATTTTTACTTCTATATGATATATAATAACCTATTCTTGGAGAACAATTTTTTAAAAGTAAATGTTAAACAGTACAATATCACCAGCATTGTAAAATTAGTTTGATATAATATGTTGGCAAAAGAGTCGTTCAACTTTAAATAGTCTTTTATAGAATTAGGGTGAGCAGTGAGCACAGTCAAACTGATGGTAAGCGGATGCTGTTCATAGACATCTATATTTCTCAATTAAGAATCAAAATGCAGATGTGTTGGCACACCTGACGACTAAGATAGAATGCCTCGTTCCAGTAAAAAGAGTTTCCGGTTCTCTAAACTTTACGCTGGTTTTCTGTAAGATCGTAGCCCTACCTGGTCGAGCCGACCCATTCGTGTTTCAAAAATAGTGTTCTTCTTGATTTGTTCTGAATAACGACTCTGTGAAGATATTAATAAACTAATATATTCACAGAGTCGTTATTTTTTATTTCATATTTTGTCGCCTATATATATATTATATATATTTTTTTTTTTTTTTTATATATATAGGATTGTCGAGCTGCACAAATAACTGAGTTGCAAAATGAACTAATTTAAAGCGATGCCAAAATAAATTTTCTACTGAGGAGTAATCTTGAGCAACATTATATTCGTTTTCTAAAAATGTGACTGATATATACAGTAATATTAACTTCTCTATCTATTTCTACTTGTGTTGCAATATCTATTTCTATTTAACTTACTGTGTTGTTTAATATAGCTTCTTTTCTAGGACGTAGGACTCCTTTCTAGGAAGAATCTAGGACCCAACCGGGCCATGTACCTTCCTCTCGCATTTGTATGCTTGCACAGCAGTCGTTCTGAAGGGTATAGAGCCAGTATAGTACAGGCTGTGAGGCATCCCCTCTAAGTCCTCGGAAGTGACAACGCATTTGGAGTTTTTTGTTTGAAGTTGGCTTCAGGTGTCCATGGACTATACTAGTCACTTCACTTACCATCAGGTGGATGTCGTCTATGCCCAGTGTAGGTTATAAAGTTGAAAAATAATTCTAAAAAATTAAGTCAAAGATCACGCAGCGTCACTCTTTATCTGTTTAAAAACCTACTTTGATTGGAGTTTTTGTTTTACGTGGCAGACATTGCAGCTTATTATGCTTCCAGTAAATATTGATTAGCTCGACTAAGGTAGTACAATACTTTGACAAAATACGAACGTAAAATAGCAACATAGTACTGCTGTGTTTCGTATAGCGAGCGGTTAGATCCGGAGACACAAGACGTTCGACAAAAAAACTGAGACAAAGCTTTTGGGTCTTAATCGAGAATAGTTCTTGGTATCATAGGCCACAGCATCCACTTATTGTTATAGTATGTTTGTTTGTGGGCTTTCCATGTATAAAAACTTAGTAACTTGACCCCTAATGCGTTTGCGAGTTTTAAATAATTAATCGTCAACTTATTATTATTAAAACACTGCTCAACTAACTCTCAACACTGGAAACATGAGCGCATTAACTTACCGACGTCACTGGAGTGCTGTCTGATTTCCTTCAGCCAGTTGTTCTTAATTGACTCCTTATGCGCCGCGAGAGTGAAGATCAGCGGTGGCGATTTCTGATGAAGCTCGAATTTGAGCTTATCTGTTGAATAGTCCTTGACTTCGACGTCAGGGAGCTGTGATAGGAAGTTTAAGACATCAATATACAAGACAGGTACCTATATAGTTTAATTATGTTAAAGTCAAAGTCAACATACTAAGTGTTACTTCCTTTTCATCAGGCTGTAAATCTATATTGCTGAGCATGGAGCGGTCACATTTAAGGAATACATACTTGTTGATTTTTTATGATTAAGTACAATTAAATAATACATATAATAGTACCTGGATGACCGAGCTTTGCTCGGTATTTTTTTTTTTGAAATTATATTTAGATACTAATTAAATACTGATGAAATATGAAGTAAACTAAAAAAAGGGCTCGAAATAATAGATTTTCTCATAAAAGAAGGAAACTTGAAAAAAAAAGGAAAAAAGTCAGATCGATGACAGGACTCGAACTCGAAGGGTACTACGATTTCAGGACCGCCCGATATCCCATTAGAGCTATTATAATCATTAACAGATTGCAAAAATTTACCTTCTTATATTGTACAAGTTTTTCATTTCCTGAAAACACGGACAAAACGACATTTTCTAAAAATGAATCATAGCTTGATCGATTTATTGCCCTCGAAACTTTTTATGAAAATCGTCGGAGCCGTACACACACACACACACACACACACACACACACATATATACACATATATATATATATATATATATATATAAGAATTGCTCGTTTAAAGGTATAGGATTTGATACCAGTAGTTTAAAAAAAGTACAAAAAAACCATAGTTGTGACATCAATTATTATTCAAAAATCGTCGCCAAAGTCATAGACAATCACACATTTAGCACAAAAGATGTTCCGACTGGGATTTCAGACCAGGGGCCAAGTTGATCATGATCATTATCATGACCACGTTGAACATCATCATTGATCTTGTGAAAGCTTTTGTAGTTCTTAAGTCTGAGAGCAAAAGCGATTTGGGAGATGCTACTTTAAGCAGTGGACTAAGGTGTTCTGACGGCGATGATGATACAAATGCAATACCCTTTTACTGGGAACCAGGCATTCCGTCTCAGTCCTCACTGGTGACAACGCATCTACATTTTGATTCGTAATCGAGGATAGATGTTGATTTCTATTGGCCACAGCAACCGCTTACCATCAGATGGACTGTGGGCTCGTTTGTTACCCTATCCTATAAAAAAATATCAAAATTGCTCACCTTAATGATATGCTTCAATATAAAAACTGATCTATCGTTTTCGATCCTCTTAACTTTGCAGATCAAGATTCTAGCTTTGAACAAAAACAAGTATCTTTCACTGGACTTTTCTGCTACGGAAACTGTAAACCAGTCGTGAGTAAGCAATCGGCCAAGTTTGTAGATGTTTCCACGGTATCCCTCGATGCTTGATATGAACTTGTTGTCGGTGGCACGGTTTGGAACGCCGAGGAAAAGTTCTAGGGCGTTCTGTAGATCGGTGCAGTCTTCGCCGAGACGTTTCGAATACTTTACAAGTTCCTATGAAATAAAAATTTTGTTAGCGTCATTTTGTTAAATATGAGGCCTATTATAGAAGAGTAATCGTTCATCAGATTACGCTAAAACTTATGCGAAGATTATAGGCATTTTACAGTTAACTTACAGTAGGTAGCGCGTATATCGTACCGTCAAATTCATTTTAAAGTATATATCATTCAGCTTCAAATGAATGTATCATCATTCCTAATTAAACAATATAACTCTTCCAAATTATAATATATTTTCAAAGCAAGTTATATATTAGTTACAAGTTATATACACAGCGAGCTATATAAGAATGAGCGACAAGAAAAAAATACTATAAATATAATAGATAAAAAATATAATAGATTTTTCGGTTTTTGCTCTTCTGATTTTGTTTACACAAAAGTTGCAAAAAGTATTTTAAGGTAGCTAATAACAAGTATTTATTAGATGTTGCTAAAAATAAGAGAAATAATTATAATAATGTGGAAACACAGCAAATCAATAAAAATACTTAATTTTCAAACGTTCTACTTAATTTTTTATCTTTGAAAGTTAAATAGATATACTATATTTGCTCAAAAAAGGTGTCAAACCTAGATTACTTTAAAACAATGAATATATTTTATAATCATCAACATACTACATAAATAAAATTTGTCGGTCAACATCTAAAAACAGTTGCCGTTTTCTGTTATCTCGTGGACATAAATTTAGAACAGATGTAATATAAAATAAAAATCCAATAGATAAAATAAAAATCAATTATTTTCTCTTGATTTCTCTTATCTAAATAGATATTACATTAAGAGCTTCGATCTGTATACAGAAATAGCAGAAAGACAAATAAGTGACCTTCTGTCTGACTTAAAGCTTAAACTTTTCATTGGCAATGAATTTAGCGCAATAATGGCACATTAAAAGCGTCACGTTTCGTATATTTACACAGGCGAGTCGAGCCAGCAACGAGTATAATGTGAACTGTGAATCAATAATTAAAGATAGCTCTCCTTTAGTTTAGATCTGTTTGTAATTATCATTGTTCCGTGTAATGCTAAGCTTTAATGTTGCTTTTAATTTAACTAACTTCGAAAAAAGGAGGAGGTACTCAATTCGACTGCAAGTTTTTTTATGTGTGTTGTTATATTGAAGTCGGTTGTATAATTTTTTTTAAGTTTATCACTTGTTTTAGAAAGTTAGTTTAAAAAGTTACATAGAAATGTTCTAAGATTTAATCTGAGATCTTTAAAATTTTTGATGCAAACTCCGTGAACATTTACAGAAATTTCATTCAACTGCTTTAGAATCGCAAGCTAAACATTTTTTTTTCTCTTGCCATCCAAACTATCCAAAAATTGCTTGGAAGTAATCGGCTTATACTGTATGACCATCTCACTGTATCTTTTTGATTTATTTTTTGTTCTTGATCATATTTAAAAAAAACAATAGAGTATAAGCTAATGTTATAAAATAAAGTAATAACAAATAAAAAAGACCGCGAATAAAGTGCGAGTTCTATTTGTAAAACGTTATAAAACACTAAAAAATTAGATAACTCTTTGGTATAATTAAGAAACTCAATATAAAAATATAAAAATTGTTGAATGGTAACTGAAATTAAAAAAATTAAAAACTCCTGAAACAAAAAGAGCCAATGATCTGAACTGAACAAATGTTTTTGAAACATAACTTGGGTGGTACCTTTCAAACAAGAAAAATTGGAACTGCATTCCTGGAACTTCCCGCTAATTTCAAATGCTAAGCGCTCCAAATTTCATAAATTTATGTTGCGAAATCTCGAAGTTATGTTAAAAAACCCGTGTTTTTTTTTCAAATTCTTTCTCCTTCGAAATCTCACAAACGAATTAACTGATTTTTATTTTTCAAACGGCAATCGACGTAATTTTTTGAGGTTAAGAGCTGATTAGTTTTTGTAATCGTTATTTAAAATACGTCAGGAGACCATTAGGAGAACGGTTTGCTTGTTTACATTCGAATAGTATAAAAAATGTAAGTACTCGTAAAAAAATAGAACGCTGAAAACATTGCATTAGTTCCTATGACGCATTTTGTTCAACAGATGTTTTACATGTTACGTTATATCTCATCTTATTAATAGCTATTTTTGGTAAGAATTTTTTCGTCGTTTGGGTTCAACATGTGGTTAGAAAACTTTTCATAAAATTTTGTTAAACTGTTTGTCAATGAAAATAGGTAGGTAGCTCGACCAAGGGATAATCACGCTCTCACAAAATACATGCGTGAAATAGCAGCTTAATACTGCTGTATTTATTATGGTGAGTGTAAAGAACAAGAGAAGTGTTTCCTACTGGAAACGGGGCGTTCCATCTTAGTCGTCAGGGATGGGCAACGCGTCTGTATTGAGATTCTCAATAGAGGATAAATGTAGAAGTCAACGTCTACTTACCATCAGGTAAACTGTGTGCTGGTTTGTCACCCTTATTATATTAAAAAAGAAAACGCCTGCTTCAACATTTTCTTAGAGAAAGAATAACTAAGATCTTTTTTCTTTCGCTAGTGTCATTCCCTAGCCGAGCTAACCATGTAAGTAGGTAACCAAAGCCCGAAAAATGATTACCAAGAAAATTATTAATATGCAAAAATAAAGGAAGAATACCTTACCTTCAATAGGAGCTGGTAATCGTTGATCCTTTGTATAGGAAGCTTGAGGTGTTCTGCAAGACCTTTTTCGTCGCCGAGCTTGTCTGCAATATTCTGTGAGCAAAACATATTATTTTTAGAAGTTTAAAAAAGACAACGCTCTGTCTGTTAAAAATAACACGTGACCTGATCTATTGAACCCGTCTTTTTAAGAAAACGAATATTAGATTTAGAGGAATGATCATAATCTAAGTTGTACACATAAAAATGTTGAAGTCCTTCTAAAGTTATTTAGCACACATTATATTGTTTTTTTTTTATTTTTATCCCCGTATCATAGTTAGTCCGGCTACCTTCAGTTTTTGAATATTAATGTTTGGTCCGATTTACGCAAAACGAGCTTATAGTATTATGAAGTCTTGTAGTGGTATGCTTGGGTTTGGGTTTAATTTTGTTAATTATAGGATCCCAAGCAGCTGGCAGCACCCATCCATCTTCTCTATTGAAATTTGGATGTTTTTTAATTTCAATAGCCTCTCGTATCATCCTTGGTAGGAATCGGTGTTCTTTTGCGAGGATTTGTGGTTTTTCAAAACGAATGTAATGGTAGAGACAATCTTGAACATGTTCGCAGACTGCAGACTTCCCGGAGCGTCGGTGCTTCACGTCAGCTATATGTTCCTTCACGCGGGTTTTTATAGATCTTTTTGTTTGACCTATGTAAGAGAGACCACATTCACAATCTAGCTTGTACACACCTGCATCTTGTAGAGGAATATTACATTTGATGGATGTTAATTTTTTTCCACCCATCAGTCAATTTATCATTAGTCAATTTTTACCATGCGTAAATCGGACCAAACATTAATATTCAAAAACTGAAGGTAGCCGGACTATTCTCACAGTTATTTTATTGGGAATTCAAAAATCTCAGTTCCCCCCGTGACCATGAGTGCTGTAAAGCACCCGAAACGTCGGGATAATAAAAATAAATTAAAATAATTAAACGCGATAAAATCCGTAAATAATAGTTTTATTCAATAAAGAAGTCGTTTTCAATGCTTTATAGACTTAAATGATGGCTACACACTTAAGTTCTGACTTTTTAATAGACAAGTAAACAATTAAAAATATTGTAAAACTGACTTCAATATAAATAACATGAGAACATCATCTATATAGCTGAAGTCAATTGAATACGCATTATTAGGGATAACCCAAAAATCAAATCAAATTTATACGGAACCACACGGGAAACACCAGCTTTCAAATAAAAAAGAATCATCAAAATCGGTTTCCTAGAAAAAAGTTCTGAGTCAACAAACATAAAAAATACAGTCGAATTGAGCACCTTCTTCTTTTTTGAAGTAAGTTGAAAAAATTGCTCAGCGTCAGCCATTTACTTTATCCGTACCAAGACGACTCTTACCACTCATACAGACCATCATACGAATAGATCGATACAATCAAACCTATATAAGCTGGGATCTGGACATCCATTTAGTGACAAATAATTGCTGGTGGAACTCAATAATGGTGCACTTGGCACGTTACTGCTTAGCGGAAGAATTCCTAGCTAACAATTTGAGTTTTTTGAATAGAAAAAATGCGCGAATTGTTGTCGACGTGATTGAATTTCAGGCAATTGCCAAATCCATATATCTTTCTATCGACGGAATCAAGCCGAGGTGCATAAGTAATTGATCGTCGAGAGAGCTTGGATCGGGGCCAGAAGCCGCGGAGATCTTAACGAATCATTTAATAATGCTACTTTCTCCTAACCATGACGTAATTAGGGTTCGGGAAGTTCCGACATTCTCAGTTTCGGGACCGGAGCAAACCAATTTTAATAAAAATTTGCGACCGACCCGGTTTCGCTTAGATAAGATTTATTAATGTGGCATGTGATTTAAGATAAGCAAAGACTCATTTATTTGATCAATTTTATCGTTTTTACAAAAAATACCTTTGAGTTTTTTTTTTGTATAAAATATAGCTAAAATCTCTCCTGGTATTGCCCTTTATCTGTTCGTAAAGTTTCATCATCATCGGTTCCGCCATTGCGAAGTTTATATCGAACAGACAGACAAATATAAAAATTGTTATTCGTGTCCTAATGTGTGTGTCCAAATCACTGAAACATTCCTTTCTTAATCCAAGTCACAACAGCTTGCAAACCACACTTTTCTTTTATCATACAATTGTTATACACCATATTTGTATTGTTATACACCCTATCAATCTAAGCTTATCCGTCGGCTCGGCTCCGTGGCGCAGTGGTTTAGCAATGAGTGGCTGCGCTGGGGGCCGCGGGTTCGAATCCCGCATGGAACAAGTATTCATATGGCCTACAAATAATTGTTCCGGGCCTGGATGTTTGTCCTTGTGCAATTTATGTTCGTAAACTGCCTCTACGACGCCGTAGAAAATCCAAGTGTGGGGTAACGTTTTATAAAAAAAAAGAAGTCATCCCTGACATACTTCTTAATGACCGCATTTCTATAGCTTTAGTTTCACTCTCATGGTTCTACTGCCAAACTCAACTTTCACTACCATAACCTAAAGTGGGGACTACACGTAGTAGGGCCGTGCTGCAGCTATATTATGATTATAGCATTAATGGGTCGGCTCGACCGGGGAAGACCACGCTCTTACAGAATATCAGCCTAATATAGCAGCTCAATGTGTTTCGTATGGTGAGTGTAGAGAACCGGAGACTCTTTTTACTGGAAATGAGGTATTCCATCTTAGTCCTCAGGGGTGACAACGCATTTGAGTTTTGATTCTTAACCGAGGATAGATGTAAATGTCTATGGGTCACAGATTCCACTTACTATCCGTTGTACTGTGTGCTCGTTTGTCACGCCTTTCAATAAAAAAATACAAATTGAATATATTAAATGTAGCAAGATCATAGATACATCAACACTATAAATGATATCTGTTGTTTGTGCTGTAAAATTTATTAAACATTTATTAAACACGATGATCGGAATTTGTGTCAAATAAACTGGGCCATGTAATTTTGACATATGTAGGTACTATCATAATATCTCAAATTCTTGGTGCGTCTATTAGTGATCATGCAACTTCTGAACAGTTTAATCGATTAATGTCATATTTACACACATGTTTCGTCCAGATGATGGTATTCTTGCTATGCCTCTCGGTTGAGAGGTGACACTGTAATTAAGTTACTAACTAATTCTATATTTATGAGTCAAAATGAGTTATAAATATTAATATTGGTAAAAATTGTGTTAAGTATCCTAATGTGTCTTCGCTGACGAATTGTAAGCCATTTAAGCTAAATGCGATCAACTTTGCGAAAACGAAAAATAATACTGATACAGTTTACGACAGATCTAGCTTATCTAGGAAAATCTCGTTAAGATAAGGGAACATACATGAGTATAATAAATAATGGGCAAATAAGAGATTGCACCAGAATTATATTTACATCTATCGGGAGAAAGTTCCTTAAGACGGTTCAAAGCACAGACCTTTTTTTATAGGATAGGGTGACAAACTAGCACACAGCCCACCTGATGGTAAGTGGTTGCTGCGGCTCATAGACATCTACCTCTATCCTCGATTACGAATCAAAATGCAGATGCGTTGTCACCAGTGAGGACTAAGATGGAATGCCTCGTTCCCAGTAAAACGGGTCTCCGGTTCTCTACACTCATCATACAAAACACAGCAGCATTAATCTACTATTTTACGCTGGTATTCTGCGAGAGCGTGGTCCTTCCCCGGTCGAGTCGACCCATTCGTATTACAACTATACTACTAATATAACTGCAGCATGGCTCTACCGCGTATAAAGCTTAGCAAAAACAGGACCACTGATATTCTGAATTTGGGTAGACCAACATAAGATTGTGTTAAAGTTCTAAATTTTTAACGCAATCGGGGTACGGTATGATAGAACTAACAAACGTGACAGGCGGAACGCAACTGACGTCAAACATAGACAATTGTTGGACACTAACAATTACTATAGCTTGGCTTAGCTAGACTTACGAGACCAATTGTGAAGATACATACATTAATTACATATTGAGTCTGGCAATAGCATCACTAAAAGAGTTGCCGTCTGCATGAATATAAATATGCAGGTCATCAGCGCAAAAACGATAAGAGTAGCCAAGTTGATAAGAGAGAAAATTAATCAAAATGTAGAACAGAAGTTGAGATAATAAAAGTGGAATACCTTGTGGTACGCCAGTGGAGGGTTGACACCAGTCAGATATGTCATGACCATTAATGACAGCTTGATGACTGGTAAACCAGTCTATATAATAACCAGTCTATAGTAATAAGGACAAGTAGTAAATTCTGAGAGAAAGTCAACGCACTTCTTACAGGGAAGGGCAGGATAAAGTATGCAGGATCAGCTAGTTGCATGTATAAAATCATAGAATACTATAATACACAATAGAATGGCTGTCAACTTTATTTTATACGAGAATTGGCGTCGCCAAACCCGATTCGCTGTGTTAACAGACCGAGTAAATTTACACATTTTACACTTTTAATTAATGTTCAAGATCATCATTAAATTTTAATACATATTTATTTGTAATAGGGTGCAATTTGGTATTTCCTAAATAATTTGCATGCGAAATTTGGAAACGATTGTAACGTCAAAACACATCTCGTGTTGACATTTATACGTGTGAATTGACGTGTTAGTGACATTTTAGTGGCTACGCGAGCTCCGCCCACCCCCCGTTTTATTATGTATGTACTATAGTATTTTATGTGTAAAATATAGGATTAATTATTTGAATCAACGCTTGCATTATATTAAATTTTAGGAAATTTAGTAACTGAGACCGTAATCCGTAAAAATTGATTCATTTAATGTGTAGTGTTCGCGTAAATATAAGAAATAGTTATATTGATTTGATAAAATATATTACATAAACTAAATTACATAAAATTATATGACTTATGTTACGTTAGGAGTAGGTATTCATTTCGCGCTATGAGATGCGCGAGTATGTTGCGCAGAAAACTAAAACGGCTTTACTTTTTGCTAGCGTTTGGTTTTCATACCCATCTATTTTTATACGGTGCGCTATATATGAAACTCCAAGAAACTCCCAACAATATTCTTATACATCAGCATCAGTCCGTAAGTCTAGAGTTCTTTCCTCGTTGCAGTGAAAACGTTCGGAAACTATCAACACATTATTTACGAAGTTTGTTTTCTAAATTATTAGAATAATTTTCGCGTGACAATACAATAACGGTAAAAATATTTGTGGACATTATAGTCACCAATTAATCATGAAAATTAGTTCTACCTGAATACTGTTGGAATGCAAATATATATGTACGAGTGGTAATAAACTACTCATAAATACGTGTTTTAAACACCCATGTTACAGTAAAATTCGTTCGTAAGTAAATTTAGAGCGCCTTGACATATTATGCTCAGTAACGTGCGTTAGCGTTGGCTGTTAAAATTTTGTAGGGAAATTCTGTGAAGTTATGGGTGTTTCATTCATTCTGTTTCACAATAAAGGCTTTATCGGTCACCGTAGCCCATTCAACCAACGCCTGAACGTCGCAAAATGATTCAATTTCATTCATTGCAGTAATTTTTATACTAGGCTTTTTTATATAATAAGGGTGACAAACGAGAACACAGTTCACCTAATGGTAAGTGAAAGCTGTAACCCATGGACATATACATTTATCCCTGAGGACTAAGATTGAATGCCTCGTTTCCAATAAAAAAGTTCTCTACACTCATCATAAGTAAACACAACAGCCTTTAGCTTCTATTTTACGCTGGTATTTTGTGATTCTACCCCGGTTGAGCCGACTCATTCGTGCTACAACCATTATATAGCTGCAGCGTGGCTCTACCACGTAAAAAACTTATCTATTGCTTTTATCGTTCTCGTTTTTGACAATTTAATATTTTAAAGCTTAAGATAAGACCTATAATGTAATGTCTTCCAGACCAAATTTCAGCCTCGGCGACCAGTTTCAACGGAGACTAGGTTAGCTGTCAAATTCAGCAGTGATCGACGTAGCTAAAAACGTATGTAAACACATATCAGAAAAAAAATCATTAGCAATGATATAACATTTGATTACACGAATTAACCACGCGAACTGAGCATAAAATACTTATGCGAAGTTAGGAATGCCAGATTGGAAGACCAAAATATCTGGTCAAAATTTGAAAATGTCGGGATTTTGGAAGTATTGTCGGGAGAAACAAATATTATAATTGAAAAAGTTAAAAAAAGAAGATTATTTTTTAAATGAATAGACAACAAAAAGACTTCACATTGTTGACACATTAAAGAATTTAAGTACTCTCAATTTTTAGATTGCTACATTTAATTACACTTAATTTTTAGGTTACCACATGTACTTTATAGAGTACCAATTGGATCCTTTATTAGTATTCAGTAGATTTAAAATTTATTTTTTTCAGTCTAATTACTAACACAGCTGTTATTAAATCAAAAGCAGCTGTGATGTGAAGATAAGCTTTTTGTCGGGAGTCTGAAGAGCATTAAAAATGTCGGGAGAATCCAAACGAATCCCGACTATCTGACAACTCTAGCTGAAGTCAATAAAATATGAATAATTTATTGAAGTAACAACATTAGTCCAATGAAATATTCATATTCACGATTTATTAGTTTCGCACTCCGTATTCTGTACAGTAAATCATTAAGCTATAATAATATATAGGGACAAAGGTAAACAAACCACTAAAATCATAACTGAATATTTTTTTTATTTTTGATACTTATTAATTTTTTACAGACAGAGATTACAATTTTATTTTTTACTTCTACAACGAAAATCTACGAAAAAGTAGATATTATTTTCACATAATATAGTCAATGTACATATATATATATATATATATATATATATATATAACATATATTTATAGGATAGGGTGATAAACGAAGACTGATGGAGTGTGTGGCAATCCGATGGAAAAAGTTTATACATAGAAAAAGAGCAACTGTGCTACAACTTACTACTAATATATGCAGATGGTTACGTTCATATAGTTCATCTATATATTAATGCTTGAAGGTAAAACTTTTTACCCCGTTTTAAACATATTTTGCGCACGAAGGAGTGTGAGATTTGGCATAGTTAATGTTTATATGGAGAAAAAGTGCAGAAAACTAAAATTTACGTATAAATATGTACATTGTTTACGTTCATACTGCCAATGTCAAACATATAACTGTCGCTTGGAAAAAAATTTATTTGCTCAGAACAGGTTGTTTGTTAGCGTTGTAAGCAAACACAAATACTTGTTGTATTAGCGATCACTTGTATATTATTATGATACGTCTATTTCTTACACTACTTTTGAATTGTATTTACTTAAATTAACTTAATAGCCTATTACAGCTACGGCTACGGCTCCTGTTTTTTGTAACGTAATCCTCCGATCAAGCAATACCAGAGATGGAAATAATCCTACTATTGATAACGTTTATTGCTGAGTTAACAACACAATACATTAGTATTAGGTTTTGCAGATATGCACTAACGTATGTAAACACGCAGATAATATTAATTAAACAAGATTTAATCACTTAGCTCTTCTAACTCAATTTTTTTTGGTTGGAACGAAGATACATATCAACGGCTGCAGGTGGATCAGAACCATGCCGAGAAATTAATAAAACAATGATTAGTTTTCCCGCTCCATCTTAACCATGTATAAAAGATCTTTATTAGCTTTATACACTAACTTCAGTGCGGTGTTTTTTCTTTCAAACAGAAAATAATCAAATCTCGACCATATTTTATTTACTAAACCATTTTTTCCTAATGTCCAAATGACACTGACATCCGAATTGATGTCTTAAACCAACCTGTATCAGAGTTAAGCTGGTATTCAGTGTTCACGATTCGGGAACAAACACATAATAACCAGTGTAACTCTGGTGGGAATCGTAGTTTGCTTTGTTATGACGTTCGACGTTTGGTGTTGTATTATGCAAATGTTTGCCGAGACTTTTTTACCATAAATTTCTTCTACTTCATCATTATCCCATAAAAGTCCATAACTGGACGTGGGCCTCATCCAGGGCTTCTTCGGGATTGACGATTGCAGCACGAGACATCTCGTCTTAACGCTGCCTTCTACTTCTTCATTAGTCCGTAAAATGCAGTGATAGAGTCACGTTGCAGCTATATTAAGGTTGTAGCACGAATGGTTTGGCTCGACCGAGGTATGAACACGCTCTCACAGTGAGTGAGTGTGTTGAGAGATTCGGAGACCCTTTTTTACTGGAATCGAGGCATTCCATCTCAGTATCCAAGAAAAAGATGTCCTCAGGGGTGACATCTTTTTCTTGGATACGAGTTATTTCGTCCTCAAGGGTGACAACGCATCAGCATTTTGGTACTTAATTGAGGATAAAGTAGATCCACAGCATCCATTTTCATCCATCATGTTTGTCATTGTAATTAGATCTGCATGAAAGAGGTATTAGAATAAGTTTGTCATTATTAAAGTACATGAGCTTCTGTACGAACATCTCTTTTTTTTAAATTTAAGAGTGCCCCCACCGCTCCCGTTAACTTGACTACGTAGCCAAAAACTGTTTATTGTTTACTTACGATGTGCCTTAAAATATTTGATGAGTTTGACTAATAATTATATCATTTACGTTTCCAGCTTGAATATTATGCAATAATTCATTCTCATGTTATAAAGTTAAGAAATTTGATTAATTTTTACGTGGTAACGCTGCAGCTATATTATAGTTGTCACACGAATGGGTCGGCTCGACCGGGGTAGGACCACGCTCACGCAGAATACTAGCGTGAAATAGCAGCTTTATACTGCTGTGTTTCGTATGGTGAGTGTAGAGTACCTGAGACTCGATCGTAGTCCTCAGGGGTGACAACGCATTTGCATTTTGATCCTTAATTGAGGATAGGTAAATGTGGATATCTATAGGCCACAACATCCACTTACCATAAGGTAGACTGTCTGCTCGTTTATCACCCAATGCTATAAAAATATATATAAGTAACATTATTGTGCTGTAAATTCGTTCCGTCTAAAGACCATAATTTCAAATAATAATGGTCTTTGGTGGAGAGAACTAGCTACCTGCCCAGCTTCGCCTGGATATAATCTATTAAAGAGGCGTTATATACGTTATAATCAAAGACCACTTTGTTTATCTATTGTTCGATATTTCAATAAGAAATCTTCAACGTTTTCGGATAAAATGTAGCTCAGATGCCTCCTGGCATTGCTCTCTATCTGTTCGTAAAGTTTTATCACAATCGTTTCAGACATTCTAAAAATTATCCCGGACACACAGAATTTTTAAGTGATTATTTATGTCATAGTAGCATGCAAATATGGGTTATATTTGCTTGAGCTTAATAACAATCGGTTATTTCAATATTACCGACAGACACCTAAATTTATTTATATGCACAAATAAACATTACTACTAATGTCATGAAGTTTGTACATTTTATGGGTTGCAAATCGGGAATCAACTTAGTTACGGATTTTAAGTATAATCGTAACATTGTTACGGGCTCACATGAATTTGAGTCGTCATAGACACATTTCTGGGTACAGCTTGTTGAAATAACAACATCTATAGTACGCGTACATTGCATAATATACAAAGTAAAGTTAATATGAGATAAATATAGCACTTTCATTTTTAAAACAATCACAAAGTAGGTCAAGGTCATCGAGCATGTCTCCTATACGCATAGAGATACAGCGGTGAGGCGCTGGCGCTCCGGGCGTCAGATATCCAGAATATCCGACCGCCCACGCATACTTCGAAAATAAACCAGACAAGAACTTGAAACACAACACCACTGCGTAACATTGAAATTGTTTAATCGCGATTCTCTTCCATTATAACGTGTTCTCTGCACAGACAAGGCTTCCGAGGTGGTTGCGTATGGTCAGAATCGTACCTGAGTAGTGACGTCTCAAGTGTTTCGATGATGAGTGTACAGTTGGCAAGTTCACAGGTCACAATCACAGTCACACACTTCACTCGTGCGAGTGGTCGAAGGTCGTGGTAACGCTGGAGCGAGCGAGGTGGTCGCGGCCGCGGCTTCCGAGCGACTGCCCGCCTCCAGCCCTGTCCGGTCCACCGCTATACTTAGACCGTTGCGTCGGCGATTTTTAGAGAATAACACCATTTCTCCCGTGACGTAGTCAGATTGGCTCATGGCCGCTGGTACTTGCAAGGTCGAAATGCAAGTCAACAAACCTCGGGGGTATCCTCAACGGGGTTGATCTTCGCATTGTTATGCGTTGGGAATACTTGTAGTTCTTTTTAGAATCATTCTTAAATTTTGTTGAATAAATAAATAATTTTGTGTAATTTACCCAAAATATTTCAAAAACAATATAATCAGAAAAAAATGTGATATTAAATGAGCGCAATCGTCGTAATGTTTACATTATATACAAAAGTAATGAATAATATATGTAGGTTAAACTATAAGCAAGCTTAATGGTTGAGAAGACCCGACCACGTAAAACTGTTTACTGAAAAGAAAAAAAATCTATGTCACTTCCACAACTAATAGGAATCTAACGACACCTCATATGTTAAAATCCATCCAGCATCCAGGCGTTTAGGCTACAGAACGTGCCAGAGAAATATACATACAGTCGAGTGAAAAGATGTTATAAGTTAAAATTTGTGTAAGTACCCAGATTTTTCAAATTTCTTCAGTCTGAAAGAAAAGGTTTTCTATTCTATGGCTACTCGGAATGTAGCCTGCTAGTTTATTAACAAGTATTACAGATTTTTCAAATTTCTTCAATGGGAAAAAAAGGTTTTCTATCCTATGGCTACTCGGAACGTAGTCTGCGAGTTTATTAACAAGTTTTACAGATAATAGCAAAGGAATCATGAAGGAGAATCTAACCGGGTCTTTTACGAAGGTCAATTTTTTTAATAGAATAAGCGTGACAAACGAGCACACAGTCCACCTGGTGGTAAGTGAAGATTAAGAATCAAAACGCATATGCGTTGTCACCCCTGAGGACTAAGATGGAATGCCTCGTTTCAAGCAAAAAAGGGTCTCCGGATCTCTACACTCACCATACGAAACACAGCAGTATTAAGCTGCTACTTTACGCTGGTATTCTGTGAGAGCGTGGTACTTCCCCGGTCGAGCCGACCCATTCGTGCTACAACCATAATATAGCTGCAGCGTGGCGTACAATTTGATCAAGTTGGTCATTTAATAGAATGTGCTGAAGCCTCTTATCTAAGCTAATATTATTCTATTTTTATATTATCGACCATTATGTGCAATAATTTTACATTAAGTAACACCATATTATTATTGAACCTTCTGGAAGAACCATGCTCTCCGTATGGTTGTCTTTTTCTAGCTATGCATATGATAACAATGCTACTACTTAGATGTTTATAAAACTACATATCAGGTATGTCCGTGTAAATTTACCCACCATACAGGAGCATATTAGTTTCCTAGCATGATTTTCAGTGTTACCTTGCATAATCTTTCCAAGGCTCTCGACTGTGTTTACCATAAAACATTTATCAGAAAAGTACAAAGTTCTGATACAAAAATATTGTACATAAATTTATTATTTTATATCTAAGTTGCAGGATTCAAATTTAATTTGGCAACATTATACGTTATTATAATATTAAATCTAACATTTATTATTATATTAAGACAAACGGACTGAAATAGAGTACATATATTGCGCATTTATTTGTGGACTTGACTCAGGTGGATGCGTAGGTTTGTTATTCACGTCTGACGCTCGAATGGTCCCCGGAACAGTCATCGAGTCCGTTCATCATCAAAACTGTTATAGCGTTACAGCCGATGCTTATAAGATGTTTCACTTAATTATTCCTGTTCTGTGTGATTATATGGGCGAAGAACGTGTTGCACGTCGTAGAGCCACGCTGCAGCTATATTATGGTTGTAGCACGAATGGGTCGGCTCGACCGGGGTCGTCTCTCGACCACGCTCTCGCAGAATACCAGCGTAAAATAGCAGCTTTATCCTGCTGTGTTTCGTATGGTGAGTGTAGTGTGTAACTACAATAATGAGACCCGGAAACCCTTTTTTACTGGAATCGAGGCATTCCATCGTAGTCCTCAGGGGTGACATCTACGTTTTGATTTTTAGTCGAGGATAAATGTTGATGTCTATGGGCCACAGCATACTACTAGTACTTGTGCTCGTTTGTCATATTTGTACTATAAAAGAAAAAAAAGAGATAATATATATAGAGGCTGTGAACAATTCATGTTATTCATCCGTGCGAAAACGTATCTATCTTTTTGAGGGTTTCAGTGATCACTAATATATATTCAATGCTATAATTTGCGCATACTATTTTATTACTGTCTCATCATCTCATCAATACAAGTGGTAAAATTGTTTTTTTTTTTTTACAACTGACTTGAATATAAATAAAATGAGAACATCGTCAATGTATTCGAAGTCAGTTAAATACGCATTATTAAGGATAACTCTGGTCAAAAACTACTGGTCAGATCTTGATCAAATTTATATGGGACTATACGAGAGGCACCAGCTTTCAAATAAAAAAAGAATCATCAAAATCGGTTCACCCAGAAAAAGTTCTGAGGTAACACACATAAAGTCGAATTGAGTAACTCCGTTTCGAAGTCGGTTGAAAAGCATAAACACTAGGTATTTACCAACTAAATGAAATTTTCAATTGGCATGACTCCATGCAAACAGGTAAACAGGTCAGTCTTATTTTGCGCCGTAACAGCGTCACCTTGAATATTCGTTACTGACCCTTCTTACACTTGGATTTGCCACAGGCACAGATAATGAAAAATATTTAGAGAAATAATAGATATTTTTGTTGATTATGCTTCAAATGATACGCGATAGTTACAATTACACGCAGTAAACCAGCAAATAATTCTGTCTTCATGATTTTATTTCGTCTGGTACTCTACAAAACAATGGTTAAATGATGAAATACTTTGAATAATTTCTGATTCGTTTCTTCGTTCAATTCATGATTAAAACTTTAGTATTTTTTTACGAATAAGGGTGACAAACAGCATACAGTTAAATGTTAACCTGATGTAAATGTGCTGCTTGTAAAATAAATACCTTTATCTCTATCCTAGATCAAGATTCAAATTGTTTATGCTTTATTACCCGTTAAAACTAAAATGGAATATCTCGTTGCCAGTAAAAAGGATCTCCAGTTTTTTAATAGAATATGGGTGTCAAAGAGCTCACAGTCCACCTGATGGTAAGTGGATGATGTGGCCTATATACATTAACATAACATAATATAATTAAGAATCATAATACAGACGCATTATCAACCCTGAAGACTACGATGGAATGCTTAGTTACTAGTGAAAAGTCAGTAAAAAGGGATCTTTGGTTCTCTGCACAGACCGTGCGTTGCTGTTTTACGTTGGTATTCTATGAGAGAGTGGTCTTCCCGATCGAACCGACCAATTGATTCTGCAGCCATAATATAGAAGCAGGGAGGAACAACTAAGTAATATGTACATACGACGTAGAATATAAATGACAAAAAATGGGTGATGAATTAGTTATGTTCCCGGGAAAATACTTTTTCTCGACACGGATACCTATTAAGTGTTTGTATTTTAGGTGGTTTTTTTTTAAAGAACTGAGTTCCCTTAAAACCAATAAATCTTATTTACGAATGATATTGAATTGCTCATGACTATTACATAACCCTAAAAAATTCACTAGTTTAACCGTGTTTGTGTTATTATAGATATTTCAGATATTTTTCATGTTCCTAATTCTTATGGTGAGTGAGATGATTCGGAAAACATGTTACTTTCAGGCAGAGACATCCTATCATGATCTTTAGGGATGGCAAAATTTATATTATGCATTTGGAATATTAATCAAGAATGGATGCACATATTATCTATGAGTATTAATGCTCGTTGAATTATGTTTTCATTTATCATCCTTCTTTCTAAGAGATAAAAAACACTATTTTACCATAAAATAAAACTGGTTTTTACGGATTAACTTATTTTTATATTTCCGACGTTTCGAGCACTTTACAGCACACTAATGCTCCAAACGTCGAGATCATTAAAATATATACGAGGTCTGTTCAAAAAGTATCGCGAAAATTGAATTTCCGCGGGCTACGTATATTTGATTTTAGATTTTTTTTTGTAGCCTTATGTTGGTACTTATGTCCCTTAGGTACCTATGCTGACAAGGTCAGCCAGTTTGAATGTTTAGTTAATTTTTGACAGCTGTTTTGCTTGGATGTGTTTTGGCTCATCTTCTATTTTTGCCTATTCCAAAAATGGATCAAAGAATCTGTATTAAATGTTGTGTGAAAAACAAAATAAAGTGCGCGGATGCATTCCGAATGTTGACTGTGGCATATGGTGAAGCTACCTTGGACCAAAGCAACCTTTATCGGTGGTACAAAATGTTCTCAGAGGGCCGAGAAGATGTGAACGACGAACAGCGTGCCGGACGCCCGAGCACGTCAACAACAGACGATAACATTGATAAAGTGAAGAAAATATTATTGGCTAATCGTCGAATCACCGTTAGAGAAGTTGCTGAGGACCTAAACATATCGATTGGCTCGTGCCATTCGATTGTAAGTAATGATTTGGGCATGAGTCGGGTCGTCGCGAAATTTGTGCCAAAATTGCTCAATTTCGACCAAAAACAGCAACGCGTTAACAATGCTCAGGAGATGTTGGACTCGGTCTGTGACGACCCAAATGTGCTCCAGAGGGTCATAAATGGTGACAATTTATGGGTTTATGGTTATGACGTGGAAACCAAAGCTCAATCATTCCAATGGAAGCTGCCGCATGAGCCAAGACCAAAAAAGCGCCCCAAGTTCGGTCGAACGTGAAGGTTTTGCTCACAGTTTTCTTCGATTGCACGCCCGTGGTGCATCATGAGTTCTTGCCACAGGGTAGTACGGTCAATAAGGAATACTACCTGCAAGTTACACGCAATTTGCGCGAAACAATCGCCAGAAACGCCCGGATTTGTGGAAGAAAAAAAACTGGCTTTTGCACCATAATGACGCCCATGCTCACACATCGTTGCTTGTGCGCGAATATTTATCCAAAAACTACACAGTAATGGTCCCACAGCCACCGTATTCCCCAGACCTGGCCCCCTGTGACTTTTTTCTGTTCCCAAAACTGAAGAGGCCCATGATTTAGGAGATAAAGACGGCATCGAAGGAGGAGCTGAAGAAGATCACGAAAAATGCTTTTTTTTAAGTGCTTTGAGGATTGGAAAAAACGTTGGCACAAGTGCGTTATATCCGAGGGGGATTACTTTGAAAGAGACAAAATAGATATTCATGAATAAATAAATACTTTTTGAAAAAATACAAAATTCGCGTTACTTTTGGAACAGACTGTGTATACGATAAAATCCGTAAAAACTAGTTTTATTTAAATGTGTAGTGTTCGCGTAAATATAAGAAATCGTTACTATTTTACAAAATGACATTTTTATAAAAAATATAGAAATTGATTAGAAATGATTGTTTCACAAATTAATACTCATCTAACATTTTTAGGGAGAAATTCATGTTAAATGTTTATATATTATAATATGTAATTTATTTCTTGGAAACTGCTCTAAGAATTTGGACGCAATTTTATATTAAAATATCTAATGTTTCAAATTTATCATTTCAAATTTATCATAATACAAGAAGATGATTCTTGAGAAAATTATCGTGTTTTTTATTGTAAATAATTTGTAGATTGTTTATTTTTTATTTTTTTTCCTGATTTTACATGTTAAATAACTTTTTTATATCCCTAATGATAACTACTAGAAAAAACTGTGTTAGTCCAATTTTTCTACCTATTTTTGATGACTGTCCCTGATAATTTGAAAACCCACAGTAGTTTCGTTAAAAATATTATAGTGTAGGGAAATTAGGCAATTGCCCTCAATATGATAGCAGAAATTGACAGGAATCATACAGCGACCGGCGCGAACTATTCTAGTTTTTGGCCTCTTGCCTAGAATCCGTGGACGGCGCCCGCTCTCTTGTAACTACGCGATTTGACTCAGGCGAATATCTATAAGCTTGATTAGATAATATAACGTTTGATAGTTATCGTGATCATTAATTGCTTTCATCGTCATCAGCCCTCCAGTTTCAATAAGTTATCTCAAATTATTATTTTGCTTTTTTTAGCCTATTCTTAAAAATATAGTAGGTAAGCTTTACTATATTTTATACACAGACTAACGTTAAGCAGCAACAACAACAGTGCATCTAAGTTCATTAACTTTATATTACACCCAAATCATAATAATCTGTGACCAAAACTAAATTGACTGCCAAGCTGCATTTTACAGTTTGGAACATTCTTGAGATCATTAGATTGTGTATGCATTCGAGATGAAATGAGATAAAGAATTGTTGATAAATTCAAATCATTACAAAAATATCTTGAAGAATTTTTGTAATGATTTGAGAAATTGTATCATTTTTGTATCATTTTTCCTAAGCCGACATGAATGATTCAAGATCGTATTGATATTCTTATTAGTTTTTGGAAGTATTTCCATCTATTAGCAATTGTAAGTTTTACAAAACCATTTTCAAGGTGTTAACGTCTAGTCATTATTAAAATGTACTGTCTTACAAGCAGATGGCGCTGTCCTTTCGCGAATGTTTTCTGATTATTCAAAGTACTCTGTAGTGAATATATTTAGCCGCTCTGTTAGTTAAGTTTTACGCTAGATGGCGCTACAAGAATAAATAGAAAAGTACATAGGTTCATTTCACAAACTTCATTAGCATTTAGAATATAATGTTTTCTATGAGCAGCACTATATGATTGGTAAAAAGTGAGATGGATGACCTTGCCTCCTGCGGAATTATATTCATGCATGCGCCAAATTAATGAGACGGCAATCCGATACGACCGACGAACGAATTTACTTTCTTTCCGAGGTGCGGAGGTGAACCTTCCTGACTCCGGTCTGCTGCTGAGAATTTCTCGATAGAAAAATCGTGCTAATGATTACTAAGCTAACGTGACATTTACTATAAGTGATGCTGACTCCAAGAGAAATATCTCTTGGAGTTTCTTATCGCAAGAGTAAAAATGAGCTTCCAGTTCACGTAATTATGACACAAGTATTGTCCAATCAACAACAAAAAAGATTGTTTATCACATTAATTTTATAAAAAAAAATATACTTACTATCTTCACTAGGTACAAAATAAAATCAATGCCTAATGATGATAAATGAAAAAATAAACCTTGACCCGAACACTGCCGTGCAATGTAAAATTCTTTCTCTTCATAATCATGAATTCGTAACAATAGTAGGTAACTGAACTAATCTACTAAAGAATCAATACGAACAAAATCACTTATCACGGTAGTTAAAGTAACGTTCATCATCATCATTGTAATTTACAACAAAGCATAGAACATAGGTCTTGCCATAGATTACTTCATAGCGAGGATATTTTTCATAGTTGTCATACTTGGCACACGGGTTGTCAACCGCAGTATTTTTTTTAATTTTTAAGCTGTTATTAGGAAGACGTTGCTGCCCATTGTTTCTTTTTTTACCGCGGGATGACATTGGGTAATGGGGCGTTTTTCAAAAAAATTGTTGGTGAAGTAATTAGAATTCCGCTTATATGAGTTTTAACATTTAGCTTCAAAATGTAATTAAATTGATAAAATATAGTATGAACAGTATGAAAATAGTATTTTTTTAAGAAAATAATAATAAATTTTGAAAATAATTACAATTTTAATTAAATTATGTTCTCAAGAAATTCCATTACGTTACTAATTTTAAAATAGTTTTCATAAAAATTAAAAGAAGTTCAGTATTTTTAACTTTATTTATGAAAAATAAACACAATCAGTCTTCTAAAAAATATTAATAATTCAGCATATTAGATCTAATCAAAAATGTTTTAACAAAGATATTCCTTACGTAGCGTTTTGGGTACTTTGTACTATATTTTTTTATCCTAGAACGTCAAATATGAAAAATATTCTTCCAAAAGTTTAATTACAACAAATTAAAAATTAATAATAAACTATATTGAACAAAAACAGTCAAATTTCTTTGAGATTTATTAATTAGTCTTAGAAAATAAATCACAGTAATAATAGGACAGCGACGTTAATGGAATTCGAAAATGACGTTTAGGAACTATAAGGCAACGTCTGTATGACTCTGAATTATGACAACAATCATGGTAACTTGTACTTATCGTATTAAACATAATATTACTAGCATGTCATTTAAGACCGTTTACAACGTACGGCATTTCACACAAACTTTCAAGTCCTTGTTTTCGAAATGCATGAACCGATTTTAATGAAACTTCATACGCATAAGCAGGACACATAGCTCTAAAAAGTTAATAAAGAACATTTTCGAAATGTCTTATTTAAAATAAGATAATTGGAAATATTTGTTTCTATGGAAAATTTAATATCGGTCGTATTTAGCTGTAACATTATTTTTCGAAAATGTTCTCATTAACTTTTTGGACTTATATATCCTGCTTATGCGTAGGAAGTTTCATTAAAATCGGTTCATTTATTTCGAAAAATAAAGACTTGAAAGTTTGTATGAAATGCCGTACGTTGTAAACTGTCTCAAACTGTAACAAAAAAGAGTAAAAAAAAATTAAAAAAGTAAGTAACCTAAACAACACTTAAAAAAAACAATACGAAAAAACACATTTGAGATCAATCAATACTATTCATCATTATCATCATCATTATCATTACAGCCCTTCACAAGTCCACTGCTGAACATAGGCCTCCCCCAAGTAATGCCACAAAGCACGGTCCTGAGCCACCTGCATCCATCGACTTCCTGCATGTCTTACCAGGTCGTCACTCCATCTAGTGGGGGGTCGCCCTACACTACGCCTACCGGTACGAGGCTGCCACTCGAGAACCTTTCTTCCCCATCGGTTATCGGTTCTTCGAGCTATATGGCCGGCCCATTGCCACTTCAGCTTACTAATCCGTTGGGCTATGTCGATCACTCTGGTTTTACTGCGGATATCCTCATTTCTGAGTCTATCACGCAGAGAAACTCCAAGCATAGCCCTCTCCATAGCTCGCTGAGCGACCTTAAGCGTCCTCACACGGCCAGCAGTGAAGGACCACGTCTCAGATCCGTAAGTCATCACTGGCAACACGCACTGGTTGTATAATCTAGTTTTTAGAGATTGAGGTGAGGTGGACATTAAACATGATCTTTGTTTTGTCCATGTTCATCTTAAGACCTATCCGTTGGGAGGCACTATTGAGGTCATTGAGCATAATGCTTAAGTCCTCCAGCGATTCTGCCATAATGACTATATCGTCGGCAAATCGAAGGTGAGTGATGTACTCGCCATTGATGTTAATACCGTATCCTTTCCAGTCCAGTAGCTTGAAAACGTCTTCCAACGCAGCGGTGAAGAGTTTCGGGGATATAACATCACCCTGTCTTACACCTCTCTGCAGTTGGATAGATTTCGAACTCTGGTTCTGTACTCGGATAGCCATCGTAGCCCTACTGTACAAACACTTCAGCACTTCGATGTACCGACAGTCAACTTGGCACCGCTGAAGGGACTGTAGCACCGCCCAAATTTCGACGGAATCAAAGGCTTTCTCATAGTCCACATATGCCAGGCAAAGTGGCAGATTGTACTCTTCGGTCTTCTGTACAATCTGCCGCAGGGTATGTATGTGGTCTATGGTACTGAAGCCTTTTCGGAAACCGGCTTGTTCGGGAGGCTGGAAGTCGTCGAGTCTGCGTGCGAGACGATTCGTAATGACTCGAAAATAGCATGTAGACGCGGCTCAGAAGGGAAATCGGTCTGTAGTTCTTCAAGAGAGCGTTGTCGCCTTTCTTAAAGAACAAAACCACCGCGCTTCTGCTCCACGCCTCCGGAGTAGTGCCACCATGGAGGACGGAATTGAAGAGCTTCCGAAGGACTTCAAGTACCGGTTTTCCACCCGCTTTCAGAAGCTCCGCTGTAATTCCATCCTCGCCCGGGGCCTTGCCGTTTTTAAGGTGGTGGAGAGCCATTCTAATCTCGCTCAGACTAACGTCCGGGATATCATCGGAATAGTGTCGGATAAGACTTGCTCTTGGATCGTTACTCACACTTGCGTGTGGCTCCAACGATGATGTGTACAGCTGCCCATAGAACCTCTCAATCTCACTCAAAATCTCAGGTGTCCCGGAAACGATGTTGCCACACTCAGTCTTCAGCTTTGACAGTTGGCTCTTTCTGGCAGACAGATCTCTGGCAAAGACTTTGGAGCCCTGGTTCCGCTCGATCGCTTCTTTAATACGAGAAGTATTAAAGTTGCGTAAGTCTCGCCGCATGCATTTGGAGATCTGTCTGTGCAGTTGCCTGTATGCTGTCAAATCTGTTGACGATTGCAGCCTCATCTCCCGTCTAACAGCCATGAGATTAAGAGTGTGATCGGAGAGTTTTTGTGTTCTTCTGCGGCGGATCTTGCAGAACTTAGCTCCGACCGCATGGACAGTTTCCACGAGCTTGTCGTTCATATCGTCCACTGCATTGCAATCTTCTAGGCACTGGAAGCGGTTACGTAACTCGAGCTGAAAGGTTTCGGGATTCTGGATTAGAGCACGAGGGGGACGGAGCGTTGACTTCATTAGACGAGACCTCTCGAACTTAACGTTTAGGTTCAGTGTGCCTCTAACCATTCGGTGATCGCTGCCAGTTTTCACCCTTGCGATCACTGAGACATCACTGAACAGTTGGCGTCTGGTCGTCATAATGAAGTCAATCTCATTTTTTGTCGAACCGTCGGGGCTCGACCAGGTCCACTTCCTGTGGGGCCGCTTCTGGAAGAAAGAGTTCATCATAAAGAGTCCCTCTTTCTCCATAAAGTCGGCCAGCTGCTGGCCCCTTCGGTTCCGTTGCCCTACTCCAAATTTCCCTACCTTCAGCTCACCGCTTTCTCTTGTGCCTAGTTTTGCGTTGAAGTCTCCCATCAACACCGTGTAGTGGGTTTTGGAGGAATGTATGGCATGCAGGGGGTGCTAAGAATCTCCGGTGGAGGTTCGGTTGCCACCTACGACGACTCGACCTGGCAACATATAACACACGCACCCTGAGGACTGACGAGAAGATACTAGAGCTGGAAGAAGAGGTAGACAAGTTGCGCTGGCATATTATTGGATTATCCGAGGTCCGAAGAGAGGGGGAGGACACGGCAATCCTCGAGTCCGGCAACTTGTTCTATCACCGGGAGGGCGACCATCTGTCCCAAGGAGGTGTCGGATTTATCGTCCACAAGTCTCTCGTCAACAACGTTGTAAAGATTGGGAGTGTGTCGACGAGGGTCGCGTACCTGATACTCAGAATCACCAAACGGTATTCGCTGAAGGTCATTCAGGTTTACGCACCAACCTCGGCACATCCCGATGAGGAGGTGGAGGAAATGTATGAGGATATTTCCAGAGCCATACTATTCATCAGTCCCAAGACAAATCGAACAAATGTAGTCAAAAAAGGTTGTTCCGCTACATATCAGGCAAACCCAATTTTTACATGCATTACATTTTACCATTCTTTGTATAACAAAAGGCCGACGCTCCTTGCAAATAGAGCACAAAAAAGTTCTTGATGACTTAAATTCTTTTCGTTATGTTCTTAGAGGGCTGACATTCAAGAGATGCAAGTTTCTCATTGAGCTGTTTATTTAGGGTATTACCAAGAACGTGATCTGAAGCTGTCATGCATGAACTTTCCAGGATTGGAATTATGCTATCAGATTTAGGTTCGACTAATCTCTGATTATCGGTCAGAGAAGTTTTTATATATTCGATATTTAATCTGGTTACATTATGTAGATGATATTTGATGCAATTGCATTGTACCAGGAACAGCTTGAATGCCGTTGGGAATAAGTTGGTTCATGTTTTCAATATCTTGATTACTTATGTAAAAGCACTTTACTGTATTCATGTTGTTTTCTAAAATTTGAAATGCTTCAGTGGCGTTAGTAGCCATACTTTTGCCATGACCTGCCTCCAAAAATGACCATGTTGAATATGATAGTTTCAATTTTGGGTTGAATAAACTCAAAAGATAAAAGTTCTTTTTTTGACGGTACTGGCTGCATGGGCCGTCTGAAAAAAAGTGTATAACTTTGATATGAGGGTCCATTTCTTTTGTAAGTTTGATAATTGGTATCAAGTGTGCCCAGATGGCATTCGGCTCATGGCAATTGTTATCTGAAACAGATACAAATGATTGGGATAGATTTTTTCAAAAAATTACACCACAATGTAAAGTGATCGTGTTTTTGGAGGCACCAAAGTGCATTGATTGGACTTCTTCACTATATTTACATTCAAATTTCTCCGAAAAGTCGCATAAAATGAGTATCTCGTTATCTTTCATGTTCTTGATACAATTTCTGTATTGACGTTGTTGTTCAATTCAATTATAGAAATGAGTTTTAAACGCCGGTAGCTCGTTCTGAAAGTTGGTGATGATATCAAGTACAGTTCATTTTACTTGTTGTTTGGTGGTCTTTTTAGTTGTATATACTTTGCCAGATTTTTCATATTCATGGTTTACCCTAGCCCATTTGAACCATGATATAGCAGAATCGAGTTTTTGTTCATCAAATGAAATACTCGTACAATCTTTACATTTATTGTACATGCAGTCATAACACGTAATATCACATGCAACGATGTTCAAGAGCTCCTTTATATTCTTGTAAGTTATGACACCTTTACATTTCAGTGCATTAAACATGTACTCAAAGTTACTGTGCTTAATACATAAGCAGGTTTCTCTATTATTGATACTTGGAGACAGTACATAATAAGGCTTGTATCTGTAAAAGGTGGTGAAGCCGCATGACCCACCGTCTTTTTTATAAATTTCGTATACGTTTTTCAGTGTATCGACTAAGTATCTTATTTGTGCTTTTTGTTTGTCTTTGGACCTGGTTTCCTTCTTACCAGCTGTGTTTTTACTTATGTCGTCTCTCAAATAAAAAAGGTCTATTTCTTCCTGAGTCTTCTTATTTATTGGTCGTTGTACATTAATCCTTTTCCTGATTCTTCCTTTAAGACCTAAAATCTTACTTTCAGGTGCTTTTTCCAATATTTGCGCCTGTTTCCTAATCACGTTTTTAAGTAATTGTTTTTCTTTATTTTTCTTACAATTCCTGTACGTACTACGAATTGATATTTCCATTATTTCTTGTCTTGCTTTCAATTTGTCGTTTTCTGTGTTCAATAAATCAAATTCGGTTTCATGTTTTTTTTTTCATTCGGTATAATTTCTTTCTCAGAGTCTGTATTGTTGTATTATATTGACGAATCGTCTTTAAAGCCTTTTTATAGTTATTTAACAATTTTCGGTACCTAATTTTCAATGAATGTGAAGCTGAATTATTGGATGCGTCTCGTGATTGTCCTGATTGTGGATTCGGTGGAGTGTTTTTGTTTTTTTTTGTTTTCGTTTTTGTTCTCTCCAGAGTTTTCTTTTTTCTATTTTCTCATCCTCAGTGAGCTCTTTAATCTTCTTTTGGTGTTTTTTGTCTTCGTAATTCCTTCTTCTTAAATTCTTCATATTTTCCGGGTTTTGTTTGATTTTTTCTCGGTACCGTTTTGACTTTTCTGCTGCCGTCAAGGGCATATTTAAGCCTAAAAACAATAGTGAGTTATCATAATGTACCCCGTACGAAAAATCTCAAATTTTTGTGAAAAAATTTATACAGATTTACAAAAAGCGTTGCGTGAAATAATTGTCAAAATAAATGTGATAACTGTTTATCACATATATTTTGACGATCAATTCACGCAAAAAAACAAAAAAGATTTTCATTCAAGATACCATTAAAATTGAACACTAAATGCAGCCATTTCAACAATATAACGTAATAACTATCGTTATTTCACTGTTATTTTTCTAATGTTATCCTGAATGGAGTGTTTTGAGCCGAAATACCTACTCGAAAAATCTTGTTTGATATACACACAAAATTAAGTAATAAGCAATTCATTTAAAAAATTCGAAGCATTTCATAATTATTTTATTCATACTTATTTATTTAGACTTTAGAACACTAATTAAAACGATGACTTTATGAACCGACATTTAGGATTCCATTACGTCACTTTTGAATTCCATTCATGCGATAGTAGCGTTAATGGAGGTAACGTAACCATGCCAATAAAATTTTCAAATTAATTTACTAATTAGTTATCACACTTTTGTTCAATATAACTTAACATTTCAAATAACAATAAATAACATGTTTAATAGAAAATAGAATTAAATACACATGAATACGTTACCTGGAGAAAAGCAGTATCGTTTGTGGAAATATTTTTTTCACATGAGTCGAGACAACCACTTCGAGTACGTTTTGTTGGCGAACTGGCTGCAAAATTATGCGCCACCATAGACTAATAATGTTGCTATATTTGGGAAAATGTATTGAATTGGTAGTATTTTTTGTTGGAAGTCGTTGAAAATCCGGTCACGTACGCGGAAATTCCATTATACGCTATTTTGCAGGACAACCCAAAATCTGGTATTTTAAAATAATTTTCAACCGTAACATGTACATTTTAAGGTTTATAATTGAAGTTACGGTCATAAATGACCAGTCAAATGCAAAACGTTTGAATAATAATATAACACGACCATATTATGTGACTCTGAACTTGACACAGTAGATGTGGGACATTACCAAAAACATCGACCTCATTTTACTTATTTTGATTTTATTTTTGATTTATAATAGATTCAGACCTTATTTTTATTTGATTTATGAGACTATATGTTATTTTATTGTTAAAATAAATGATATGTAATAAAAACTTTTATAAAATTTGATAATTTATTCTGAAAGTGGTCGGACACTGATTTTTTCAAGGTACAACTTTTATGGAAAACGCCCAGTGGATATTATTTACCCATTACACTAGTAACTAATGCTTTAAATTACGTTACCTGGAAGTACTTGGTAACGACTGGGTCGTTGGCTAGCAAGTGTTGTGCCCTGGGCTCGTCGCGGCAGTAGGCCACGTGCTTGTCGAACTCGCGCTCCATTCGCAAGAGGGCGCGGCCCAGCATTCGTGGCTCCCCCGCGTAGTACATAATACCTTCTAACAGAGACCTATGGAAAAATGCAATAAATTAATAAAATCAGGCGTTTTTTTGCGAAAGTCCATTATATGAAAGACATTAAAAATTCACTAGCCAAGATCCTGTCGATCAATTCCGGCCGATTTTTTCTCAATTTCGTGCTTGAGTCTCATTAGCTGTTGGTAGTAGAGTTCCGAATTCATGGTTTTGCCCGCCGGTAAAACCATTCAATCCAGTGCCGGATAAAGCAAGCGCAGGGCCTGTAGCAAATTCTATCGAGAAACCCTTGATCTTCTATGAGTTTTTAAGTATTGAGTAGTAAAAAACAATTAAATACTCAATATGTTTATTTACCATCTATAGGTTACGTTTTTGTTGGTGTTTAGTTATACTGTAGTTTACTATAGGCCCTGTTAGACTCTGACATGTAAAAAAAGTCAGAAATGAGATTGTCCTTTCAATTTAGAATAATTTTGATAAGAAACTATTAATTTAAAATTGTAGATACTAGTACACAAATAATTATAAATCTTTTTTGGTATGTTCATATTTCGAAGTTTATATTTATTACAAAGTAGGTATTTATTTATTTATTTATATAAAAACTTACATGTAACACCTTAAGCTAAAAGGTACATAGGGCGGACTTAATGCCATGTGGCATTCTTTGCCAGTCAACCCTGGGTGCCAAAGACAATTGTTGGCACGTGCGAAACATAATACATAAATAAAGTGCACATAAATTAAAATGTACATATATACAAAGTACATACTACACAATCCATTTAAATATACACACATATAGCATAAATATACGTACAATAATAAATAATACATATATATATATATATATATATATATATATATATATATATATATATATATATATAATGTTTGAATTGAAATAAATACTTGAAGTAAAAAAAAGAAGAAAAAGGAAGACTTAAGGAAAAATAATGTCAATTAGTAGTTGCCCTCAGGTAATGTTCTCGGAGAAGAACTTTGAAAACTTTCTTATCTGTGGCATTCTTAATATCATTGGTGTTTTAAAGTTGTATCGTAAAAGACCATCTAAAAAAAATTAGACTTATGCTGTCGAAACCTTAACCTCAGACGGTTTGACAGTCGGGATGTTCGATCGTCGATCGATTGAAAAAAATGAAAATTATCCTTAAGATAAGAAGGCGACCTTGGATCGTTTAAAATTGAATAAAGTACAAGTAAAATTCTAGAGCATCGCCTTTGACGTATAGGTAGCCATTTAAGCTTTGAACAATAGGATGATATGTGATTATACTTAACCTTGGTAAACCAAAACAAACCTTATGGAATTATTAAGAAGGCGCTCCAACTTGTTTAGAAGATTTTCTGACAGATCTGGGTTACATACATACGTCTGCATAGTCGATAATAGGTAGAATGAGGGAATGAACCAGCGTAAGTTTGGTTTTGAAAGGTAGGAAATTTTTAAGACGATAAAGGGAACGCAAGGTTGTTGCTACCTTGCGTTCCCTTCTACCTGCTTACGACTAACTTCAGAGATCTGCAATTTCCAGATAAAAGTTTTAATCATGTAAAGGCCAAGATTTTTTACGGAATCACAATATGGAATCAAAGTTCCATTGTAAATTACAGGAGAGTGATTTCCATAATCAACCTTAGCCAATAATTGCGAACTTCCGAAGATTATAACTTTGCATTTGGCAGGATTAACAGAAAATTCTCTTATGGCTTCCAGGTTATCATTTTTAGTTTGTTTATTACAAAGTTAAGATTATTTAAAGTATATTATATTTTTAGGAATAGCTAATGTTATGTGTACTGAAATCGAGAAGATACGACCAAGGATTTCTTTTTTGCGGTAAACGCGAAGGCACGTGTCTTTTGGAGGTTAAACTGGACTAGATATAGTCGCTCCCGATCCGAAACATAGTTCTACAAAGACTACTTAAGACACAATTATGTTCTGGCACTCGACGACATGTTCCAGAGAAATATTAGCATGACCGGTGTCGGAGTATGTCGTCTGCATAACAATGCTGCAGGGACAGGATAGGCAATAGCACGCAGCCTTGTGGAACACCAGCATTCACAGGCTTGGAGTCGAAGCAAACACCGTCGACTGTGACCTTAATACATCGATCTGTAAGAAAACTGGTGACTGGCACAATTTTTCGGGAAGCCCATAAGAGGGAAGCATTGAAAGAAGTCAAACCCGATGAAGTACTTCGCTATGTCCAAACTAACTAACTAACTAACGCCCATCGGTGAGTCAGGTAGATAAGAAGATCACCCGCTGAGAATAAATCAGCTGATGCTCTTCAAGGTACCGCATGAACCGGCAGTTAATAATGGATGCCATTATTTTGGAGAACCAGGTGATGGCCATAGGCCTGTAGTTGGACGGGTCTGAGCGGTCACCACTTTTAGGGATCTCTAAAGCTGTCTTCTACAAGCCTGATGAGAGAGAGAGAGAGAGAGAGAGACAGAGAGAGAGAGAGAGGAGTAAGAACCGGTGCCAACTCTAGAGCACATGTCTTCAGCCCAATTTGGGGGATTCCATCAGGCCCACTCGACTTGTTGACGTCTAGGGACAGGAACGCTTTGCGCACCGAGCGCTGTGTAAACAGCACATCCAGCATTGAGCACTCACACCGCGGTATGGTCGGTCGTATGTTCCTCCCGTCGGCGAGAGTCGAATTGGATGCAAAAAGAGGACCTAAAAGATCGACTTTCTCTTTTGCGGCTCGGGCCAGCGAGTCATATTCCCTGCTCAAAGATGGTAATGATGGCTTACAGAAATTCCCTTGGGTAGACTTGGCGAAGAATCAGAACGCACGCACTTCCCGAAGGAAGGCGAACTAGTTTCTCGTCAATTCTCCCAATGTGCTCCGACTTTGCCCTAGCGACAACTATTTTGAAGGATCTGTTTTCAGTACGCTAGTGTTTTCATCCCGGGACACTGATGCGTCAGCTCAGGCCTTGTAACACTCCTGCTTTTGACGCGACGGAATTTTGCAGGAGCGTCCAAATCAAGGCTGGGATCTGCCGCCAATAGACACAATAGATGACGGGACAAAAAGTTCAATCCCCTGAAGCATCGCATCGGCGATAAACTCAGAAACGATTTTTTTGGATCATCCAACGTGATGCAAATACGTTTATGCGAAAAAAGCCCGCATCCGATCCCTATCTGCTGACGTATAGTGCCAGCACACGGTGGCAGCCTCCCGATTGGGTACTGTACTCCGGATCAGACTTTGACGGAGGCCTGATAGCCGTCCGGACGAGAGGTCAGCGGAAGGTTCAACAGGGAAGGTGTAAGATCTTTCATATCTATAATCCGGTAGGCAGAAGTGACCAGTTATATCAGACTATATGCTAAGGCAAAGTGGTAAACAGATTTTTCCGCATGATCGGTAGTACGCAAACCGAGTCGTTCAGCGTGGTAGGTGTTGAAACTTGTGCGTTTACCGTATAAAATTCTGTGTTTTATTTTCGCCAACGAAATAATCGGTTACCGACTGTCTCACGCGGATTGTGATTGCCTTAGATGAAAAAGGAGACACGATTTATTCTACCTAAGAGTTCACCAAGACGAAGTAGTTACCGCCACTCTCTTACCTTTTCTGATACTAGATATATTTTTCGTTTTTGTTTGAAGTTGGCGGTTTCATGGATTGAACGTCACATAGTAAAAAAAACGTCTTTTTTGAAACTATTAAATGATTTTGGCCACTAGTTAATTATTAAATTTGTATATTTGTTTTTTAATTTTTTTTTAATTTTACGTCAATTGTTAAGAAATTGTTTATAAAAATGTCTTAACAAATGACGTAAATTTTTTTTCTTGCGTTAATGAATGTATTTGTTAGATACAAAAACAGCAATATAATTACATTTTGTCAAAAAAAAAAATTCAATGATTTCATGTTTTACGGTTTTGTACCATCAATACAAAAATGGTTCAGTTGCGTTTCAATAGAGAATCGCAAGTAAGTGCACGATTCATAAGGCTTTCTTCAGTAGGCTAGAGTGGTACCCAAATATTGAGCTGTTTTGTAAAGCCAGACTTTTTCAAATGGGTCAAAACCGTTTTGTGGTCAATCCTGAATTCCTCGACTATGTCGTAACTGCTTATATGCCGACTTTGTTCTATGTTTTCAAAAATGGCATCGACTTTATCCGTATGATGGCCAATATATGTGCCATCAATACCATGGCACATATATTGGCAATCGTGAAGAGGAGCCTAAACACGATTACAATGCGGTGACGATGTTAGAGAATCAGTCACGTTAATAGACGGCTCTATGGCGCAGAACATTAAAATTAAGTTGCGAAGGTTCAAATCCCGCACGGGACAAGTATTTGGGTATACAAATAATTGTGCTGGGTCCGGATGTTTAGCTTTGTGAAACTAATGTATAGGAACCGCGACCAAACTTTTTTGTGGGCAATATTTAGCACAACCAATTAAGGGGAAGCAAATAAAAAATGTAAGTACTTACGTATTGTGAAACTCGCAGATCTGCTTGAAGTTGGAGAACAGCAGGTCCCGGTTGTCAAAGACAGGTTTGGGCGTGGTAGCCTTGTCCAGTGGCCGCATGTATCGCGACACCACCTGCTGTATGTCGCGCCCAAACTCTTCTTCTGTTTCTATCAACTCGCGCACCACCGCCCTGGCAGGGAGAAATATGATGTAAAATTAATATTTAAAAACTGAAGGTAGTCGGGCTTACTATGACATCGAGACGTCTAACATCAAAGTCCTCCCTGAGTGCAGTAAAGCTCCCGAAACGTTGGATACAAAAATTAAAAAAAAAAACGCTTTATACGTACAGTAGAGCCACGCTGCAGATATATTTTTTGTTGTAGCACGAATGGTTCGGCTCGAACTGGGAAGGACCATGCTCTCACAGAATACCAGTGTAAAATAGCAGCTAAATACTGCTGTGTTTCGTATGGTGAATGTAGAGATCCGGAGACCCTTTTTACTGGAAACGAGGCGTTCCATCTTAGTCCTCAGGGGTGACAACGCGTCTGCGTTTTAATTCTTAATCGAGGATAAAAGTAGATATCCATACGCCACAGTATCCACTTATCATCGGGTGGACTGTGTGCTCGTTTGTCACCCTTATTCTATTTAAAAAAAAACGCGATAAAATCTATAAAAATTAGTTTATTTTACCTGGAAGTATAAACATCTATATAAGAAATTGTTACACAGTAGGGACTTTATTTATACATTGGAATCGTCGGTAGTGTTACTTATATTATCGTCGGCTTTTTTGCGAAGGGGGTGGATCTGGGGGTCTGTTTTTCAATTCGAATTTACTCTGGGCTTCTTCAAGGCAAAAGTAAATAGGCGTTTATTATGCAAGGACAGTATGATACCATCTAGGGCTTTATCACCATTTACCACCAGGTGTGGTATTGGTTGAGCACAGGGTTAGTTAAAAAAAGCTATGTGTACACTGCTATGTTCCGGTCTAAACGGTATATTTTACGTATCCAACTGCGACTTTTTGAAGACTACTTGAGTGGACGTACTCAGTGGGTTTTAGTGGATAAATTCGTTAGTGCTAAACGCATAATTACCTATAGAAAGCCTCAGGGCAGTGTACTCTCTCCAACCTTATTTCTCCCTCGCCCTAAAGGGCCGATCATAAGTTTTGCAGATTACACCTTCCGCATGTTAAGTGCATACATGGCAAGAAGTCTATGCGTTCAGTCAGTATTGCCCAGTTAGTCTACAACCTTGTCTCAAATTGGCTTCGAAGTAACGTACTGACACTGAACGTATATAAAACATACTATGTCACGTTTAGACTAAAAAATAACATATTAACCACATCATCATTACCACATATCATCTTAACTTCACTCGTGTTTCAATTCACTTAATAACGCAGATACTTGCATATCCACACACTGCACACACACACACACACACCGTTCGTTAAGTTTCATCTTTATCGGTTTAGCCATTTAATCTCTAACCCACACATAAACTAACAAACAAAAAACAAAAGCACGCACGCACACACAATCGCGCACACACACACACACACACACACACACACACACACACATACACACACACACAAATACACACACACACACACACACACACACACACACACACACACACACACACACACACACACACACACACACACACACACCATGCACGCACGCACGCAGGCACGCACTTACGCACACGCACACGCACGCGCACACACACACGCACACGAACACGAACACGCACGAACACGCATACATACGCTGTTCGTTAAGTTTCATCTTTATCGGTTCAGCCATTTAAACTCTAACCCAGTCATAAACTAACATACAATTTTTTGTATGTTAGTTTATGACTTTTGTTTTCAAAAGCACGCACGCACACACAATCGAAACACACACACGTACACACACACACACACACACACACACACATACACACACACGCACGTTAGCACACGCACACTGTTTGTTAAGTTTCATCTTTATCGGTTCAGTCATTGCACAACCAGACAAAAAAATTAAAATTAATAATTTATGTCTTAATTACTACTTAATAGCATGCAAATAATCCCCTGAGCTTAATAGAACTTAGTCACTAACAGGCTGAGGAAGAAGATGATTGAGGACCAACACACGTACCTACATAATGTACTTTTTCGTATTAATTTTGCATTCTAAGCTATTTTTTTAAAGTAAGTCAGCATATCAAATATAAACGACATTGGGAAGACATTGAAGGGCTCCAGAATATGCCCCACTATGTGTAGGCGGGCAGATCATATTTTATCAGTAAACGGCCGCCCGTGAGGACGCCAGGTAAAGAGACAGCTCGCTGACTAATTGGGCTTGAAATTGATTTATTGCTTTGGCGAGAAATATAACATTAGGGTGACCATGATATGTTTATGTTCATGCTCGAAAGGATATTTTATGATTTATCATCATGAAATGCTTTGTGTGGTTAATAAAATTGAACTATCCTGCGCTGACGTCATTCTTTTATTTAAGAAAACTCGCAAAAGTTGAGCTTAGACTGGTTTAGGTATACATTTAATTTGTCCCCCAAAAAAATCCTTTTAAAATAAGGATGACAAACGATCACATAGTCCACATGATTGTGGGTGCTGTGACTCATACACATTTACATCTATCCTCGATTAAGAATCAAAATGTAGATGCGTTTGACACCACAAGACGAAATGCTTCGTTGACAGTAATACTGCATTAATAAAACTTCTTGACATAAGGTTTACCGATTCTTCTTCTTCATCATCTGTACTCAAATAGCCTACTGCCAGAAACTGGCGTTACCCTATTGCAAAATGGCCATGCTCATTAACAGCATCAGGAAAATTTGAGATATCTGACTTTGACTTTAACGATGGTGCTAGTTGCATATCTGGTTATTGTGCATGTAAAATATACGAAACAGTTAAACCAAAAACTGATATTGTCCTCGCGTTTCTATAATCGACTTAACTATACCCGCGGGACTTGAACACAGCGGCAACAAAAGTAATAAATATTATTTTTTATAGAATATAGGTGAAAAAACGAATATATCATCCTCCTGATAGCAATGGATGCTATGACCCAATGATATCTACATCTGTCATGAATGAAAAAGCAGGTACTTTGTCACCCTTTAGGACTAAGATGGAATGCTTCGTTACCAGTAAAAAGAATTTCCGGTTCTCGGAACACCATATAGGAAACAAAGCAGCATTATTTCTACTGTTTCACGCTTGCTGGTGGGACTGTACTAGGGTGGACTTACTCCGATCGAGCCAACCTATTCATGCTATAACCTTAATAAAGCTGCAGCATGGCTTTACCACGTATAAAAATTCTCAGCTAGACTTGCGATTTAGGGCTCATTATCATACGTGGTAAAGCCCTATACCTGTCAAATCAAATAAAAATATTTATTGCATGACTATAAGTAAAATTAAAAAAGATTTTAAGAATATGTCATGTACATTTGTGCTCCATAGTCTGCCAATTTCGGGTACACTATATTAAGCCTGAAATATATTTTAAAAATCATCAATATCTTTGACAAGTACATAGATTCAATCAATAACGTCATCATATTTTTTTTAAGATTATTATTACAATAATATTATGTCAGTTATCTATACTAAAAATAACTTAAGGATGAAACTTTTTATTATAATTTTGTTTTAATGTTCAATAATGTGTTTGAATTCATTTAATTAATAAATCTAACCACTAAATATATGCTACTTTATTTAATCTTTATTGTCCATAAATTCTTGTAAGCTGTAGATGCATTTGTCTCATAACCACGTGTTCAGTACCTTTTTAAATTTTATGTCGTTCATATTTTGAAAAGAGTCAGGAATATTATTGTAAATTTTAATGGTATTACAATAAATGCTTTTATTGTATTGTGCTGTTTTCGAATGAAATGAACTTGTTATTTTGAAAGGCTTTCTACGATTCTTAGATTTTTCAAATAAACATTTATATTTCCGTACAAACAACGATACCTCATCAATGAATAAGCAGGGTAGTGTCAAAATGCCCAGTTTCTTAAAAAGCAGTATCTACAAGAGTCACTCTGAGAGGCCTGCACAAAGTTCTTATGAACTTTTATTGCATTTTAAATACCCTGCCGATATATCGGGCGTTACCCCAGAAAATTATACTATCGGCTAAAACAAGTTGTATATACACATAGTATGCCATCAAATCTGCTTAAACAGATACGTTAGAAGTTATTCTTCTTAAAGGGTAGAAGATTTTTGCAAGCTACAATGATTGTCAACAGTTAAGCCCAAGAATTTTGTTGATTGCACCTACCGTATTAATTCTGACTCATATTCTAAATTTATTGGTAACAGTTTTTGAAATTTGGAATAAAATTGTAAAACATAAGTTTTTGACAAATTAATACTTAATTGGTTACTGTTTGACCATTTTACAATATTTCTAAGTGTAATGCTAACATCTACCTGATATAAGTAATTCCCTGGAAGAATACTTGACGAGTGCGGTGCAGACATCCGCGAATAATATTATTGGATCTGGAATATGTTTTGGAAGGTCGTTTATATACAACACGAAAAGAAGGGGGCCTAATACAAACCCCTGTGGAACACCGTGGTATATTTCTCTAAATTACGATCTATTAACTGTCACTATTTTTGTATTATGACAAAGGTTATTTAGCTCTGTGATATGGTGGTGACCTGAAATATTATGATTGTAGCACGAATGGGTTGGCCATTGGTACTGAAACTGTGTATAGCTAGCACAGCTGCAGCGTGGTTCTACCACGTATTAAAAACCTACACATTATGTCCCGTATATTTCGTTGTTTATCTGGTCACCTTAAAATTTGCACATGATTAATGCGCCACAGATTATTTTGGTCATTTATAACACTTGGGAGCTCGTAACGTAAACATTCGCAATATTAGCAGTGCTTTGCCAAAGTGCATTTCATACCGGCCCAAAAAATTATTTATGCCGGCCCTTTATTATATATATAATTTAAACGATTCTGTAGACGAGACGATTTGAGTGTCTAATAAGACTTGCCCACTAGGTTGATTTAGATATGCCAATCTATTCTTTTTTCATGTTTTTCCAAGTGAGTGAAAACAATCCATTGCTGAATGACCTTGTCATTTCCCATTGAGTTTTCGTCATGCGGCCCTATAAAATCTGTAATTTTTTTTAAGCAATGAACTGTATGCTGCCACAACTCAAATTTTTAACAAAACATGGGAGTAGAATCAACAAGATACCTTAACTACTGCCTGCGTATAGGACTCACTTGAACGATATGTACAATTTTCTAGCACAGATTGACTAATGAGACCACAACGCTTTAACTATAATATGATTGCAGCACGAATGGGTCGGCTCAAAGGACGAACCATTACCACCACCCATAATACTATCGGAAAATAACTTAAAAACGCTTCTGTGTTTTAATGTTGATTAACGAAAACCGGAGACCAGTTTACACAGCATAACGTAAAGTAGCCAGCCTGTCGGTTTTTATAAGATACATTTCGGAGAGCGTGCGCAGGAATTTCATAACTTAATTTCTATCTCTCCTTTCCTCTCCGTATCCACCCCTTTGTTGTCGACATACCACGCATTCAAATCAAACGGTTTCCTTCGTCGTTCATAATTTTTACAGCAAAGGAGTGAAATAATTTGCCAGCTTCTGTCTTTCATTCCGGTTATAAAGTATCTTCACGGCAAGAGTGAATAGGATTTTTCAACTGTATCAGTACGCTAAGCCATCTTTGACTGCATCACCGCTTATCTTCAAGTAGGATAGATGTCAAGTAGTAGCTTATAATAATAAAAAAAAAGTATACATATTTGGAAAGCTTCTAAAACAGTCAACACTTTTCATTTCAAACAGATGTTTAAAACGTATTAAATAAATTATTTTTAGCAGTTTATAGTAAGTTAAACTATTCCAGTAGATTCAAATTCTCTGGAAAATATAAAACATGAGCTGTAGACCAAAACACTGCCTGTTTTACGATGTCGTTAAGCATCTTGGCCGAAAGCTCTGACCTGCGGCTCCCCATCGTTTGGCAAGTTTTACGATGGGCTTGTTAGATGTACACTCAAGTCGAATTGTTTTATAAAGTAGTTAGCCTAGCAGTAAATGGCGCAACTGAAGTCCAAACATTATTTTATTATATTTATACACTTGGTATTTTCGTTTAAATTTTTTAAATATACTAAGAGGTGGGCCATTTAAGATTTAGAATATGAATCCGCTATATGAAAAAATAACTAATGAATATTTTTTCAAAGTTATTAGTTTAGTGTGCACTGCGCAAAAGATCGATTGTTACGTTGGCTGTGTGGCACGTTCAGTCGCTCTGTTGACACAAATGTCGTCTATGTCAGCCTCTTCAATCTGTGTAAACAAAAAATCGCGATCGCCAATCACTGTAACGGCGTTTCCTTGCTCATTTTCGAAGAAAATTTGGCCCATGAATGCCGCCAGACCAACATCCGCACCAGACAGTCACTCATTGTGGGTGCATTTGGGTTCTCCACCATGATGGGTGGATTTTATGAGCCCCAGATACGACAATTTTGCCTATTGACGTATCCTCCGAGATGCAAATGAGCTTCATCTGAAAAGATGATTTTTCGGTAAAAATGCTCATCTTCAATCAAGCGGTATTCGGCCCATCGAGTAAAACGATAACGCATCGGATGCCGCTTCAGCTCTTGCACTTATTTAGCTTTGTTCGCATTCATACCGAATCTTTATATTACCGATCTTTATGAAAAAATTCTTCTCAAGGAAGTGCGTGATATGTTCAATTCTTGAGAAAGATGACGAGTTGTACAGTTTGAGCAGATTACTCAAAGAAATGAGTTTTTAATATTTCCTATCTTTGTTCAAGCGAAAAGTAACCCATTTCATAAATTTCAAACATAAAACTAACATTCTGTCCCATCGGAAATGTCCTCAAACCTTCCAACCTTCAAATAACCTATAGTTCCAATTCCAAACGTTAGATGGCCCACCCTGTAGGTGGCTATGGTATGACTTCTGTTCTGTCTAGCAGACCATCTAGTTAGTTAACATCCTCTGTGGTATTTCGACCATCAACTAGCAGTAATCGTACTGTTGTGTTCCAGTCTGTATGGTATGGTAAAGTCAGAACAAATATAGTCTGTGAGGCATTTTCCCTTAGTCTTCAGAGGTGGTAACGTAGTAGCCCGCCTTCTTTATTTGATGTTGGTTGCAGGTATCCGTGAGCTGCAAAAGTTTCCATGCATATGAAGTGTTCGTAGATATATATATATATATATATATATATTTTTTGTGGGGTGTGTGTGTGTGTGTGTGTGGTAGTACGAAGCTCGTTCAATTTAGAGGAGTCTTTCGAATACTTTCAATAGCGTTATTAGGCTGCCGTTGATGTTTGGTTCATTTAATGTGATATGATGCGTCTAAATAGAGTAAGCCGATAACTTCGATTCTTTTCTTATGCAATGTTTAAATCCCTATCTATTATCAGAGGGCATTTCATGTAGGCATCATATCTCTTCTGTATCTGTATGCTTCAAAGGTCGATACGGTTAAGAAGGTATGCATGATTATTTTTTTACATTATCCTGTTTCGTGGAGTTTACATACATCAATTTTGTTAGGACAAACATCCAGACCTGGAAAAATTATTTGTAGGCCTTACAAATATTTGTACGAATCCGCGGTGCGACACATTGCTAAGTCAGTGCGCCACGGAGCCGATTGCATACTCACTGTCGTCTAGCAGCGAGTGCTGTCAGGTCACGTTCAGGTTTCTTCTCTTTAAGCAGCTGCGCGGGCACCCAGCCCTGCCGCGTGCGGAGCTGTCCATCCTCCACGTCCTCCACAACGCGCACTAGCCACCTGGAATGGTTAAATTATTCACGTTAAAAACATTGTTTACGTCACGTATGATTCTTGTTAAAATTCTCTGAAAAAACGACTAAGATTCGTTATTACCGGTGACCTTGATGTACTTGAAACCAACTGGTCACCCTCGAGCACCGACGCAGAGTACCCAGCCTCGATGTTCTATATAATGCTGCAGCTATTTTATGGTTGCAGCACGCATGGGTCGGTTCGACCAGGGAAGAGCTACGCTAGAGTGTGAAATAGCAGTTTAATGCTGCTGTATTTATAGTGAGTGTAAGTAATCCAATTTACTGAAAATGAGGCTGTCAGTCTCAGTCCTAAGGGGTGACCACGCATCTGCATTTTGTTTCATAATCGAGGACAGATGTAGATGTCTACGGGCCACAGCAACCCCTGACTATCAAGTTGACTGTGTACTCGTTTGTCACCCTTATCCTACAAAAAGACGCACAATTTACAGACCGGCAACTGTCAGTAATGTGAAGGTGCCTGATTTCAACTGGTGTTCAGCAGTGGACTTCTAAGTACTGATGATGTATAAGACAGATCCTTCTTTAGATATAAGGATGGAACAATTTCTAGATTAGTCCTTTTTGTCCATACAAATCTAACCACATAAATCAAATTGAAGGGCTTGTTTGTAATGAAAAAATAACAGGTGTTTACTAAATGCGTGCATACTATTATATGCATACTAATACATTTTATGAAAGTATATACGGAACTTATTACAAAACACACTCTTTAAATTTTTTGTCTGTCTGTATGTTTGTTCCGGCTAATCTCCGAATTGTCTAGACTGATTTTGACGGGACTTGAGAGATAGCCGATGTTATAAGGAATAACTAGGGTACTTTTATTTTAGAAAAACATTTAGGGCTCCGCGCAAATAAATTAAAACTCATGAAATCCAATCGTGATCGTTCAAAGTCGCGGGGAACAGCTAGTAACCTATAACATTTAATGTAGTTTTTAACATATATTTAGAATTTAAGAATTCAAAATTCTAATAAAGTCAAAATATTTAAACTTCATGCAATATTAGTATATTATTTTATCCCTATTTCTATTAGTGTCTCAAATGTTTATTCGTATTACAAATATCAAACTTCGACCTTGTAAAAATCAAGATTTATTTTATTAATATATTCCAAAAACTATTAACCTTAATAAATCAGCTACGGACTAATAAGATGCTTCAACATCAAAAGATAATAACTGACTATTGCCCATTAAAATACCCATTAAAGATCAGTAGACCGTAAATCATAAATTAAACTGTAGTTAATAACGATTTTCTTAATAAAAGACAAGATCTCATAACGTGTTGAACATTCAATTCCAAGTAATACACCTGATTGCCCGTAACTTCAAAGTTTTTCAAACGTTTCAGTCGCTGACGTTGATTGTTCTATAAAACTTTAATCAGACGCAGTGTAATCTAGATGCGGCCAACGACCCGAGATGTTATTTTCTCCCTCACGTAAACATCTAAAGCTGTGAAATCAAGTGTGTAATACATTTTTTTTTCATTCCTTGGTGATGTCTTAAAATAGAGTCAGCCATAGCGTGAATAATTTAAGCTTTTTTTATTATAAGGTTTTATTGTCATCCCTGTAATCATTTATTTTAAGTTACGAGATTAATTTTCAAATGTACTACTAAAATATAGACATAAATTATTTAAAGAATAAGGGTGACAAGCGAGCACACAGTCCACCTGATAGTAAGTGGATGTTGTAGCCCATGTAAATCTACATGTATCCTCGATTAAGAATCAGAATTCAGATGCGTTGTCACCCCTGATAATTAAAATGGAATGTAATATCGGTAAGAGGGTCTCCGATTTTGTACACTAACCCTTCGAAACACAGCGGCACTAAGGTGCTATTTTACGCTGGTATTCTGTATGAGTTATAAAATTTCGAGATATCAAATGTACTGAAATAGAGATAAGGTTGTATTTTATAGAAAATAAAGCGAAAAACGAGGACACACTCTCACTTATCACAGGATTTATCAATTTTTTATACATGGTAGAGCCATAGGTCGGCTTGACCGGGAAAGGACCACGCTCTTACTTATAATCATAGTGTAGCTGCAGCAAAATAGATGGCTCTACCACGTATAAAGTAGTGTATAAATTAATCCGTAGCCGAGCTTTGTTTACGTTTGAAAACACGAACGGGTTTACGAGATGTAGCAATTGGAACCAACGGCAGCTGGGCAGTGATGGCTGGCCGGTATTAAACTGGAGCAATAAATATAACTATTACATTAATATCCTGTGGTAGCTCAGGGGCAGCGCTCGCTAGAAATATCATAAGTAAGCACACGTGCACACGCGGGCAGCTTGGGTTCGATTCTCGCCTGCACCAATGAAATTGTTAATTGCAATTTGTAGTGTTGATTTACCGTGCGGTCGTAAAATTTATTTTATCATCATCATATATTTACTATTTAGTCATCGGTTCCTAATACGTCTGTTATCGTCTGTCGTACGTACTCGTACATACAGCGTTTTAATAAGGTAAGAGCTACCGCGCACTGGTGATTTTCGTCACCGTAGCTGTTTCGTAAGTCATATCAAGTCCGTGGATATGTATGGAGATGCGCGCACGTTACGACGTACCAACTGGGTGACATTTTTGTTTTTGCTTTGGAAACGTGACGTGACAACGACAAAAACTTTAATGTCACTGTGACAAAAATAACCAGTGCCCGCTAGCTCTTAGTATGCATTGAATAAAACTATTTATATGGATTTTATCCAGTTTAATTAAATTTTTAATTCCCGACGTTTCGGGTGCCTTACAGCATCCATGGACACGGAGGGGACTGAAACGTTTGTCCCAATGTCATACTTAGCTCGGCCTTTAGTTTTTTAGTATTAATTTTTGGTCAGACCTACTCAGAACGAGCTTACAGTATCTTGAAGTCTTGCAGTGGTATGCTTGGGTTTGGGTTTAATTTTGTTAACTATACGACCTTAAGCAGATGGTAGCACCCATCTATTTTCTCTATTGAAATTAGTAGATATGTGTCGTCTCGCGTACCATCCTTGGTAGAAATCGGTGTTCTTTTGCGAGAATTTGTGGTTTATCAAATCTGATATTGCAAAATACCCGGAGAGTCATTGCTTCACGTAACACCCGAGACGCCGGGAATTAAAAAAAAACAGTTAATTAAACGCGATAAAATCCCTATAAATAGTTTTATTCAATTTTCGCGTAAATACCTAAATAATCATTAAGGTAGGTATAGATACAAATGATAAACCAAATATTCATGGTAACTGATATAATTGTATAGAATGTTATAGTTAAGATCCACGTAATAAAATAACATGATATGCCTTACCCAGTCTGTAGAGCACTTATCGCCATCACTCAATTGTGTGCACTATCACCATCGCCACTTATCCCAACACCACTAAAGAGACCACTAACCTGTAACCACTATACTCACACAACTACACTTTCCTAGTGTACGCAATAGAAAGAGGGCGGAAGGTACTCTTCAAACCAGTTACGACAGAACATTTTATTTTATTATGCGAAGCAAATTCATTTTTTAATCCTTAGTGAAGTTATGTACAGTCAATGTACGTCCCACAGTTGGGCGTAATCTCGCTACTCAGAAGGTTTTTAACGCAAGGAAGTGTAGAGATAATATGTACATGTATGATACAGTACGGGAAGTGGACAGAAATCTGGCTAAATGCTTTTTTACGTGGTAGAGCTATGCTTCAGCTATATTAATAGCGTAGTTGTAGTACGAATGGTTCGGCTCGACCGGGTAAGGACCACGCTTTCACTGAATACCAGCGTAATATAGCAGCATAATGCTGCTGTGTTTCGTATGGTGAGTGTAGAGAACCGTTGATCATTTTTACTGGAAACGCAGCATTCTATCTTAGTACTCACAGGTGACAACGCATCTGCATTTTGATTCGTAATCGAGGATAGATGTATGTCTATGGGCCACAGCTACCATTTACCACCATATGGACTGTATGCTCCTTTGTTATCCTTATCCTATAAAAAATGCGTGTTGGCGGACTTTACATGTATTCGTAATATTATTTTTATTTTTTAGACATGCAGGTTTCCTTACGATGTTATTCCTTGCCATATTAAATCAGCAAAAAAATATTCAAAAGGCAGGAAATGCAAGAATTGTGTCACCGACCAAATTGAATTTACAGGTGACAGGTTTTATCTCACTGGAAGCAATGCAATCTCAGGCAGCACTCTCAGCACTTGTCTCGTTTCAAACGCAATTAGAAGTGACTCGCATAAATCGAAAACACGTGTTGCTTTTCCTTTTATTGTCGAACACAAAACACGTACACGATATTTGGGTTAAGTGACGCGTTGGTTCACCGCTGCCAAGTGTTCCTGGCAAATTTTATTCATAACCTTAGGTATGGTAGCTTCTGTTTTACCTTATAGATGAATTTTCCAGTAAAGTTATTATTTTTATTATATGTTATTATTATTCCTTAAGTGGTTACAAACTGCTAAAAGAAATTTGTTAAATTGAAAAAAAAAATATTATTCTTTAATGATTTCTTATATTTACGCGAACACTACACATTGATTAAAACTACTTTTAACGGATTTTATCGTATTTAATTTATTTGATTTTTAATTCCTGACGTTTTGTGTGCTTTCCAGCACCCATGGTCATGGGGGTAACTGACGTCCCGATGTCTGTGTTAACCCGGAGTACCTTCAGCTTTTTAATAACTTACCAAAAATGATACTTGAAAATCAATGAAATTAAACGTGATAAAATCCGTCAAAGTAGTTTTAATCAACGATTATTCTTTGTTAAGTTTCTGCTACTATACAAATATTCTTTCGCTCTGTCTGTTTGTCCAAATATTTTTTGTAGTATTTAAGGGACAGGAGAACTTATGACGGTAATTGGTTACTGCAGTCCATGGACATCTACAACCAACTGCATACAATAAGACTACAGATGCGGTGCATTTTAGGACTTAGATAGAATGCCTCGCAGCCTGTAATTAATGTAATTATACTGGCACTGCCTCGTTGGTCTAGTGGTCGCAAATACGATCATGAGGTCACGGATTCGGTTCCTTATTCGGACCAAAAAGCCGGTAATTGTTTTTTGTTAAAAGAAATTGACAGTAGCAGCTGGAAGTCAAAAAGTTGACGGTGTTATATCCCAGTGACTCGAAAAACATGTAAACCTGTTGGTCCTGCGCCTGATCTATCTCCGGTCGTGTCGAATTACTGTCCTATTGGACCATGCTAGTGAGGAAATGGAGACTGCGCCTGTGTTCGTGTATACACTTAGGCACAATACCGCCGATGGCTAGTATCCATTGAGTGTGGCCGCCGTGACCGAAACTCGGTGTGGAGCACGCTATATACCCTTCACATTGGGACACAGTAGTGCAGGTAATGTTATTGGCAGCAGAACCCGGTAGTAAGGTGGTCCCTTTCCAAACAGATACCTAGACAGAAGAAGAATCATACCACATTGTCAAATATGTCACAACACTGTAGCATCAGTTTAACTTTTTTAACCCTTTTGAGTGGAGGAAGGCATATCACAAACTCGATATCGTCTAAATAGTTCCATTAATAATTTCAACCTATTTTCTCAGCCTTAGGGGTAGAATTTTTATTTAAACTATATGGTATACCAACCAAAATATGACTGACATATACTAAAAAAATTATCATTAAAATCGTTTTACATTTAACGAATATCGGCTAAAAAATACAGATAAAAGATGTTGGGCACATGTTCTCAAATTATAAATATAATTTTCAATTCTTCTATTTAGATAAATGGTTTACATGGACAAACATGAAATTTTGCCAAAAAAATTGCAAAATAACAAATGAATAGCTTACAATATATGTACAATAACGAGAGATTAGCCTGGTATCCCAGCGCCACTAATCTTAGTGACGGAAGGCGATCTCACACGATTATCGAAATTGGACTGCAGAACATATGGCCGACCAAATTACTCCCGATCCAATTAATCAGTTCTCACAATAATAAGCAAATCTATGCATATAAATAAAATTTAAGTGTCTGTCGGTAATATTGAAATAAATTCAGGGGTGATTTGCATGCTTTTAGAACATAGACAATTATTTTTTATTGTTTATTAATCATTGTTTAGTTACTTATAAATAACAAACCTTTCGATTTTTTTAAATAAATGGTAATAATGTAGAACAAATAAGTTCACTCTCCGATAAATCTCCGAGTTAATCTCGCCCTAAAAATGACAATTACAATAATGAGAGCGTCTTAGAGTACCGCACGTTAATCCTCGTGGTTTACGAAACTGGCGTGATGCGTGACATGAGCTTTGACGTAAATGGGTGACACGTTGGCGGTCACTTCCTGGATACGTGAGTTTTCAGCGCGGATAACTGACAAGGCTAATGTACAAAGCAACAGTAAAAGGTCAACGTACTTGTAGAAATAGATCGCCGTATAGTTAAGAATTCTGTTAGTCCTGCACCAGGGCTGAGATGGTGAAGATATATAAATAAAATGCAACATATTAAGGGATGTATTTGGGATAACACTTACGAAAAATAATATCTAAAAATCTACAGGATATAATGAGAGGCTAATCAGATCGTTGTCGAAGAGTTTATATTCTTTGTTTCGATTCTCAAAATATGCTTGTAGTTCCGCACAAAATTAATTAATTACACAACCAGTTTGAATTTAAATTCAATCACTGCACGCGGCGGAGTTCATATGTCTTCGAAATATTGTTTATTTTCTTAAACATAAAGTTTCAATTAAGCTTAAATCAGCGTTTCAATTAACGAACGGGGAACGCAATGGTTGAAGACTTTTATCTTTAGAGCAGTACCACGTACTTTTGTGGTGTGTAAATAGAAGCAATAAAAATAGGCAAGTATTGTTTTGTCCTCCTAGTTTTACTAATAGTTCTATGATAGAACAAATTTGATAAAAATCGTACAATTAGTTCCCCTACTCAGTGGATTTCAGTAAACTTAAAAATTAAAGGCATACTTTAGATCGGAGTTGATCAGAGGTGATGGCCACTATGGGATATTATGGGGTCTAGTCACTTTTCAACATATATTTTGGTCCGAGAATGTAATTAGCAATGATCGAACTTGCTTACACACTTACTTAAACACCTCAAAAATCTATTTAAAAAACTTTGCTAGCTTTAAAACAACCTTTTCTTCCATCAAAAATTCCGTACACAACGAATACGAAAATATTTTGGCCGTAAAATTTTTCGGGTGTATTTTAAGAATCTGAAAAAAAAATGTGTAAATACCATTATATACCTACACATATAATCCTGATAAAGAGATAAACTTGCTAGAACGTCTAGAAGTACACAAATTACATTTCATCCAGACGTCAGGGTGATTGCCACTTTCTTAGTAATTTTTATTTAATTATACACCAAATATTTAACATTAAGTACCAAGTAGTAACAATTAGGTACTAAAATTTGGTATTACTCATACATCAAATTTCTTCCATGGTCCAGAAGTTCTGACGCTCACCGACTACTGAAGGGAGCGCTATAAAATCTGTAAAATCAGTTTTAGTCAATACGTAGTACACGCGTACAGTAATAAAGAAAATCATTCTGGGAGTCGCAATAAACCAAAACGATGTCATTTCAACAGTACGATATCTTTTAATATCGTTACACGCTCCAGTTCCAAAACTCCATTTCGAGTTCATGGCGCAGGGTTAAGAAAATAACGCTAATACTGACTCTTCGCAATCATCAAAAGAAACAGGCAAATCGTAAATTTCGTGAACGCCTAATGAATAAATGGAACGGTGAAGTGTTTAATTAAGCCTCTGTTACACTAGTGTATAATTTGTTAATCGACTTTATTGTGCTATGAAATTCATAACTTTATTGTTGAAATTTTGGCGATAAATAAGCTAGTAGTAAATCGCTGCAACCCACGAACACGTTTTCTACATAAAATTGAAGTGATAAGCGAACTAATAGTTTACCTGATGGCATTTCACCACCACAGCACACAGATACCTGAAACAACATTTTTTTAGAGCGACAGTAGCCTAATGGCAGGGCGAGGATCGCAAAGTCCCCCCCCCGAACGGGTTCCCGCCTTGTCGTGGCGGGGGGCTTAGTAGCCGTGGCTTGGTCTCCCACGGTGAACAAAGAGGAACCCACGTGGCTGGCCCGAGGTGAAGGGCCGGCCTGAGGTGGCCGCTCCGAGTGGGCTTGGGGAGCCCACTTCGGATGTGTGCTGGTGGACTGCAGCGAGTGGGGACTCGCGCACCCTCTACCGCTGCAGCCGAGGTGGAGTCGCGGAGGAAGAGGAGTGTTGGTATGGCGATGCGCCACTCGCCCTATCCTTCGCGACTCAAACGGGGCCGCACCGTTGATGCGGTGGTGGTGGGGCTGCGGGGGGGAGAGGATTGTCGGTATTGCGAGGCGCCGCTTTCCCTACCCTCCGCAGCCGAATATTGGTTGGCGGCGGAGCCATAGACCAGATCCGCCGCTGGGGTCGGGAAGGCTAGTACTTCTAAGTGCTCGTTTTTCCTGGCCCCATGGCCTTTGTGCATCGGACGCGGGGGGCGTCTGTTGCACAGACGTAGTTGGAGGCCGTGGAGGAAGGCGCGCCATGTGTTCTGGTGCGCCTTACCTGGGAAGGAGAACGGGGAGGAATTTTCCTCTCCCGAGGAGGTGCTGCCATGGGGCGGCAGGCGCTAGTAGGGCCGCGGATGTGTGCGAAAGCGTTCCCGTAGCCCTGCCAATATGCGACAAAGGTGGAACACCATGGGGTTTTAGTCGGTGCGAGTCCGACATAACCCGTCCTTGCCCCCGCGAGGCGGGTATGCGTAGGCATTTCCCCATGCAAAAAAAAAAAAAAAAAAAAAAAAAGGATCGCAAAGTCAAAAGGTCGTGGGTTCGAATCCACCATTCGACTACTGTCGTGAACCATTCCTAACACAAGCATTTTCAGCTTACCGGGAGGGGTTAAAGGGAATATTAGTAATGTTAATTAATAGGATTACTAATATTTTTTTAATTAAAAAAACTAAAAAAAACATTAAACGTAGAAGGCTACAGAAAGAAATATTCTTAACCTCTCTATACCCTTTAGACCAGAACACGTCAGGGCAGACCAGCTGCTTGGCGACAGAAAAAGGTAATCCAGAAGTGTAATTTTACGTGATGACGATAATTGAATAAGTATCGATCTCAATTTCTTAAAACAATAATTAATGGATAAACGGTTTAACGGAGGAGGGACCACGCTCGTTCAAAATACCAGCGTGAAATAGCAGCTTAATGCTATCGTGTTTCGTATGGTGAGGGTAGAAAAAAGGGGACCCCTTTTACTGGTAACAAGGCGTCCCATTTTAGTCCTTCCAGCATTTACTTATCATCAAGCAGACCCTGTTCTCGTTTATCACCGTTATTCTATAAAATAAAAACAAATGTTTAAAAATGTCATATTATACAAGCATAACATTACGTTTGATAAAAATGAAACTCAGAAAAAGTGATTTCAAATTCCAATCATCCCCATAAATATACATAATATATTTTTGTGGTAAAATCGCAAACGTTTTTGATAATTTTGTGATATTATGTGTAAACAAAATTAATTTCACTCTAATGTGACACCGGTCTTAGAAGCTACAAGTTCACTGCGTTTCAGCGATCCTATCACTATTAATATTTTCTGTTTCGCATCATTTTTAATTTTGACAGAAGTGCAATGAATTATGTATTAATATGCTTTATTACAACCATAAAAAGAAAGAGTTTTTATAGCTTTTATTTCTTTCTCGGTCTGATTAATATTTGAGAGAGTATTTAGAATGTGTATGAACAGAGTATTTAGAATGTATGTGACTAGTGCGACCGAGGGAAAGCGAAGTCTAAATATTAGGGGATAAATTATATTATCGCCGTTTTTTATGAAAAAAGGGTTTTATATTTTTTTAAAGGTGTCCAAAATAAATAATTACACAAGAATACAATTTGGTGAATTTATTTATTTATTTACACTTTCATGCACAAAATATGCGTAAAAATTGCCATAGGGCATTCTCTCCTAGTCAACCATCAGGCTAAACAGAGATAGATATATGTATAGAAGGCGTGGTGGTGTAGAATCCTATTTTGATGAATTCTACACCGCACAGGGTAAAAAAAATTATAATTATATATATATTTAATATGTATAGATTATATATATATATATATATATATATATATATATATTTTTTTATATTCGTATATTATCTATTTTTTTCTGTTCTGACAACAAGTATGAAATATATACGAAAATAAGAGTTGTGTTAGTCAAACTTGCAACGATTTTTTCATACGCTTACGGACTTGATCTTTAAAAACGAACTTTTTGGGAGCTTTTTAATGTTAACAAGGATGTCGTTCCAATGATAGAGACGTGAGATAAATAACCAGTACAGTGTAAAGGAGTGAGCAACTTAAAATTAGCCGATGAATGGAGAGAACAATTATGAGAATCTCCCGGGTATTGAAATTTGGATTTCAGATACTCTGGAGCACATGGATCGTTCAGAATTGTGGAAAGGGTGCAGGGTGTTCTAACATATCTGCACTGACGGATAGGCGGCTAGTTTAGCTGAGTACTAAAAGAAGAAGAAGAAGTGAATACAAAGACGATGTGTATGAAAAACTATATGCATACAATAATTAACTACAAAATTCACTAAAAGGACATATGATATCATATACATATATTAATTTATCGTACTTATTCCTAAAGAGCAACACGGATCACTAATAGATCGGAGGAGAAAAGCCATACGCAGGTATTCCCCTCTGTCAAAGTATATCGTGGACCTATATCACAGCATCCATTTACCACTTACGATCATGTGGACTGTGAGCAATTGTCACCCTTATTCTACATGTAATAAAAAATAAAATGTGCCAAAATCTTAATGCTTGAGAATAAATTTTGATCTTAATTCATACAGTTCCTAATTCAAATTATGGTTGAAGTCGTAATTCCACCGGAACATGGAGTTGATGGACGATCTCGACACAGTCTCCATCTAGCTCGTTTGTGAAGCTGGAGCGACGGGATGATGTTCTAGATGTGTTGTTACATTTGTGTTTTATGTTTATCCGTTGTCTTAATGGTGCACTAATTTTGTGTGTCCGTGTCATTGACCCGGATGTTTAGTCCCAATTATGTAGTTTTAGATCGGCTGTTTGACATACAAAGCCAAGTACGGCGTTTCCTCATAATAAAAGAATAATTTTAAATTCAAATGTTTCACTTTCTCTAAATATGTAAAATTAGAATTACTCACTACCCTATATGGTCTGTGTTCCCCTCATGTCGAGCTAATGGAATGAATAATCGACTTTTGGCCGTAGAACGAAAAGGCGAGATCTCCTACCGGGTACCGGGAAAGGTGATCACGGAGCGGAGTCCACGAAACAGCCGACGCTCCATGTTTTAGTACAGAGCTGCTCGTATATATACCGCGGAACTTCGAAACTTTGATAGTGCGATTTAGACTTCAGTGCGTTCCGCTAGTGGCGTGACGACAGCACCGCCACGGACTTAATAAAATTCATTTAATTTATCGTACTAATCCCATTATAAAATTTAGTTGTAAAATGGAATTATGACAACAAAAACAACAATGAACATTCTTGCATCTTCCAGGTTGCCAATCTATCTATTCTAGTGGGGGGCGCCCAACACTTCGCTTACAGGTTGCCATTCGAGAACCTTTCTTTCACATCGGTTGTTGACTTTATAAGCTATATGGTCAGCCTCTATATGGACTGCCACATTGGTCTAGTGGTTGTAGTGGTACAACTGCTGATCATGAGGTCCTGGGTTTGAATCCCAGGTCGGACCAAAAATCAATTATTGAGTTTTTCCATCAAGAAATTCTCAATAGTTGCCCGGAATCAGGAATTTGGCGGTGTCTGACCAACTAATTGGGAAACTAAGGGGAAAGCAAAAAAATCCGTTGGTCCTGCGCCTGATCTCGGTCTACGGTGGTGTCAGTTTATCGTCCCATCGGATTATGAGAGTGAGGGAATAGAGAGTGCACCTGTGCTTGCGCATACACTTGGACACTATAAACCTGTCCCGCGCCGAGGCAGGCCACCGTGACCGAAATTCGGTCTGGAGGACATTATTATGAACATTGTTGCGGGATTTTTTTCTGTAGAATATATTAAGCTTAACTTTTGGATCTGAATGGATAGCTCAATAAACTGAGCTGGCCATGTTAAGATATAAAATAGTTTTTCTATTGCACCCGCACCTGGGCCTTGCAACTAAACTGATTGACCCAATTAAAATATTAAAATTCGATAGTTGCACGTGAGAAATAAACTTATTTTGAGGCAATAAAAAGAGATGACGTGTTAGAATTACATTTGAAAACCAGAAGTAATGGCCATAAAAAACAGTAAATTTAAAAGTTACAGCCTATATACGTCCCACAGCTGGGCACAGGCCTGCTCTTATTTGTCGTCTGTTATGAGTGTTGGCGGACTTTATTTAACCTAGAATCATTTTATTCGTCAGTTCTTACGATTTTCCTTCAACGTCGAGCACAAATCATAAATTGGCACTTAAAATCGGGGATCGAATCCAGGTGCTCCTGAGCTTCCACGGATCTAAGTAGTTGCTCATTAAATGATCCACTTCTAGGCACCAACCATTATTAAGACGGCAATAGAGCAAAAAGGGCTCGTCGCGTTGATCAGTGCTTTTTGGACACAGAAATCGTAATAATATCTTATTATTACGATTTTTGTGGTTTTGGAAGTCTTAAAATACTTTTGTTTCCTGGGTGCGTTAATTTCGATAAACTATTGTATTGAGGTATAGTCGCGATGTAAGAATATTCGATACTCCATATCCCCCTGGGGATGTTGTATGAGGCGACAGAGGGAAACTAAAGCAGAAAATGGGCAGCAGCATGTTCCTGGGCAAAGTAATAATAAAAAACTGCAGTTACCAAGCCACCTGACAAGCGTGGCAACTATGGCAAAATCCTGCTTGCAAAATATCTGAGTGACGTTAAGACCGTATAATTATATATTCTTCTGATAAAAATTATAAGCGACAGTAGTCTAATGGTCGTGCGCGGACAATAGCAAAAAGGTCGTGGGTTCGAATCCACTATTCGACTACTGGCGTGAACCACTCGTAACACAAGCAATTTAAGCTTACCACGAGTGGTTAAGGGGAATATTAGTAATGTTTATAGCATTGTTAATATTCTTTTAATAAATTAAAAAAAAAAACTCCGTGGATAATGACACCAGAGCATATATTTATTTTAAGATTTATTCTACAACAGCCATGTTCCTCTGCTCTGCTTTCTTTTATAAATTAATTACTTTAAAAACTAGGAACCTTCTAAACTTATTCAATACAATCGATACACCGCCTTAATTAGACAACCAGCAAATAAAATGAACAAACATAAAAATATAATATATATAGAACTACTAGTTAACCAACATAGCTACAATAGGTCTTATATTGTTCTTGAAGGACCAATTTAAATCGGTTTAGTTTCGGAGAAGAAAACAGGGCAGTATGATATGATAATTTCGTTCACTTTTCATAGATTCATTTCATAGTCTGAGCTGTAGTTGTTTCAATTGGTAGTCAAGCACGGCCGTTCGGCTACGCTACAGTGTAGCAGTAATAGATCTTTTAAAAACCTATTCTTAGATATTATCCTCTTTAATTTATCTTCCGATTTGAAAACGGCAACAGTTACCACTGCCGGTAACTTCCTTTTTCAGTTTTGAGCTACTTTATACGTGGTAAAGCTACGCTACGACTATATTAGTTATAGCAGGTGTAGGAATGGGCCGGCTCGACCGGGGTAGGACCACGCTCTCACAGAATACCAGCGTGAAATAGCAGCTAAATGAAATGAATGATTTATATTCAATATATATTATTACAAAATACTTGTCGAAAGCGATTTTTTTATTTACCACTGGTTCGGAAAATATCTCTGTCCAGAAACCCGGCGGGACTTCTTTTTCAAAAACATATTTCACTTTACAATAATTTTGTTTGTACAATTTTTAAATGAATTTTAATAGAACCAGCATGGTAGCGATCGCCACATTCCCAGGGGTTATTTTCATTAATGTATTCTTGAATATTATAATAATCTTTTTGAACAATTTTTCTTTAATTAAACCTTTAAACTTCTTTATTGATAAGCTGTGTACATTTTCTGGGATTTTGTTGTAAAAACGTATAACATTGCCCCATAAAAGAACTACTAATTCTAAAATGCTGCGGTTTCGTATGTTGAGTGTAGAGAACCAGGGACCTTTTTTACTGGAAACGAGGCATTCCATTTTGGTCCTCAGGGGTGACAAAGGGGTGATGCATCTACATTTTGATTTTTTTTATAGAAAACTGATTAGGTAGAGAAGCAAACGAACATGCGGCTCATCTGATGTTAAGTGACTACGGCCGCCCATGATCAACCGCAACACCAGGGGAATTGTAGGTGCGTTGCCGGCCCTTTAGAAAGGAGTAAGCTCTTTTCTTGAAGGTCCCCAGGTCGTATCAGGCCGGAAAAATCGCCGGTGGTAAACTATTCCACAGAGAGGTCGTACGCGGAAGGAAGCTCCTTGTGAAAGGTACAGTGTTGGACCGCCAAGCATCCAGATGTTGTGGATGGTATCGGAACGTTTGCCGCGTAGTGCGTTCACGAAATTTGGCCGCCGGGATTAATCCGAACATTTCCTCAGAGCACTCCCCGTGGTAGATGCGAAAGAAAATACGCAAAGAGATGCAACATCGCTTCGCAGCGCCAGTGAATCGAGCCGATCGGAAAGCACTCGGTCGTCGACGATTCGAGCCGCTCTGCGCTGGATGCGGTCAAGTGGAAGGAGCTGGTACTGGGGAGCTCCAGCCCAGAGATGGGAACAGTATTCCATGTGCGGCCGAACCTGCGCATTGTAAAGTTGCAGGCGGTGTGTCGGCATGAAATACTGTCCCGCTCTGCTGAGCACGCCAAGCTTTTTAGAGGCCAATTTGGCCTTCTCTTCCAAGTGACCACGAAACTGCACGTCCCTCGATATGTCGACGCCAAGGATTACGATACTGGCTGAGGCAACAAGGGGAGTGCCTTGAGACTGAGGAGATACGCAAAGGGGTTTTTAGCTAACGCGCAAACTTGTGTCTTCTGAGGGTTAAACTGGACTAGATTTAGTCGCCCCCAATCCGAAACTCTGTTCAGCAAAGACTCGACTCTCGATGATACTCGGAGACGTTTTCCCGAGAAATATTGGCACGGCATTTGCATGTTGCATGCATTGTACAGAGCAACACCTGTGCTGTCACCTGCATAGCAATGAATGTAACGGGTTTGCAACATATCGTTGATATACAGAAGAAACAGCGTTGGCGATAGCATGCAGCCTTGTGGAACACCAGCATTAATAGGCTTGTAATCAGAGCTTGCACCGTCTACAACGACCTTGATGCTCAGACCTGCAAGAAAGCTGGTGATCCAATTGCACAATTTCTCCGGAAGCCCATAGGAAGGGAGCTGTGAAAGAAGTGCTTTGTGCCAAACCCGATCGAAGGCCTTGGCAATGTCCAAACTAACGGCCAATGCCTCCCCCTTCGACTCTACTGCCTCCTCCCATCTATGAGTTAGGTAGACCAGAAGATCACCAGCTGATCGACCACGGTGAAAACCGTATTGGCGATCACTAATCAGCTGGTTGATTCTTAATCAAGGATAAAAGTAGATGCCTATGGTACACAGCATCTACTTACCATCAAGAGGACTTTGCGCTCGTTTCTTACTCTTATTCTATATAAAAATAACTTTACTCCTGCTGTATACTTGCGGGGGGGGGTGGGGGGGGGGGTTTTTGGGGGCCTGGGGGGGTTTTTTTTTTTTTTGTGGGTTGTCTTTTCTCTTTTTTGGTGGTTGTTGCTTGGGTGGTTTTTTTTCCCTAATAATATCCACGGACCTTTGCTTCTCTAGCGCCTTTAGCATGTACGAAGCTAATTGCTAGATTTTAGAACTGTCCAATCTCCGATCAGAGAAATTCCATTTTAATCCATTAAAATCCTGCTCATATTTTATAAAGACGCCTCTTGTGATGCCCACGTGATAAAAAGTGATGACGGATTCTCTTACCGCACGACTATTAAATTTTATTTCTTTCTTCTGTTTAAAATCTAAATCTATGATTCTTTGAGAACAAGATATTTGTCACACGAGAATCATAAATTAATTTTTGATTGTCGTATTAAATGTAAAATTAAACATTCCGAAAACTCCGACAATTGTAATAAATTAAGAGACAAGTGATAAAGCGGCCGGGCCCGCCTTCGCAAATTATTCTAACAGGCGGTCCCCGCAAAACAATCTGTGCCACCTATCCATTTTATATGCGGTGCAATACGATTTATCTCGTGGACAATCATTAGATGAGATACCATTAGTTTCACTAGGTAGACGCAGCTCAGGCGTTTAGAGACAATTTTTTTACAGTGTTTTATTATTCCGAATGGATCTAAGTTAATGTGTTGTTATGCATTGTCAAATCGATGACAACCGCGTGGGTGATCAGCCAGTTCATAATGTTTTGACCGTGAGTGCTAGTATTAATCAATATTTGTCCAAAAACTCAAATCATTTTCTATCCGGTCGGGATGTTACCATTAATATAAGTAAAAACAAACATTAAATTTTTTTAAGTTGTTTTGCAAGCCAGAGACGATTATATTGGGTACAATACGACCCGAATCCATATTGGATACTGTGAGTGTAATATTTCAATATTAACTTTGTCACAGACTGAAAATAAATCGCCTGTTCTTGTATAATCTTGACCGAGTTTTCGAAGATACAATCCATGTTTCAATAACTCAGCGTCAACGTAATACGAATATGTAAAGCGAAACCTTCTAAGATTATTAGCTAGATCAATTAGATAATACACTTACTAGCTTTTACTCGCGGCTTCGCCGGCAGAAGAAACAACGTTCGATAAATCATAGCCAATGTGTTATTCCAAGACATAAAGCCCCGGTCGATCCTCTTCGTGCTACAACCATAATATAGCTGCTGCATGTCAGTCTTTATAACATTTAGTATGTTGTTTACATTATTTATATTATCATTAATCAAGAGTACTTTCTAGAATTTTCTACTAAAAGGTCACCTTTCACGATGACTTTTCTAAAAGAAGGTTATGTTTTTAAGGTTGGTCTGTGTGAGATATATGTATATACGTATGTGAATATGTACGAGTGTATAACCTACTGTAAACTAACAGTTGAATCGTCGTTAAATTCATCTTTATTTATGGATTTCATAAACTATTTTTTCTTGACTATAACCGACTCGAAAAACTTAATATGGTTCTTGTTATAAACACATCCTGATGAACGTGTCAATTTGCAAGTTATTTATAACAACAAATCGTAACTGGTAATTTGTTTACATCTTTAAATTTTAAGATATGTGGTTATTTAAAATAAAGTAGACAAATAAATATTTATTCTAGAGTAGCTTTTACTACAAAATTCCCTCTACATTAGCAATTTTGTAATATTCGCAACGGGGTCACCTAAAAAGAAACATATTTCATACGGCGTTGCATAATATTGAGCTTGTTAAGTGTTAAAATATATGCGATTTGGCAGCGCAAGCTACAAAGTCGGTCAGTGTACTGCTAATTTGTTCCAGTCTTTGTCGCGAGCGGAGTAATGCATGATACTTCATTGTTGTATATAGGGCATGTCTGAAGACTATTTTGGTTTATGAAGACCTAGTAGAACGAAATCTGACGTCACAATAAATCAGTTTGTTTGTTCAGAACAAAGAGTATATAAATCACTACGTTTAGTTCACGTCTCTTGGTACATATTTTACACACTTACTCGTGTAATACGTGGTTGAGTCACACTGCAGCTTTAAATATAGTAGCAGTACCGGGGAAGGACTACGCTCTCGACGGCGAGGCAAAAGAGGTCTCAATGGTGAGGCAACAGAGGTCTCAATGGTGAGGCAACAGAGGTCTCAATGGTGAGGCAACATTGGCCTATGGTGAGGGAGGTCTCAACTGAGGAAGAGGTTCTATGGTGAGGCAACAGAGGTCTCAATGGTGAGGCAACAGTGGCCTCAATGGTGAGGCGACAGAGGTCTCAACGGTGAGGCGACAGAGGTCTCTATGGTGAGGCAACAGAGGTCTCAATAGTGAGGCGACAGAGGTATCACTGATGAGGCGACAGGGGTCTCAATGGTGAGGCAACAGAGGTCTCAATGGTGAGACGACAGAGGTCTCAATGGGGAGGCGACAGTAGTCTCAATGGTGAGGTGACAGAGGTCTCAATTGTGTGGTGACAAAGGTCTCAACGGTGAGGCGACAGAGGGAAATGAAACAGATAACACCTCAAAAATTATCCAATACTGCCCACTGCGGTTGCCAAAACGCCTGTCAATCATGGCAACGTGGGCAGGCCTATGTTCAATAATCGATATGCTTTAATGATGATGATTGCAGACATGCAGCTTTCTTACCATGTTTTACTTCTCCGTCGAGCATGTGGTAAATTAATATTTAAGAGGTCGCAGACGATTCGCGTCAGAAACTTCAAATTTTAGGTATTTTTAAAGGGCAATATCGTAATCATGCGAACAGATTATTTTCTGAAAATTACAGTCTTAGAAGTCTTTATTTAGTACACTACATGAGCAAAATTATATTTTTAATGTTGTTTTTTTTTTACAGCGAATACAACCCAACTATAGCGTTTTACGAAAATGTATGTCAGAGTTACGTTTCAGGTGGAATATAACCGTTATAATGAACTAAAATCCTTATTTTAAGGGATATTATAACGTAATATATAGTCTCAAAGTGCAACACAGATCCTAAATTACGAAAAAAGAATTTTAAAAATGGAAAACAATCTATTATATCAATTAATATAATTAAATTGGTGCTGACAGTTTGCTCGCGTACTGTATAATGACAAGGACGATAAGTTGAAATACACTATTTAGCTTTTTTCATCAAAGAGCATTTATAAATAAATACCTTTCTTCATCAGCAGTTTTATACGACTTCGTTTTGCTCTTCGGATGATTCTTTTTCGGTCGTACAGCTAACTTGTGCTTGGCAGCAGAAGCGTCCAGTAGTTGAGCCTGGACGTTCAACTCGGAATCCAGCCGCGGTTTCCTGGAGGACGGGACATGCGTTAGAAAATGGATATATAACATGCAAGTTTATTTACTTCAGGGATACTGCGACACAAGATATTAGTTACAAAATGCATATATATGGGTGGAATTGTATCAATCTAATCACAAAAAAAGCATAAATAGTGACGGCTCGGTAACACGGGTTTGAGTCCCGAAAGGAACTGGTGTTTATATGCCTACGAATAATTGTTCCGAATTTTAATGGTTGTACATGTGCAATTTATGAACGTTAAACGCCTCTACGATACAGAAAATCTTTGAGTTGTGGTTGTGTTCCTTGCATCTAAGACACAATATGGTTTTTTTAAATGGTACTTTACCACTTGATACACGATAATACACAGATGGTGATCTCAAGATTTTTTACGTTCTCTTTTTAGAAAAAGAAACGTCTGAAGATAAAATTAAAAGATGCAAATTAGTGCGTTGAACCTAAACGTCACTACGTCGGTGAGAAGTGTATCGAGCAATTGAAGTTGCGAGTTACGTAGTAAATTATATTATCGGGAAATTATTTTATTCTTTAAAATTTTTTGATGTCGATTTTTACATATTTTAAGTGTAGTAATTGAACTCTTTTTGAGTGATCTGAACAATAATACACGGTCAAGGTGACAACTAAAACGTTGTTTATACTGGATGACCATTTTTACTGCCTGGAAAAAATTTGGTGTAACATGTGGACGGAGTAGAAGCCTTTGGTATTGATATTTTACAAAAAATGAAAACAAACATTTTGAATTAAATTAATTAAAATCTATCGAAATTCAAATCATATCCACCCTAGCCTGTGACCCTGCGAAGTGACAAGATCAAAGATGCCTACTAAATTTATTGTTTTATTGTCGTTCGTAAAGTATGTAGGTAGGGTGGATATGATTTGTTCTTTTTCTCTTTGAAATAATTAATTAATACAAAACTCTTGTTTTTATTTTTGGGAAAATATCAGTGCCATAAGCTTCTACTCCGTTGACATGTTAACCCTATTTTACTTCCAGAGAGTAAAAAAGTCATCCAGTATAGTTATAACTTTTTTTTTGAAGTGATTGAATTCTTACAAATTCCGATTGTGATGATAATTGTAATTGGTGAATATTTTGGAACAATTGATTTATATAATAATTTAGGTTCTAGAATAAAACTAATCTTTGCGAATTTTACGGCACTGATGTCTCAGGTGCTCTACAGTATACATGGATAGGACTAAAACATTGATACTTGTAGGATATTCCATAATGGCTCCGGTTGGCGGGCGGATTCACAATCGCAGTACTAGATGTCACGCTCATTCGACGCTGCTCCTCAGTTCCAGTCTGGACATTGTAATCCAGGCGTCGAGAACACGGGACGAAGTGCGGTGATCTTTTTTTTATAGAATTAAGGTGACAAACAAGCACACAGTCCTCCTGATGGTAAGTGGATGTTGTGGCCCGGAGACATCTACATCTATCCTTGATTAAGAATCAAAATGCAGATGCTTTATCACTCCTGAGGACCAAGATGGAATGCCTAGTTTCCAGTAAAAAGGGTTTCCGGTTCTCTACACCCACCATATAAAACACAGCAGTTTTAAACTACTATTTTACGCTGGTATTCCGTATTCTATTTCCCGCCATCACACAGAACATCACATTGTTTTTGTACATCAGGACATCATAACATAGTTCGTTCCTACGCTTAAATTTTTTAAGCAATATTCTATAAAAAACAGCACATGTGATAAAATAAAAATATTTCCATTCCTATTTACACGTACATAATATAATGTTAGCAGTCAACGATGTAGGCTAGCTTAAGAGACTAGACAACTCCTTTTGTGGAGCTCTCAGACCATTCAAGGTGGAGCTAGGCCGAAGATTTTTATGATAAGCTGATCCAGCTGCTTTAATAAATTCACTGTCCGATTTTGAGACCCAATAGTAAGATAATAGCTATGCATTATATCTAGTACATATGACAGCGAAAGGGTTAAATTGGAGGGCTTTGTACTTTTTTATGCGCCAAACTAAATATGGATAGTTTTCAATTTACCTTATATGAACGTAAGTCGAGCTCGTTTGAAAATCTCTCTATGTATTCTTTCTTTGGTTATCTTCTTCTATGACTACTAGTTTTGCCAGTGTCAAGTAATTAGTTGATTTGCAAGTTATTTTATTTTTGTGTTATATTTTATTCATTTAAAGTTTTTGTATAGTTGATTAATCAAGTATGTGTATATTTTTACTAAATACATTCTATTTATTTGAATTTTGTTGTACCTCATTTTATTACTTATTTATAAAATTTATGAAGTATTTATAAAATTTATGTGTACATCTGGCACTGTTTCTCAAATCATACAGGGTTGACGGTAATGGGAGATAATGCCTTAAGTTGTTATTATTTAAATAAATAAATAATTAGAAATTATCATTTTAATAATTTTTATACGCGGTAGAGCCATACTGCAGTTATATTAGTAGTATAGTTGTAGCACCAATGGGTAGGCTCGACCGGGGTAGGACAACGCTCTCACAGAATACCAACGTAAAATAGCGTAATACTGCTGTGTTTCGTCTGGCGAGTGTAGAGAACCGGAGACCCTTTTTACTGGAATCGAGGCATTCCATTTTAGTCCTCAGGGGTGACAACGCATTTGCATTTTGATTCTTAATTGAGGATTAATGTGAACGTCTATACGCCACAGCGTCCACTTATCAGAAAGTGTGCTCGTTTGTCACCCAATGCTATAAAAAAACTGTTCACAATTGATGTCGATATCGCATAACACACATACAAAAACATACAGTCGAATTGTTAACATCCTCCTTTTTTTGAAGTCGGCTAACAAATATCTTCGCAATATGTTGATACGTCGCATTACGAAGCTTAGACGATACCTAACTCAGCAGACTTAGAGGTATTTAACTCAAGAAATCAAAACTAATAACGAAGGTTTATGCTTAACACTATAGGAGATGTTTCATCGTTTCACTAATAGTTTAAATTTACTGCTGGCTCGTTGGTCTAGAAATCATAAACGCCACTGCCGATCATGATTTTCCGGGTTCGAATCCCGGGTCGGGTCAAAAAATCAGTTATTGAGTTTTTCTGTCGAGAAATTCTCAATAGCAGCCCGGAGACTGGAAATTGGCGGTATTTCAATCACGTGCCTCGGAAAGCACGTAAGGCTGTATGCAGTTCCTGCATTTGATTTGCCTCCGGTCGTGTCGGATTACTGTCTCATCGGAATAGGCGTTTAATCCTGTCCTGGGCAGATTACTAGTTGAGTTACTACGTTTAGGCCGACCGCCGTGATCGAAATTCAGTCTGAAGGACATTATTTATTTATTTTAGTTCACTTTTGTAGATATTTGATATACAACATCACACCATATTACTTATCAAAGTCCACTTCAAACTATTAATATATTTAAAGATAAATACAGTATCATCAATCCGTCCAAAAATCCTAAATGAAACTTCCATCAAAAATTCTGCAAACAAGATAATGTGAAGGAATTTAACCACTTCTTACCAATTAATTTTGAAATTTATTTAAAAAATATTTTTGTTCATTTGTTTCATTTATATTACTTTTGATATAGTCATATCACAAGATAAACAAGTAATAACCTCCTGGTCGATTTAAACCACGGCAGACGATTTCTTACGTGGCAGAGTCGCGCTGTGTTATGGTAAAATACAAATGGGTCGGCTCGATCGGGGAGGACCACGCTCTCACAGAATATGGCGTAAATAGCAGGTTACTGTTTCATAGATAATGTACTATAGATGTACATTATAACGAAATAAACCGGGTGAACACAGAGGTACCTTTTTGGGATTGACGCTCGTAGCGCAGTGGCTAAGCGTTTGGTTGCGGTGCTAAGAGGCGCAAAAACCAAAACGAGCGCAATACGATGGTGGGGTCGTCCGTTCATTTTGGTATATGATATTATGCAGCACAAACATTGTATTCTCATTTTATCGTAAAAGCTGGAAAATACTAATAATTTACTACATCAAAGACTGTTGTCACTTTCGTCAATTCCGTCCTCCATAGTGGCACTACTCAGAAGGCGTTGAGCAGAAGTGCAGTTGTCTTGTTCTTCAAGAAAGGCAACAACGCTCTTTTGAGAACTATAGAACGGTTTTCCTTCTGAGCCGCGTCTACGTGCTGGTTTTGAGAGTCATTACGAATCGTCTCGCACGCAGAATTGACGACTTCCAGCCTCCCGAACTAGCCGGTTTTCGAAAAGGCTTAAGTACTATAGACTACATACATACCCTCGTCAGATTGTACACAAGACTGTAGAGTACAATCTGCCAATTTGCCTTGCGTATGGGGACTATAAATAAGCCTTTGATTCCGTCGAAATTTCGGCGGTGCTACAGTTCCTTCAACGGTGCCAAGTTGACTGTCGTTATATCGAAGTGTTGAAGTGTTTGTACAGTAGGACTATGATAGCTATCAGAGTAGAGAACCAGAGTACGAAACCTATCCAAATACAGAGAGGTGTAAGACGGGGTGACGTTATATCCCCGAAACTCTTCACCGCTGCATTGGAAGACGTTTTCAAGCTACTGAACTGGAAATGATGCGGTATTAACATCAATGACGAGTACATCACTCACCTTCGATTTACGAACGATATAATCCTTATGACAGAATCGCTGAAGGACTTAAGCACTATGCTCAATAACCTCAATAGTGCCTACCAACGGATTCGTCTTAAGATGAACATGGACAAAACAAAGGTCATGTTTAATTTCCATCTCTCATCTATGCCGGTACTTGTTGGGAGCACTAAGCTCGAAGTTGTTGATGAGTACGTTTACCTGGGACCAATAGTCTGACTAGGTAAATCTAACTTCGACAGATAGGTCAATCGACGGATTCAACTCGGCTGGGCAGCGTTCGGGAAATTTACTAAAAATCGTGTCGTCAGGTATACCTCAAACCTGAAAACTAGATTGTCTGATCTGAAAACAGGATCTGAGACGTGGTCCTTCACTTCTGGCCGTATGAGGCTCTTAAGGTCGCTAAGCGAGCTATGGAGAGGGCTATGCTCGGGTTTTTTCTTCGTGATAAACTTAGAAATGAGGATATCCGCAGTAGAAACAGTGTGACCGACATAGCCTAACGGATTAATAAGCTGAAGCGGCAATGGGCCGACCATATAGCTCGAAGAACCGAGAACTGATAGGGAAAAAAGGTTCTCAAGTGGAGCCTCGTACCGGTAGACGAAGTGTAGGGCGATCCCCAACTAGATGGAGTGACGACCTGGTAAGAAATGCAGGAAGTCGAGGGATGCAGGTGGCTCAGGACCGTGCTTTGTGGCATTCTTTGGGGGAGGCCTATGTTCATCAGTGGACTTGTGAAGGGCTGTAATGATAATGATGATGACTTTCATTAAGTATTCTTGTAATCTATAATGAATAAATTTTTTTTTTTATAGGATAGGGTCACAAAACGGCATAAGTCCTGTGTTAAGTGGTTCGCTTGGTAGCCTGACAGTTCTACATCTATCTCGATTACGAGCTTTTATCAAAATGCAGATGCGTTGTCACCCTGACTAATGATGCCTGTTTTTTCCGTAAAAGTGTCAGCTCCGGTTACTCTGACGCCACATCACACATACGAACATACTATAGCAGTACTTAAGCTACTATTTCACGCTGGTATTCTGTGAGAGCGTGGTCCTTCCCCGGTCGAGCCGTAAATCCATTGTACTACAACTATACTACTAATATAACTGCAGCATGGCTCTACCACGTATAATTCTATTAATATTATATAGTATTCTATTAATAAATTGTCTCATATACGTAAAGCATATTTGTTTTAGTTCTTCCGCATGGCGTAAAGCCAGTTTTTACTTATTATTTCGAGCTTTTATCAAGAGCATGCTGCTACCCACTTGCTTGTTTTTTTCCGTGTGTCAGCTCTTACTCTGACGCCACCATCACACTGCATAGAACATCCACTATGGCGTAAACCTTTATAGCGTAAAACCAGTATATGTAAACACTTAAACGTACCTTAAATCGTAAAAACCAGTGTTATGTAGACACTTAAGCCTCTATATCGTAAAACCAGTGTTATGTAGACACTTAAACCTTTATAGCGTAAAACATGTATTATGCAGACACTTAAACCGCTATAGCGTAAAACCAGTATTATGTAAAAAACTTAAACGTTTTGCTATTAAAAAAAATTAACATGTTCATTGATAAATTAATTAACATTTTCACGACTGTATTTCTTGAATCTTCTCCAAATTATGTTTAAAAACCTTTAAAACATGTGTCATATTTATAACCAGCAACCCGCCCTGGCTTATCCTGGGAACTATTTATTAAAGTGACGTAATTAAGATTTAAATTTATCAAAGACCATTTATTTTATCATATTTCGGTTTGATTAAATCTCAATTTTTTTAAATAAAATATAGCCATGACTCCTCCTGGCACTGTCTGTTCGTAAGGTTTAACTTAATCAATTCAGCTATTCCAAAATTAGCCCTGGCTGTATTTATTATTATTTATTATCGGTGTGTTATTTTTTTAAATCTCAAGATTGGAAAGAGTGTGTGCTGCTTGCTGAAGATCAGCTACAAGAGAAGTGCAACGTCGTGATCAGCACGTTTCCAATCACCCTGGTCTGTCAGACGCTATTTTGCCTGTTGCTGGATCAAGTTGCGATCTCAATATTCCTGAGATGCCCCCTCTTCCACAATAAAACCTAGACACTGCTCATGTTAGATCAAATCCAACAATGACGTCTTCTGTGTATAAGCGTACTGCTAGCACATCTAATCACTGTATATTTGTTAATTGTTTTGAAACAGAATATTTACTGGTACACTGGACAATCGTACAACGTTTTAAAAATGGTTATTCGTGTCTTTACTTAACTACATGCAAATAATACCCTCAGCTCAATAAGGCAGTGATTGTTTAATTATTCTATTGTACTCATTTTCATCTCGTCATCTAGAGGGTAACAGCTGAAAATCAGTGTTTGCTCCCTGAGCAATATTATTCGCTGAGCTAGAAGCCATTTGTTAAACTGCAACACACATGTACTTTTAGATCTTAATGTTATGTAATTTTTTTTTAATACGTTATGATTTACGATATGATTCCTCTACAAGATGCAAGAGTGTACAAGCTAGATTGTGAATGTTGTCTCTCTTCCATAGGACAAACAAAAAGATCTATAAAAACCCGCGCGAAAGAACATATAGCTGACGTGAAGCACCGACTCTCCGGGAAGTCTGTAGTCCGTGAAAATGTTGAAGATCGTCCCCATTATTACATTAGATTTGATACACCACAAATCCTCGCAAAATAACACCAATTCCTACCAAGGATGATACGCGAGGCTATTGAAATTTAAAAACATCCTAATTTCAATTGAGAAGACGGATTGGTGCTGACATCTGCTTGAAACCCTATAACTAACAAAATTAAATCCAAAACCAAGCATACCACTGCAAGATTTCAAGGTACTGTTCGTTCTGCGTAGATTGGACCAAAAATTAATATTCAAAACCTGAAGGTAGCTACATGACATTGGGACGTCAAACATCTCAGTCCCCCCGTGACTATGGGTAAACACTCGAAACGTCGGGAATTAAAAAAAGATAAGTTAATTAACCGTGATAAAATCCGTATAAATATAAATAAAATTATCCGAAGAAAGCCGTGGTGGCTCAGATGGTTAACGCTCGCTGTAAATATAACAGAACGCGAGTAACCCGGGTTCAAACCCTGCCCGGCACCAATGAAATTGTTAATTGCAATTTTAAGTGCTGATTTACCACGTGCTAGGCGATGAAGGAAAACATCGTGAGGAAACCTGCATGTCTGTGGAATAAGAAAAAAAAATTCGAAGACATGTGAAGTTCGCCAACACGCATTGGGGCAGCGCGGTGGACACATCCTTGCCCTAAAACCCTCTCAGAAATGAGGGGAGGCCTGTGCTCAGCAGTGGGACGTATATAGGCTGTAACTTTACTTTTACTTTGCTTTTTATTCACTGTAATACGTTAGTTTGTACCTAGTTTCGTCATTGAATTTACGTGTGATTGGAGAAACAAATAAATGCTTTATCTATCGAACTATTAAGATATTATAGGCAGGTACTTCAACTTTATGCGTATATGTATATAATACATAACTATACTATACTATTCAAAATTATTTTGCAGAATTAATTAGAATAACTATCACAGATTATGTGCAGTAAGCTTTAACAATTCGTCTTCCGATAGAACGCCACTTTAGCTTCAGTTCAGTAATTATCCAATGAATCGCTGAGCGTTGATAGTGATCGGTGCCAAATCTCTAACAATAATTCGCAAAAGTAATTAAAAAAGTCGCAGACAGGAACTAATTATATAGTTTTGAACATTTAAAAATATCTTAATAAATGATTCTGAGAGCTCGTGACTATTAAAAAAATACCTGTCTCTTCTTAAGAGCCAGTGTTTCCTTTCCATCAATCATAGCACCCGACGCGGGCCAAGTGATGCCTCAATGTCAGGGTCCGACACGTCTCCGATTACCTTGGATTGTTATTTTTTGCGACACGGCTACTTACGACTGCGCGTTGGAGTTAAAATGCATATCTAACTTTTAAACAACTACTTGGCTTGGTGAGATCTGATATAAACATCAAAAAGTCTTGGGTTTGAATCCGCTATTCGACTACTGTCGCGAACCACTCCTAACACAAGCCTTTTAAAGCTTGCCTGGAGCAGTTAACGGTAATATTAGTAATTAACATCATCATCATTATATCATTATTACATAATTTCAGAGTCCACTGCTGAACATAGGCCCCTATAGTAATTTTGCTAATATTTTATACACAAATGCACTAATAGAACAATTGATTAACAAAGTAATGATCAAAGGTATTAAGTGAATGTCATTTTTCATGTTTCTGAGTATATCTAACAGATAAATACCCTAACTAATAGCAGAAGTACCAGATACATCTACCACATCTAACACGAGGAGTGCTTTGAGGAATAGTTCGGATTAATTTCAGCCGCCAAATTTCACTAAACATCGCGTGAAACACACGATACCAGCCACAACATCTGGATGCTGGGCGGTCAACCATTGTACGTTTTACTAGGTATTTTCTTCCCCGTGCGATATCTCTGTGGAATCGTTTACCACCTGCGATTTTTCCGGACCGACACATCTGAGGGAGCTTTCAAGAAAAGAGCTTACTCCTTTCTAAAAAGGGGGGCAACACATCTGTAATTCCCCTTGTGCTGCAGTTTTTCATGGGCGGCGGTAGTCAATTTCCATCAGGTGAGCCACATGCTCGTTTGCACACTCTTCCATAAAAAAAAGAAAAAAAAAATTACACTGCTCAGCTTTTCATACTAGCGAGTCAAACTTCAACGTTTATATACACTGCTCTCTTGAGTAATTACAACCTCTGTAGTGAATACATTTGTCTTCTAGAGCATTTACATAACTACTTTACATAAAATAAGTAAGTAAAGTTACAGCCTATATACGTCCCACTGCTGAGCACAGGCCTCCCCTCAGTTCTGAGAAGGTTTTAGGGCAAGGAAGTGTCCGCCGCGCTGCCCCAAGCTTGTTGGCGAACTTCACATGTCTTCGAAATAATTTTTTATTCTTCAGACATGCAGGTTTCCTCACGATGTTTTCCTTCACCGCCGAGCACGTAGTAAATCAGCACTTAAAATTACAATTAACAATTTCATAGGTGGCGGCGGGGATCGAACCCAGGTTACTCGCGTTCTGTTATATTTACAGCGAGCGTTAACCATCTGAGCTACCAAGCATAAACTTTGCATAATATATTATAATTTGGAATGTTATTATCAACTTATAAAATTTAGTTAACTTTTGTCCAGATCAAATCTCTGTGTTGCGAATTCAAAATGATCAAATCTGTTCTCTTTTTATCTAAATACAAAATTTAAGCGATCTAACGATTCTCCAGTTAGCAAGTAGAAGAGAAACATTAAGTTACTTCACTGTGGGCGCTCGCCACGCGCTATTTCAGGTTGCCCCAGAAACTGCGTGACGTCAATGCTGGCATAGTTTCCAGCTACTAACTTTAAATTGCTCCAGACTATAACATATTGGGTTTTCTGTATGTATATGACTTGTATGGTAGTTTTAAAGAGTTTTTAAGTACTGGAATGAATAAATGCATGTTTTATATTAAATATATATTGACAAATTTCAGTAATATATTTATTCAAAGATAACACCTATTTAAAAAGATTTGAAAATTATAACATCATTTAAATGCAAAAATTACATCCAAATCATTAGAGCAGTTTCCGAGAAACCAAATTATAATATAATAATATACTTTTTCAATACGTATACAATGATTTCTCGCTTAAAGTTAATGAATATCATAAACACATTCATATTCATAAACACTCACGCCTGTCACCCAGAGGGGTGGCAGAGACTACGGACTTCCATTTGACACGATCCTGACATACCTCTTTCGCCTCCTTTACATCCATATATCTACGCATACATGATCGTCGGTTAAGGGTACTTTTAACCGTGGCCCATTTTCAAATATGAGGTCGATAAACTTTTTGTCTCGTCTGCCATATAAATTTGGTTTGTCACTCTTTCCTCATTCATTCTTTCTACGTGACCAAACCACCGAAGCATTCCTTTCTTAATCCTGGTCACAACATCATCTTGCATACCACATTTATCTCTTATCACGCAATTTCTCACCCTGTCATTCAGATTCAACTCTAACATACTCCTTAAAGACCGCATTTCTACAGCATTTATTCTACTTTCGTGCTCCTTCTGCCACATCCAGCTTTCACTACCATGCATTAAAGTAGGGACTAACACAGCATTATGAATTACCATACGTGCCTTTTTTGATACATTCTGGTTCTTCACAATAGAGTGTAGTGCCCCATTCACTCTATTCCCTGCATTTACTCGTCGTTCTCCTTTCCCGCCTGCTATACAATACTTTGTGTACAAATACTCTTGTGGGACTACAGATTTGATTAATGTGCCTTTTTTACACATTTGTTCTTCGGTTCCCCTTTCTCTGCATTTACTCGTCGTTCTATATCCCTATCATATCTACCATCCCTGCTAAATACACATCCCAAATACACAAACTCATCCACTTGCTCAATTAACTCTCCTTCTATTCTTATTTCACATACCGTTTTGCTTTCCTCTCTTTCAAAAACCATCACTTTCGTCTTACTTGCGTTCACTTTTATTCCCCTTTCTTTTAATGCCCAGTTCATTAATGTAACCAATCATTTGCAACTCAGCCGCCGATGACGCAAATATGACTTGATTATCGGTATATAAAAGGCATTTGACGGTTAACTCGCCCATTCTTAACCCACATTCTTCATCTTTCAAAGTTTGCAAACACCTGTCCATAAATAGGTTGAACAGCTAAGGGGAAGCCACACAGCCCTGTGTGACACCTCTTCGGATGCCAAACCAGTCCGAGTAGACCCCATTGATCCTGGCACAAGCACTAGAATCCCTATAAAGAGACCTCAATGCCTGTATCAAACCAGCGCTCAACCCATATGAGTTCAATGTTTGCCATAACACATTCCTGTCCACTCTGTCATAAGCCTTTTCCAAGTCCATGAACGCACAAAAAACTTTCTGGTTTTTAGCCAAAATCTTCTTCGCAATCATGCGCATGGAAAAGACTTGATCTGTACACCCCATACCCTTTCGAAAACCGGCTTGCACATCCCAAATTTTTCCATCAGTTTCTTTCATAACTCTTTCAATTAACACCTTAGCATACAGTTTACCCACAATACTAAGCAAGCTGATACCACGGTAGTTTTTGCAGTCCTGCTGTGACCCTTTTCCTTTATATATTGGTACTATAACTGCTTTACACCAGTCATCCGGTACCCGTTTTAATTCCCAACACAAATTAAACAAGGTGTACAGCAGGCCTGCCACCACTCCCTCTCCAGCCCTTAGCATCTCGGGTGATACTCTATCATATCCAGCTGCCTTACCTACTTTCATGCTTTTCATTGCTTTCATTATTTCATCTACACTTATCTCCATACCCCTTTCCACTTCTTTCGGAATTTCTTTAATGAATATATGTTAATTATATATATTCTATTGCATATCTTGTTATTGTGTAACCCTTTTTGAAGTTTCATCACTGAACTTAGGTTCCATTTTCGTCCTCAGGGGTGACAACGCACCTATGTTTTGATATTAGACAAGCATAGATGTAGGGTTGCAGCATCAATGTGCTATCAAATGACCCGTATGCTTGTTCGTAATTCCTATTTCTATCAAAGTTTCTTTTTCTTTAACGAATTTTAAAATGAAATTGAATTGTCACTTTTCATTATTTTAAGTATTTAATCCATGGTAGCTTATGTAGTCTAAAACTGAGTTCTACACCAACAACTTGTTTATTTTCCGGTACCGGCACTATTGAAATTATTAGGTTACTGCTATTTTATATGCCACTTGGTACAATGTCTCACACATTGGCGGCGAATGACAATCTACGACATCCCTTTGGTGTTGTAAGGGGCGAAATTGAGACTAAAACAAGAGGTGAGAAGTGGAATCTTCCTGATAAAATCGTAAAATAATAAAAAAGAAACTAACTAAACTACACAATAGTAAAATCAACTAAAATATTTACTATATTGTCAATTGTCAAAATGACGTCGATAAAGCAGCGCCCTTTTGAACCTATATCATTTGATTGACTGATGAAGAGTTATCGTATCACAGCCATCTACGCAAACAAGGCTGTAGTTTTAGAGTTATAAGAAAGTGACCATATTAACCGGATGACCATATTACCAATATTACCCTCACAAACTATATAATTCTTCTGACCGTATGTCATGTCACTGAGGTCCTCTTAAACGGCTGGACCGATTTTGATAAAATTGTGTATGATTAAGTTAATTCAAGTATGATTTAGATTAAATATTGGATTTGGATTGCCGGTATGTGCTGCTGTGCTGTTATCGAGATCCAGGAATCACCCATGCGAAGCCGGGGCGGATTGCTAGTATGACATATAACATGAAATCCGTACATGTGTTTATATCAAATATCGTAGTTCGGTTTTCTAGGCCGCAATGTAGTGGTACTGTCGGAAACATTAGAGTCCATTTACTTAAACATGTTGTTTAATGTCTTGCAAATACGTTTAAATTTGTACGTTTTTTTAATTCTACAAGTTCATGTATACTTTTGTATCTCCCATTATTTTATAAAGTCGTGAGTATATAAAACTTTACCTGACAGTGTTGGAAGAAAGCCAAGTGAAGTGTCACAGTACATAAAGAACTTTAATAATATTACAATGTGTGAATATTCTTTGAAATCATTAGGTGGGCGTTATCTAGATGGCCGGTATTTCTTTTAATGGCTTCACGCCATAATTTTTACCTGTCTATGACTCAACTCAATAACACGATTTTCGTGTTAATATTATCAAAAAAATTTAAGTTTTATTGCCAATAGAAATAATAAAGGAAACGCTGCGTCAACACCTAATTTACGTAATATGTCATCAAAATAAAAATAAAAATCACTTTTATAAGGCCTTCCCACAGAGGTCATATCTACGTATTATATGAACCACATGTATTATAATATTATTACGACATCTCATCTAAGATGATCGTAAGCTTATCGTTTATTTAGAATGCTTTATAGTCATATTATTCGTTGGAAAATTTGTGGAAACTTAAAGTTTTCAAAAAAATCATAGTAGAAATGTTTGCTTTTTAAATAGTATGAGGATGATAAACGAGCACACAGTCCACCTGATGGCAAGAACAAATATCAAGGCAAGTCAAGGTAATAAAGAATACTTTTAAATTTACCGCTGCTATATGGAAAAAAATTCGCCAGAATGATTGATGAAATCTTAAAAAAATATTCTATTACGTTATATAGATAACATTTGAATACTGTAACGACAGCTATTAAATATAGATTGTATACTAGTCAAATTTTAAAAAAATATTTAATATTTTTAATATACCTACTATGCTTTTTTTTATATTCTTACATTCTCAGCTATGTTCATAATTTCAAATTTCTTGCTCATCGGGAAATTACTTTAAAATCACTTACTAAAATCGACCTAAAGAGCCTACATACACGACAGCGGGTTGAAAAAGTGTGGTAATAATTCTTATAGAATATAATTTTTAACTTTTACCATAGTTTCGGATAAAAATAGGTACAAAAATACGAATTACAGTACCACAACTCGTCCTCACCCAAGCGTCTCAGACGAAACATTAATGCGATGAGATCACAAGAATAACGCAGCCTTATTTTTCACGGAAATACTGCTCGGGGTTCAAAAACCAGTCCAGGGCCAAAGTCTCATGTAAGACTCCATTAATTTCTTTTAAATATTTAGGACATATATTAAATCAAGCGAAGAGATACATGCAACTGTAATAAATATTATAATACATATATATTATCATATGTGTTATAATATTATTAAATTAAGTGTTTGGAAGAATTTGCCGTGGTCGTTACGTTTGGAAGGCGCACTCTTAATATTCCCTACAACGGGTGAAGCGAATGCCCAGCCGTGGATTTTACATGCTGATGGAGAAAAAGAAGAAGACGAAGATAAAGAAATCTATTTGGTGCACCTAACAAAATATGAATAAAGTAAAAGTAAATTTTAGATGAAATCTAGAAATTAACACTACCTATTTAATTTACAAAATAAACGAAAGAGAATTGGTAGTTAAAATTTTTTTTAAGTAGGTAAGTAATGAAATAAAAATATCAAAATCAAATAACTAGTAGCTTATTATCGTGGTGTGAGGTAACGGGTAATGCATTTGACACAGTACATTTGGCACACAACTTAATTCTAGCTTGCCATCGAAAACCGTAGATTGATGATAAAAGTAATATATAATATACACTTTAAGTTTACGTAAATTAATAGAACTTTCTTCATATTTATTTTTAGTAGCAAAAACAAGACTTTTAATAAAAACTAAAAGCCAACTTCAAAGAACTAAAAGAAACAAATAATTTCCACATAACAACTTCAGAAGTCAGGTATATAGGTAAGAAAGTTATGGACACCAGTGATTTGATCAAAGATATTAAAATAGTTTCTAATATAAATAAGATTATCAAAAGTGAATGGTGATGTGACAGTAATGATTTTATTTTCTTTAAAAGATAGCAATAAATAATATCAAATAAGCACCACAAAATGCCAAGGCTCTTCAAATTTAAACAACCGCATTATGTACCCGACTCACGTAAAATTATCTATCTTTATCGCATATTAACACAGCAACACAGTACTTTAATAGAAATTGGCATTATCTGGTAATTATATATCCTTTTTAGTTCTTGTGGAGTTGGCTCTTACTCTTTATTAAACCTCAAGTTCTTTGACCCTTCCCAGTGAAATAAGAAATACAACAACCTCGAATTTCGTCTAAACAGATCAATCCTAATTTTACACAATTAGGGGTGATTTTTTCTTTGATTTTATATGGGACCACTCCTTAACAATAATCAATTTTTGAAGAAAAGAATCTTTAAAATCGGTTTACAACTGCTGAAGTCAAATCGAGAACCTAATTTTAGTGTTTTCAAGTGAGTCAAAAATTCTCATAGATATTTAACTATATATCAACTCTTGTGTTTACCAGAAAAATAAGTCACAAGCCAAATCTTATTTAAATATTACCAACTCTATGTACAAAGACCTTAAATTAGCGCTCATTAATATAAGACTCCTCCCACACAATTCAGTTTGCCATCACAATATTTGCCAAACTTGATTGATGACTCTGAACGTCAAGGTGACAGATAACGCCGGCCAAAGTGTTTGGTGCCATCATTCAGTGTCACACTGATGCATGGCCGGTTGCGATTCACCCATGCGTTCGCACTCTTCGTCCACGCTGACGTAACATCCTACCAATAGTTTTCGTTTGTCTGTCAGCTGTGTTAATATTAAAAATGAAGTTCAACTGGGCTATTTATCTCTTTCAAAGCGCCTAAATATATTTGCAGCCAGACTAGCCGACATCACTGAACGCAAAAATATTAAGCATACAAATGTCATACAATAGGAGTAACATCTTGGCTATTAAATATGCCTGTTTCATAACTTTCTTTCATAAAAATATGCCATCTTATTATCATATCTCTCAAACTGAGAGCAAAAGGTTGAAATTAATGAAGTAATATCATCGGGACGTATAAAAGTGGGTGTCCGTCAGGGATCAATACTAGGCCCTTTTTTCTTCTTGATCTTGATCTGATATTTCCTATATCATAACAAAAATGTTTGAAATAGTTCTGTTAGCTGCAAATATCTCATTGTTATTCATAGTTAAAATTGAAAAACTTGGCACTAAAATGGCTCAACGAATTACTGAATATTGCTTCCATATTGTTTTCCAGCAAACAATTTGCCTAAAAAAGTATTTACAGCTTATACGAGCCGCGCCAACATCCTAAATGAATTTAGAAGTATCAACCGTACTTCTTGAAATTAATATTGGTTCCAAGTTCTAATGGGGGGCATATATTGATAAACTAGCTTCGTAATAAAGTTATCCAATCTACGCTACTACAAGGATTAGAACGCTGAGTGGTGAAGCAACAGCTAAAATAGTTATTGCTGCTTTGCTTGCTTCCACATTACATGCCATATGGTGTAATGTATCACGAAGATCTACAGCTGAATTGGAAATAAGATTCATTTTGAAAAAGCAAGGGATACGGGAAATCTATAATTTTTAGAACGGATCGAGGTGGTACGCTTGAGGTTCCTAAAATTAATATTGGTTCAAATTTTTTTTAATTTAAAATGGCAATCTTTTTTTTTAAGTTAAAATGACAATGGATAATCTACTATATTTACCCACGTGAATCTAGACCGGTCCCCAAAAACAAGGCTTTTCCAGAGAAGAACCGGCAAGAAACTACGGAGTCCTTTTAAAAAAATACCATTTCGCAATTTATTTTACAATTTATAATAAAAACGATACAATACCAAAGGTATATTAATATTTATTTACAATGAATATTTGACAATATATCAGTAGGCACACAATATCTGTTGCCATCATCATTGTCTTCAATATATTTATCTATTTTATAGCAGGCCGCTTTTGTAACAAATTTCTTCAAGTAGTTTTTATTATATAATGTCAGTACAACAATAATATATTTCATGCTTGACTTGTTACAAAACTGCAATGACAAACGAACTCACAGCCACCTGATGGTATGTGGCCACTGCGGTCCATGGACACCTGCAACTAACTTCAAACAAAGAAGGCTACAAATTCATTGTCACCTCTGGGGACTAAGATGAAATAGTCGGTAAGAATCCTGGCTCACTTTACCCTTCAGACCGGCACAGAGAAGTGCAAACATTGGTATTTGGCATATCTTAGACAGAAATGGAGTCCTAATTCCTAGGAAACGGTAATTCACACCTGGAGTTGAGCACAGGCCTACCTCAGTAGGCAAGATGCACATACGGTAATCTTATTGCGTGGTAGAGCTATGTTGCAGCTATATCGTGGTTGAACCAAGAATGGCCGGACCACAATCTCACAGAATACCGCCGAAAAATAGCAGCTCAATGCTGAGGTGTTTCATATGGTTCGATTGTAGAGAACCGGAGACCTCTTTTTATTGGAAACGAGACATTCCATGTTTTTCCTCAGAAGTGACAACGCATCTGCGTTTTGATTCTTTTTTTTTTATAGTATAGGCTGACAAATGAGGTGGATCCACTTACCCTCAGATGGACTTTATGTCCACCTGATGGTAAGTGGATGCTAATGTCTATGGGCACAGCTTCCACTTACCACCAGGTGAATTGTGTGCTCGATTGTCACCATTATTCTATAAAAATGCCATACTTGCCAGCCGAACGAGTACTCGAAGTATCGTAATTCTAACGCTGCTCCCTCTGAATAGTCTATATAACGTTCGTCTGGCATATACAAAATGTACAACTATCCATTTTTATAAGCCAAACAAACATTATGAACTTATAAACGAATGTATTCCTTACAAGGGCTATGAGTTGTTTTGACATTTCCTATAGACGCCCCTTACTCTACTCGTCACTCGACTCGATTATTTAATAACATATTGAAATTGCCAATCGAATATAGTGCTAGTTAAATATGAAAGTATACTAATATTATAAATTCAATAGGACTACGAAATACTAAAAATAAAAAATAATTTTTATATAAGTTAAGAACTTCTAAAGTCGGGGCTTTAATTTTACGATACACGCCTTACCACAATTTTTGACTCTTTTAAATGGTTTAAGCAATATCACAACCACAATTTTACTACTAGAATATCGTCTAAGTAATTACACTAAACATTTGATTCTCAGTTATTCCAACCTTAGGGGTGTTAAGTACGTTAAAGTCTATTTCATAAAAAAGACATTAAAATAGGTTCAGAATTGGCGAATATATTCACGTAACATACATCTAAGACTAGTAAAAATAAGTACAACCTATATGTATTATGTTGTATTTAATGTAAATCTAAAATATTTATGATTTTTTTATAAGCATAATGTCTTTATTAAGAAGATGTGTTTTTTTAATTGGATTCAGTTATAAACGATTGTATTAAGTGTTCACTATGTGAATGTGTGGCCCTATTAAATATATGTGCTTTCAAAAGAAACTCCATTATTTTTATTGTCTTTATTTGTAACATTATCTTTGTAAATACACGTAGATACACAAGTAACCTAAAATACATTTGACGGGTGAACCAAACGACTAAATAATTTCAATGGAAAATGTATGTAAGTTATCACAATAATAAATGTTGATTACTCGTACAACACATACGAAAATAAGTAATACATAAAACATAAATTCACGATGTTTCTTGCCTCAAGCGAGTTATATACAATGCTAGCATATGGCTCCTGCTTCATTTGTCTGCACTTCCTCTGCTCTTATTTTATACAAGAGATCAGTAATAATACATTTTATATGTGGGTACGCTAAATACGTAGTCCAAGGACGGACCTCTGGATTGGAAGAAATGATTCTCGTAACTATAAACACGCCCTCTGTACCTGCATCAACAATGGGTTCACATTACGCATCTGGTGATAACAGTAACGCTGATGATGTTATGTGACAAGTTAGACGATGAGTATAGATTACAGATGGAAATGGATGATTTTAAAAATGTGACGTTACGTAAGCCGGTGCATCGACCTCGTTCTAATTTTATCCAGTAACTGTGTCCAGCATACCAGAATGCAATAAAATGCATTCTTGACATTTTACTCAGTGGAACACTATTTTCGAGCCGGCTGTTTCGTCGACAACAAACTCCGATCCATTTAATAGTGATGTTTACTGGTTTAATTATTTCTTATATTTACTCGCATGCTACGCTTTTGAGTTAAGTAAAACCATTTTTTTTTCACATTTTTTTTAGGTAAATAATTAAAATCCCTTACGTTTCAAATATTTTGCACATATTTTTGATAGGAATTTGGTTTATTATTTTAAGGTGACTTTAAAATTATGAATTTTATTTGGCAGTGTTTCACTGACAGAATTTAATAATATACATATACTTTTCGATAAGTTATTGTGGTTATAAATGAACACTACGTTTTGAGCATTTGGTCTTAATTATTTAATAACCTTCCAAATGACATAAATAATTTAACGAATACTACACTATTTTTATCCAAATTAAAGTTATATTTAATTAAAAAAATTTTCTATATTTTAATGAAAATTTTGATACAAATATTATTTAATTTACGGGCCTGTGCCTATCTAATTTAATTTATTTTTCTTATTCAATTGTTATTTTTTACTTGACATTGTGATTATGAATTTAATTAAATTTACAGAATTTTAAAATAATATAATCTAATAATGTAATGTATTAATGAAATCTAATATTGTAGTTTAAAAATAATATTTAATATTTTTATAATTGCTACGCACAAACTGGGTTCAAATGCGGACTATTTTTTAAAAACATAACATCTATTGTAACCATTTGATTGCAATAAAGACTATGACTATCACTAAATATATTTATAACAATGTTGCGAAATCGCAAAATTAAATTGAGGTTAGAATGATGTGTTGATGCCTTTCATGTTCTATGGAGATTTTTAATTACGAGTATTTTAATATGATCTGTAATGGACACGATCTGTTGTTAGACGTATTTATTTAATAACACACTTCTGTGAATAAAACGTTATATGACGGATCACATGCCCAAGTAACAACGGTTTCGAAAGATGCGAATGTCGGTTAGGTTATTTATACGAACTACATACGTCAATTACGTTACAGTTGTGCAAAGCTCATGCCAGATTAAGACTTGTACTTACTTGGCTCCGAGAGCGGACTTGGTGTCGAGAACCTCGACAATATCGCCGGCTTTGAGAGAGACTTCATCATCAGCTGCAGCTGTGTAGTCAGATGACGCTACAACTACGTCCTCTACCTGAAACAACGAAAAGATGATATGAGCACCACATTTAAAATGAATTTATAACAATAACAGTTTTTAACATTAGTAAGCTAATTAATTTATAACAATAGTAACCCATGGTAATATTGTTGTGTTTTAATAAAATTATGCTGAATAAACATTTTAACAATTGATTAAAAGTTAAAGGAATGAAAACGAACAAAATATTTATATTTTGAATAATTTCAGATTACCTTAGATGGACTTCTGCTACAACTAGATCTAGATCTAGATTGTGATCTTGAAGAATAACGTTTATAACTAGGAGTATTTTCTAAACTGCTCATTCTGGTTCTTGTATTTTCCCTATCGAGTAGAACTCCGCTATACCGTCGACTCCATCCACCAAACTTAGTTATTCTTTGACTGTTACTTATATTGCAATATCCAGTGAAGGTTTGAAGATCTTCGTCATGGTCATCTACCACCGGACAACTGTACATGCTGAATCGATGTGCAGTTGGTTGACTAAGATTAAGGGCGGAGAAAACATGAAGTGGTTCAAAATGTCTTATACCATTTTCATCAAGAACTGTGTAAGCGATTTGACCAGTAAGTACAGCTCGGCTAGCTTCTCTTGGTACCACAGCTTGTAAACCTTTCTTCATGATTAACAACGCTCCTGGATGTTTCTTACGCTGGAACAAGAAATCTTCCATTGCAAGACTGTTTTCTGGCTGCAATAAACTTAGCGGAACATCATCAGATGTCATCAGTGGTGGATCTTCAGGAATAATCATTAATGCTGCGCTTTCTCGAACTAAATCTCTTAATTTAGGATCTGTCCGAGCCAACTCAGGGTCATTTTCTAGTTTCCGTAATGCTGAATATAAGCTAGGTGCTTTATCAGTAAGTTTTTTCATAACCGTTACTCTTTTCAAGATATTTAAACATGCGGAGTCAGAAGACAGCTGTGTTAAGTTTTGTTCGCTGTTGAGACTTATTGATAATTTTTTGGCAACATCGCTCATCCCAAGTATTCTAGCAAGACCAATTGACTGCATGAGTAGCTCTTTAACATGGTTGGCATCAGCGTCTTGTGAAATATCATCTAATGCTTTTATAGATGATTCTTGAACAGCAGACACGATTACTTTTTGAAGTGTTTCTGCGGCTTCGTGATCAGTTTTGATAAAGGATATCGATTCTGAAATATGCTTTAAAACGTGATTTAGAATACTTGCATCGTTATTAGAAATATTTTTGAATGCAGGGCCCAATACTTCATTTTCACTGCTCAGAAAATCACTAAATTTTTCAATTATATCTTCTTCTTTCAAGGAATGTTTATGTAATATATTGTTTAAAGCAATTTTAATTAATTCTACCTTTGGTTTTGAAGAATTATCTAAAATTTCCTCCCGAAGTATTTCTTTACTTTCCTCCGTTTGAAGAATTTTAAACATAGCAGATACAAAATGTTCATCAATAGCTTTACCTAGTATGGTGTCTATTGATTTTAATATTAGCTGATATTTTTCCTTGCCGTTATTGTTGTTTATTTCTTCAAATTGTTCGGCTGTTACTAAAGCTGCCAAAACTGCTGCTGCAATTGAATTTTTTACATTTTGTTGTTGTTCATTTTGTTCGTCATCGTAACTGTCGCATTCTGAAGGTTCCATTCGCTTTTTACAAAATCTTGCCTTTTTGGATGCATTGCCATCTCTACTGTTTTCTTGTAATTCAGATTTAAGGTGAACACTCATTTCGATTATTGAAGTTATAACTTCCATTAACTGATTTGCAATATCATCTTTAAGTCCGAAATCGGTAACAAACGCTTTCAACGCTTCAGTGTTTCTTGTTTGACTTAAAACTACGTTTATTGCAGGCAAATCAGCCGGAACTTGCCTGCCTATGGACATTCCTGCTTCAGATAATTGGCGCAACATATTAGTGTCAATTGTAAGCTCACCCTTAGTAGAGGTGGTGTCATTTGGATTTGTTTTCACCTTTAAAAGTTTCAACTCCTCGGGGGTAACAACAAAACTTTGCACTGAGAACTCAAGACCTTGGTCACCTTCAATGAGATCTGGAGCAACAAACTTAAGTCCCTCGGGTGTTTGTACAATTTGACCAGGTATGAATGTTACCCCGTTATCATCGGTTTCAATAACTCTGCCCGGAACAAACCTTGGGCCCTCTTCGGTATCCACAACTTGTCCAGGAACAAAACGTGATCCTTCATCTTCAGTCCAAATAACTTGTCCAGGTATGAAAGTTGGGCCTGCTTTAGTTTCTATAATTTGTCCTGGAACAAAACGTGGACCGTCAATTGTATGTATCGTTTGACCAGGCACGAATTTCGGCCCAGTTTTTGTGTTTACTACTTGTCCTGGTACAAACTTAGGACCTTCTGCTGTATCAACCACTTGGCCTGGAACAAACTGCTCACCATTCTCAGTAAATACTATTTGTCCCGGTACAAAAACTCCTTCGACCATCATTCCAGGAACAAACCGAGATTCATTAAGTTCATTTTTGACAAGCCTACCGGGGACCACTTTACCTTCTATTTTAGGCACCCTAGGCCCGGGATAAAATTCAATGCCTTTAGTAGTTTGAACCATATGTCCAAAAACATATAAAGACTCTTCGGATAGAGAACAAGTTCTAATGTCTATTGGCAACCCTGTAGGAGTACCTTCAGTGAAATTAATATCTTCAATAGATTTTGCAATAGAAAATTCTACATGACCATCAACTTGAACAATTGTTTTTCCGGGTAAAAACTTATGGCCGAAGTCAGTGTTCACAATTTGACCTTCTATAAATTTAGGCCCGTCGATTGTTTCCACAGTAGTTCCAGGAACAAATTCCAAACCATTTTTATTTGTTTTAGTTATTCCAGGCACGAAACATATTTCTCCATTACTTGTTACAGTCTGACCAGGCACAAACTTAAGTCCGTTCGGTGTAGCCAAGGTTGCTCCTGGAAGAAAATGCAATTCATCGTCCTGATGTACCACTTGTCCAGGAATAAATTGCCATTCATTATTAATTTTCGCATTTTGGCCTGGTGTGAAAATAGTTTCACCATTTTCCGTAATAGTTTGACCGGGAATAAATTGTACACCTTCCGGTGTCATTATTGTTTGACCTGGAACAAAAACATCTTCAGATCCATTATTAATAATTTTTCCCGGTATAAATTTTAAGCCTTCTTCAGATAAAACAGTTTGGCCCTCCGTAAAACGATATGTTTCTTTTGTTTTTATTGATTGGCCACAAACGAATTCTTCACCATTTGTAGTAGATAAAACTTGCCCTACCAGGAAAAAAGGTTCTTGTGTATTTTCAGAAGCTAATATGTGGCCTGGTATGAGACCTGGTCCGGTAGGTGTATTGACGGTTAAGCCAGGAACAAAAATTGGTCCAACTGGTGTCTCGACAGTTTGTCCAGGTATAAAAACCGGACCTTCAGGTGTAATTACGTGCTGACCAGGAATAAAAGTCTTTGCTTTATTTATATCTAAAGTTAATCCTGATATTTTTGCAATTTTTTCTCTTTTTCCTTTTTTAATATGTTTTATAACATCTGGTAAGGTTTCTAACTTAGGTAACATGTTAATTTTGTTTCCTTCAAGTAATTTTTCTATAACATCTGCGGTTTCGGTTAAGCGCTCCGCGGGAAGTTCTTTTACAGTTTGTAATATTGTTTCAGACGGACGATTTGTAATTGGTTTCAAAGGATTAACACAAGGTACATTTTCCAGGGAAATTGTCACTTCACTAATATTTTTATCAACTTGGTATATTTCCGTCTCACAATGATAAGGTGTAATTTTAACGGGCGAAGGTAGTATTGTAGTTTTGGGAGTGAAATGCTCGTCGCTCCTTTCTTCTTCAATTAAATCCCAATCCCAAGTTTCTATCAATGGATGAACCCGATGTTTCCAATCTCCCTTACACATAATAATACTTGACTTAGAACGCATATGATTAATATTAAAATTATTACACGAAAAACTTTTTGTATCATGCTTTTCATGTTTTATTTCTTCCAATTTCGCTTTTTTAGCTAAGCGATCTTGCCGCACTTTTTCTTCCTCAAGCTCTTGAACTTCTGCAAGTTTCTCTTTCGTTTCAAATATCTTTGTCATTGAAGATAGTCCTGCTGCTCTCTTCCTTTTCTTCTTTTTCTCTTTTAATTCTTCTAGTTCTCTTTGTCTTAATACTTCCGCGTTTGGTCCCTCACCTTCGTACATCTCTACATCTTCCGTAAAATCTTTAAAATTCATTGAAACACTGCGACCTTGCTTTGTTTTAATAAGAACAGTATCAGAGTCTTTTGCAAGCATTACGTCCCTAACATCACCGTCGCGCACAGCCGCTTCCATTCGAGCAGAAAACACCAAACTGCAACGTTTTTCTTGCACCGTGTAAACATACCGCTTTTCCTCAGCAATTTGTTTCGTCAATAACATATCCATTAATGCCTTTTGAGCCTCAGTAGATCCGTCCAAAACTGGGAATATGTATTTAAAATCAGGAAGCATTTCATGTTTCCTATTGCCATAATTAATTTCAGGTGCATAATGATGCGGCCCAAGTTCTCCTGCTACATTGGTTATTTTACACTTCGTTTTAGAAGAACTCGACGCTAAAAGTACTGGAATGTAGTGATGAGTAGGCAAACCATAAGATTTTCCGGTAATCCTGCAGCAACGCTTCGCATCCGCTGGAGATATTGGGGCAAGAAGCGGAAAGTAATTTGGCTTAGGTAGTCCCCTACTACGTCCGGTTATTCTACAGAACGACATTTCGGCTTATATTACGCGGTCATATTATTTGTTTACTACTTGCACTTGAAAACGTTTCGTAATAGACAACCTCGAATGGAGTTAACGTGTTTATTTCGCGGCACAAGTTGGCACGAGCGTTCACATCGGAGGTTGCGGATTGACTGGCGAAGCGACGGCCAAGCGCGAGCTTTACAGCGCGCTCGCATCAATTTGCACCTTCGCAAAGGCAGACGGTGTGCCGTATATTTGTTCCGGTTAGGCGTTATTTATAAACAGGAGTGAGACGTGTTCATTCTTTACACAAAATATACTGACACAGATCCGTGGAGAAAACACCGAAACGGCGAAGTTTACATTAATTTGTCGTTTTGCGTTCTTCAAACAACATAATATATGATCAAGTACTACGAAGTGAGTGCCAAGTATTGTTCAAAACCACGGTAATATAATTTATTATTCTTTTGAATAGAATCAACTATAATTACAAAAAAAGAACCATGTTTCTTAATCTTCTATTGTGATTTAAAATAAAATGAAACATTTTCTTGAAATTAATAACAATAAATAAATAAATATGAAAATAACATGATCACATAAAAATAAGATTTGTTAAAGAGGTATTAACGATAAAAAGTCGGAACTAAGAAAGATCAAGACTTAAGGTTTAAAATTACGTTTCCTAAATAAATACATGTTCTATTGTTTATATTTCTGAACGAAACATACGTCTGTACACCCAGTTGAAACAGAATGTCCGTCCGTGTGATTGTCGAGCTTGTCAACGATGTTAACAAATAGTCTCGAAGTCGGGACCGAAGTTATATTTTTAAACATAATTTAATCAGTAAACCTTCAAGTTTAAGCGAGCGTGAAGGAGGTCGTTTATTTCTGAACATTATAAACTTTTTCAATTAATTTCATTGAAGAGCTTCCATTGTTTATGATTTGAATGAAGTTATAAGTCATCCTTGGAGTTGTTCTGATTTTATAGATAGAGATGTCGTGATAATTTAAACTTATATATAACAGTTGTTCCAAATTTTTATCGATAATATACATCTAATACGGCAAAAATATTTTTCATATATTTAAACCATTTTTGAAAGATACTTCAAACTATTTTTGAAGGTTACTTCGGAATGTAAAAAGATACACAAGAGTTATTTCTACCGAATAACTTATTTATAACAAAAACAAGATATGATTTTAGTCGGTAAACAACTGAATAATGAAAATGTAAATAAGATAAATAGAATAATTTCAAAATATTTTACGTTGTTGGTTGTAAAATTTAAATTAAAATATACAATGCATTACACTATGCAAAATATATATCATATTGAAATAAACAACGGCAAAGCTAACTCGTGGTGGAGCCACCCTGCAGCTATATTATGGTTGTAGCACAAATGGGTCGGCTCGGCCGCGGAAAGACCACGCTCTCACAGAATACCAGCGTAAAAAGTAGGATAATGCAGCTGTAGTTCGTATGGTGAGTGTAGAGAACCGGAGACCATTTTTAATAAAAATGAGGCATTCCATCTTAGACCTGAAGGGTGACAACGCATCTACATTTTGAGTCTTAATCGAGGATAGATATAGATGTCTATTGGCCACAGAATCCACTTACCATTAGGTGGACTGTGTGCTCGGTTGTCACCCTTTATCTATAGTTAAAATATGCTTATTCAAAAATGGCACCTTCAAAGTTCTTTATAAATTTCAAGAAAGCTTCACTATCTCTTTAACAAGTCCCTATAGCGGGAGACCTTTCGTGAAGAAGCGACGTAAAACTCAAGAGTAGGCTATTTTGTCCCTATATATATATATATATATATTATAAGATAAAACTATAATTTTTTTATCTTATAAAATATATTCAAAATGAGAAGAGTCTGAGGAAGCTTATTATGTCGTAATAAAATTATGGACATCATCCATTTAACACACCGCTACAGTGTACACCTTCTAAAAACATTTTTTAATTGGTGTGTTTTTGTATAATAAGGCGGTTACTACGTGTAGCACGAATAGACCTGCTTGACCACATTCTCACAAAAGCAGCATGATGCTGATGTTTTTTTAGAATAAGGATGACTAACGAGTATATAATCCACTTTTACATCTACATCTGACATCGATTAAGAATCAAAATTCAGATACATTGTTATCCCTGAGTACTGAGATGAATGAATGATGATGGAATGCCCCGTTTGCAGTAAGAAGGGTCTCCGGTTGTCAACACACATTATTCGTAACGCAGGAGTCGTTTTAAGCTCGTGTTCTGTGAGAGCGTGGTCCTACCCCGGTCGAGCCTCACCACGCTGCAGCAGCATACGAAATGCAATTATCTATATATATAGCTAGAATTATATATATAGATAATTGCATTTCATTACAAAAGTTTGTTGTCGTTCATTCAAAGTTTCTCGTATATTGAGATTTATGATTTCATAATATTACGAAAGGAGCTTTAGCGTAGAAACAAGAAGTGAAAATAAAATAACTTTTATAAAAAGTAAAACCAACTCCTCAGAACAGAAGCGAAAAATAAAAGCACGCGAACGGTTTACTTTTTATTAAAAAGCTTTTTTTTCAACCTTTTGAGTGGACTAATGAATATCATAAGCTCTAGTTAAAAATAATAAGGAATTTTTTACAAATGAACATGAAGAGAAAAAATAAATCATATACCTAAATCAGTGCGCAATTGACGAAGATATCCCGTAACTTTAGAAAATACGCAGCGCTTTCATTATATTTCACTCTGATTTCTGATTATAGCACCATGCTGCATCATTGCTTGATTAACGATAATATTGCCTCGATATTACAACACAATTTTATTTTAAGCACGCTTTTTAAATAATCCCAGTATAAATAAACCGTTAAATTGAAGCTAAGCACTTATTATTTATCATTGACCCAACACCATCCCATAAACTTTGATCTCATGGTTTCGTAACACCCACATTCGAAGAAAATAAATATAAAACAGTCTTATTTTCGGATAACAGCGAGCTTATAGAAGGCCTTGATAATTATTTTTAGTACAACATTTGTCAATTTATAACTGTTTAACTTTCTATACTAAAATTATAACAGGTTCAACAGACGTGGTAGTCTCAGTGCACCGTATTATACAGCACCATATTAGATGCAGCAGGAATGGGTAGGCTCGACCGGGAAGGGGAGCACGCTGCATTTGTAAGTGTAAATCCCGGGGACCCTTCTTACAGTTGTCGGAGCATTTTATCTTAGTCCTCGGGGGTGCAACATATCCGCATTTTGATTCTATATGTATGTGTCTACGGGCTATAGCATCCATTTGTACATTTACCATCCATTGAGCCGTGTATTCGTTGTCACCCCTATTCGTATAAATTAATAGAATAGAACATTTTCATACAATATTGATAATTGAAATAATACTTATTGAAATGCACTTTCATTTTTACAAGGTAAAGCCACGTTGCAGCTATATTACAGTTATAGCACGAATGGTTCGGCTCGACCGGGACAGTATCACGCGTTCACAGAACACCGGGAAAAATAGTATCTTAAGGCTGTTGTTTCGTAGGGTGAGTGAGAGAACCGGATACCCTTTATTACTAGAAACGAAGCAATTCATTTTAGTCATCAGAAGTGTAAGCGCATCTGAATTTTGATTCTTAATCGAGGATAAATGTGGACGTCAATGGGTCGCAGCATCCACTTACCATCACGTGGATTATATATGAAAAAGCAACATCTTTTAACCTCCTTCGCGATCCTTGTTGTCGATCTTCTTTAAGTCGTCATTAAATTATGATTTCAATGGTAAACGATATACATTTAACTCTTATAATGAAACTATATTTCCTAAGAAGATAAGAGAAAGTTATTAATTATAATTTATAAACGAAATGTATGTTTCCGTGGTAAATAAACGCCATATTTTCCTGATATTGAACGTACTCCGGCTGCCGCGATCTCACCGACCGCATGTAGTAATCTGAGGTTTCCGTGACGTTTCCGCATTACTTCTGTATGGTTTATGTTTGGAGTTGGTGCACGAAACAGTTATTTTCAGAAATCGTTATAGTTACTAACTGCTTTTCAAGTTGCGAGCACCTTATAATTCGGTGTTAAATAATATCAACTGTTAAACGTAATATATTATAAGTATATACATAATAACTACGTCAAACTCAAATATTTTATTATTCCATTACTGTTTAAAATGAGTTATTATAAAAGAAATGAATACATGGTTGATAATAACCCCGGGGCATAAGATGGTCGCCTCCAAGCTGTTTCTAAAATAAAGTTTGCAAATTATTTGTACAAACCTTTCATATTGTTTAATTTACTTTCAAAAATAGAAGTTCCGCAAGGTTTCTTGCTGGTTACAGAGGCTTTTTTTCCAAACCAGTGATAAAAGTAATTTTTTACTTTCAATAAGAATTATGTATGTAATTAATCTATATGGAATACAAAAATATTCTATTCTTAAATGATTATATGTTGACGGTAAAGTAAAAAATAAAAACTAAAGCGAGTCTGTATATTCGTCTCACTGCTGAACACAGTCTTCCTCTCTTTTATGAGCGGGTTTCTTGAGCGGGAAATACGAAGGAATAGGATTCTCGCTTTTCCAATGCATATTTGGAAACTTCACGTTCTTCCTATTTTTTTTAATTTCTTAGACAGGATTCCTTACGATGTTTCTTTCTGAACTCGTGGTAAAACAAACCTAAAATTCCACTTACAATTTTAGTACGGTGAGGTTCTAGCTTCGGTTCCTCGTATAAGACGAGCGTGAGCTACCACAACTGGATAAATACTAATGAGGAGCTTTAACTATTTATATGTAAAATTCAGCTTTGCGTGATTTCGTGATTTATCTCCACTTAAACAACTTGATATTTTGATGAAATTTTATGGGGTACTTATGGGATCACTTGGTAGTTCTTAACTATAGTTGGACCCGGGAGGTAGTTACTCTCGGTTAGACCCCTGAGAATTAAGATGGAATGCTTCGTTTCCAGTAAAAAGGGTTTCCGGTTCTATGAACTTACCATATGAAACACAGCAGCATCAATCTGCTACTCAACGCTGGTATTTTGTAAGAGCGTGATCCTTCCTCGCTCGTGCCGACCCATTAATGTTACAACTACATAGCTGCAGCATGGCTCTATCACGTATAAAAATAAATCTTATGGTCTATTTATCTCAATAGTAATATTTAGATATACTTATTAACAGTCAAAAAGTTGCCTGAAGAACGATTTCGAAAACGTAAACTCCACTACTGAACATATGCCTCCCGCATAGACCGCTGTATTCTGCCACGCTCAGCAGGTGCTTTATTTGTAGTTAGGAAGACGCTGCTGCACATCTTTCTAGTTTGTTTTCGTTCATCACCTCTCACGACATCAACAGAACGATATAAGGTAAGCCGTATTCTTAAACTGCCACTACATGGTGTAACGGTCTCCCCCCCTCTCTCATAATAATAAATATATTAGATATAATTAATTTACCCCTTTTCGATAATAATGATATATATGTGACCAGGATAAATAAAATATGTTTTGATCTTTCTAAATGATCTTTCAAAAGGTTTATTAATAGGCCGGTTTTAATATTTTGGCGTGATCGTCTTAGTTAGGACCCTTATTTACGTTGTGTTTGTTTAGTAACTTAGTTCTTTTAGGTGTCTTTTGGAAGAATGACTATTTACTAGAGCAATTGAAAGCTGTTGGTAGTGCCTTATAAGCTAAGTGAACCCCGTTCACGAAGACAGGGCTCGAAAAAGGTTAAGAACATAAAACGTCCCTATTCCACTTGCATCAGGTTTACATTATTAATTATCCCTTCCCGCTTGGAAAAGGCTCAAAATATATTTATACAAAATACCCGATACAAGGGCTTCGCTCTCCTACATTTATTTAAAAAAAATGTAGGGGGAGGTACACGGCCCCACACACGCCGTGCACGGTGAGTGCCAACCATTTTGATGCACTCCCCCCCGAAGGGAACGCTAATTCGGGAACTGGACCGTAGTCCACAGCAAAATAACTGGCGAACCAGTAAAAGAGGCTTGGCCCCTTGTTAGTGCGTAAGCACAAACATCGACCGAAGTCGCGCATGTCAATGCGTGTAAACGCCAAACAGAATACGAACGAATCCAGCCACAGTGAATGTACGTCACACGGTTTAGGCAAATAGGCACACTGGCCGTAAACCCTCCGTGAGCGCCACCACCTGCCAGACCGCCGCTTCTGCAGACGTGATGTAAGTGTATGGCATCACCACCAGTTGCATGATCAGCACGGCTACTAGCCGCAGAGCGTGTCATGAGTCTACCGCTCACCTCAAGGGAATGGGGTCCCACGTTGTGCAGCTTTCGGCCGCAGCCTTGAGAGTCTCCTCAGATCCTCCCGCCAGCTACCACCCGCATGAGGTCGACACATATGCTCCACCAACCAATACAACGGCAGATATAGCCAAAAAGCAGTTATAAGATAAGAGTAATAATTCGCCATCAGAAAGGGTTTGTGTCACTGACGTTGAGTAAATGCATTTTCGATCATGTTTGTCTCACCCACCAACAAGTTGCCTTCAATCATTCAAAGGTGGGAAAGTTACAGAGATATAATATTATGTTGTTATATAAAACATCGTGGAGGGCAGACAGTCTGCAGCCCCGCAATGAAGGGACCCGACTTGGGCAAAGCTACTTAGGTGTGAGTCAAACCAAGACGCAGAGAGCGCCATTGAGAATAGCGTCCCACCAAACAACCATCGCAGAGACGCAATGCTGCAGAACGCAACAAGCATCAATACGACTATCGTCGGGCTTACACCATCCCAAGGTCCCCCATACATCCCAGCAGACATCACCAACCGCATACCTCCATCGACCAGAACCACAAGAGAGCGTCGAATCAGGCGCAGCACACCCGCAGATCCATAACAAGACGCAATACCGCAATCAAAGCAACTATCATACGGGTGGCGCCCCTTCACAACACACCCACATGACTCTTATCGACTTTGGTAACAAAGTTGGTATTGTTGTTATGTAAAAAATATCACCAACGTATCATAGTAGCACGCTACTAAGACGCCAATGAACAAAACTCCACGTATCATAGCGCTAATGCACTAAGACATGAAGTTGAGTATGCCTGTTACACTTAAAAGTGCTACCAAATACACTCATCATCCCAATCCGAAAGATAGACGACACATCGCTATGCGCAACGACGTCGCCCACAAACGGTATGGGTGTGCGATGTCCACGGGAAAGCCGTATTGCTACAACAAACCCGCTTACCACCAGCACTAAGATGTTAATTGTATACCTCCATCGACCAAAACCACAAGAATGCGTCGAATCAGGCGCAGCACACCCGCAGATCCATCACAAGACGCAATACCGCAAGTAGCAGTAAGCATCAATGCAACTATCATACGGGTGGCGCCCCCCTCACAACACACCCACATGACTCCTATCGTTTTGGTAACAAAGTTTTTATTGCTGTTATATAAAAAATATCACCAACGTATCATAGTAGCACACTACTAAGACGCCAGTGGACAAAACTCCACGCATCATAGCGCTAATGCACTAAGACATGAAGTTGAGTATGACTGTTACACTTAAAAGTGCTACCAAACACACTCATCATCCCAATCCGAAAGATAGACGACACATCGCTATGCGCAACGACGTCGCCCACAAACGGTATGGGTGTGCGATGTCCACGGGAAAGCCGTATTGCTACAACAAACCCGCTTACCACCGGCACTAAGATGTTAATTGTATACCTCCATCGACCAGAACCACAAGAATGCGTCGAATCAGGCGCAGCACACCCGCAGATCCATCACAAGACGCAATACCGCAAGTAGCAGTAAGCATCAATGCAACTATCATACGGGTGGCGCCCCCTCACAACACACCCACATGACTCCTATCGATTTTGGTAACAAAGTTTTCATTGTTGTTATATAAAAAATATCACCAACGTATCATAGTAGCACACTACTAAGACGCCAGTGGACAAAACTCCACGTATCATAGCGCTAATGCACTAAGACATGAAGTTGAGTATGCCTGTTACACTTAAAAGTGCTACCATACACACTCATCATCCCAATCCGAAAGATAGACGACACATCGCTATGTGCAACGACATCGCCCACAAACGGTATGGGTGTGCGATGTCCACGGGAAAGCCGTATTGCTACAACAAACCCGCTTACCACCGGCACTAAGATGATATGTCTAGGACACATCGGTTAGCGAGTCCAAGTTTACCTCGGACCAATTGCTCGTGAAGCAGCACACACGCCACCATAATATTCCTTTTCAAGTCCCTAATAAGGACTAGTCATTTTGCTACAGTACTAGGAGCAGTCAGTCACCCGACCACCCCATACAATGCTTATGCATCAAGGAGACCTCCTATAATATTGCTTATGTATCATAGACCTTACTTTCATAAGTCATGTATATATAGGATTCGAACCCACGACCCTACTATTGTAATGCATATTAATCATAGAGACCTTCTATAGTATTGCTTTTGTATCATAGACCTTACTTTCATAAGTCATGTATATATAGGATTCGAACCCACGACCCTACTATTGTAATGCATATTAATCATAGAGACCTTCTATAGTATTGCTTTTTTATCATAGACCTTACTTTCATAAGTCATTCATATATAGGATTCGAACCCACGACCTTACTATTGTAATGCATATTAATCATAGAGACCTTCTATAGTATTGCTTTTGGATCATAGACCTTACTTTCATAAGTCATTAATATATAGGGTTCGAACCCACGACCCTACTATTGTAATGCAAATTCATCATGGAGACCTTCTTTAGTATTGCTTTTGTATCATTGAGTTTAATATCATAAGTCCCTAATATAGGACTAGTCATTGTGCTACAGTACTTCAGGCAGTCGGGCTCCCGACCACCCCATATATATGTGCAACTGCAGGTATGTACCTCCGACAGCTTCCTCCATACAAGACATCTATACGTGAACACCTTCCATAACTTAAGAAAAATTTTCTTTTATACACGAACACCTCCCATGACTTAAACAATTTTTAACAATTTTTCTAATTATCTTATAAACGTTATTTAACTTAATTTTATAATATTTTTTGACTTGTATTTCTATTATTTATCTTATTTTAAATATTTTTTCAAGTTTTTAAATAAATTTATTTATTACGAAAAACAATAATTTTGCCTTTAATTTACTATGTTATTGGGATAATGTCTGAAATATATTAACTTTATGTTTATTAATTTAACTTAATTGCTTAATATATATCTTTTAAGACTATTTTTGACGCCCCTTTATATTGAATTTAATTATTAATAATAATATTGGGCCGTCACAATGGCACTAAGCATATCTATTCATAACGATAAACATATTAAACACTTTATTGCCCCGTGTTTAGGGAAAACTTAATATCGTAATTTTTCCTCATCGATGAAAAATGAATCACGCATGTGCGCCATGTCACACTTTTCACGTTCGGGGAAACTGGTTGGACAACCGGTACGTAAATAGAGAGTGATTGCGATAAACAACTCTCTTATGATTCACTAAATGGACACCCGGCTACGTTAAACAAAAATATGTTAGACATCACCTGCCAGAAATCACGTTTTGCGAACACATTGAACTCTAGGGGGTCGTAGCCATGTTACTGAGCATACCTGTAGCTTTTTCGCAGGAGTTCAGCAAAGATTCAACGATCATAAATTTTCCAGGCACTAAAACAAACGCGATGTCTTGAAATTTTGTTTTCTAATTTACATTTTACTTCTTTATAAGTCATTTATACGTGGTAGAGCCATGCTGCGGCTATATTACGGTAGCACGAATGGGTCGACTCGGCCGGGGTAGGACCATGCGTCCACAGGGTACCAGCGTAAAATAGCAGCTTAATGCTGCTGTGTTTCGTAGGGTGAGTGTAGAGAACCGGATATCCCTTTTGCTGTAAACGAGGCATTCCATCTTAGTCCTCACGGGTGACAACTCATTTGCATTTTGATTTTTATTTGAGGATATAAGAAGATGTAGATGCCATAACTTCTTCTCTTCAACATTTTACCAGGACTTTTCTCATAAAAGTTAATGTACTCCGTGCGTTATGTATAATTGCCACACATAAATTTTTATTTGGCGGGAAGAACAATCGTCGCGAAACACGATGACATCGGACAAAGCGAATATTCCAAACGCGAGATGAAATGAAGCTGAAACATGACGCGTCCAAGAGATTCTCTGTGTCAACCACTAGCAAATTAAAAACGTCTTTTTATTCATATTTGATAAAATTCAAAGACAACGCTCGCTCTAACAAATTATGATAGAAACGAATCCAGTGCCCCTATTTACGGACTTTTCTAGGAAATAATAAATCTTCCCGGCTACGCGGCATTATAAGACTCTTTTTGCAAACTTGTCTTGGAACAATGTTTTTAGAGATTTATTTTTATTAACAGTGTAAGATGTATGGTGTTTATTTTCTGACATATTTTAAAAGTAATTAACGTTACATAATCTTATATACATAAAATATATGAACGCTCAAACACACATAGGGGTAGGCAGAGACTATGGGCTTCCATTTGGTACGATCCTGAAACACCTCTCCCGTTTCTTTCACATCTCCTAAATACGCTTGCATTTTGGCCAAATTTCAATTTATTATTAATTTAGTTGATAAGCTTCCGTCTAGGGCGGGTCTCGCTAAATTTGCCACTTCCCTACCATTAATTTGTTTTGCCACTCTATTCGCATTAATTCTTTCTACGTAAACCAAAAAATAAATAACATAGAAATAGAATTTTTTTAGAATTTAGAATATTTTTTTTATTTTTATAGCATATACAGATACAAAAGATAAATTTACATGTTTCTGATGTAACTTGTTTTTTATAGAAGAGGGGGCAAACGAGCATGCGGCTCACCTGATGGTAAGTGACTACCGCCGCCCATGATCAACCGCAACACCAGGGGAATTGCAGGTGCGTTGCCGGTCCTTTAGAAAGGAGTAAGCTCTTTTCTTGAAGGTCGTATCGGTCCAGAAAAATCGCCGGTGGTAAACTATTCAACAGAGAGGTCGTACGCGGAAGAAAACTTCTTGTGAAACGTACAGTGGTGGACCGCCAGGCATCCAGATGGTGTGGATGGTATCGGGACTTTTGCCGCGTAGTGCGTTCACGAAATTTGGCCGCTGGGATTAATCCGCACATTTCCTCAGAGCACTCTCCATGGTATATGCGAAAGAAAATGCAAAAGATGCAACATCGCTTCGCAGCGCCAGAGAATCGAGCCGATGGGAAAGCACTCGGTCGTCGACGATTCGAGCCGCTCTGCGCTGGATGCGGTCAAGTGGAAGGAGCTGGTACTGGGGAGCTCCAGCCCAGAGATGGGAACAGAATTCCATGTGCGGCCGAACCTGCGCCTTGTAAAGTTGCAGGCGGTGTGCCGGCATGAAATACTGTCCCGCTCTGCTGAGCACGCCAAGCTTTTTAGAGGCCAATTTGGCCTTCTCTTCCAAGTGACCACGAAACTGCACGTTACTCGATGTGTCAACGCCGACGATTCTGATACTGGCTGAGGCAACAAAAGGGGAGTGCCTTGAAACGAAGGAGATACGACAAAGGGGTTCTTTTTAGCGGTTAACGCGCAAACTTGTGTCTTCTGAGGGTTAAACTGGACTAGATTTAGTCGCCCCCAATCCGAGACTCTGTTTAGCAAAGACTCGACTTCAGACACAAGTTTGTCCACGGCTGGCGTACAGAGCATCACCAGTGCTGTCATCTGCATAGCAATGAATGTTACGGGTTTGCAACATATCATTGATATGCAGAAGAAACAGCGTTGGCGATAGCACGCAGCCTTGTAGAACACCAGCATTAATAGGCTTGTAATCGGAGCTTGCACCGTCTACAACGACCTTGATGCTCCGATCAGCAAGAAAGCTGGTGATCCAACTGCACAATATCTCGGGAAGCCCATAGGAAGGGAGCTTAGAAAGCAGCGCTTTGTGCCAAACGTTATCGGAGGCCTTCGCAATGTCCAAACTAACGGCCAATGCCTCCCTCTTGGACTCTACTGCCTCCGCCCATCTTTGAGTTAGGTAGACCACAAGATCAACAGCTGACCTCGGCAAAAACCGTATTGGCGATCACTAATCAGCTGGTGATCCTCAAGGTACCACATGAGCTGGCAGTTTACAATGGACTCCATTGTTTTGGAGAACAAGGAGGTGATGGCGATAGGCCTGTAGTTGGATGGGTCTGAGCGGTCGCCTTTTTTAGGGATCGGGTGGACGAAAGCTGTCTTCCATGATTTTGGGACTACGCCTAGGGAGTAGGAGTACCGGAAAAGACGGGTTAAAATCGGTGCCAACTCCGAAACACACGTCCTCAGCACAATTGGGGGGATTCCGTCAGGCCCACTCGACTTGTGGATGTCCAGGGAGAGGAGAGCTTAGCGAACCGAGCACTGTGTGAACTGCACCTCCGGCATGGAGCACTCACACCGCGGGATGGTCGGCGGCGTACTCCCCCGTCATCGAGAGTTGAGTTAGAAGCAAAGAAAGAGCCTAGCAGATCAGCTTTCTCCTTTGCGGTATGGACCAGTGAGTCGTCGAAAACGACCGCGCCAGGCTATACTAGGACCGGGCCACCATCACAGACAGGACTATTCTTGCGAGTAAGCCTAGTATTGTGCTGATGGACCAGGCACAGTCAAGGATATTTCTGTTCGACATTACCATTCCGCATGGCAAGAACCTCGTGTTAAGCACAAACAGATAAGCAAACCAAATATCTGGACCAGGCTCACAAGGTCACGAGGTGGGGTGGTCTGCCAACAGAAATTATTCCTGTGTTTCTTTCTGAGAACAGGCTGTCTCGGTCAGTCTATTGGGTGCCCATCCCTGCTCACATTCATTTAATCACATCATGTGACGAAGACTTTTTACTGCGGACCAGGCGTTACTTGAAAATAGCAAACAACATCCACTCACAATTAGGTGGACTGCGTGGTCATTTAAAAAAATCAATCCGAAAAAACAGTTTTAGAACCACTAAGGATCTTATTCCAACTAATATTGGTCGTTTCCTGCGCTGATACATCGGATCCTTGAATTGAAATCTGGTAATATGCTTTCTAATATCTTCTGTGATAAGCTCATTATATATACATTGTTTACATTATGACACATAACCCACTGTCATTTTCATGATGGTATATATAAAGGTGAGTTGAAATGGTTTGTCAAAATACACTAGTTCCTGTCCTCATGACCAAATTCCAACAAATGATTTAATGCAGAGAATGTGGCTATATTTCAATAAAAATGTCATAAAGAATATTAACGTTCTTTGTAATATCTCCCTGTAAAATTACGGTCACCTATTTACTTTAAGAAAGCAAAGCTTCATAATATTAAACGAGCATCATAAATTCATAAAGAAATAAAAAACTTGTCGATCTTATTTTACGTTCGCCGCGTGTCTCTGTCACGCAAAAATATTTGCCCCAAAATGTCATGAGCGTGCGTTTGTTTTTTTGGGTTGGACTGTTGAAAAAATGCATATCTGCGTTCCTTAACACTTAATTAGATCTCATTTATAGCACTTAAGAAACTGCGTCAATTTCTCGAAAGAGTGAAGATTTAACGTATCACTGAAATAATTTTGTACTGAAACACCAGATTTTTAAACTTCCGCGTGTGTATAACTAAGGTAATATTTACGATTTTCAAAATTAATATGTGCATTTAATAATACACAACTAATATATTAATATACTTATAAAGTTAGACGCTATTTTCAGAGATGTAATCAATCGATCACCAATACACATTTAAACAAAAAATTAAATAAATTTTATAGAAGGTACAATAAGCGGTCTCATCGCTTTGAATTTGTACAAAAATAACTGTTGCTTACAAAACAAGACACAAGAAAAAGAAGAGGAAGTATGATGGGAAATATTAGAGTTCCTAGGAATATATTTCAGACGCTGCGTCTAATACAACATTGTAACTATCTTGTAATATCAGTGACAATAGGTTAGGGTGCGGCTGGGCGGTAAGGGCCACCCCAAAGCCTATATTATTCACATAATATAGCGCATAGTGCATAATTAGGCATGAAATATTTACAGATTACCACAGATTACCCCCCAATCTGTGGATGAAACGCACGGACTGAATATCATTCAGGCCGCCCGTTGAACGGCGCTGTTTCACCCTATCGTGCCATATTTACTAAACTAGCTGCCTAAGCATTAGTCAGCCAGTTTATCAAATGTTGTAACAAACGCTACGGCTGAATATCTTTAGGCAACTAGTTGAACGGCCCCGTTTAGTTAAAAGGCAAGGTTGTTAACTGAAAGGCTGATTAAGCTAGTTAACTGCGATATATACCGCTTGATAAATGAAATGGTGTTTATCTAGTTTGAACACTAATAGATATCCGGGGTCTACTTTTTTATAATACTGAAATAACAAACGAACCTACAGTCAGTGTCTACTGTTGTCCTTAGACACATGCAGCCAATTTCATTCAAAGAGGGCTTCTGTTGCGTTATCACCGCCGATTATGCCTGTATACCTTTTAGACCGGAACAGCAGCACTATAATTCTAGGCATAAAAGGATTTAGTGGGCACTTTTTTATAGAATAAGGCTGACAAACGAGCATACAGTCCACCTGATGGTAAGTGGATGCTGAGACCCATAGACATCTATATCTATCCTCGATTACGAATCAAAATGCAGATGCGTTATCACCCCTGAGGACTACGATAGAATGCCTTGTTTCCAGTCAGAAAGGGTCTCCGGATCTCTACACTCGCCATACGAAACATATCAGTATTAAGCTGCTATTTTACGATGGTATTCTATGAGAGCGTGGTTCTTCCCCGGGTCGAGCCGACCCATTCGTGCTAAAACCGTAATATAGCTGCAGCCTGGCTCTTCCACGTATCTATCCACGTATCGTACTATCAAGAGGACTGCAAGTTAGATTATCACTTCAATTTTGTACAATAAATCAATCTTAATATAACAGTACATCACAATTTCTGTATAATATCTTTTCAGAATTGAAAATGCTTGAAAATGTTTCATTATTTAATATTAATAAAACAAATTGGAATGTATTTTACAAATTGTTATTAAATTAGAAACCAAAACGTATAAGTCTATCGAAATTGAACATCTTGTAACTGTTTACCGAGCCTTGTCAACTGTCTGCCTAATTTAAACCGCTAATTCAATTCGATAACAACACGGATTTCCAGTGGCGTGATCGATTATAGTTTTAGGCTCTTCGCCAAGCCCTGCATGTTTAAATTGAAGACGCATAACGGCATTAACAACTATCTCTCGCATTTGTCACCTCTCCTTGTAACGTCCTATGAAGGTTATATGCGATGCAGTCGTCGAGGCCCCGCTTCGTCCGTCCGTCCGCGCTTACAAATTCGTAATTACATAGTTTGGATGCGTCCCAGTTCGCGGCGTTTCCCGATGGCTGCAACTTATTTGTCATGATTAATGCCCTTCCATGATTGAGGTCTCTGAGTTTTAAATAGATTAATGAAGCAGTAATCCGTGATAAGACTTGATTAAACTGTTTGGTGCAAAACTTAAATATTTTAATTATAATACTGCTCTCATGACAATTAAAATAGTTTCTATGAACTACTGAAGTGGAACATTTTCATAGGAGTTTTACGAAAATACTGATACAGAAGAAACGGGCAAACGGGCATGCGGTTACATGATGGTTAGTATCTACCGCCGCCCATGAACAATTACAACACCCGGGGAATTGCAGTTGCGTCGCCTGCCTTTTAAAAAAGAATAAACTCGTTTCAAGAAGGCCCCTAATTTGAACCCGTCCGGAAAAATCGCCAATGTTAAACAATTCCACAAAGTAGTAGTGTGAAGAAGTAAAACTTCTGGATGATACCGTAGTATTTGTCGCGACATGCGTTGGCGAAATTTGGTGGCTGAAATTAATCAGAGCAATCCCCTTGGTAAATGCGATAGAAAATGCAAAGGGATGCAATATCTAGTCGCAGCGCCAGTGCATTTAGTCGATCGGAGAAAACTCAGTCCTCGAAGATTCGTGCCGCTCTGCGCTGAATACGGTCATGGGAAAAGAGCTGGGGAACCCCGGCCAAGAGATGAAAACATTCCATTTGAGTTGCAAGCAGTGTGCCGGCATGAAATACTCTGCTTAACACGCAAAGCTTTTAGAAGCCAATTTAATAATATTTTCTCTTTTTGTGACCACAAAACTGCACGTCATTCGATATGTTGACGCCGAGGATACCGGTACTGGCTAAAGCAAAATATAGGTGTGTTTTTCAATGAGGTGCTTTTAAAATAAGGTATTCTGTTCTGAGTGTTTGCCCTTGTGCAATTTATGATTGTAAACTGCCTCCATGATACACGAGAAAATCCTAGTTAAAGCAACTGACTTATAATTGGTTTATTTCAATGAATACTATTCAAAGTACTATTAAAAGGTAGTATCAAAGCTGTTATATTATCAAAAAGAAGTTTTAAAAAACAGATATTTAAGTACTACAATCTATATTATTTATTTTATTTATTTATTTAACAGTTTATGTACACACATACTTCGATAGGAAAATGGTAAAAACAAAATTATGTACAAGGCACTGCTTATTCCATAATGAAATTTCTTCCAGCAGGCGTATTGTAGGATAGTTGAAGGAAATAGAGGTAGTCAAAGTGTGCACTTTATTAAAATATACATATACAATACATATACAAATATACAAACATCCATATATATACACACACATACATAAATACACATACATGTATATATATATATATATATATATATATATATACAATATGTAACGTAATTAACGTACACCCTCAGACACTCCAATTAGTATATTATGTTATAATCATAATACATACACTGAATTTTTAGTTAAACATTTTTATGCACTGATTATTTATCAAATCAGTTATACTAATTCCGGAAGAATGTTGTGGTCACAGTACAAATCCACGAACGCAAAGACTTCAAAGTGCTTGAAATAAAGTTAATTTTTCTTTATTTCTATTGAATGACAGAATTAGTAATAATACAAATAAAACTGCACTCTTAAAAGTCTTATTGCCTTAAGTTACGGTTCATTTCAGTTTGTTTTGACGGTACAGATTTAGTGTGACTGTAATTTACGTAGTTTTAATTATTTTTGGGTTAAAAAATTACCTATAATAAAAATGATATGAATCGATTCAGTAAGCGATTCTGAACAAACTACTTTCTCAAAGTGCGTTAATTATGTTACATGTTGTATGTATATATATATATATATATATATATATATATATATATATATATGTCTATATTTATGTGTATATATATATACACACATAAATATAGAATACATATATAATATATTATAACAAAAAAAATATTATCGTATATATTCGATATTAAAAAGTATAAGTTACAGCCTATATACGTCCCACTGCTGGGCGCAGGCCTGCTCTCATTTCTGAAAGGATTTTAGAGCAAGGAAATGTCCGCCGCGCTGCACCAATGCGTGTTGGCGAACTTCACATTTCTTCGAAATATTTTTGCGATTGACGACGTTTTCCTTTACCACAGAACACGCGATAAATATTCGACAATGCTCAAAAATAAATCCCTTATACAAGGCGGTGATGTTAATTGCACCACTGAAAATTATTTGTTCTAGTAGCTGTCTATTGCTGCTAATTTACAGCATTTAAAATTGGTACATGAAACATGTAGTGGCGGTTTAAAGTCATAAACTACCCCATATCGTCCTGTGGGCGTCACAACAGATGACAGAAAGATATAAGCCAGGAACGACAGAGGAAATAACAAGGAACAAAACAGGTACTTGCGACGCATATTCTATTTAAAAAAAAACTCTCTCACATGATACCAGCATAAAACAGCAGCTGTGTTTCGTATGGTGAGTGCAGAGTCAGAGAGCCGGAGAGCCGTTTTTATTAATCAGTGGAGAGGTAAGAGCGCATCTGCATATTGATTCTTAATCGAGGATAAATGTAAATATCTATGAGTCACAGTGTCCACTTACCACCAGGTGGACTGTGTGCTCGTCTGTCAGTATATAAGTATATAAAAATATGGGCAGCAGCGTGTTTTGAATGCAAATAGGAAAATTAAAAAAAAACTGCAGTTGCTTACCCGCCTGCGAAGCGAGGCAACTGTAACAAATTTCCCCTTATTAAGCAATTAATGAAACAACTATATATAATGATTTCTTAAATTTACGCGAACACTACACATTGAATAAAACTAAATTTACGGATTGTATCGCGTTTATTTCATTACTTTAACTTTTTTTTTAATTCCCGACGTTTCGGGTGCTTTACAGCACCCATGGTCACGGGGGGGACTGAGTTGTTTGACGTCCCAGTGTCATAGTTAGTCCGCCTACCTTCAGTTTTTGAATATAAATTTTTGGTCCGATTTACGCAAAATGAGCTTATAGTATCATGAAGTCTTGCAGTGGTATGCTTAGGTTTGGGTTTAATTTTGTTAATTATAGGATCCCAAGCAGGTGGCAGCACCCATCCATCTTCTCTATTGAAATTTGGATGTTTTTTAATTTCAATAGCCTCGCGTATCATCCTTGGTAGGAATCGGTGTTCTTTTGCGAGAATTTGTGGTTTATCAAAACGAATGTAATGGTGGGGACGATCTTGAACATGTTCGCAGACTGCAGACTTCCCGGAGCGTCGGTGCTTCACGTCAGCTATATGTTCTTTCACGCGGGTTTTTGTGGATCCCTCCGTGACCATGGTTGCTGTAAAGCACCCGAAACGTCGGGAATTAAAAAAAATAAGTAAAAGTAGTGAAATAAACGCGATAAAATCCGTAAATTTAGTTTTATTCAACAACTATATATTTTTATTCTAACCTAATAAAATTCGCAACTCACAATTCTGTGTTAGTGCCTACCTTAATAAAAAAATGAAGGGAGGATTTGGCAGAAGAATGAAATTATTTGCTCTTCAATGAATTTCTACAGCATGATGACTCTGAATGATAGCGTGAGAAATTGTGTGATAAGAGAAAAATGTGGTTTGCAAGTTGTTTTTTATAGAATTAGCGTGGCTCTACCACGTATAAGTGTTGTGACCAGCATCAAGAAAGGAATGCTTCGGTGGTTTCGGCACGTAGAAATAACGAATGCGGAAAGAGTGTCAAAGCAAATTTATGCTGTAAAATGAGTGGCAGAGTCGACAAGCGATGCCATAGACGGAAGTTTTTTGACAAAGTTGATGTATGTATTGGAGATGGGCCAAATTAAGAGTACCCTAAACCGACAAGCATAATGCCAAACGGTAGTCCGTAGACATAGTTTATCTATTTATTTAATTAAACTTGAATCATAGACAAGAATAATAACATATATACGTAAACTAAAACGTTTTTAGTTAAAACAAAACAATATCTAGGCTAAATTTCAGGTGTATTTTGTCGGGAACACTCTTGTAAACGAATTGAAAATAACAACGGGGTTGCATTTAGCTAACTTTCCGGGAAAATCGCGTATTATTACAGACTGGTGCGGCGGCGAGTCCGGCCCTGAACTAGTTTCCTAATAATGCTGTTCTGAAAATATCACTATTTGTAACCTATTGACCTTTCTACATAAATATTGTAGAAATATTATACATTATTACGTACTTTGTTTCAAAACAAGAATGTTTACCCTTTCTGATGTTTAGATAGAGATTGGAAGAGATTAAAGATTTCTACTGTAAAATTTTTTCTTATCACTCATTTACTTTCATTTATTCTCAACATACCTTTGATTGGATTCAATAACAAAATCCTTTATTTATAGAATATGGGTGACGGACGAGCGCACAGTCTACACGATGATAAGTGGATACTATGGCCCATAGGAATATACACCCTTGATTAAGAATCAAAATGCAGGTATCCGGTTTCCTACACTCACCATCCGAAACACAGCAGCATCACTGCTGCCATTTCACGGTGATTGTCTGTGAGAGCAGGGTCTTCCCCCGGTCGAACTCATTCGTGATACAACCACAATAAAGTTGCAACGTGGCTCTACCACGTATAAACCTCTATGTATAAAAATCTATTTTTGTCCGTTAGTCTCGCAAAATCTCTAAAATGGCTTATATTATTATAATTTGAAGGAGCCCTTGGTTTAGTTTCACAGATAAGCCCGGTAGGTGACGCTGTTGTCGACAGCCAGAAATCACGCAAATGTAGCCGGAAAGGATTACTAGTATAGAATAAAATAAATGCACAAAAACAAAGGATTAAGTGCAACAATGGACATTGTCTTCCCTTGTTTGTTATAAATAAGCTGACTCAAAACAATTATCCGATTCTCGGAAAATCACGAGTCGTTGTCCTCACGATGAGAGGTTAGGCGTTGTCACCCTAATTGCATTTTAATTAACGCCTTTGTAATGCGTGGCGTGAAATTAATTAAAAAAAAAAACATTAACTGTCGGAATGACAAATATTCCTTAAAATGAACGAAGACTGCCGACGATTAAAAAAGGGAGATTTTGATCTCACGAAGTAATACGTTGTAAATGATATTGTAATTCTACTTCTTTATATAGCTTATTAAGTCACAGAAGATTTACAACATTCACATTTAAGAGATATTTGCACTGCTATAAAGTTAGTATAGATTTTATCCAGTGAACGTAAGTACTATAATTATACCACTAAATAATAATTTTAATTTTTGAATTGAATTGAATTCTATAAATCAATAGACATATCTAGAGATATCCATTGTTGTATACATCCTCACCTAATCATCGTATGTTGTGAATAGTGTTTTTGTTCAACTATTTTTATATGGCAACAAAATTGTAACAAAAGTTGGTATTTTTTATAGGAGAGGGGGCAAACAAGCATTCGACTCACCTGATGGTGATTACCGCCGCCCATAAACAACTGCAACACCAAGGGAATAACAGAAGCGTTGCCGGCCTTTTAGAAAGGAGTAAGTTCTTTTTTTGAAAGTCCCTAAGTCGTATTGGTCCGGAAAAATCTCTAGTGGTAGTCGATTCCACAAGGAAGTACAATATTCATAACATAATGTTCAGAAAGAAGGTATGTTACTTATGTTATATATATAAGTCAATTAGACATACGAAGGTTTGTGTTTGCATCTATTTGATATTCACTACGCTACGATTATCGGCCAGTATAAGCCCACTGATGGACAGGAAACTCTAAGCTAACGTTATAGAGATTTGCCGATATTGTGATTATATATTTAATAAAACAATTTTTTCGGATTTTATTGCGATTCACTAACCTATTTTTAAATATTTATGTGCCCGGCAATTCGAGTACTTTACACCATGGTCAAGGGGAGCGTGTAAAACGAGGACAAAAGGAATCGACATATCGACTAAGTCAGTGTTAAAACAGTATATCTATAGTGTATAGAATAATCAAATTCCAGCCTTTTTGTGTTAAGGGGAAATATAAGCTTAAATGGCTTAGCAAGATATATTTATTTCAAAATTAATGCTGCAATGTTTTTGGTATAACGGAGGATCTTGCTAAGCCATTTGAGGTTATATTTCCCCTTAAGAACGAAAAAGAAAATCACAAGCTTGAAATAACAACTAAAACGTCGTCTAAACAGTTATATTAAAAAATCACCCCTATATTTTCCCTAAACGTATATCTATCACACTGAAGTGTCACTTATTTAATAAAAATTAAATCATTGAAATCAATTCACAATTAGCGAAGATATCGTGTAACATGGAGTCGAATTGAAAACCTCTTCCTTTTTTGAAGTAGGTTGAAAGTTGCGAAAAATTGCGGAGGAAAATTCACAGAATTTTTATATAGTATAAGAGTGACATACGAACACACACCCCACCTGATAGTAAGTGAATACTGTTGTCCATAGACATCCACAGCTATCGAATGAGAATCAAAACGCAGATGTGTTGTTACCCTTGAGGACTAAAAAGGAATGCCTCGTTTCCAGTCAAAAGGGTCTCCGGTTCTCACTTTACACTCACCATACGAAATACAGAATCGTCGAGTTGCTATTTCACGCTGGTATTGCGTGAGAGGGTGGTCCATCCCCGGTTAAGCCGACCCATTCGTGCTACAACTAAATATTTGCAATATGGTTCTACCACGTGTAAAAATTTATACCGCGACTATTCAACATACGTTATATTATTTTACATACATACATAGGTATATTATATAGGTATATTATAAACGCATCCTTGCAAGTTTATAGTTACTGAAAATGCAAGTACGTGCCACTTCACAGCCAACGTAAATAAAGCCCACTTGAGTTGTTTATTGGACAGCTTTCATGCCAGTGATCTTAGTGAAATATTACATCTGGACTCGTTGAGTCATAACTGGTTAAATTGCATTAAAGGTACAAGAGTTTACAATTACATGTCAAAAAATAACGTTTGAAATATAAGAGAACTCACGGTCTCATTTGTTCAGCAGGTATTCTAAAAGCTGTGGTTGTAGTTTCTAAGGGTGTTATGGATGGTGGAATATATGTTGAGGTCGATCGAGATGATTGATTATTCGAGAACCTGCCTCGCTCTACCGACCGCTATCTCTGACCTTAAAAGCGGTTGCATCCAGAGTCTTCTGCGTTTGCGTCTCCATAATAATAATACGATTAAAAGCGTACTGCTCAGCAATAAAACCTCCTCTTCTGAATACATTTTGAAAGACACTGAGCCCAAAATACATCGATTAATTGTCGATCGATGATTGAACATTTTATCGACCAGTATCCATCGATCAGCCAAAGCTAACACACCAATCGATCGACGTCGACATCGATCGGTCGGTGACCGACTGAGTGACGTGGTGACACTCTACCCCTATACCCTCTTCTATTTATACCTAGGCTGCACTAAAAATATCGGGAATGGAATATTTCCACTGTTCCTGTCATATTAAAATATTTTTAATTGAAATCTCCTTGGTTTTAAAAATCGAATACCATTTATTTATTTAAAAAAAAGATTCTCAGTCTGGGCACAAGGTTTTGTCTAACTTGTTTAGTTGTTGAGAAAATGGAATTGACTCGAGAAAATTCAAGAGCGATGATTTATTATGACTTTCAAAGTGGTTTAACACAAAAACAGTGTGTTGACCGGATGATTTCTGCATTTGGTGATGAAGCCCCATCCAAAATCACAATTTATCGCTGGTTTGCTGAATTTCAACGTGGACGTGTCAAGCTCAGTGATGATCCCCGTCAAGGTCGTCCAAAAACTGCAGTCACCCAAGAAAACGTTGATGCTGTGCGTAAGCTGATTGAGGAAGATCGACATGTGACATACCGCGAAATTCAGGCAACTTTAGACATTGGCACGAGTCAAATACAAATAATCTTACATGAACAATTAGGTGTAAAAAAGTTGTTTTCCCGATGGATACCGCATTCGAGAGCAAAAAGTGGCTCGCGTTACTTGGTGCGTCAGAACTCTCGAAAGATTCCACGCAGGATCCTCAAATGCTGTATACAACATCGTATCAGGTGACGAATCCTGGATATACGCGTACGAACCCGAAACAAAAAACCAGTCACGAGTTCACGGAATGTTGCAAAAAAAATGGTGGCCACGTTTGTCTCCAAAACCGGTAATGTTACGACTATTCCTCTTGAGGGACAAAGAACGGTTAATGCAGTATGCTAGCATTTGTTTGCCACAGGTCGTTTCTGAACTCCGTAAAGAGAACTGCAACCGCCGCATCATCCTCCATCACGACAATGCGAGTTCTCACACCGCACACAGAACAAAAGAGTTCTTAGAGCAAGAAAACGTAGAATTATTAGACCATTCGCCGTACAGCCCCAACCTAAGCCCTAATGATTTCTATACTTTCCCTAAAATAAAGAATAAATTGCGTGGACAGAGATTTTCATCATCTGAAGAAGCTGTGGACGCCTACAAAACGGCCATTTTGGAGACCCCAACTTCCGAATGGAATGGTTGCTTCAATGATTGGTTCCATCGTATGGAAAAATGTATCAAATTTCGCGGAGAACACTTCGAAAAGCAATAAATACATTTTTAAATAGTAATGTTGTGTCACTTCCTTGATTCCCGAAATTTTCAGTGCGGCCCTCGTACTGCAGATGTAACTGGAAAACTCATACATATATTTACACGTTATCTTAATGTATGGTAGCGAACATTAGGTATGCCAAAAGAAGAGATTAAAATTAATGCTCTAGAAATTACGAGCGACTCCGGGGGCTAGAAATTGTATGATAAGAGAAAATTCTAGTTTGCATGAAGATGCTGTGATCAGGATTAAAAAAGGAATGCTTCGGTTTTTTTATAGAATTTAAGTGCCAATCGGACTAACAGCCCATCGAATGATTAGAAGCTACAGTCCTTGGACATCCGTAACCGACTTCAAACAAAAAAGACTACAGAATCGTTGGCACGTCTAATAAGTAAGATATAAAGCCTTAAAATCAGTAAATTACACTGGCTGTCTATACTATAGAACGGGACACAGCAGTACACGCAATGGCGGCAGAAATAGGTAAGAGTATGATGATGACGAACGGATGAACTCTCAGTTAAAAAAGGGGGTCCTCCAACCTAGAAGTAGTACAGGTAGTCTAGGTATGGACATGTGGAAAGAATGAATGACAAAGTAAATTCATACTACAAAAGTGATTGGTGGAGTCGGCAGATGTCGGCAGAGAAGCGCTGACACCACTGAAGACTGAGATTTTTTTTATTTTTAAAACGTTAGCCCAACATTAGATATTCTTTCAGCAGTTTACATACATAAATTTCACAAGGACAAACATCCGGACCAGAAACTGTGCGGTGTGCGAAACCGCGGCCCTCAGTGCCGCATTGTTAAGCCAGTGCGCTTCGGAGCCGTCACTAACTCACAGGCCGTAATTATAGTAACCCTCTTTACCCTTCCCCCGGTCATCCGGGATACAGAAATGCACGCACTGCTGCTTGGCGCCAGAAATTAGTAAGAAGGTAGAAGTATGCAGAAAAGTGGCGACATAGGACGTAGGATTTTACCACCTAAATTGTGATGTAGAATAAAACACACTGAAATAGATTTCTTATATTTACGCCAATACATAGAGTAAAGCTTATTTTGCAGCTTTCATCGCGTTTAATTTCAACTGTTTTTTAATATAGAATAAGGCTGACAAATGAGCACGTATTCCACCTGATGGTAAGTAGATGATGTGGCCCATATACATAACATAAACACTCACGCCTGTCGCTCAGAGGGATAGGCAAAGACTACATACAGACTTCCATTTGACACGATCCTGACAAACCTCTTTCGCCTCCTCCACGTTCATATACATGCTCATCAACTAAGGCTACTCTTAATTTGGCCCGTTTTCAATATATCGCCAATTTGGTCGATAAACTTTCGCCACTCCTGAGGACTAAGATGCAATGACTTGTTTCCAGTAAAAAGGGTCTCCGGTTTTATACACTTACCATACGAAATACTGCTGAGTTGCTATTATACGCTGATATTGTGAGAGCGTTGTCCCTCTCCGGTAAAGCTGACCCATTGGTGCTACAATCATAATATTGCTGCAGCGTGGCTCTACCACGTAATAATTCCTGACGTTTCAGACACCTTGCAGTACCCTTGCTCACGGTGGTACTTTCGGTATATATAAAAGTACTCTGCGGTATTTGACGTCCTGATATCATATTAACGGACCTGCAACTTTTAACCATGGGTACTTAAAAGTGTCCGAAATATCTGAAAATTAAAAAGTTAAAATTAAACACGAGAAAATCCGTAAAATAAGTTTTATTCAACGCATTGAACGTGTAGCCACAATAATTATACGACCCCGACCTTTACAGCTATTTGAACAGTGACAAAAATATACAGCTACTTATACCATAAATTTATCCGAATCGACAGTGATGAAATGAAAGCAACGCGCGGAATTCGTCGAATCTTAAAATAGTATTAACTGTAGTTATTAGACAGTCTACGTATCTTATAACGGTTCACGGCACTCGGATGATGCGGTTGCTAGATTGAGCTTATGTGTTTAATTAAGCATGTTTAATATATTGTGGTTAAATCTCTGCAGAAATCAATATTGATTCACCTCAGTCTATAAAAGTCTATTACTGGACATATAACATAAAAATAGAAATTAATAAAATATATGTAATATTTTTTAATATGCTACGTTTTTTTCTGACATTTTCATCCGATTCTGAGTTATGTTTCAAAATCTGAAGTCTCTATCTGATCTGGAAGTTAGTTTAAAATCTATTACTAAATTCTACTCGAAAAGATATACTCAAAAGCGAGTTAGTAAAAATGGATTATGCCTTAACCAACATGCTTTGCTTATTTTTTAATTTATTATAATGCTTGGTATTTTACACAGGTTATGATAAAACCTGTATTACGTGTTTATGTTCCGCTTGACTGATAGGTTTTTGTTTTAAATTGAAGTGACAAAGAAACTTACAGTCGATCCGATGGTAAGTGGTTATGGCAGAGCTTGGAAACCTGAAACCAACTTCAAATAAACAAGGCACCATATTTGTTGACAGGAATAGTTAAGAGACCAATCCAGACGGACTCTTAGGCAGACAAGAAGTCCTAGCTCGACAGAGGAATATCAAATTTAAAGAAAGGGAGAGAAAGAGAACGGCAGGTATGGAATGGAAAGGAGGTAAGAGATATTTTGGGAAAAGAGTGGGAAAGACAAAGGAAGTAATGGAGGGAAAATAAAAAAATAAATAAAATAAACACTCACGCCTGTCACCCAGAGGGGTAGGCAGAGACTACGGACTTCCATTTGGCACGATCCTGACATTCCTCTTTCGCCTCCTTTACATCCATATATCTACGCATACATGCTCGTCGGTTAAGGGTACTTCTAACGTGGCCCCTTTTCAAAATATCGCCAATTTGGTCGATAAACTTTTTTCTAGGGCGTCCCTTCCCGACTCGGCCGTTCACATCTGCCATATAAATTTGCTTTGTCACCCTTCCCTCATTCATTCTTTCTACATGACCAAAACACCGAAGCATTCCTTTCTTAATCCTGGTCACAACATCATCTTGCATACCACATTTATCTCTTATCACGCAATTTCTCACCCTATCATTCAGATTCAACCCTAGCATACTCCTTAAAGACCGCATTTCTACAGCATTTATTCTACTTTCGTGCTTCTTCTGCCACACCCAGCTTTCACTACCATACATTAAAGTAGGGACTAACACACCATTATGAATTACCATACGTGCCTTTTTTTGACACATTCTGGTTCTTCACAATAGAGTGTAGTACCCCATTCACTCTATTCTCTGCATTTACTCGTCGTTCTATATCCCTATCATATCTACCATCCCTGCTAAATACACATCCCAAATACGCAAACTCATCCACTTGCTCAATTAACTCTCCTTCTATTCTTATTTCACATACCGTTTTGCTTTCTTCTCTTTCAAAAACCATCACCTTCGTCTTACTTGCGTTCACTTTCATTCCCCTTTCTTTTAATTCCCAGTTCATTAATGTAACCATTATTTGCAACTCAGCCGCCGATGACGCAAATATGACTTGATCATCGGCATACAAAAGGTATTTGACGGTTAACTCGCCCATTCATATCCCACATTCTTCATCTTTCAAAGTTTGCAAACACCTGTCCATAAATAGGTTGAACAGCCAAGGGGAAGCTACACAGCCCTGTCTGACACCTTTTTGGATGCCAAACCAGTCCGAGTAGACCCCATTGATCCTGACACAAGTACTAGAGTCCCTATAAAGAGACCTTAATGCCTGTATCAAACCAACGCTCAACCCATATGAGTTCAGTGTTTGCCAATACATTCCTGTCCACTCTGTCATAAGCCTTTTCCAAGTCCATGAACGCACAAAAAACTTTCTGGTTTTTGGCCAAAAACTTCTCCGCAATCATGCGCATGGAAAAGACTTGATCTGTACACCCCATTCCCTTTCTAAAACCCGCTTGCAGATCTCAAATTTTTCCATCAGTTCTTTCATAACTCTTTCAATTAACACCTTAGCATACAGTTTACCCACAATCTAAGCAAGCTGATACCACGGTAGTTTTTGCAGTCCTGCTGTGACCATTTTCCTTTATATATTGGTACTATAACTGCTTTACACCAGTCATCCGGTACCCGTTTTAATTCCCAACATAAATTAAACAAGGTGTACAGCAGGCCTGCCACCACTCCCTCTCCAGCCCTTAGCATCTCGAGTGATACTCTATCATATCCAGCTGCCTTACCTGCTTTCATGCTTTTCGTTGCTTTCATTATTTCATCTACACTTATCTCCATACCCCTTTCCACTTCTTTCGGAATTTCTATTTCATTTAATTCAGACGACTCTTCACTCATAAACACGCTTTCAAAGTATTCCTTCCATCTGTTTAAATTCGAAGCTTCATCATTCAGAATACATCCATTCTTGTCTCTTATAGCATTCATTAGAGGCTGTTTTGTATTTCCCCTGGCAGTGCCTACTAGTTTCCAGAACATTTTTATGTTAGCCTGGAAATTATCAGATATCCTTCTATCATTCTTATCCGTTCTTTCTTTCTTTTTCCTTTCAACAACTTCTTTTACTCTCTTATTTAGACGTCTAAATTCTGCCTTTTTTCTTTCAATCTCATCATTTATACCAGAAGAATTACCAGCTTTGGTTGCCAGTAAATCTAACCATGCTTTCTTCTTTGATTCAACTTCCACCCGTACCTCATCATCCCACCACAACGTATTACTTTTCCTTTCATTTGTTCTCTTACCTACACCACATACTTCGGTGGCGGCATCTACCAAACCTTTCTTAATATTATCCCACACAGTATTCAAGTCTAAATCATTCATACACAACTCATTCAAACATCTAATATTTCCTCTCAGTCTACATTTATACTTCTCTTTCACATCTTCATCTTGTAACTTCTCTATTCTTATACGCTGTAACGCAGTGGTAGACACAGATGTCCGATGCCGCCAACGCTTGAAAAGACCATTAATTCGACATAAGATCAAGTAATGATCCGTCCCTACGTTGGACCCCCGGTAAACCCTTGTATCTACGACTGCGCTCCTCATTCTTTCATCCACAATTACGAAATCTATCATGCTTCTATCATCACCTCTTACCCATGTATACATGTGAATCTTCTTATGACGAAAAAAAGTATTCGTCACAAAAAGATTATTTTCCAAACATACGGTGAGGAGGTCTTCACCATTCTCATTTATACTTTCATCACCAAACGTTCCCAATATCCTTTCATAACCAGACCTCTTCACCCCAACCCTTCCATTAAAGTCTCCTAACATAATAATATTTTCATTTTCCTTACATTTTGTCAACACCATCCTTACCATGTCCCAAAACTGTTCTCGGATGTATGTGGACTTAGACATGTCTGGGGCGTACACCCCTAGCAGGAACAGCTTCTTTAAGCCCACTTTCATTCGTATCCATAGCAGCCTCGGGCTTACACATTCATACTCTTTCACACATTGACCCATTCTTTCTGAAAGGATGAAACCGACTCCCTGGCATGCCCGTTCGGTCTCGTCTACGCCAGACCAATACGCGGTATACGTGCCACGTGCAGTTGCATCCTTTCCCTTTCGTTTCGTCTCATTCAAACATAACACATCTATTCCTCATTCATCATTTCGCATACTTCATCCATCTTATCATTCATTCCTCCACATACATTCAGCGTAGCCAGACGGGTTTCTGCAATCCACTTTTCGCCCCTCCGGGAGACAGAACGTGACGGGTGGCGAACCTCGTCGCTGGTTTTTCTCCCGGAGATTCTTCACACCCCTTCCCCATTGAAGTGGCGCCGGAAACTCGGGGCCATTTCTTTTATTTTCTGAGTCATGGTGCGAACAAGGGGTGATGGTAGATTTTACGCCGCTACCATACGGCGAGGAGCCGAGTCTATTTTTTCGGCTTTGTCGCTCGTTTAGCACCACCCGGGGGACACGTGTAGGGTGGGCCTAAGGTTAGGTGGTCGGAGCCTACGGACACGAGCGACTCATCCCCCATTTCAGAAATACCAATAGAGGGAGTCATTGGTATTTCTGGAAGCACAAAGCATATCCGTATATGATTGCGTTAACTACTAAACAAGTTGTGGATGACTTTTAAATTTTTGATAATAAATACAATACAATTAAAAATAAACGACACAGACACTGGTTTCATATTAAATGTCATGCTTTTTTTACTTTCATTACAAACTAACGTCCACTTGTAAACAAAGGTTTTACATGGATTGCCTCATTAGGGCAATTAATTAGTTAGTTTAAGAATGCCTGTTTTCCGCAACTCCACGTCTAAGCGTGTATTTTGCGTGTATAGACCATGAAATCTCCCCGGAGAAGTTCAACAGTATTTTAATGTTGCGAGCAACTTCGGGGAGTGATCCCAGCGTGCCGAAATCCCTGTATCCAGCGACCTCCGGACATGCCAGCAACATTTGGGCCGCCGTTTCCTCCTCCTCAGCAGCTCCTGCTTCCTTTGCAGCTTAAGTCGTTTCTTGTATATGTAGATGAAGCAGAGTTAGCTCCAGCATGGCTTTTAAGGCTGCTGTTGATGTAGTATTTATGCAGCCCGTGGCATCCATACATGCCAGTCTCTGGTATCGCTGAAGCTTCTTCATAGTGGTGGCTTCATTCGTTTTGATCCACCATATTAGACCGCCATATGTGATCACAGGTCGAATTACAGTTCTGTACAGCCATCATATAATTTTTGGCATCAGATCCCATCGTTTGTCAATAATCGGTTATACTAGTCTTGTTGATTCTGTTTTCTATGTGTTTATTCCAGTTAAGTTTGCTGTCCAAGGTAAAACCTAAATATTTTACCTCAGAGGATAGCTGGAGTTTAGTGCTGAAATATCTAAGGAGGTAATCGTCATTCAGCATTTTTTTGTGTGAACTAGTATGTTTCTAGAACCGTTTTATTTGGGTTAACGGTTAAGTCACACTTCTTGCACCATCTTTCCACTATACGATGCCGCTTGTATCAGGTCACTTACCACGTTCTACAGGATAGGTGAAAGAACCCCACACTGCGGGCAGCCTTTCTTGGTCTGGATTATTTGAGATTCACCAGCAATCTTTATAGTTTGTGTACTGAGCATGTTTACTATCCAGTCAATCAGTGCCGGTTCAACTTTATGTCTACTTAGAGCAACTTTTATGGTGGAGAAGTTCGTTCTGTGGAAAGCACCCGCTATATCTATATCTACCTTAGTATCTATATCTTAATTTATTTTTAGTCGTTATTAGGAAGACACTACTGCCCATATCCTGGTTTGTCTCGCCTCTTACGACACTCGGGGGATTCTCACACCGCCACTACACGGTAGTTTCTTTATTGTCTACATAAAATATAAATCAACAATTCCGTGTTTACCTGGCGTAATATATGTGACGTATAATATCAATAAAACTGGGAAATTTCCGACGTTTCGGGGTATTGGTATTTTTAGTATGAGTGTGGTTTCACTATTTATATTTAAAATACCGCACGGGTAAGCAGACCACGTATTCCTGAGTGTAAGATTCAAATCTTACCAGATACAATGTTTTTACAAATATTACCGCCAGATTTGAAAAGCAGCCGCATTGTGAGTGTTAATAAAAGAAACTATTGTGGGTATAATATATTGAATGGAAATTATTTTATTGTACGTTACAAAACAGAAATCTCACAGCGTTTAATTATACTGGTTCTCCAAGCCGACTTCCGGCACCACTTGGCTCTTATACAAATTAAGAGACGGACTACTTGACAGCAAAAGAGTTATACCAACTGATAAATTTTTCTAGTATTTACTTTTAAAATGTTATTACGCGACTGCCTCAGAAGGATTATATATGTTGTAGAGCCATGCTGCAGTAATATTAGTAGTTTTAGCTCGAATGGGTCGGCTCGATTGGGGATGGAACACACAGAATACCAGCGTAAATAGTAGCTTAGTGCTGCTGTGTTTCATATGTTGAGTGTAGAGACCCTTTCTAGCGGAAAAGAGGCATTTCATCGTAGTCCTCAGGGGTGATAACGCATCTGCATTTTAATTCGTAATCGAGGATACATGTAGGTGTCAATGGGCCACAGCAACCACTTACCATCAAGTGGACTGCGTGGTCGTTTGTCACACTATCCTATATAAAAAATGAATATTTGTATATATGTTTGTCTGTTTCTTTGGCACGCTCTGTGTCATAAACGGCTTGGTGGATATAAACATATGAGGTGTCTTAGATTCGTGTTAATTGTGAGAGTTACATAGGCTATACAACATTTATATACTACATCTGAAAATACGGAAAACGAGAAGGGAAGATTTTTTACGTTCAGTGTTTTAATTACTGTTTTAAACATTTCATTTGTTAGTAATTGTTCTTTAGAAAATAGTCCATTTACACAATGGTAATGTGCCATTGATCGAATCTGCGTACAATCAATGTGAAAATAAAAGACTTCGTAATTACAGAGCATAAAAGTTAAAAAGAGCGCACAAAGAGGAACATTGATTTATCACCTGTGAGAATTAACACAAAACTGTTCTTAATCCGTAACACAAAAACTGTTGTACTGTTGTGTCGTACAAACGCGAACAGACTGAATTAACGTAGGGTAAGAGTGCAATTACTTCCCCAATCTTAATGTTCAGAACATTTATCAGTAATGTTAGAACACTAAACGAACTATTTAAATAAACACTCATGGAACGCACTAGAAGTAAATACAATAGAGGCGCAAAAATACAATACAATTTTTACGTTGTAGAATCACGCTGCCTGCAGCTATGCTATGGTTAAAGCACAAATTGCTCGGCTCGACTGGGGTAGGACCACGCTCTCACAGAATACCAGCGTAAAATAACAAATGAATGCTGCTGTGTTTCGAATGGTGAGTGTAGAGAATCGGAGACTTTTTACTGAAGAACAGGCATTCCATCTCAGTCCACACGCATCTGCACAGTGAAATGCATCTGCATTTTGTACATTTTGTTAATTGAGGACAAATGTTGGTGTCTATGAGTCACAGCATCCACTTGCCATCAGGTGGACTGTGTACTCGTTTTTTTTTTACCCTTATTCTATAGAAAACAATATGTAGGTATAATAACCCTACGGCATCACCATCTCTGCTTGCACTAAAAGAATTACTACGTCGCAGAGAATGGCGACAACGAAGAATTGTTGAATGACCTAAACAAGTTGTCTGTGCAGTTCTTTACACTGCTTGAACGAGTGGGGGAGTTTTAAAGCCTATTTATCTACCTCCACTCTTAACACTAATCTTTCCTTTTCTATAATATAAAAACTAGCTAGCTCGGCAGACGTTGTTCTGTTCTTTCCTGTAGAAGACACTATGAGATTCTTTCCGAATTCACTCCGGAGTTTTTGCAGTGCGAATATAATTTTTTTTATAGGAGAGGAGGCAAACGAGCATACAGCTCACTTGATGGTAAGTGACTACCTCCGCCCATGAACAACGGCAGCACAAGGGGAATTGCAGAAGCGTTGCCGGCCTTTTAAAAAGGTGTAGGCTCTTTTCTTGAAGGTCCCTAAGTCGTATCGGTACGGAAAAATCTCTGGTGGTAGTCGCTAATCGATGTCACAAGGAAGTTGTGCGAGGAAGAAAACTTCTTTTAAATCGCACAGCGGTGGACCGCCAATCATCCAGATGATATGGATGGTATTGCGAGTTTTGAAATGTATCATTTAGTCTAGATTTTGTGATTTTATTTAACACCAAACCAACGTATGTTTTAAATATTCAAGATGGTAGAGCCAAAAAGCAGCCATATTTTTAATACAGCTCGAATGAACCGACTCGACCGGCTCGAGTCGAAGGACCACGCTCTCACAGAACACAGCGTGAACTAGCAAGTAAATGCTGCTTTGTTTCGTACGGTGAGTATAGAGAACCGGAGAACCCTTTTACTAAAAACGAGTTATCCATCCAGTCCATCTTGGTCCCTGAGGTTACAACTCATCTGAATTTTGATTCTAAATCGATGATAAATGTAGATGTAGATTCGAACCTCTGATCAGGTGTTGCGAGGTAGTCAAATAAACAAAGAGAATAGATGTAGATTACAGCACTCACCATCAGGTGGACTGTGTGCTCGTTTGTCACCCTTATTCTATACAAGAAACATAAAAGAACAGGAACCTATGAGGTCACGAGAACCATTATCATTAACATTAACTAGTAAGGATACTGACTAAGATTGAACGTGGAAAAACTTGAACATGAATTGTTTGAACATTAACAACGAGATGTTTATTCCTTCTCATAATCAATGGTTATCTTGACATGCTTAAAGATCGCACTATGAACTGGGGATTGCAGATTCCTCAATTAAGTGGACCTATCTTGGAGGAGGAGCGCCTTTTCATAACCGTCAAAAAACTATTTTCAATCTACGTATACCCGTAAATTAGATGCTATGAGAGATATTCGGTTAATATCAGGTATTCGGTCTAGTTGGTCAATATTTTTAGTTACCGTTATCCGGTCTGATAGTCAGGGTCGCATTTACCTTAACTATTATTTATTCTGTGCCTTAAGTGCCACCCTGCGGTACCTCACCCCTCTCCCCTCTTCCCTTTATACCTACTCTCCCTGCTCCCTCCTGCCAAAAGATACTAAATTTTTACCAGACGTATTTCGATAAGATTTTTCTAATACTAATTCTATGTTATCATTATTTTTACCATGAGAAAAATCTTTTGAAAAAAAAACAAAATTTTTACTTCATCTTATTTTGAAAAGTAAATGAAATTATTTTAAGGTTTTTTAATTTTGAAGGTTATTCAAAACATACAAAAAAGCCTAATTTCAAAAAATTTTGAGTCATTCTTGAATAGAGATGCTCTATATTAAAGATAGCGTAGATAATTAATATGTTCTCAAAAAAAAATACATATATATATATATATATATATATATATATATATATATATATATATATGAACTAACTTGCTAGGCAGACGTTCTGCCCTTTTCGACGACCCTTTGTCATGTCCTATGAAAAATTCGCAAAAAAATAATTGTAGGTCACTTATGGGCAAAAAACTCATCTCTCAAGCTGGACCAAACCGAATACGGTGTGCAAATTTGATTAAAATCGGTTAAGTAGTTTAGGAGTCCATCGCGGACAATTGTTTGTCGTGTTTACGTGTCACGTTCTCGTGGCACGTAATTTATACATATTTAGATTTGGTAAAACCATTCATCCTCTCCTCTCCATTCTCCTCTTTTTTGGAATGTTTCTCATCCTTGCGCACTCATGCTATACACGAGTATTGTTTAGGTTAAAGTACAAGTCAACAACTATTCATTGAAAAAGATTGTTACCTATTTAAAAAATTCAAGTAACTTTATTAAATGGTAATCATAAAAAATATCATATAGGCTGTATACTAGACTTCGGAACGTGAAGATCCAATGAGAACTCGATTTTTTAAAATCGGCCTCAAAAGAATAACTTCCCAATTTTGAAAATCATTGATTTTTATAGCAGAAAGTTACAAAATTTTATGCTCAAACTCTAAATTTTGCTGCCGTCAAAACTTCACCGCCCCGGGCACCAGCCCCTAGTGTAAATACATCACTGCTGATAGCTACCAATATTTGACAGCAGACAATAGACACGACTTCACACACAGTGAACACCGCTATTTGACAGGTAGGAGGGCGTTCCTACACTGACGGACTTCTAGGCAGGGAATCGTACCTAGTCCTACTACCTAGTAAGCTAAAGTTGTTGATAAAACTCCTCTTTTTTGGTTCTAATGGAATGTTTCTCATTTAAGCCTTCTACCAATCTTAGAATATTCAACTCACTGACATTTAGTAACAGTTCGTAATTATTTTTAGCTGCCTAGTTAGTATTATTATGTATTGTGTGGCCCAGACAATAAGTAGTTAACGTGGTAGAGCTACGCTGCAGCTGTATTATGGCTGTAGCACTAATGGGGCGGCTCGACCGTGGTAGAACCACGCTTTTACAGAATATCAGTGTAAAATAGCAGCTTATCGCTGCTGTTTCGTATGGTGATTGTAGACAACCGGAGACCCTTTTTACTGGAAACGAAACATTCCATGTTGATTCTTAATTGAGAATAAATATATATAATATGTAGATTTCCACGGGCCACAGCATTGACACGCAGTTCACTGAACGTGAACTGAGTACACGTTTCTCGTTTGTCACCCTTATTCTTTATAGAATAAGGGTGACAGTTTTCGGATTCATAAATCATTACCGAAGCTATTCAGCAGTCGCAAAGCACTCCTATCACCGAAAACCATCTAAGCACCGTAAGTCACCGACATGAGCTTCGTGTTTGGAAACTTAAATGGCGTTGGGCTGGTCACATCTGTTGCCTTAGTCGAGGTTGATAAAAAGGCAAGGAAGGAGCATTCCTTTCATAATTTACTTTGACGAAATTATTTAAAGATAGTGACTTTAACGAGTGGAACATTGAAATTTAAAAACTTCTGCGAGACATCCATCAGAAAAGTTTGTGAAAAAAGCAGATGCGCTCAATTGCGATATTTGTCACACTACAGAAGATATCCAACATATGCTAGAAGAATGTGTCAAATATCAATCGGAAAGGGAAAATATAGTGCAAAAGTTTAATATTAATCTGACTGAAATGGGTTGGTTTTTGAGTAAACTTGCGAAGCCACACTAAGCGATATCAAAGTCATTAATTTCTTTATTATTACCACATTGATTCCCCTTACTAAATACTTATGATTATATGTGTAACAAAAACAGGGTACGAGGGCGGCACTGAAAATTTCGGGAATCAAGGAAGTGACGTAACATTACTATTTAACGATGGAACCAATCATTTAAGCAACCATTCCATTCGGAAGTTGGGGTCCCCAAAATGGCCGTTTTGTAGGAGTCCACAGCTTCTTCAGGTAATGAAAATCTCTGTCCACGCAATTTATTCTTTATTTTAGGGAAAGAATAGAAATCATTAGGGCTTACGTCGGGGCTGTACGACGGATGGTCTAATAATTCTATGTTTTCTTGCTCTAAAAACTCTTTTGTTCTGTGTGCGGTGTGAGAACTCGCATTGTCGTGATGGAGGATGATGCGACGGTTGTAGTTCCCTTTACGGAATCCAGAAACGACCTTTGGCAAACAAATGCTAGCATACCATTCTGCATTAACCGTTCTTTGTCCCTCAAGAGGAATAGTCGTAACATGGCCGGTTTTGGAAACAAACGTGGCCACCATTTTTTTTTGCAACACTCCGTGAACGAACAATTTTTGTTGGCTTTAACTCATTTTCGAACACCCAAAATCTTGACTGGTTTTTTGTTTCGGGTTCGTACGTGTATATCCAGGATTCGTCACCTGATACGATGTTGTATACAGCATTTGAGGATCCTGCGTGGAATCTTTCGAGAGTTCTGACGCACCAAGTAACGCGAGCCGCTTTTTGCTCTTCACAGAGCGAATGCGGTATCCATCGGGAAAACAACTTTTTTACACCTAATTGTTCATGCAAGATTATTTGTATTGACTCATGCCAATGTCTAAAGTTGCCTGAATTTCGCGGTATGTCACATGTCGATCTTCCTCAATCAGCTTACGCACAGCATCAACGTTTTCTTGGGTGACTGCAGTTTTTGGACGACCTTGACGAGGATCATCACTGAGTTTGACACGTCCACGTTGAAATTCAGCAAAACAGCGATAAATTGTGGTTTTGGATGGGGCTTCATCACCAAATACAGAAACCATCCGGTCAACACACTGTTTTTGTGTTAAACCACTTCGAAAGTCATAATAAATCATCGCTCTTGAATTTTCTCGAGCCAATTCCATTTTCTCAACAACTAAACAAGTTTGACAAAACCTTGTGACAAGACCGAGAATCTTTTTTTTAAATAAATATATGGTATTCGATTTTTAATACCAAGGAGTTTTCAATAAAAAAGATTTTAATATGACAGGAACAGTGGAAATATTCCATTCCCGATACTTTTAGTGCAGCCTAGTATGGTACGATAAGGCTAACATATCCTTGTAGGATGAAAGCCTATTTAAATAAAGAAAGATAATTTAAAAAACTGCGATGGCCTCGACTGATTTCTTTCTTGCGCATCTTATCCGCTGGACAAATTTCAAACACAGTTATTTCCATCGAACCCTAAGCCTGAACGACTTAGAAATTATGACCTATTGACCAGCGCTCACAGTGAAGCACTTTAAAGTCATTACTGGCAGTACGCACTGTATGAAGACTTCCGTCAGACTATATTACAAGGACGATGTGTATAATAAGTTTCATATCTTATGGGACGTTTAATTAAGTAAACACGAAAACAACGTAATTTGTAGAAAACTAGCTGGCCAGGCACACGTTGTGCTGCCCTTTCCAACGACTTTCCTGTAAAAAAAGTTTCCTTAAATTCGCAATCAAATATTAAGGGTTACTTATCGGGTTAAAAAGCGCCCTATTTCCAAGTTCGAAAAACTGCACACAGTGTGCAAAATTTCATTCAAATCAGTTCAGTAGTTCAGGAGTTCATCGCGGACAAACTACGTGACTCGTAATTTTTATATATAAAGACTAGCTTGCCAGGTAGACGTAGTTCCTCCCCTTTTCGACGACCCTTTGTCATGTCCTATTAAAAATCCTTAAATAAGAAAAAAAATTGTGGGTCCCTCAGGGGAAAAAAAACTATCCTATCTCTCAAGTTGGACTAAACTGCACACGGTGTGCAAATTTGATTAAAATCGGTTAAGTAGTTTAGGAGTCCATCGCGGACAAACAACGTGACACGTAATTTATAAACTTTTTTATAAAATAAGAAAAAGCGACATCTACACACTCTATGACAAACAAACTTCTGATTCAGTATTAGCGCCATCTAGTGGTAGAAGATATATTGGTTCATGATGCGGGCTTTGGTTTGAGTCTGAGTCCATTTAAGTATCCTTAGAGAAGTATTAATGACGACTTATGTCGGCAGATGGCTCTGTAGCCTAAAATATTAAAATAGAACTTTAAATTAGCAGCAAATAACTAAAAATAAAAATACTGGATGATATAATGATGACCTAGCAATTGACTGTTTTAGACGAGCCTTAATATAATAAAATGACTAACGAACGTATAAACACCAACCTATTTATATTTTATTGCATACCGCAAAAATCATTTCTTACTTTGCCGAATTTACTTTTGCATTTAGGTATAAATTTTTGACTTACGAAAAATTTTCATTACTGTAGATAATTTGAACACCGGATACTATGTATGTATATATATATATATATTTATTTAAGCTTTATTTGCACACATAAAAGAAATGTACAAAACGGCGGACTTAATGCCTAAACCTAAAGGCATTCTCTACCAGTCTACCTTTGGTTTGTGCAGAGAATCTAGTGATGGGTGCAAAACTCATAATTAAAAAAAAATTAGAGGTTTAAGGAAAAAATACAAAATTATAATATAATGATAATAAACAATACACATACATATACATTTACATTACTACTTACATGCATACAATATTATTTTATATATATATACACAAATACCCACAATAAATACATACACAATAAATAAATATGATATTTTTATATTATACATACTTGAGAATATAACAGTTTCCGAAGTTTTTTAAATTTTTTATTATAATCCGAAACTACTACTGCTTCGTTAAGTAATATTCCCAGAGTAAACGTTTAAAGATAGGTTTAGTTTTTGCTTCTTTTATATTTCTGGGTAACATGTTCCAGAGTCTTACTGCATTTGAAGTGAAAGAATTGTAAGAGAAGCCCGTGCTACAGAAAGGAACATGAAGAGTTAGATTTTCCGCGGAACGAAGACATCGGTTGTGAGAATCGCCCTGATACTGAAATTTGCATTTCAGATATGCAGGGACAACCGGATCGTGTAAAATAGAGAATAGCATAGAAAGGATTCTAAAAAATCTACGAAGTGGAAGAGGCAGCCATTTGAGCTGAGAACGGAATGAAGAGACGTGATCGAATTTACGTAAGCCAAAGATAAAGCGAATACAATTATTGAGAAGACGATCCAGTTTGTTAAGAAGTTCTTGAGAGGCATCAGCATAGCATACATCTGCATAATCTAGTATTGGTAATACGAGCGTTTGAACCAACATTACCTTTGTTCTCACTGGAAGAAAATTCTTGAGTCGATACAGACAACGCAAGGTGTTGATAACTTTTTTGCTGACGTCCGTGACTTGCGGCCGCCAACTGAGACTGCTGTCAATGATAAGTCCTAGATTTTTCACAGTAGCTGAATAAGGTATGACAGTATTATTAAAATTTACAGGTGGCAGTGAATTAAAATCCAATGTAGATAAGCGACGGCTACTTCCAACTATAATTGCCTGGCACTTGGTAGGGTTAACAGTAATACCGAATTTGCTAGACCAATCAGAGATACGAGTGAGGTCAGAGTTTAGCTCAGTGATCGCATCTTCGATATCGTTAACATCAGACTGAGCATATATTTGTAAGTCATCGGCATAGAGATGGTACGTGAACGTAATAAAACCACATACAAATTGCAAAAAAAAATTTTTTTTTTTGAAATAAATTGTTTCTACATGCTTGGATACCGACTCTGATAACGCAGTTAACGGGAACCATAGGGGTTTTGTTACATGTTGTATATATATATATATATATATATATATATATATACAACACTACTTTTCTGTCAATAATAATAAGAATTTCAAAGAGTAATGGAAAACTAAAACAAGTAACAAAACAGGCGGTACTTATCTAGAGGCAATCCTTATAATTTGGTCGTTGGCTCAAGAAAATAATATCAAAATGTTTATGTAAGAAGAAGTCTAGACATTACGTTGACATTGTGAAGTTTGGTCTCTGAATCTGAACATCAGCGATAAACAACCCCATCCAACACGATTACTAAGCACAATCTTTTAAGAAATGTGGGGCATTCCTCAAAAGGTACGGTTTCAGTAGTGGATCCAAAAAGCCGCTAAGTAGGAAGAATACATACATACAACACTTAGGAGTACAAGCTACAAACACTTACTGCGTGGAAACAACTATTCTTATTTGTTACGATATAATATTTTTCAGTAACTAATGATAGTTTTATTAACTTTGAATGAGGATTCAGTATGTACTTATAATTTATTTTACAAAGTTTTTTGAACCTGTTTGTAAGAGCAGAATCATGCTGTTTCATTTGGCGAGTGTAGAAAACCGGAGCCTCTTTTCACTGGAAACGAGGTATTTCATCTTAATCCTCAGGGGTGACAAAGCACCTGCATTATTCTTAGTCGAGGATAAACGTGTCTATGAACCACAGCATCCACTTACCATCATGGAACTGTGTGCTTGATTGTCACTCTTATACTCTATAAACAAAATTACCATTATTATTTGTATTATTTTTCTAGATAGGTACTAATGATAGTTTTATTAACTTTGAATATGGATTGAATAGAATTAACTTTTTTATGTAAAACTGAATTGAGACACAAACTTACAATCCACGTGATGGTAAGTGGCTGATGCATCCCATGGAAACCTACAACTAGGGTTACCAACTTTCGAAAGGACCAACCCGGGACAATTTTATTTTTATGAATTCGAGTAAGGGGGAAGGATTGAAAGAAAATCACAATTATTTATTAAATTCTAAATTTATATTTACTTTGTTTTCGCGCATAATCTAACATTTGTCGATTTTTCGCCACAAAATCATAAAAGTTTTTACATGAAAAATCAAAGTTTGTTAGTATTTGTAACTCTGCTTTTACATTTTAGGTTGCATCTTACCCAAAAGCCCAATCTCATCGTATAGATTGTCGCTAAGTCAAGCATCCTTGACTAGTTGGCCCCAAAAAATTTTCGCCAATATCACAGTCATCGAATCGGAAAACACGACAGCGTTTAATTTGTGTCCAAAGTCTCGAATATTATAACTTTGACAGTGATACAATGGAAGTAATTTCAGCAGCGGAAATTAAAATCCTCTTTTTTACTTAAAAAAATAGACATGATACCTACTTTGTATTGATATGTTTTATTGTTCTTAATAAAGGTTTGATGCTACGAAGATTTTTCATGATGTTTCACAGATCCAAAACCGTCAAACTTGACCGAAAATAAATGCTGACATATGTTACATTTTGCTGTGAACTCAACTGTTTTCGATAACCACGTATGTTGTTTTAACCACAGGTTACGAAAGTACAATAGTAATTTTTTCTTTGGACCTACCCTCTCTTCCCGAGTTATGATGATCCATTATTCTCAAATTACTTATTGCCACTCGTTAGTGCAATACACATGTCACTGAATGATTTATCTAATTAGACTGAGAACAAGAGACAAACGCGCAACATACTTGGGGAGAAGTACCACATTCAGCTTTGTGTCTCTGTCACGCACGAGACGCACGTGGCGTGCGTGACAGAGACAGATACCGCATCGACAACGTCGACGGCGAGACGAACAGATTTTTTATAGTATAGGGTGACAAACTAGCACACAGTCCACCTGATAGCAAATGGCTGCCATGGCCCATAGACTTCTACATCTATCCTCGATTACGAATCAAAATGCAGATGCATTGTCACCCGTGAGGATCAAGATTGAATGCCTCGTTTCCTGTAATAAGAGTCTCCGGTTTTCTACACTCACCACATACGAAACACAGCAGCATTAAGCTACTATTTTACGCTGGTATTTTGTGAGAGCGTAAGGGCCCCTGTCGAGCCGACCCATTCGTGCTACAACTATACTACCAACATAACTGCAGCATGGCTCTACCACGTATAAAGATTTACACCGGCGGCGGCGCGCAGTGTTGTGTGTGACCGCAAAGCGTGTGAGTGACAGATGCGTTTAATTTTTAGAAAAACCGGAGAAATTATTGAATCCCGAAGTCTTGTCGGCTAAAACATGTCAGAAGGTAACACTTGTACTGATTTCCGGCTCCGTGACGCAGTTGCTTAACAATGAGATGCAGCGCTAATAGCCGCGGGTTCGAATCCCGCACAGAACAAGTATTTATATGGCCTACAAATAATTGTCCCGGGTCCGGATGTCCTTACGAAATTTATGTATGTAAGCTGCCCTCACGATATAACAGAAAATTCTAGTGCGGAGATAACTGTTTTAAAATAAAAAAGGACTCCTACCAAAAAAGAAGTTATTCTAACTACATATTATAATGATTAAAAAAATTCCTCTGCATTGAATTTAGTATTTCATATCCGTACGTTGGACGTCATACTGGCTCTTAGACATGGCTGTGTTTCGTCAGCATGCTTTTATATAATTCGATTGCTACACACTTCAAAACATAATATTAAATCTATCCAAAAGCTTAAAATACTAAAATCAAGGTAGCGATAAATAATCATGTTTATGGTGTATTAACGTTGAATAGAATAGATTGATTCGACCCAACCATTGATAAGTATTTTTAAATATTTAGGTAAACTTCTAATTGTAAAAAACACAAATTTATAGACTTTCTTGCTACTGAAGCAATAGAATGCGTTAAAATGACAAGATGTGGAAAAATCGACTGCCGTTGGGGAAAACGTAGTAGTCATGCTGCAGCTATATCATGCTTGTAGCTCGAATCAGTCGGCTGGACCGGGGTACGACCACGCTCTTATTCACATATACGTAGTAGTCATGCTGCAGCTATATCATGCTTGTAGCACGAATCTGTCGGCTGGACCGGGGTACGACCACGCTCTTATTCACATATACGTAGTAGTCATGCTGCAGCTATATCATGCTTGTAGCACGAATCTGTCGACTGTACCGGGGTACGACCACGCTCTTATTCACATATACGTAGTAGTCATGCTGCAGCTATATCATGCTTGTAGCACGAATCTGTCGACTGTACCGGGGTACGACCACGCTCTTATTCACATATACGTAGTAGTCATGCTGCAGCTATATCATGCTTGTAGCACGAATCTGTCGACTGTACCGGGGTACGGACCACGCTCTTATTCACATATACGTAGTAGTCATGCTGCAGCTATATCATGCTTGTAGCACGAATCAGTCGGCTGGACCGGGGTGCGACCACGCTCTTATTCACATATACGTAGTAGTCATGCTGCAGCTATATCATGCTTGTAGCACGAATCAGTCGGCTGGACCGGAGTGCGACCACGCTCATTAACGTATACGTAGTAGTCATATTGCAGATATATCATGCTTGTAGCACGAATCAGTCGACTGTACCGGGGTGCGACCACGCTCTTATTCACATATACGTAGTAGTCATGCTGCAGCTATATCATGCTTGTAGCACGAATCAGTCGGCTGGACCGGAGTGCGACCACGCTCTTATTAACGTATACGTAGTAGTCATATTGCAGATATATCATGCTTGTAGCACGAATCAGTCGACTGTACCGGGGTGCGACCACGCTCTTATTCACATATACGTAGTAGTCATGCTGCAGCTATATCATGCTTGTAGCTCGAATCAGTCGGCTGGACCGGGGTACGACCACGCTCTTATTAACGTATACGTAGTAGTCATGCTGCAGATATATCATGCTTGTAGCACGAATCTGTCGACTGTACCGGGGTACGACCACGCTCTTATTCACATATACGTAGTAGTCATGCTGCAGATATATCATGCTTGTAGCACGAATCAGTCGACTGTACCGGGGTGCGACCACGCTCTTATTCACATATACGTAGTAGTCATGCTGCAGCTATATCATGCTTGTAGCACGAATCAGTCGGCTGGACCGGGGTGCGACCACGCTCTTATTAACGTATACGTAGTAGTCATGCTGCAGATATATCATGCTTGTAGCACGAATCAGTCGACTGAACCGGGGTGCGACCACGCTCTTATTCACATATACGTAGTAGTCATGCTGCAGCTATATCATGCTTGTAGCACGAATCTGTCGACTGTACCGGGGTGCGACCACGCTCTTATTCACATATACGTAGTAGTCATGCTGCAGCTATATCATGCTTGTAGCACGAATCAGTCGGCTGAACCGGGGTGCGACCACGCTCTTATTCACATATACGTAGTAGTCATGCTGCAGCTATATCATGCTTGTAGCACGAATCAGTCGGCTGGGCCGGGGTACGACCACGCTCTTATTAACGTATACGTAGTAGTCATGCTGCAAGATATATCATGCTTGTAGCACGAATCTGTCGACTGTACCGGGGTACGACCACGCTCTTATTCACATATACGTAGTAGTCATGCTGCAGCTATATCATGCTTGTAGCACGAATCTGTCGACTGTACCGGGGTGCGACCACGCTCTTATTCACATATACGTAGTAGTCATGCTGCAGCTATATCATGCTTGTAGCACGAATCAGTCGGCTGGACCGGGGTGCGACCACGCTCTTATTCACATATACGTAGTAGTCATGCTGCAGCTATATCATGCTTGTAGCACGAATCAGTCGGCTGGACCGGAGTGCGACCACGCTCTTATTAACGTATACGTAGTAGTCATATTGCAGATATATCATGCTTGTAGCACGAATCAGTCGACTGTACCGGGGTGCGACCACGCTCTTATTCACATATACGTAGTAGTCATGCTGCAGCTATATCATGCTTGTAGCACGAATCAGTCGGCTGGACCGGAGTGCGACCACGCTCTTATTAACGTATACGTAGTAGTCATATTGCAGATATATCATGCTTGTAGCACGAATCAGTCGACTGTACCGGGGTGCGACCACGCTCTTATTCACATATACGTAGTAGTCATGCTGCAGCTATATCATGCTTGTAGCTCGAATCAGTCGGCTGGACCGGGGTACGACCACGCTCTTATTAACGTATACGTAGTAGTCATGCTGCAGATATATCATGCTTGTAGCACGAATCTGTCGACTGTACCGGGGTACGACCACGCTCTTATTCACATATACGTAGTAGTCATGCTGCAGATATATCATGCTTGTAGCACGAATCAGTCGACTGTACCGGGGTGCGACCACGCTCTTATTCACATATACGTAGTAGTCATGCTGCAGCTATATCATGCTTGTAGCACGAATCAGTCGGCTGGACCGGGGTGCGACCACGCTCCTATTAACGTATACGTAGTAGTCATGCTGCAGATATATCATGCTTGTAGCACGAATCAGTCGGCTGAACCGGGGTGCGACCACGCTCTTATTCACATATACGTAGTAGTCATGCTGCAGCTATATCATGCTTGTAGCACGAATCTGTCGACTGTACCGGGGTGCGACCACGCTCTTATTCACATATACGTAGTAGTCATGCTGCAGCTATATCATGCTTGTAGCACGAATCAGTCGGCTGAACCGGGGTGCGACCACGCTCTTATTCACATATACGTAGTAGTCATGCTGCAGCTATATCATGCTTGTAGCACGAATCAGTCGGCTGGGCCGGGGTACGACCACGCTCTTATTAACGTATACGTAGTAGTCATGCTGCAGATATATCATGCTTGTAGCACGAATCAGTCGGCTGGACCGGAGTGCGACCACGCTCTTATGCAAATATACGTAGTAGTCATGCTGCAGCTATATCATGCTTGTAGCACGAATCTGTCGACTGTACCGGGGTGCGACCACGCTCTTATTCACATATACGTAGTAGTCATGCTGCAGCTATATCATGCTTGTAGCACGAATCAGTCGGCTGGGCCGGGGTACGACCACGCTCTTATTAACGTATACGTAGTAGTCATGCTGCAGATATATCATGCTTGTAGCACGAATCAGTCGGCTGGACCGGGATACGACCACGCTCTTATTCACATATACGTAGTAGTCATGCTGCAGCTATATCGTGCTTGTAGCACGAATCAGTCGGCTGAACCGGGGTACGACCACGCTCTTATTCACATATACGTAGTAGTCATGCTGCAGCTATATCATGCTTGTAGCACGAATCAGTCGGTTGGGCCGGGGTACGACCACGCTCTTATTAACGTATACGTAGTAGTCATGCTGCAGCTATATCACGCTTGTAGCACGAATCTGTCGACTGTACCGGGGTACGACCACGCTCTTATTCACATATACGTAGTAGTATGCTGCAGCTATATCATGCTTGTAGCACGAATCAGTCGGCTGGACCGGGGTACGACCACGCTCTTATTCACATATACGTAGTAGTCATGCTGCAGCTATATCGTGCTTGTAGCACGAATCAGTCGGCTGGACCGGGGTACGACCACGCTCTTATTCACGTATACGTAGTAGTCATGCTGCAGCTATATCATGCTTGTAGCACGAATCTGTCGACTGTACCGGGGTACGACCACGCTCTTATTCACATATACGTAGTAGTATGCTGCAGCTATATCATGCTTGTAGCACGAATCAGTCGGCTGGACCGGGGTACGACCACGCTCTTATTCACATATACGTAGTAGTCATGCTGCAGCTATATCGTGCTTGTAGCACGAATCAGTCGGCTGGACCGGGGTACGACCACGCTCTTATTCACATATACGTAGTAGTCATGCTGCAGCTATATCGTGCTTGTAGCACGAATCAGTCGGCTGGACCGGGGTACGACCACGCTCTTATTCACATATACGTAGTAGTCATGCTGCAGCTATATCATGCTTGTAGCACGAATCTGTCGACTGTACCGGGGTACGACCACGCTCTTATTCACATATACGTAGTAGTATGCTGCAGCTATATCATGCTTGTAGCACGAATCAGTCGGCTGGACCGGGGTGCGACCACGCTCTTATTCACATATACGTAGTAGTCATGCTGCAGCTATATCGTGCTTGTAGCACGAATCAGTCGGCTGGACCGGGGTACGACCACGCTCTTATTCACATATACGTAGTAGTCATGCTGCAGCTATATCGTGCTTGTAGCACGAATCAGTCGGCTGGACCGGGGTACGACCACGCTCTTATTCACATATACGTAGTAGTCATGCTGCAGCTCGTGCTTACGTCTGCTGGACGGGTCCTTGTAGTCATGCTCAGGGCACGAATCAGTCGGCTGGACCGGGGGTACGACCACGCTCTTATTAACGTATACGTAGTAGTCATGCTGCAGATATATCATGCTTGTAGCACGAATCAGTCGGCTGGACCGGAGTGCGACCACGCTCTTATGCAAATATACGTAGTAGTCATGCTGCAGCTATATCATGCTTGTAGCACGAATCTGTCGACTGTACCGGGGTACGACCACGCTCTTATTCACATATACGTAGTAGTCATGCTGCAGCTATATCATGCTTGTAGCACGAATCTGTCGACTGTACCGGGGTACGACCACGCTCATATTCACATATACGTAGTAGTCATGCTGCAGATATATCATGCTTGTAGCACGAATCAGTCGGCTGGACCGGAGTGCGACCACGCTCTTATGCAAATATACGTAGTAGTCATGCTGCAGCTATATCATGCTTGTAGCACGAATCTGTCGACTGTACCGGGGTACGACCACGCTCTTATTCACATATACGTAGTAGTCATGCTGCAGCTATATCATGCTTGTAGCACGAATCAGTCGGCTGGACCGGGGTGCGACCACGCTCTTATTAACGTATACGTAGTAGTCATGCTGCAGATATATCATGCTTGTAGCACGAATCAGTCGGCTGGACCGGAGTGCGACCACGCTCTTATGCAAATATACGTAGTAGTCATGCTGCAGCTGTATCATGCTTGTAGCACGAATCTGTCGACTGTACCGGGGTGCGACCACGCTCTTATTCACATATACGTAGTAGTCATGCTGCAGCTATATCATGCTTGTAGCACGAATCAGTCGGCTGGACCGGGGTGCGACCACGCTCTTATTCACATATACGTAGTAGTCATGCTGCAGCTATATCATGCTTGTAGCACGAATCTGTCGACTGTACCGGGGTACGACCACGCTCTTATTCACATATACGTAGTAGTCATGCTGCAGCTATATCATGCTTGTAGCACGAATCAGTCGGCTGGACCGGGGTGCGACCACGCTCTTATTCACATATACGTAGTAGTCATGCTGCAGCTATATCATGCTTGTAGCACGAATCAGTCGGCTGGACCGGGGTACGACCACGCTCTTATTCACATATACGTAGTAGTCATGCTGCAGCTATATCATGCTTGTAGCTCGAATCAGTCGGCTGGACCGGGGTACGACCACGCTCTTATTCACATATACGTAGTAGTCATGCTGCAGCTATATCATGCTTGTAGCACGAATCTGTCGACTGTACCGGGGAACGACCACGCTCTTATTCACATATACGTAGTAGTCATGCTGCAGATATATCATGCTTGTAGCACGAATCAGTCGGCTGGACCGGAGTGCGACCACGCTCTTATGCAAATATACGTAGTAGTCATGCTGCAGCTATATCATGCTTGTAGCACGAATCTGTCGACTGTACCGGGGTGCGACCACGCTCTTATTCACATATACGTAGTAGTCATGCTGCAGATATATCATGCTTGTAGCACGAATCAGTCGGCTGGACCGGGGTGCGACCACGCTCTTATTAACGTATACGTAGTAGTCATGCTGCAGATATATCATGCTTGTAGCACGAATCAGTCGGCTGGACCGGAGTGCGACCACGCTCTTATGCAAATATACGTAGTAGTCATGCTGCAGCTATATCATGCTTGTAGCACGAATCTGTCGACTGTACCGGGGTGCGACCACGCTCTTATTCACATATACGTAGTAGTCATGCTGCAGCTATATCATGCTTGTAGCACGAATCAGTCGGCTGGACCGGGGTGCGACCACGCTCTTATTCACATATACGTAGTAGTCATGCTGCAGCTATATCATGCTTGTAGCACGAATCAGTCGGCTGGACCGGGGTGCGACCACGCTCTTATTCACATATACGTAGTAGTCATGCTGCAGCTATATCATGCTTGTAGCACGAATCTGTCGACTGTACCGGGGTACGACCACGCTCTTATTCACATATACGTAGTAGTCATGCTGCAGCTATATCATGCTTGTAGCACGAATCAGTCGGCTGGACCGGGGTGCGACCACGCTCTTATTCACATATACGTAGTAGTCATGCTGCAGCTATATCATGCTTGTAGCTCGAATCAGTCGGCTGGACCGGGGTACGACCACGCTCTTATTCACATATACGTAGTAGTCATGCTGCAGCTATATCATGCTTGTAGCACGAATCAGTCGGCTGGACCGGGGTGCGACCACGCTCTTATGCAAATATACGTAGTAGTCATGCTGCAGCTATATCATGCTTGTAGCACGAATCTGTCGACTGTACCGGGGTGCGACCACGCTCTTATTCACATGTACGTAGTAGTCATGCTGCAGCTATATCATGCTTGTAGCACGAATCAGTCGGCTGGACCGGGGTGCGACCACGCTCTTATTAACGTATACGTAGTAGTCATGCTGCAGATATATCATGCTTGTAGCACGAATCAGTCGGCTGGACCGGAGTGCGACCACGCTCTTATGCAAATATACGTAGTAGTCATGCTGCAGCTATATCATGCTTGTAGCACGAATCTGTCGACTGTACCGGGGTGCGACCACGCTCTTATTCACATATACGTAGTAGTCATGCTGCAGCTATATCATGCTTGTAGCACGAATCAGTCGGCTGGACCGGGGTGCGACCACGCTCTTATTCACATATACGTAGTAGTCATGCTGGAGCTATATCATGCTTGTAGCACGAATCAGTCGGCTGGACCGGGGTGCGACCACGCTCTTATTCACATATACGTAGTAGTCATGCTGCAGCTATATCATGCTTGTAGCACGAATCTGTCGACTGTACCGGGGTACGACCACGCTCTTATTCACATATACGTAGTAGTCATGCTGCAGCTATATCATGCTTGTAGCACGAATCAGTCGGCTGGACCGGGGTGCGACCACGCTCTTATTCACATATACGTAGTAGTCATGCTGCAGCTATATCATGCTTGTAGCACGAATCTGTAGACTGTACCGGGGTACGACCACGCTCTTATTCACATATACGTAGTAGTCATGCTGCAGCTATATCATGCTTGTAGCACGAATCAGTCGGCTGGACCGGGGTGCGACCACGCCTTATTCACATAACGTAGTAGTCATGCTGCAGCTAATCATGCTTGTAAAGAATCAGACGTCTGGACCGGGGTGCGACCACGCTCTTATTCACATATACGTAGTAGTCATGCTGCAGCTATATCATGCTTGTAGCACGAATCAGTCGGCTGGACCGGGGTACGACCACGCTCTTATTCACATATACGTAGTAGTCATGCTGCAGCTATATCATGCTTGTAGCACGAATCAGTCGGCTGGACCGGGGTACGACCACGCTCTTATTCACATATACGTAGTAGTCATGCTGCAGCTATATCATGCTTGTAGCTCGAATCAGTCGGCTGGACCGGGGTACGACCACGCTCTTATTCACATATACGTAGTAGTCATGCTGCAGCTATATCATGCTTGTAGCACGAATCAGTCGGCTGGACCGGGGTACGACCACGCTCTTATTCACATATACGTAGTAGTCATGCTGCAGCTATATCATGCTTGTAGCACGAATCTGTCGACTGTACCGGGGTACGACCACGCTCTTATTCACATATACGTAGTAGTCATGCTGCAGCTATATCATGCTTGTAGCACGAATCTGTCGACTGTACCGGGGTACGACCACGCTCTTATTCACATATACGTAGTAGTCATGCTGCAGCTATATCATGCTTGTAGCACGAATCAGTCGGCTGGACCGGGGTGCGACCACGCTCTTATTAACGTATACGTAGTAGTCATGCTGCAGATATATCATGCTTGTAGCACGAATCAGTCGGCTGGACCGGAGTGCGACCACGCTCTTATGCAAATATACGTAGTAGTCATGCTGCAGCTATATCATGCTTGTAGCACGAATCTGTCGACTGTACCGGGGTGCGACCACGCTCTTATTCACATATACGTAGTAGTCATGCTGCAGCTATATCATGCTTGTAGCACGAATCAGTCGGCTGGACCGGGGTGCGACCACGCTCTTATTAACGTATACGTAGTAGTCATGCTGCAGATATATCATGCTTGTAGCACGAATCAGTCGGCTGGACCGGGATACGACCACGCTCTTATTCACATATACGTAGTAGTCATGCTGCAGCTATATCGTGCTTGTAGCACGAATCAGTCGGCTGAACCGGAGTGCGACCACGCTCTTATGCAAATATACGTAGTAGTCATGCTGCAGCTATATCATGCTTGTAGCACGAATCTGTCGACTGTACCGGGGTGCGACCACGCTCTTATTCACATATACGTAGTAGTCATGCTGCAGCTATATCATGCTTGTAGCACGAATCAGTCGGCTGGACCGGGGTGCGACCACGCTCTTATGCAAATATACGTAGTAGTCATGCTGCAGCTATATCATGCTTGTAGCACGAATCTGTCGACTGTACCGGGGTACGACCACGCTCTTATTCACATATACGTAGTAGTCATGCTGCAGCTATATCATGCTTGTAGCACGAATCAGTCGGCTGGACCGGGGTGCGACCACGCTCTTATTCACATATACGTAGTAGTCATGCTGCAGCTATATCATGCTTGTAGCACGAATCAGTCGGCTGGACCGGAGTGCGACCACGCTCTTATGCAAATATACGTAGTAGTCATGCTGCAGCTATATCATGCTTGTAGCACGAATCTGTCGACTGTACCGGGGTGCGACCACGCTCTTATTCACATATACGTAGTAGTCATGCTGCAGCTATATCATGCTTGTAGCACGAATCAGTCGGCTGGACCGGAGTGCGACCACGTTCTTATTCACATATACGTAGTAGTCATGCTGCAGCTATATCATGCTTGTAGCACGAATCAGTCGGCTGGACCGGAGTGCGACCACGTTCTTATTCACATATACGTAGTAGTCATGCTGCAGCTATATCATGCTTGTAGCACGAATCTGTCGACTGTACCGGGGTACGACCACGCTCTTATTCACATATACGTAGTAGTCATGCTGCAGATATATCATGCTTGTAGCACGAATCAGTCGGCTGGACCGGAGTGCGACCACGCTCTTATGCAAATATACGTAGTAGTCATGCTGCAGCTATATCATGCTTGTAGCACGAATCAGTCGGCTGTACCGGGGTGCGACCACGCTCTTATTCACATATACGTAGTAGTCATGCTGCAGCTATATCATGCTTGTAGCACGAATCAGTCGGCTGGACCGGGGTGCGACCACGCTCTTATTAACGTATACGTAGTAGTCATGCTGCAGATATATCATGCTTGTAGCACGAATCAGTCGGCTGGACCGGAGTGCGACCACGCTCTTATGCAAATATACGTAGTAGTCATGCTGCAGCTATATCATGCTTGTAGCACGAATCTGTCGACTGTACCGGGGTGCGACCACGCTCTTATTCACATATACGTAGTAGTCATGCTGCAGCTATATCATGCTTGTAGCACGAATCTGTCGACTGTACCGGGGTGCGACCACGCTCTTATTCACATATACGTAGTAGTCATGCTGCAGCTATATCATGCTTGTAGCACGAATCAGTCGACTGTACCGGGGTGCGACCACGTTCTTATTCACATATACGTAGTAGTCATGCTGCAGCTATATCATGCTTGTAGCACGAATCAGTCGACTGTACCGGGGTGCGACCACGTTCTTATTCACATATACGTAGTAGTCATGCTGCAGCTATATCATGCTTGTAGCACGAATCAGTCGACTGTACCGGGGTGCGACCACGTTCTTATTCACATATACGTAGTAGTCATGCTGCAGCTATATCATGCTTGTAGCACGAATCAGTCGACTGTACCGGGGTGCGACCACGTTCTTATTCACATATACGTAGTAGTCATGCTGCAGCTATATCATGCTTGTAGCACGAATCAGTCGACTGTACCGGGGTGCGACCACGTTCTTATTCACATATACGTAGTAGTCATGCTGCAGCTATATATGCTTGTAGCACGAATCAGTCGACTGTACCGGGGTGCGACCACGTTCTTATCACATATACGTAGTAGTCATGCTGCAGCTATATCATGCTTGTAGCACGAATCAGTCGACTGTACCGGGGTGCGACCACGTTCTTATTCACATATACGTAGTAGTCATGCTGCAGCTATATCATGCTTGTAGCACGAATCAGTCGACTGTACCGGGGTGCGACCACGTTCTTATTCACATATACGTAGTAGTCATGCTGCAGCTATATCATGCTTGTAGCACGAATCAGTCGACTGTACCGGGGTGCGACCACGTTCTTATTCACATATACGTAGTAGTCATGCTGCAGCTATATCATGCTTGTAGCACGAATCAGTCGGCTGGACCGGAGTGCGACCACGTTCTTATTCACATATACGTAGTAGTCATGCTGCAGCTATATCATGCTTGTAGCACGAATCAGTCGGCTGGACCGGGATACGACCACGCTCTTATTCACATATAATACAAGCGTGAAACAGTAGAATAGTGCTAGAAACGAGGCATTCCATCTTACCGCAGGATTAACAACTCATCTGATCTGCGTTTTGATTCTTAATCGAAGACAGTTGTAGATGTCTATGTTCTACAGTGTCCACTTACCATCAGGCAGGCTATATGCTCGTTTTCTTCTATACAAAATATAAAAAAGAAACTAAATTTAAATGTGATTTCTGTTAACATATCACATATAGCAAAACGGTAAACATAGTCGAAATGGGTATCCTTTTTTTGCATCATCTCACAAGTGAAATGAGGCCTGTGGCCACCAGTGGGACGTATTATGGGCTGTAATTTTACTTTATTTTACTTTTTTAAATCAATTAAAAAGTAATTATAGCGCAATGAACATTTTCAATAGGCAAGAAAACGAAAATTATTATACTCTCAAGTTACCATAAACCTAAGAATTACGTACAGCTAAGAGCCAAATAAAACGTAGAATAGCCTCGGTTACTAAAATCATAAACTTGTGTATGGTTTGGTGAACTGAAGTTTAATGAGACCAAAGTATTTACAAAACTCTTTGTAATTGTAATCCATCTGAATCATAGTATACACAAACATTTTGATCTTTATTCTAATTTTATCTCAATGTTTCAATATTTAGATAGTTTCGGCTACGCTATGTTCTTAATTCTTCAAATCAGTTGAATAACCTAATAAAACATTATTTTCGGCAGCTTTTGAGAATGACAAAATGACGGAGATAAATAACTAACCAGTATTTACAGGCAATTTTAACCGAAGCTTAAAATAAAACATATATAGTTATGGTTAAGTGGATGCTGCAGCTCATGGACTGTGTTCTATCAAAACTCTAAAATGCCGTAATCAAAATGTATTAGCATTGTTACTTTTGAGAAAGAAACTTTTATTAGTATTTGAACCTGTTTCGTCTTTACCGTCCATTTGTATAGAAAAAGGGTAACAAAATACACTTACCATCACACACAGTACACTTACCATCCGTAAGTGGATGCTGCGGCCCTGTGACATCCTCATTTTCATGTGGCTGCCACGTTGGTCTAGCTGTAGTAAATGCGACTCTTGATCATGAAGTTCGAATCCCGAGTCAGGCCAAACGGAAGGGATCCGCAAAAAGTATCGATACCTGAGTATTATCGATACTTTAAGTTAGATACCTATGATTTTTGTACTCGATATTTTTACTAGAGTATTTTACTAAGTATCGATACTTTCTTAGCTACTCGATACTTTTGTCTCTTTATTAAACTGTCAGAGAAAAGTCAGTAGGTAGTACTTTTCCGATGTATAGCGTCGTCCCTCTCGATGGAGTGAGGATTTCGGGGTGAAACCCTATTTATAGTTGGAATAATGCATGTGTGACCAGGTAAATACATTTTATACATTTACTAGCAATATCTCGTAATTTTGATGAATGAATGTTATTTATAATGGAATCGTTACGCAAAATATTTGGCTTTAAATGTGTTTCATTTGTGTATTTATGTTGTTTAAGTAACATCTACATATCAGTCATAAATAGAGTAGAAGACTATTTTTGTTAAGAAATTTATCAATATTTATTATTATTTAATGGCAATATTGACTGATTGGTGTCCGTCGTTGAAACGAAAAAAGTGAATTTTGTTAAGCTATTGCATAGCTTCTATCGCGCGCCTTGAGCGCGGGGACCGAATCCAGAAATTCGTAACGAAAAAAAAACCTCACGCTCCCCACTCTGACGGGCACGGAGGTGTAGCGTTGAAAGCCGTGCATCGTCTAACGTCGTTTCAGTTCGACAGACTTCGGCACTCGGCAGAGTTCGGCACGGTGTTTGTGTGCGTGCGACGTATGAGTGTACACTAGCTGCTAACTCAATGATAAAAATTCCTGAATAACCTACATGTATTGTAAGATATTAAAAATATTTTAAACAATATTAACTTCTCATTTATTCAATAAGAGAAAAAAAATTGTTTTCTTATCGGTCACCACGCTCAAAAAGTGTAACTTGATTTAATATCAAAGACTTAACTGCATAAATAAAATAAATAAATAATTATAATTGCATAAGTTGATAAAAAATGCTATGCAATAGCTTTACCGCGGCAGTCACCGAGTGCCACACGTATTTTTTGTTTTTAACTGCTGATTCCGCTGCTCTGCTTGATTTGTTTAATCAGAATGCCACCTCCTGGCGGAGGACAAAGTGATGTGTGAAAATCTTTTAGGAGAGTTGATCAAAATTCAGCAAAATGTAAAATTAGTTTCAAAGTTATGAAGTCTCACGGTCAAACTTGAAAAAACAGAGGTAAGTAAAATTAAACAAACTGATACGATTATTATCAATTGAGTGTGTTCTTACGAAAATAAGCAAAGAAGCCTGTGGGAAAAGATTCAAATAAAATACTAGTATTTGTTTAGTTTGTGAAAGACAAATCGGGTTGTATCAATATTTCCAATTAATTATGATCCAGAATTGCGATACTAAAATTTATATTTATTATTTTAGAAAGAATGAGATTGTATCAGTAAATTACGAGTACAAATGTGTTTTGTATAATTTTCCATTGGATTATGATCAGAAAAATGGAAATAAAAGCAAATTAAAGTGTCGGCAGTTCCAACTTATTGTTTTGGTAAAGAAAATGCCAAACGAGTTCATAATGGCTTTTATGAGAATTTATCAGTTAAATAATTTATCAGATTATTCGAATCAGAAAACGACCAGGTATAAACCATGGCAGCTCCCCGGATAGAACACCATGCCCGACGGACGACGCCCGATGTCCATCGAATATATTAGCCACTTACCATCAGGGAGACTGTAAGTTCATTTTAGTTAAGTTTTGTAATAAAAACTTAGGATGTATGAAACAACAAGGAAGGAAGAATAATATACCCTGGACAAACTGCAAGTTTTTCTATTACGTATTTTCTATTACTTATTTATCAGCTTCCCCCACTGCTGAATCCATATCTAATGATTAGCGATTATAAAATATCAACTAAGAAGAATGCAATTAGAACTTTTGTCTATGAACAGTTTGCTACGTGCTCCACGATGAAGGAAAATATCGTGAAGTAATTTACATATCTAAGCGATTATATCAAATTTTGAGGATGTTCAAGTACGTAAGTGTTTTCATACGTGGTAGAGTCACGCTGCAGCAGCTAGATTATGGTTGTAGCACGAATGGGTCGGCTCGACTGGGGAAGGACCACGCTCTCACAGAATACGAGCGTAAAATATCAGAGCAACTTATAAGAATCTATAAGAACGTATTAGCATTATCTGGTTAGTTTTTAAATGTGCTATACTATTAAATTTTTTAGACAATTCATAGAAGAAAACGATCGGATTGAATGAGCTTGATCCAAATCCATTTTTATATTCATGTACTGTTTAAAAACAGTTGTTATTTTATAACCTACTTTTTGTGTTAGATTGCAATGTACAAGATTGGGGGCTTAGTAATTAGTTGTTAGTTCTTATATGTATTTTGTAGTTTAATTTTGAATGAATATAAAATTTAAATATTATTGGTTATTTTCTTGTGATTTCTAATATTTTAAAAATATTACTCGATACCAAGTAATATCGATACTTTTGAGCCAATACTTTTATCGATATCGATACTTTTAAAAATTTGCGGAACCCTACTGACTGGCCGCTGGCGGGACGAGGGAGCGGTGATATGCTCCTGTTCGGCCGGCCCGCGCGCTAGTTAATCGCACAATATTTATTTGATATTTCTTTTTAAAATGATATAATATACTGTATTTTTTTTGAAAAATAAATAATTCACTCACGTATTTACTGGTGATCACATAGCCAGAATTTAATTGAAATTGCTTTAACTACATTTGAATGAAACCGTTTTTCCCTTATTGGACGTACCTAAAATTGTAGATTTGAGGAAATTTTGCTATCTTTTTCTATCTATCAAAATGTGTCAATAGTGTTTTGGCCACCATAATTCACTAATAAAAATCCTTAAACTTTCATAATGAATTTAAAAAAATGTGAATTTGTAGTTTTAATGACAAATAATTAATGATTTTCAGCGCACCTATAAAGCGTTAAAAGTCTGCTTTTGGCACCCACTTCACCTTAAGCAGGTGCCTTAAAACATGAAAATATGTATACATGAATATAAATATAAAAAACAAACATAACATACATATAAATACAAAAATAAATATTATTACAAATAATTAAAATAATGTCTATGCCTGATAAATAACATACGGAATGATTAAATTAGACATGATAATAGGTACACACATTTTAAGCATACACTTCGTCGATCGTGAAATAAATTAAAGGTACCTATACGTCGTGATACTTTTAGAATAAATTATATTACTTGAATTTAAATCGAACTTTCGATCATGGTCTGATAAAATGTAGTATACGAGTATGCACTATGCACTACGGGGGAAAAGTATAAGATCACAATTCGCAACGCGCGTTCTTATCAACCGACAATGCAACGTGAGTTGCTATGTCATATTTTCCTCCCTAGTGGCGTATTATACTATTACACGAACAGAGATGTTTCAAAATATCTGTACACGAACATATACAATGTCAACATATAAAATTAAAAATTTGAACCCACACATAAGCAGAAACATTTAAGCAAGATTTATTATCATGAAAGTAAGAAAAATCAGCACTTAAAAAGCACTTACTTCCATCTCCATTTGTAGCGTGAGCGCTCGAGCCCACCTCTCGCTAAGCCTGCGGCGAGTTCTCAGCAGCGCCGGCACCGCCACCCGGCTGATCCACTCGCCGAACTCTGTGCCAACACCGCACCCGTCACAACACAACCCTCTCTATTTGTATGTTCGCGCCTTGTTAGCACAAACTACACACGATGTATAACAAGCCCGTGTTAGGAACAAAATGCTGCTTAAATGGAGTTAGTTTTGTTAAATGTAAAAGTAGACTAAGAAAGTGTAGAAGAAGTGGAGGTAGTTAAAATATCGTTAAAGAAATTAAGTTTTAAAACAAGTATGTCGATACTTACAATAAAGTCCTTTTTTATAGAGTAAAGATAAACAATCTATCAAACGGTCCACTTGATCAATGATATATCCTATAGGCATATCTACATCGATTAAGAATCAAAATTCAAATGCGTCACCCCTGAGGCCTAAGATGGAATAGCGTGTTTCGAGTCAAAGGGTCTCCGGTTCTCACACGTCGTATGGTGAAAGAAGCGGCAGCATCAGCGTGCTCCTTCCCCGGTCGAGTCGACCCATTCGTGCTACAACCATAATAATGTATGATATTCGTAGCTTTAGCGTGATCTACCACGTAAAAACTTTACAAGTAAACAACGGTAAACGTGCCAATTTCACCACATATGACATCTTTCGTAGTTCGTTTTGTATTTATTTATTTCGTATCATTTGTCAATAATTTCACATAAAATGTAACTCTTAGCTAAATTTGTTATACACAATTTATGGCAACAGGTTTTATTTATGTTTATTATTAATTATTTTGTTGACAAGCTGCCCGAGGTAAGTCTTGTATAATTATTTACAGCGTATAATTGGCGCATGAGTCATTTTTAGTTATTTATCGATCGTGAAACAGTTTATAAAGCTTTTAAAGAGCGGCCAAATACTTTAGATAACTTTGCACTGTATTAGAATTTTGTAGCTCACGGCGAAATGCTATAAATTGAATTTATCATTAGTACGCAAAATCAGAAGGAAAAAAGAAAAGAAACCAAAGCAAATTAAGCAACATTCACATATGAGTACAAACAAAACATATTCCATTGCGATGTAGGATGGTAATGAGAAGTTTGTTTTGTGTTTAGTTGAGTAAAGTAAAGAATAATCTACATCTAAAAGATCTACTAATAATTAAAAACATATAAGTTAGTTTTACTTCTGTCAGTTTATGAAGTAATCAGTGTGTATATTTATACTAATGTAACAGAACGACAAATAAGCAAAGTACGTCTAACCAAAATGTAATGTGATTTATGTTTGCACGTACGCCGAAAATCAATCTACAATTATATTGCTACGTAGTTTTAGTGCAAAATGTTTTATATAATCTATGTCATCTACAAAGCAGTCAGTTGTCATCAGTGTAAATTTAGATTAAACAATGATTTGGTTACTGTTATTTCAATTCTTTTCTTCTTTTTGACAAAAATAAAATAGACAACACAATAATAACATAGTCCACCTAATGGTAAGCGGATGCTGTGACCCATATATACATCTACATATATCATTGATTAAGAATGAAAATGCAGATGCGTTGTCACCCCTTTCTTGACTAAGATGGAATGCCTCGTTACTGTAAAAAGGTTTTCCGGTTTTCTACACTCACCATACGAAACACAGCACTCAGCATTACGTTGATTTTTACGCTGACCCATTCGTGCTATAAACATAATATAGCTATAGCGTTGCTCTACCACGTCTTTATATATAATTACTAGCTTGCTAGGCAGATGTTATACTGCCCTTTTCGTCGACGTTTTGTCATGTCCTATTAAAAATATTCCTATTAAAAATACGCAAAAAAATTGTGGGTCATTCATGAGCAAAAAAACTATCCTATATTATATCGGTTGAGTAGTTTAGGAGTCCATCGCGGACAAACAACGTGACACCTAATTTATATATATATTAAGATATTGGATAATATAATTATGTAGATAATATAATAATATATACACTGGATGACCTTCTTTACCATCTAGAAAAAGTAGGATGTAAACATGTGAACACAGTAGAAGCCTATGGCACTGATATTTTACAAAAAAATTAAAACACAAATTTTGAATTAAATAAAAAAATAATTAAAATCTATGGAAATTCAAATTATATCCTCCCTACCTATCTACTTTACGAACGGCAATAAAACAATAAATTTAGTAGGCATCTTTGAGCTTGTCAGCAGTGTCACAGGCTTCTACTCCGTTCACATGTACAGCCTATTTATTCCTGACGGTAAAAAGGTCATCCAGTATATTTATTATTATTAATAACTAAAAATAAAACAGCGTAAATTATATTTAACCAACTTTAAATTGAAGATGTTAGTAGCAAGATTCTACATTATCTTAATAAATTTGGGCGTGGTAGAGCTATTGTGGCTGTAAAAGGCCTACTCGACTAGGGAGGACCACGCTCTCACAGAATACCAGCGTTAAATAGCAGCTTAATGCTGCTGTGTTTCGTGAGATGAGTGTAGAGAACCGCAGACCTTTATTACTAGATATGAGACTTTTCATTTAGTCCTAAAAGGTGACAACGCATCTGCATGATGCTTAATTGAAAATAGATGTAAATGTCTAAGGGCATTCACATACCATTAAATGGACTGTGTGCTCGTTTGTCACCCTTTATTGATAAAAAAATTGTATTGCCACCATTTTATAAGATTAACTGTCATTTCCAATAAGTAAATCATTGTTCATTATTATTTCTATTATACGTGAGCACTGACCTATCGCCTCTTTGTTCATCGTGTCAAGTGTGAAGTCCATTTCGTGTTTTGTCACTTTCGATGTGTGTTCTATCGTGTTGTTAGATGTTTTCTTGTGATCAACTACACCGCTTATCACTTTTCACTGCACATTTTAACTACACATGCGTTTCGTTTATGCTTTTGAAATCAATTGCCATTATTACCCGACATCCAAAGAAGAAGAGTAATGTTTTTCGAGAGTATGTATGTATAATGTATATATGTATATGTCTATATCTTTGGCACGCTTTGTAGCCCAAACGACTTGATAGATTTTAATATATGAGGTGACGTTAGATCAGTCACAACTGTGGGATAGATAAGCTAAATAATATTTATATATTTCATCTTCAAATACAAAACGGGTAAGGAAAGGTTTTTTAAACAGTCTGGTTTTTTAAACCACTGTTCAACTATTTTGCTTGTTTATGTATTATGTTTATCAAATATCAGAAATTATACTAATGACACAGTCTAACTATGAGTTGATTTAAGCTTTCCCTACGTTGTCAGTAAAATGAAAACAACTGTTAATTTGTTTCGTTGTTGGTTTTATACTTCCTATTGAATTTCAAAATAAAATTAGCTTTTTTGGCAAGAACCTTAACACTCCTACACCTGTGTGCACCTAATTTCACAGAGCACCTATTCATATTTTACTCGGATCGTTTGCTGCACATGCAGGAATGTATGGCGCAGACGACACATCAGCCAGTGTTGTGCCAAAGACGTATGCCAAGCTAAACTTGAACCAGTATCACCGTATCTCGGATTCTAACAGTCATTTATCTACATCCCTCATTAGCCACTAATAGTACTGTTGGATGGAGAGATGGAGATTAAACGTGACAGATTAGTTGAACATCGCAAGAATGCAAGTCTAATTGAAGCAATACTTGTGTGGAAGACGGGATATCGCAATCAGCAATTATTATAATAACAACGTGTGACGTTACCATAGCCGACCGAAAGCGAAACGAAGAGATTCGCAATATGGCAGGATTGAAAGATGACCTTATCATAAAAATTGACAGGGGCGTACTCCAATGGTTTGGGCACGTTGAGCGAATGAGTGAAGAAAATATATAGAGCGAAAGTAAATATTAAAAGGTGTCGAGGTAGACCGAGACTAACTTTCGAAGACCATGTGAGCAAATTGCTCGAAGAGGGGAGGATCAAGAGTACTCGGATACCTAGACGTGCATGTATGAAGAAGTTAATGAACCTGAAAGAAGCGAAAGAGGTATGTAAGGATCGTGACACTTGGCGATCTGTTCTCTCTGGCTACCCCGTTAGGGATTGTGCGTGAAGATAAGTAAAGTAAAGTAAAGTACAACCGTAGCGATTTCTACTAATCTTCAAACTCACGAAATACAAGTAGTGATTACTGATCAGTATACATTATAGAACCAAACGGTTTGCTTCAGCTTTTGTAATGCGTACAGCAAAGGGGTGGAATAATTTGCCGGCGTCTATCGTTCCGTCCGAATACGATCTGGGCGTCTTCAAGGCAAGAGTGAATAGACATTTGTTACGCTAAGACAGTACCATTTACCATCTAAGGCTGCATCACCACTTACCACCAGGTGGGATTGTAGTCAAGCACTGACTTACTGACTGACTTTACTGGAAAAAAATGATTAAAATATAATCAAATCAAATTAATTTTATTGTGACTGACAGGTTATACGGTTGTTTACAAGACAAAGATTCATTCGCGCTGCGATCCACCATTTGGTATACAAATATTACACCACACGTAAAGTAAGGTTGTCTGATGTTCTCACTATATCTTCCTCCATAGCCGAGTATATAGTAAATCAACAAATGAAGCTGCAATTAACAATTTCATTGTGGTGGCATCGAACCCGGGATGCTCGCGCATAAGATATTAATTAACAGCGTGCACTGTAACTAAATCCACGGATTCAACTCGGCTGGGCAGCGTCCGGGAAATTACGACAGATCTCAAAACCTGAAAATGAGACTATACAACCAGTGTGTGTAACCAGTGATGACTTATGGAACTGAGACGTGGTCCTTCACTGCTGGCCGTATGAGGACGTTCAAGGTCGCTCAGCGAGTTATGGAGAGGGCTATAATCGGGGTTTTTTTTGCGTGATATACTTAAAAATGAAGATATCCACAGAAAAACCAGAATGACCGACATAGCCCAACGGATTAGTAAGCTGAAGTGGCAATGGGCCGGCCATTAAGCTCGAAGAACCGACAACCGATGGGGAAAAAAGGTTCTCTAGTGGCAGCCTCGTACCGGCAGGCGAAGTGTTGGATGACCTCTGTTATGATATGGCTGTAATGATGATGATGATGATGTGGAACATACCCGTACAAGGAAAACAATACAGTCGAATTGTTAAACTCCTATTTTTGAAGTTTAGCCAACCCACGAAAACGAAGTATACTGTAAAGATATACTTTGACAGCTTCGTGGCACAGTGGCTTAGCGATGAGTTGTAGTGCCTAGGGCCGCGGGTTCGAATCACGCATGGAACAAGTATTTGTATTTTTTGTTGCCTATATATAATTGTTCCGGGTTGAGTTGTTTGTGCATGTCAAATATATGTCTGTAAACTGCCTCCATTCAAGAGAAAATCCTAGTGTGAGGGTAAGGTTATTTAAAGAAAAAAAATAATTACAAAGATGTTTAACCAGCACGCTATAATACGACCAAAACTTGTTAATTTCACTAGTCCACAACTTATCCACGCACTGAACTACAGACTATCTCAAAATTACAGAAACTTCCCGGAATCTCTCTTACAAGCGTCGTTTTTACTACACTAATCAGAACTGTGATAGCACCCCAGGATTCCTGTAGTGTAACTAGCTGGCCAGGCAGATATTGTTCTGCCCTTTGTCATATAAAAAATCCTTAAATTCCCAATAAAACATATTGATAATCACTTATCGGGATGAAACTATTCTATCTCTCAAGTAGGTACAAGCAATACAAAATGACTTCGCAGACTAGCGTGAATGAACATCGTGATACGGGATTTTATATACATATTAAAAGTGTAATATAATAGAAAAGTACATCTGCAATAGTTGCCATACGTGCGTTTTCTGTATGAAACAGTTTTTCATGGGTATGGAACTAATATTAATAAATCGATTGAAAAAATACTTAGAAATATTCCATATTCATTGTAATTTACAAATTTATATAATAATTATTTTAAAGAATCTATATTTGTGACAAGGTCACACTGGATCCAGACGCTGGATTTATGACTCTAGAGTGACGGACACTGGAATATTTCAGTGACGAGGTCGCATAGTAGTGACATTTTGTATCCACGGCTTTAGTTGTGTCATTTTCACAAATAGATTTTTAAACTAATTTTTAAGATAGCTTTTAAATAGTTATAGTGTTTTCATTTTATTTCAGGTTCAATAAATTTAATGAAAAATAAAATAAATAGTAAGCCTGAAAAATATTTTTTCCCACTGAGTTCAATTTCTAAATCTCTTCATAAAGTGAAAAGAATCCATTTATTCTGACTTCCACTAAAAAACTGATATTTGTAATTTGTTACCGTTTTTCAAGGATGGTATTTAACCTCAAGATTCCAGTTGCTATTTATTTTTAACACAACCTAATGTCACTGGTTCAATGTCTTTCATTTCTCCGCTAGTAATTAACATATTTCTATCGCGAATTTTTCTCATTTGTTTCAAAATAATATTTCAAAGTAATATATATTTTAAATGAACATAATTTTGTGCATGAGACAACCAAAATATTTGGTCTTAACGATTTAGACCTTACTCCTATAATATCGACGTAATTTAAGTAATGCTTTAATTTTTTTAATTTAATTGCTCTCTCTCATTTCAATAAATGACAATAGAAAGAGATAGGTATAAAATGTGATATGTCAAAAGATAATAAAATCTTGCTAATAGTGTAATGTATGAAACGCTATCAGATAAGGATAATAAATAAAATACGACTAAGTATGTATCTCCGAGAAACTGAAGAAGACTTGACTAGAAATAATATGGTTCAAAGGAAGATTTTTTTACGGAAATCTAGAAATAAACATTTTCACAAAATATGTAGTACATTCTAATGCTATAGATGAAGTCTAATCTTAGTCAAATTTATTTGTATATTTTATTACAGTGTCAAAAACGCAAAAATAATCGCGATCCATCAGTGCCAGTAAGGTAATATTGTATTTACCAAATATTAAATTTAGCTTTTAAATTACGTGCAATAAAGTTATAAAAAATTGAAAATAACCAAATTTAAAAAATAATAAAAAGCCATAAAAGTCGTAATTTTTATGGCCGAAGGAGAAATTGACCGTTTAATCAAGCCAAACAAATTTAACATATAAAACGTACGCCTATTTTTTAACTAAAGGAGAGAGTAATACTATAACCACAGACATATTATACTACTGACTTTAACACAAAAACTTAGAGGAAATAGGTTATTTTTGACGCAATAGTATATTTAGTAGTATATTTGGAAATTACTGCAAGATCTCGCCGGATATATGTGCATGAACTTGAAATAACAGAAACTAATAATAAACCCACCTACGGAGAGATTCTCTAATATGCGCTCGATGCAACTCAGTCTTACAGATATTTGTATCTAATTTTGTAAATAAATTGTAAACGCACTGAATTTCTCACGAATTAGCACAATGAAGTCTATAAAAAGACACAACATAAGAAATGAGGTAACTATACTTTAAAAACAATTGTCAGATCTAATGTATTTAGACTGAAGACTGAAAGCAGCAACCTATGTAAAAACAACTAAGGTATAGCTACAGGAATTGAATTTCAAAGAAGAAATGAAACTAACAAAATTATTAAATATTTAATTTAAACTTAATCTAAATTTGTCTAATAATACCCATCAAAGTTATTTTTAACTAATGGACTTGATAAAATAACTTATATTTAATAAAATGAATTTTACGGATTTTATCGCGTTTAGGTTTAACTTGTTTCACTTATTACGGGGATTACAGTAAAGCATCTGAAAAGAAATTAAGTAAACAAGTTAAATAAAATGCGATTAAAACCCTCAAAATTAGTTTTACATAATGCCTAGTATTTTTGTAAATATAAGAAATCATTATGGAAACAGCAGCGTATACTTAGAGAAATAAAATACATATAAACCAGAGGAAGCTTTACGAAACACCAGTGTCAGACAGTTGGAGATTTTGAATGAACTATAAATATAAACCACATGTGCCTTTCAATTGGACGATAACATGGTGCGTCTTTCGTTTACATAAAGGAATTAGGAAATTATAGTAAACTTAATATCGCTTTAGTTTATTACTTTCTTGAACCACATCAATAGTTTTATGTCAAAAATAACATAAACGTCAAACATAATATAGAAAAAGGAAAATAAATATTTCAGGGCGAATAAAAATCTATGAGTAAATATGAAATATTATATAGAGATGCCATATAAAACATTTTATCACGATCCACGATATCGAAACTAAGATTTCAATGACCGTATCGAAGAAATACAAAAAAATGGGCCAACGTACGTCATACTGAACAAAGTATCACAAAACATATATTATAACAATGAAGAAATGTGGTGAGTGAAACATTTTTTTCGCAGCATCCAAATGTCAGAGCATGTGAACAAGTCACACTGGCCCAATCAACTAATACATTCTTTTCAATCAGCCTTATTTAAAGACGTTAAAGTTCACATTTACTAATCTATACTAGACACATTTTTGCCCGGATAACAAGCTGCAAATCAAAATCTACACGCCCTATAGCCCTTATTGCAAGACAATAAGGTTCATTGTTTAATCGAGGAAGTTAAAAGAAAGTTTGTAAATAGTCAACAGGCCGGGAAGCCCGGGCTAAATACGTCCACGTCTTTGGCACGGCACTGGGGCAAGGACGCATAGCGCCTATGCATCCCGCAGATTGATTGACCGATTAATCTTTGATAAAAGGTTCGTTTAGACATAACTTTTATAATGACGCATAGCAATAATACTAACTGATGAAATTGAAGCTTTCGTGATTTTATGAAAAAGATAGTTTTTTATTTGATTTTTTGTATTCTTGGAAAAAATGTTTTAAATTGCAATGGAAACAGTTGCATTACTACCTAAAAATTAAAATTTCAACGTATTTCAAAGCAAAAAACGTGACTAAAAATAATATTTTGCAATGACACAGTCGCTTTTTCAATCTTAATAAAAATCTAAAATTTTTTGACATTATAGATTTTACGCATTTTCACAAGCCTTCAACTCGTAAAAAATTTAAAAGTAAACAAATTCACAGTGTTGTGTCTTACTGATAACGAAAACATATGTGTTTGCGTGTGAATACTATACAGAATGATCTCAACACATGTAAACATCACATAAAGTTGTGTGTCTATACACAGGTGCGGTGGTTAACACAAGATTTTGGGGGTTGAAAGGCTTATTACGGAACGGTCCGGTAGATTTGTCGTGATGTGTTCCCGCGCGAGGCGACTGCGCGTCCGCCGCCAGTAGAGTTAGCACTGTGACTGACTTGCATATCTATCTGCGCTTGTATTGGTTTAAATATATTAGTCTTAATAGATTTATTTATAACATTATTAATCATTACACGTTTAGCCCTTTTTTGAGTATAATTTATGTATGGTCTGAAATTTGTAACCGCGTTATGTAAACTATGTTCACAACATTTTGGTTCGCAACGCAAAACGCGACGATGTATAAGGTAACCGTAATTGAAAATTACCTCAAAGATATTCAGTATTCAGTACTTTTTTGGATAATAATATTAAAACTCTAGCATGGCATAGTAGAATATTGACTGCCCAGTCACAAAACCGTTTTTAGTGACTAGAAGATTGCAATGCAGTGGACGAAACGAATGACAAGCTCGTGGAAACTGTCCATGCGGTCGGAGCTAAGTTCTGAGTCCGCCGCGGAAGAACACAAAAACTCTTCGATCACACTCTTAATGTTATGGCTGTTAGACGGGAAAAAAAGCTGCAGTCTTTAACAGATTTGACAGCATACAGGCAACTGAACAGATATATTTCCAAATACACGCGGCGGGAATTGCGCAACAATACAGTTCCTATTGAAGAAGCGATCGAGCTGAAAGAGGGCTCCAAAGTCCTTGCCAGAGAACTGTCTGCTAGAAAGAGCCAAGCGTAAAAGCCGAGTGTGGCAGCATCATTTCCGGGACACCTGAGATTTTGAGTGAGATTGTGAAGTTCTATGGGTAGCTGTACACACCATCGTTGAAACCAAACGCAAGTGTGAGTAACGATCCAAGAGTAAGTCTTATCCGACACTTTTTCGATGATATCGCGGACGTCAGTGTGAGCGAGATTAGAATGGCTCTCCAGCACTAAAACGGGGGTTACAGGGAGCTTCTGAAAGCGGGTAGAACACCGGTACTTAAAGTCCTTCAGAAGTTCCGTCCTCCATGGTGGCACTACTCCGGAGGCGTGGAGCAGAAGTGCGTAGATCTTGTTCTTCAAGAAAGGCGACAATGCTCTCTTGAAAAACTACAGACTGATTTGCCTTCTGAGTCGCGTCTACGTGCTGTTTTCGAGAGTCATTACGAATCGTCTCGCACGCAGACTCGACGACTTTCAGCCTAACGAACAAGGCGGTTTCTGAAAAGGCTTCAGTACCATAGACCACATACATACCCTTTTTTTTTTTTTTTTTTTTTTTTTTTTTTGCATGGGGAAATGCCTACGCATACCCGCCTCGCGGGGGGCAAGGACGGGTTATGTCGGACTCGCACCGACTAAAACCCCATGGTGTTCCACCTTTGTCGCATATTGGCAGGGCTACGGGAACGCTTTCGCACACATCCGCGGCCCTACTAGCGCCTGCCGCCCCATGGCAGCACCTCCTCGAGAGGAAAATTCCTCCCCGTTCTCCTTCCCAGATAAGGCGCACCAGAACACATGGCGCGCCTTCCTCCACGGCCTCCAATTACGTCTGTGCAACAGACGCCCCCCGCGTCCGATGCACAAAGGCCATGGGGCCAGGAAAAACGAGCACTTAGAAGTACTAGCCTTCCCGACCCCAGCGGCGGATCTGGTCTATGGCTCCGCCGCCAACCAAGATTCGGCTGCGGAGGGTAGGGAGAGCGGCGCCTCGCAATACCGACAATCCTCTCCCCCCGCAGCCCCACCACCACCGCATCACCGGTGCGGCCCCGTTTGAGTCGCGAAGGATAGGGCGAGTGGCGCATCGCCATACCCACACTCCTCTTCCTCCGCGACTCCACCTCGGCTGCAGCGGTAGAGGGTGCGCGAGTCCCCACTCGCTGCAGTCCACCAGCACACATCCGAAGTGGGCTCCCCAAGCCCACTCGGAGCGGCCACCTCGGGCCGGCCCTTCTCCTCGGGCCAGCCACGTGGGTTCCTCTTTGTTCACCGTGGGAGACCAAGCCACGGCTACTAAGCCCCCCCGCCACGACAAGGCGGGAACCCGTTCGGGGGAGACCACATACATACCCTGCGGTAGATTTTACAGAAATCCGAAGAGAACAATCTGCCACTTTGCCTGGCGTATGTGGACTATGAGAAAGCCTTTGATTACGTCGAAATTTGGGCGGTGCTACAATCCCTTCAGCGGTGCCAAGTTGACTGTTGGTATATCGAAGTGCTGAAGTGTTTGTACAGTAGGGCTACGATGGCTATCCGAATACAGAATCAGAGTACGAAACCTATCCAATTGCAGAGTGGTGTAAGACAGGGTGACGTTATATCCCCGAAACTTTTCACCGCTGCATTGGAAGACGTTTTAAAGCTACTGGACTGACTGGACATCACTCACCTTAGATTTTCCGACGATATAATCCTTATGGCAGAGTCACTGGAGGACCTAAGCACTATGCTCAACGACCTCAAAAGTGCCTCCTCACTAATAGTCTTAAGATGAACATGGACAAAACAAAGATCATGTGTAACGTCCATGTCACACCTATGAAAGTAAATGTTGGGAGCACTAAGCTCAAAGTTGTTGAAGAGTATGTTTATCTGGGACAAATAATCCCACTAGGTAAGTCCAACTTCGACCGAGAGGTCAATCGACTTATTCAAATCGGCTGGGAAGCGTTCGGGAAATTACGACACATCTTCTCGTCAGCTATACCTCAAAACCTGAACACGAGCTATACAACCAGTGTGTCTTATGCAACTAAGACGTGGTCCTTCACTGCTCGCCGTATGAGGAAGCTCATGGTTGCTCACCAAGCTATGGAGAGGGCTATGCTCGGGGTTTCTCTGCGTGATAAAGCTATAAATGTGGATATCCGCAGTAAAACGAGATTGACTGACATAGCTCAACAGATTAGTAAGCTGAAGTGGCAACGGGCCGGCCATATAGCTCGAAGAACCGACAACCGATGGGGGAAAAATGTTCTCCAGTGGCAGCCTCGTACCGGTAGGCAAAGTGTAGGGCGACCTCCTACTATATGGAGTGACGACCCGGTAAGACATGCAGGAAGTCGATGGATGTAGATGGCTCAGGACCGTGCTTTGTGGCATTCCTTGGGGAGGCCTATATTCAGCAGTGGACTTAACTTAATGACGACGACGATGATGATGACGATGATGATAAAAGAGTTATTATGATAGACCCATAAGTTTTATCAGACGTCTCTAATTACGTACATTTTGACTATACATTGAATAAAACTATTATTTACGGATTTTATCGCGTTTAATTACTTTAATTTATTTTTATTATTATCCCGACGTTTCGGGTGCTTTACAGCGCCCATGGTCACGGGGGGGACTGAGATGTTTGACGTCCCAATGTCATAGTTAGTCCGGCTACCTTCAGTTTTTTAATATTAATTTTTGGTCCAATTTACGCAAAACGAGCTTATAGTATCATGAAGTCTTGCAGTGGTATGCTTGGGTTTGGGTTTAATTTTGTTAATTATAGGATCCCAAGCAGATGGTAGCACCCAACTATCTTCTCTATTGAAATTTGGATGTTTTTTAATTTCAATAGCCTCGCGTATCATCCTTGGTAGGAATCGGTGTTCTTTTGCGAGAATTTGTGGTTTATCAAATCTAATGTAATGGTGGGGACGATCTTGAACATGTTCGCAGACTGCAGACTTCCCGGAGCGTCGGTGCTTCACATCAGCTATATGTTCCTTCACGCGGGTTTTTATAGATCTCTTTGTTTGACCTATGTAAGAGAGACCACATTCACAATCTAGCTTGTACACACCTGCATCTTGTAGAGGAATATTACATTTGATGGATGGTAAAAATTGACTAATCTTCTTCAGCGGCTTGTAGTATGTCTTAATGGACGCTCGCTTCAAGATGTAGCCAATCTTGTTTGTGACTCCTCTAACATATGGTAGTGGAGCAGGCGCGCGCTCGACTGTGGCCGGCTTCACTCGTTCACTGTGACGTAGGCGCGGGACCCGAAACTTGTTGTCTTGCAATACTTGCTTGACGTGCTGAAGCTCCGCGGCCAGATGTTTTCTGTCACAGATCCCTCGTGCTCTCTGAAACAAAGATTTACCCACGGTAGCTAACTGTGAAGGATGATGGTGAGATTCACCATTTAAATATCGGTTGGTATGGATCTTTTTCCTATACACAGTGTGACCAATAGTGTTATCAGGATTTCGGATGACTAAAACATCTAGGAAAGCTAAAGAATTATTTGCATCTAACTCCATTGTCAATTGTATTTTAGAGTTTATGGAGTTAAGGTGGTCTAAAAATGCAGTTACTTTGTCAGATGGTAAAATTGTGAAAGTGTCGTCTACGTACCGCTTGTAGAACCTTGGATTGACAGGAGCAGTAAGAAGGGCTTTCTCCTCAAAGTCCTCCATGAATATGTCGGCGACTATGGGAGACGCAGGTGAGCCCATCGCCACACCATCTACTTGCTTGTAGAACTCCTCCTTCCACAATAGATAGCCAGATGTGAGGCAATGTTCAAGTAGTATTGCATATTCTTGAGGCATGTTCTTTTCTTCTAGCTTCCTAGTTACAATTGAGATGCAGTCCACAATAGGTAGGCATGTAAATAGTGACTGAACATCAAAACTGACCATAGTTTCATTGTTAGCGAGATGTAGGTCTTTTATCTCACTCACAAAATGGTATGAATCCTTTGTGTGTGCTCTGGTATGTCCTCTTAGTGGTGATAGTATTTTTGCTAAGTATTGTGCCAGCTTATAAGTCGGTGAATCGATCTGGCTCACTATGGGACGTAGTGGAGCGTTTGGTTTGTGTATCTTCGGTAACCCATACAACCTCGGTGGTTTGGCACATGATGGTATTAGCGAATTCACGTCGAGATTTAATTTTTCGGAGTATTTCTTTATTAAATCGCTAGTTGTTTTAAGCGTGTTAGTTGTAGGGTCTGTTTTGACCTTTTTATATGTACTTTCGTCCGATAAAAGTTGTTGTATTTTAAAATTATATTCCGACGCGTCCATTACTACCGTAGCATTTCCTTTATCCGCGCGGAGAATCGTGAGTTATGGTCTGTTCCGTAAGTTATTTAGCGCTGTAAATTCGTCTTTGGGAAGGTTTGGTTTCGGCACTGAACTACGACGTAACAAGGACGAAATATCTTGACGTATGGCCTCCAAATCTTCCTTACCGATATTATTCTTAAACAGACAATCCTCAACACTGCAGATAATTTCTTCGTACGGGATTTTTGGCGGAGTTAATGCGAAGTTCAATCCCTTCGCTAATACTTTCATTGTCGGTTCGTCCAGTGTATGTTTTGACAAATTATAGACAGTGCGTTGTTTATAGTTTGTGTCTATGGTCAACGGTTGTTTATTGTTCTGGCGTTGACTTGGATGTTTGGCATTTGATTTGATCGTTAATTTTTGGTATTTTTCTATTTGTTTATTTTCGCATTCATTGTATTTTGATGTTTCTCGTTTGTTTAAAGTTTCGATGCAATTATTAAAATCAAATGTCGTTAAAATTCTTTCGTCTTTAGTTCACTGGACAAATTGTCTATGGTGTTGTTTATGAAATGTAAATCGAACCGTTTTTGCTGAATCACCGTCCGTAACAACTTTTTACTTGCCTGATTTAAGATCTTAGCGCTTCCTCGAATGTCCTTCTTTGTTGATTATTTTGACACACGTAGGAATGAGATTATGGTCTCTGCATCTCTTCAAGAAATTTAAAGATATTATATATCTTGCGCGCTTGGTTTTAAGATCTTCTAATCGGCGAATTTTATTTGCTATTACCAGTCCGTACTGGTTCACATAATGATTTCTTAAATTTACGAACGCGGGACGCGAAGCTTGTTGTCTTGCAAGTATTGCAAGACAACAAGCTTCGGATCCCGCGCCTACGTCATAGTGAACGAGTGAAGCCGGCCACAGTCGAGCGCGCGCCTGCTCTACTACCATAAGTTAGAGGAGTCACGGACAAGATTGGCTACATCTTGAAGCGAGCGTCCATTAAGACATACTACAAGCCGCTGAAGAAGATTAGTCAATTTTTACCATCCATCAAATGTAATATTCCTCTACAAGATGCAGGTGTGTACAAGCTAGATTGTGAATGTGGTCTCTCTTACATAGGTCAAACAAAGAGATCTATAAAAACCCGCGTGAAGGAACATATAGCTGATGTGAAGCACCGACGCTCCGGGAAGTCTGCAGTCTGCGAACATGTTCAAGATCGTCCCCACCATTACATTAGATTTGATAAACCACAAATTCTCGCAAAAGAACACCGATTCCTACCAAGGATGATACGCGAGGCTATTGAAATTAAAAAACATCCAAATTTCAATAGAGAAGATGGTTGGGTGCTACCATCTACTTGGGATCCTATAATTAACAAAATTAAACCCAAACCCAAGCATACCACTGCATGATTTCATGATACTATAAGCTCGTTTTGCGTAAATCGGACCAAAAATTAATATTAAAAAACTGAAGGTAGCCGGACTAACTATGACATTGGGACGTCAAACATCTCAGTCCCCCCCGTGACCATGGGCGCTGTAAAGCACCCGAAACGTCGGGATAATAATGAAAAAAAATTAAAGTAATTAAACGCGATAAAATCCGTAAATAATAGTTTTATTCAATGTGTAGTGTTCGCGTAAATTTAAGAAATCATTATTTTGACTATATTTTAATTATAGATTGTAATATATTTTACAATACAAAATAGCGCCTTCTGTTTTTAAGTAAATACAAAATGACTACCCAAGATAAAACTTAACAGTGTTAAGTAAAATATACAACGGACCTGAAGGGGTCATCAATTCAATGGACAAAAATTAATTTGATCATTTTAATAGAAAAGTATATAAAGCAGCCAGTATAAATGTTTGTCTAGAAAACAGTGGTAGTGGTGATTTTTCAGTCACCATAAGGAATTTGTTTGCCGTTTCATTGTTTATAGGTAAGCTGACTATGAAACAGAAATACTACAATAACCATAACACATAAACACTCACGCCTGTCACACAGAGGGGTAGGCAGAGACTACAGACTTCCATTTGGCACGATCCTGACACACCTCTCTCGCCTCCTTCACATCCATACATCTACGCATGCATGCTCGTCGGTTAAGGGTACTCCTAATTTGGCCCGTTTTCAATAAATCGCCAATTTGGTCGATAAATTTTCGCCTAGGACGTCCCTTTCCGACTCTGCCATTCACTTCTGCAACATAAATTTTCTTTGTCAGTCTTTCCTCATCCATTCTTTCCACATGACCAAACCACCGAAGCATTCCTTTCTTAATCCTGGTCACAACATCATCTTGCAAACCACACTCCTCTCTTATCACACAATTCTTCACCCTGTCATTCAGATTCAGCCTTAACATATTCCTTAACGACCGCATTTCTACTGCATTTATTCTACTCTCGTGCTTCTTCTGCCACACCCAACTTTCATTACCATACGTTAAAGTAGGGACCAACACAGCATTGTGAATTGCCATACGTGCCTTTTTTGACACATTTTGACTCTTCACAATAGAGTGCAGGGCCCCATTTACTCTGTTTCCTGCGTTCACTCGTCGTTCTATATCCTTATCATATCTCCCATCCCTGCTAAATACGCAACCCAAATATACAAACTCATCTACTTGCTCGATCAACTCACCTTCTATTCTTATTTCACATATCGTTTTACTTTCATCTCTTTCAAAAACCATAATTTTCGTCTTACTTGCGTTCACTTTCATACCCCTTTCTTTCAATGATCTGTTCATTAATGTAACCATCATTTGCAACTCAGCCGCCGACGACGCAAGAATAACTTGATCATCGGCGTACAAAAGGCATTTGATGGTTAACTCACCCATTCTTAATCCGCATTCTTCAACTTTCAAATTTTGCAAACAACTGTCCATAAATAGGTTGAACAACCACGGGGAAGCCACACAGCCCTGTCTGACACCTTTATGGATGCCAAACTAGTCGGAGTAGACCCCGTTGATCCTAACACAAGCACTAGAGTCCCTATAAAGAGATTGCAATGCCTGTATCAAGCCAGCGCTCAACCCAAATGAGTTCAGTGTTTGCCATAGCACATTCCTATCCACTCTGTCATAGGCCTTCTCCAAGTCCATGAACGCACAAAAAACCTTTTGGTTTTTGGCCAAAAAACTTCTCCGCGATCATGCGCATGGAGAAGACTTGCTCTGTACATCCCATTCCCTTTCTAAATCCCGCTTGTACATCCCAAATTTTTCCATTGGTTTCTTTCATGACCCTTTCAATTAGTACCTTGGCATACAATTTTCCCACGATGCTAAGAAGGCTGATACCGCGGTAGTTTTTACAGTCCTGCTGCGACCCTTTTCCCTTATATACTGGGACTATCACGGCTTTGCACCAGTCTCCCGGTACCCGCTTCAGTTCCCAGCATACATTAAACAAGGTGTGCAGCAGGCCTGCCACCACTTCCTCTCCAGCCCTTAGCATTTCGAGTGAAACTCTATCATAACCGGCAGCCTTACCTGCTTTCATGCTTTTCATTGCTTTCATTATTTCATCTATACTTATCTCGCTACCTCCTTTCTCTTCTTTCGGAGTTCCTATTTCATTCAGTTCATACGTTGTCTCCTCACTCATAAACATGCTTTCAAAATATTCCTTCCATCTCTTTAAACTCAAAACTTCATCATTCAGAATATAGCCATTCTCATCTCTTATAGCATTCATTATAGGCTGTTTTGAACGTCCCCTGGCAGTTCTTACGAGTTTCCAGAACATTTTAATATTTGCCTGGAAGTTATCCGATATTCTTCTATCATTCTTATCCGTTCTTTCTTGCTTTTTCCTTTCAACTACTTCTTTTACTCTTTTATTTAGATGTCTAAAGACTGCCTTTTTTCTTTCAAAATCATCATTCGTACCGCTAGAATTACCAGCCTTAGTTGCTAGTAAATCTAGCCATGCTCTCTTCTTTGCTTCAACTTCCGTACGTATCTCATCATCCCACCACAAATTATTATTTTTCCTTTCATTCTTTCTTTTACTAACACCACATACTTCGGTAGCTGCATCCACTGAACCTTTCTTTACATTTTGCCATACATTCTCCAAGTCTAACTCATTCATACATAATTCATCCAAACCACTTACGTTTTCTTTCAGTCTACAATTAAACTTGTTTTTCTCACCTTCATCTTGTAATCTTTCTGTTCTAATACGCTGTAATGCAGTGGTAGACATAGATGACCGATGGCGCCACCGCCTGAATAGACCATTAATTCGGCATAAAACCAAAAAATGATCCGTTCCTACGTTTGACCCCCGGTAAAACCTTGTATCCACCACTGCGCCCCTAAATCTTTCATCCACAATTATGAAATCTATCATGCTTCTATCATAACCTCTTTCCCAAGTATACATGTGAATCCTCTTGTGGCGAAAGAAAGTGTTCGTCACAAAAAGATTCTTTTCCATACATACAGTGAGGAGGCTTTCACCATTCTCATTTATACTTTCATCACCAAACGTTCCCAATATCCTTTCATAACCAAGCCTCCTCACCCCAACTCTTCCATAAAAATCTCCTAATACTAAATACTACAATCTGAAGTAAATTTATATCCAAAACACAAATGTAAAGAGAATCAAGATGTTCTTCGTGAGATGATGACGTATACATATACATTTTGACAACAATTCAATAATGGGTTTTACCAATGATCTTTGAGAATGTATTATATCATCTGTATTAAATACAAAATGACTGTCACTTTCATCTCACCCATTCTATCCAATCATTTCGCCCAAGATAAAATTCAACAATATAAAGTAAAAATATAAATGAACCCAAAATTCACCCCTGCAAATTACGCAATCAAACACGTATAGCTAGTGTTACATAACCTTATATTTTATTAACCCGCTGTTATATGTTATATGTTTGTGTGCATCTGTGTCTGTGACATCGTAGCTCTCAAACAGACGAACCCATTTAGGTTTTTCGTTTGATTTTTTTTAAAGGTGACTCGATCAAGAGTGGTCTTAGCAATGCTTCAAGAAAATCTTTTCAGCCGTTTGAAGATCATAAGCTATTTTCGTTTCTAATTATTTTTTAAATTTTTATTTATGTTATTGACGCTCAAAAATACCTATCGACAGTGGAAGATCCACGTGCTATCGTGCCACGTGCAAAACAAATATTACGTGTTCTACGTAATCAAAAGCTTTGTATAGATCGAAGAAGACAAATATTTAGAATTCTCCAAAGCATGATAATTGCAAGGAAATAAAATTGTTTATGCTGTCGAGTCAAGCTATGAGTATTGAATATTTATAACTATTTTTGTTGTCATAAAATCAATAAGAAGGTATTAATGTATTTAAAAATACTAAACAACAGTACAACACAGTAAACAATATTTCATTTACTTATTCTTTTAAACATACAGACTTTAATTATTCCATATCCATTAAATTTAAACACCGAAATTGGGATATACACTATTTGTTATATATAACAAAGGGTAACAAACAAGCACACAGTCCACCTGACGGTAAGTGGATACTGTTGCCCACATAGATCTACATCTATCCTCGATTGAAAATCAAAATGCAGATACGTTTGTCACTCCTGAGAGCTAAGTTACCTCGTACCCAGTAAAAGAGTCTCCGGTTCTCTACAAATACCGTACGAAACACAGCAGCATTAAGCTGCTATTTCATGCTTGTATACTGTGAGGGCGTGATCCTTTCCCGGTCGAATCGACCTATTCGTGTTTCAAACCATAATATAGCTGCAGCTTGTCTCTACCACGTAAAAGATAATTACATATCACATAATTACATCAATACCCCTTAAAGTAGTGTATTAACCCGTAGTGTTTTGAAAAATTAACAATAAATATCTGGCCTACGAACATAAAATAAAGTATGTCCGTTTATTGATTAACATAATAATCTTTTTATTTGCATGTTGATAGTTGAGAGTAGAATAAACGCAATAGAAATGCGGTCGTTAAGGAATATGATAAATGTGATACATCACAATCATCTATGTAATGTGATGAGTATGATTAGGTTATTTTAGGGCTGAATCTGAATGACAGGATTGAAAATTGTGTGATAAGAGTAGATTGTGGTTGTGACCAGGATGCAAGATGATGTTGTGACCAGGATTAAGAAAGGAATGCTTCGGTGGTTTGGTCATGTGAAAAGAATGAATGAGGAAATAGTAGCAAAGAAAATTTATGTTGCAGAAGTGAATGGCTGAGTCGGAAAGGGACGTCCTAGGCGAAAATTTATCAACCAAATTAGCGATTTATCGAAAACGGGCGAAATTAGAAGTACCCTTAACCGACGAGCATGTATACATAGGTATATGGATGTGAAGGAGGCGAAAGAGGTGTGTCAGGATCGTGCCAAATGGAAGTCTGTAGTCTCTGCCTAGCCCTCTGGGTGACAGGCGTGAGTGTTTTATGTTGATAGCTTATTAGACGAAATATAACTGCCAAGCGTGACGACTTAAGAAAATCCTTCTAAAGAATAGGCCCATGTACAGTAATGGACTTTCACAGACTGACGATTATGATGATGATGATGATGATGATGATGATAAGTAAATCGAGTGCGAATGAATGGAGCTTGTTACTCCGCTGCTGAGTTTCCTAATCTAGACATATAAATAAAATTGAAGAGTCTGTCTGTAATAAATAACTGGCTCCTAATTAAGCTTAAGGGATTATTTGCATAAACAACCACTTGAAATTATTGTTTGTATTAGTATATCTGTCCGGGACAATCTTCGGGATGACTGAACCGATTATGATGAAAATTTACGAACAGATAGAGAACAACGTCAGGAGGGATCTGGACTGGACTGGATATAATTTATACAAAAAAAAAACATGCAGATATTTAAAAAATAACATTGATAAAATAAATAGCATTTGTTTGTCAAGTGTAAACAACAACACCACATTAATAGATCCTATCTAGGTGAAGTCGGGGCGTGTCGCTAGTAAAAAACAAAAAACGTGCCAATTATGGCAAACTTGGGCCTACGAGTACGTTCAGCTTTCTAGCTACTTTTGAAAGATTAAGAATAACGGTAAGAAAATCTAGGAAACTATAATAATGTCCAAGCATTCTTTAAAATAATCATTTAATTTATATACTATAATATATACTCATACCCTCGATATAATAATTAGCTTTCTAGCCTCGCGCGGCTTCATCTCCAAATCCTGAGTGGAATTACACGCGTTATACTCTTCACGTTCAGCTACTAGCCCCATGTTTAACACGACTTCACGACCTGCAGATCACTAGAAATTTGAAAAAAAAAAATATCAGTCGTTTAAGGGTTTAGACGATTTATTGTTATTAAGTATATTTTTATTTTTTTATTTTATTAAAAAATCATTACAACCCCTGGAAGGAAGAAGATATCCTAAGTGATTTGCAATTTTACGTATTGCACATGGCCATTCAGACCCGAAACAATTATTACTCGTAGTAGCTCATACTAGCGCCCGTTACGTGTAGAATTCGAATCGGCCTTACAGCGCTGCAAACCACAATCCACAACCAAAGGAATAGTTAGGCTTTGCGCTACCAGTCGTACCTAGACGGTGTTTTTTTATGTTTTTGTTTAATTAAAAGAGACAAACGAGCATGTGGCTTACCTGATAGAAATTGGGAATTGAGAAGTGTTTTGCGGGCCTTTTAAGAAGGAGTAAGCCGATCTCTTAGCGGTCCCTAAATCGTATCGGTCCGGAAAAATCTCCCGTGGTAAACGATTCCACAAAGTAGTCGTGCGAGTAAAGCGCACAGTAGTGGACCACCTGGATATAAGAAGATGTAGTGCCATGCGGTGGGATGTAAGTAAACCAATAGCCTTACTTCGCCTCATTGGGTTTCGAAGACTATAGGGGAAGTTTCCGAAAAATAACTATCAGGTAAATTAGAAATGGTTTCTGCGTCAGGTATGATTGTGAGAGGCGATGAGATTATTTAGCATTGCCCACAGTTGACTCTTACAGCTCCCACGGGAAGATATGGAATGATGAAGTTTTTCAAGAACTAAACGAACCAAAGCAGTATGTTACAATATTCTTAATTATAATTTAGGTACAATAATGTATGTAATTATAATTTATTAAATCGTAGTTCCTTTCCTTTTATTACATTGCTGGTAAACAACAGCTGGCACTGCTGTGTTCCGGTCTGGAGGATGTAGAGAACTAGCAGATACTGTGTTCCGATCTGGAGGATTTAGAGAACTAGCAGAATACAGGCTGTGTTCCGATCTGGAGGATTTAGAGAACTAGCAGAATACAGGCTGTGTTCCGATCTGGAGGATTTAGAGAACTAGCAAAATACAGGCTGTGTTACGATCTGGAGGATTTAGAGAACTAGCAGAATATAGGCTGTGTTCCGATCTAGGGAATTTAGAGAACTAGCAGAATACAGGCTGTGTTCCGATCTGGAGGATTTAGAGAACTAGCAGAATACAAGCTGTGTTCCGGTCTGGAGGATGTAGAGAACTAGCATAATACAGGCTGTGTTCCGTCTTAGTCTGCAGAGGTGACATCACATCTGTTGCCCTCTTTGTTTGAAGTTGACTGCAGGTGTCTATTGAGTGTGGTAGCTACCTACCATCAGGTAGACTGTAAGTTTTTATTACTTTTTATTGAATAAGGATGACAAACGAGCATACAGTTCACCCGATGATAAGTAGTAGCTGTGGCCTATAGACATCTAAATCTCTCCTCGATGTCGATCAAAACCCAGATGCATTGTCACCCCTGGGGACTAAGATGGTATGCCTTTGTTTTCAATAAAAAGGGTCTCTGTTTTTCTACACGGTTAATGCAGAACGGCAACAATAAGCTGCTTTTTTACACTTGTATTTTGTGAAAGTGCGGTCCTGCTTCCGTCAAGCCGACACACTCGTGCTAAAACCATAGTAATGCTGCAGCGTGGCTTTATATTGTAAATTTTGTTTTAAAATACTGAACTTCATTTTAAATAGAATGCCGCTGTGCATCGGCTCGAATCGTCATTGATCGAGTTCTTTGAGATCGGGCCAATTCACTGGCGCTGCGAAGGGATGTTGTATCCCTTTGCGTTTTTATCGTACCTATCTACCACGGAGCGTGCTCAGAGAAGTTGTTCCGATTAATTCCAGCCACCAAATTTCACAAACGCACATTGCGACAAAACTCACAATACCATTCACACCATGTGGATGCTTGGCGGTGCAACACTGTGCGTTTTACTAGTGAGTTTCCTTCCTCGCATAACCTCTTTGTGGAATTGTTTACCACCGGCGATTTTTTCAGACCGATACGACTTAGGGAGCTTCAAGAAAAGAGCTTACTCCTTTCTAAAAGGCCGGCAACGCACCTGCAATTCCCCTTGTGTTGCAGTTGTTTATGGGCGAAGTAAGTCACATACCATCAGGTGAGCCGCATGCTCGTTAGCCCCTTACACTATAAAAAAATATCTTTATCATTAAAATTCCCAAATGAATAGGTAATGAATAAATAAATAATAAAACGTTAGAAGGCGGCCTACGTACAGCGGACAATGCGGCGGGGTCGAGCTTCAATAAACACCACAAGTCCAAAACGCCCAACTCGTCGCCGCAGTCCAGCGCTTCCACTGAGGATTGCCTGCCGACCATCTCCTCTCCTCCCACTTGCAGCTGTGTATTTAATTCGCGTTACGGCACCTCCCAGGAGAATCTATGTCGTTACAACCTACTAAAAATCTACTGCTGAACATGGATTGTCGCATAGATGAAATATCTACCATAGTTGCCATTTTGAGTTCTCTGTCGTCTTTCCTCCGATACCTATGGGATGACCTGGGTAGAGGATTCCCTTACGCTGGCACCACACAGGAAGCAAGTACATAATATTTTTTTAATCTTAGCGGTCAGCTGCCGCAGTCTACTTCACCTGAGGATGCCACGTGTAGACCCGTGTCGTATTATCGACGGTGGTGTTCCTAGTGTAGTGGTATTGAGAGTACGCAATAAGGGCATCCACGAATTTTCTGCCGCCAGAGCGGCGCCACTTACACATGAGGTGTATGTAATATTTGAGAGATTTCATAGCGGGGAACTTAATGTGACCGAAAAATGTAAAGGTTAATTTTTCTTTATGTAATATTAGTTATATTTTATATCAATTAGATTAAAAATAAATAAACTAAACCACCGATATTCATAAAAATAGAAATATAAAAAAAGAGTTAAAGATGTGCAAAAAATTAAAGAGCAAACCCCTGACGCATTGTTTGTGTATATATAGTACCCTACAAATTGATAAATTTTTATTTAAAACAAACTTCTCAATTAAATTACATAGTGTAAAAAAACTTCACCTCAGTGTCTACTAGCGACATCTGGTGAGCCGAAGATTATTAGCCCTGATTGAGGGATGGTAGATGCTCTTTAAACTAGGTGAGACACACCATTTTATTTTATTACGCAGATCTTAGCTAATTTTATAATGATTTCTTATATTTACGCGAACACTACACATTGAAATAATACTAGTTTTTACGGATTTTATCGCGTATATTTAACTATAAATACACGACGTTTCGAGCGCTTTACAAAACCCATGGTCACGGGGGATAAGTGTTGAGCCAATCTGTAAGTTGGTGAATCGATTTGGCTCACTATGGGACGTAATGGAGCATTGGGCTTGTGTATTTTCGGTAACCCATACAACTTTGGTGATTTGGCGCACGTAGGTATTATCCATTTTACGTCCAGATTTAATTTTTCGGAGTGTTTCTTTATGATGCCACTAGTTTTTTTAATGCTTACATCCGACAAAACTTCTTGTATTTTAGAATTATAATCTGACGTATTCATGATCACCGTGGCGTTTCCCTTATTCTCTTATTTTCCGCGCAGATAGATATACAGTCCATCTGCAAGATGCAGGAGATACAAGCTTGATTGTGAGTGTGGTGTCTCATACATAGGACAAACTCAAAGATCAATTAAAACCCGCGTTAAAGAACATATAGCTGATGTGAAGAATCGACGCTCCGGGAAGTCTGCAGTCTGTGAACACGTACAGGATCGCCCCCCGTCACTACATCAGATTTGATAGACCGCAAATCCTCGCTAAAGAACACCGATTCCTTCCAAGGATGATTCACGAGGCTATTGAAATCAAAAAACATCCTAATTTCAATAGAGAAGATGGCTGGATGCTACCATCTGCTTGGGATCTTATAATAAATAAAATTAAATCCCAACCCAAGCATACAACTGCAAGACTTCAAGATACCATAAGTTCATACTGTGTAGATCGGAACACAAAAGTTAAATTTTTATCTATTGTAACCGCTGTTAACTATGAAATTTGGACGTTGAACATCTCAGCCCCGTGACCATGGGTGCTGTAAAGCGCTCGAAACGTCGGGTATTTATAGTTAAATATACGCGATAAAATCCGTAAAAACTAGTATTATTTCTTAGGTAATTTTTTTTAAACTTTAATATGGTGGATTTCTGCCAGTAAGTAAAGTTACGCCTGATTCTATAAATTATACAATTTTATTTAGTTTTTGGACTTGGATGTAATGCCATAGTTCCCACACTTAGGAGTGGGTTGACAACCGCAACTTCGTGAATCATGTCTAACGTTCACGTGTCATCTATGTTAGTTGTTGGGTACACTATGCTCGATGTTGTTGACGAGTATTTTTACCTGGGACTCTCAAATACAAATACATTCCATGCTGAGATATATGCACCTGGTATCGTATGAGGCATTCGTGTCAGAAAAAAAAAACTAATGGCTTTCGTGGACGATGGTATAATCTAATCTACCATTTTCGTCATACGTAAAATACCCGGCAACCGGTGACGGGCAGTAACGTCAAAGTTGTGAAACATCTGGTACTGCAATTATCAATCCGGTCAGCTAATCACGTCGATTAAGGAAAATTCTTCCTATAATGAAGGACGATGTCATTGGCAGAACTTATCAGCGTGTACCTGCTGTACTGCCATATAGCAGAAGAGACACTGACAAGATTGGCTCCATCTTGAAGCGCGCTACCATTAAAACATAATTCAAGCCGCCGAAGAAGATTGGTCAGTTTCTAACATCAGTAAAGTGTAATATCCCTCTACAAGATGCAGGAGTGTAGAAGCTTTATTGTGAATGTGGTCTCTCTTACATAGGACAAACTAAAAGATCAATTAAAACCTGCGTTAAAGAATATATAGCTAATGTGAAGAATCGATGCTCTGGGAAGTCTAGTCTATGAACACGGACAGGATCGTCCCCGTCACTACATCAGATTCGAAAGAACACAAATCCTACCAAAACCAGCAGTGACATTTTAAGGGCTAAAAAGAAAAATAAGATGTTCAAAAATATTCAGGATTCTCATCTCAAGTACCCAGTGCGATCATCAATTCGCCAGCCAAGCATAACGATTGAGACAAATCCAGTCTATAACGGGGAAAACCCAGATGCGGCAATAAAACTTTAGAGGCTGCAAAAGGATATGAAGAATAAAATTAGATATTGCCTAAAAAGGTTACGATTGATGCTGAGGTATTCTGTTGCAGTTCTTGGATATTAAATAAAACTTTATTAGCAGTTATGAACTTTATATTGTTGTGGTACCACACAAAGCAATAAAGTACAAGTTATTGCGCAGCAACAGCCAAGAGCCTTTTACAATAAATTCTGCAGGTGTGAGTAAACGTTATTCATCATCATTATTATTACAGCCCTTCACAAGTCCACTGCTGAACATAGGGCTCCCCCAATGAATGCCATAAAGCACGGTCTCAAGCCACCTGCATCCATCGACTTCCTGAATGTCTTACCAGGTCGTCACTCCGTCTAGTGGGAGACGCCCTACACTTCGCCTGCCGGTACGAGGCTGCCACTCGATAACCTTTTTTCCCCATCGGTTATCGGTTCTTAGAGCTATGTAGCCGGTCCATTGCCACTTCTGCTTACTAAACCGTTGGGTTATGTTGGTTACTCTGGTTCTACTGCGGATATCCTCATTCCTAAGTTTATCACACAGAGAAACTCCGAGAATAGCCCTCTCTATAGCTTGCTGAGCGACTTTGAGCTTTCTCAAACGTTATTACCACAGATTAATAAAAAGACACTTTGTGCTTTGGCAGCTTGGCGTTTCGCCACAAGATTTTCAAAATAACTCTAGGACTACATACCAGTGCTAACGACATGTCCACTTGACGGTTGGCGTGCTTGAACGCTTCCCGTAGTGGTAGTGCACAGCTTGCGAAGACTTCGCTTGGATTATTGAGTTCACAAATTTCTATGGACATTTCTTCCTACGAATTGTAGACGAATTTTAAAATATATTGCATGACTACATAGACTATATATCCTCGGCTAAAAGTTCTAAGTTGCTAACTCCAATTTAGGCTAAATTGACTTTTTTGGTATCAAACGAAAGAGAAAAAAATAGCGCATAATCGTCAAATATGCTTAATACGCAAACTAAACCCAGGTTATAGATTTCGCGCCTCAATCTTTTATGCTAACTCCACGCCTGTCAAATCACGCGGGAAATCATGTTAACTCCCGCCATTCGACGCCATCTTCTAGCAGTTTGAGCAGTACTATCAGTGTTTCCGAGAGTTTAATTCTAAAAAATAAGGTTTATTTGAAGCTTTACACGTGACTGTATTTTTTTGTAAAATGTAAGTATTATTCTATAATTTATTTATAGTTCTGATACACATATCTAAGCAAAATTTATACGAAAGTACAAATGAAATGTAAACTTGTATGATAAGGGAGTTAGCATAATTCATTTCTTACTATTTCATATATTGTTTAGGAGTTGGATATTTTTATTTTTTACATAAGAGTTTTGTAACTTTGTTTTAGTATTTTAACGCTTTATTTTAAAATTAGTTTTTGGTTTTGTAATGATGTTCGACGGCACAATAGTAACGATAAAGATATTTAAACAATAGGTTTTTATCCAATTTTCGCATGGATCAATTATTTATGTACTATGCTTGATGTGGTGGCTTATTTTGCTTTTGTTTTATCCACAGATGGCTTCAGATAGGGCTAGGAAGCTTATCAGTTTAGCTCTTAATACAGAACAACATGGCGATTCTCTTACTACGCGTCAAGAATTATTGCTTAATAAGGGAAATACCATTATTAACAATAATTTTGATGCTGATCAGAATAGTAGATACACGAATACATTAAACAATGTTATCAATATGATGGACAATCCTACTGAATCTAGTTTAAATGTACCGTTAGAAGATTACATTGAACATTACTCGCTAGTAGAAAATGCACAGATTGAAATAGTTGATGTTCCTGATTTTTTACTACATTTGACGTACCTAGTGAAAATGCAAACATAATTAGCAATACACATTCTTTAAAAATTTGTGATAATGTTAGGGTTTACGATTCATCGATGCGAGAAAATTTTAATGATACTTATATAGAAAACTGCGATTTAATATCCAATTTTAGTGATAATTTTGGAGATCCTAAATTAGTTCCATACTCATCAAGTTCAGAAAACGATAGCGATACTTCCTTGCCTGAGAAGAGTAAATTCAGTAAAAGACGAACTCAAGTAAATAAAAATACCTGGTTTGCAGAAAAAAATAAAAAATTGCGCGAAAAAGGCTCTCAATATTATGGCAAAATTAAAAAAAATTCTAAATGGGTCTATGAAAGTTTAAGAGAACCAAAGCGTTTAAAAGACAGATGCAAATGTAGCAGAAAAACAGGCATAATCAAGTGTGGCATTATAAAAGATGAAGAAAGAATGAAACTATTCAACCAATTTTGGAAAACATATACATGGGGAGAGAAGAAAATATTTGTTAATGATACTGTTCAATCAGCTCAGCCGAAAACTGTCTGATAGTTTTCGACGAGCTCAGTCATTCAAGTATAATTTAAAAACAGCTGATGGTAGTTATGTAAGAGTTTGCAAAACTATGTATTTAAATACTTTGAGCATTAGAAGAATGACTGTTATTGCTTGGAAAGATAGAATTAAAGATAATACTTGCATTCCTAGTCAACTTAGAGTTAACAGAGATAGAGTTAACCCTTTTGTAAACAGGCAAAAATCAATGGCCGATTTTTTCGACTCTCTACCAACAATGGAATCTCATTACTGTCGGGCTTCATCTTCCAAAAAATATCTGCAAACTGATTGGAAAACAAAAACGGATTTATATAAGTTTTACGTATCTGACTGGTGCAAATCGCACCTCATACAACCGCTATCTAAAACTACTTTCTGTGAGTTTATGTCATCGAGAAATCTTTGTCTGTTTAGACCCAAAAAAGGACGAATGTGAAATATGTGCAAGATATAAGGCTGGGACAATGGAAGAACATGATTATCAATTACATGTATTGAAAAAAGAAGAAGCTAGGAAAGAAAAACAAACAGATAAAGCGAATAATAGTCTTGTATTCACAGTAGATCTTCAAGCAGTTTTAATGGCACCTAAGTCAAATGTCAGCACATTGTACTACAAAACAAAGCTTCAAGTGCATAATTTGTGCTTTTATAATAATATCAGCAAAGATGGTTAATATTTTGTATGGAATGAAACGGAAGGGGGGCTTAATGCAGATGAGTTTGCTTCTATTTGGACATATTTTATTGAGAAAAAGATTCTACCTAAAGTGGAAAACAAAACAGATATACGTATTATTATTTATTCGGATGGCTGTGGTTGTCAAAATCGCAATGTGACTATGTCAAATGCGCTATTAAATATGGCAGTTAAAAACAAAATAACCATCGAGCAGAAATATTTAGAAGTCGGCCATACACAAATGGAAGTGGATGCTACGCATTCTTTAATAGAACGGAGAATGCGTAATAGAATCATAAATGTTCGTGCGGACTATGTTCAAATTATTGAGTCTGCGCGCAATAATCCATTTGATGTCAAGTATTTGGAACATACTTTTTCAAAGATTTCCGTAATATTTCGAGCTACAAAAGCATTCGCCCTGGACGATCATCGGGAGACCCTAAAGTCACCGATATTCACGCACTCATGTATTCTTCATCGGGAGAAATTTCATATAAGTTGCGGTTTGAAGAGCCATGGATGCTGCTACCCCAAAGAAAAAGCCCTTTTTCAGCAAAAAGTTTTGAGAAAATGCAAAATTTGCACCAAACTAGACTGAAAATTAAAGCTCGAAAATATGATGACCTTCAACAAATTAAAGAAGTCCTGCCAGCAGATTTCAGAGAATTTTACAATAATTTACCGCATGATTAAAAATCCATATTGTTTGTGTTAATAATGTTCAATTTATTTTTGTGAATTTGTTTCGGTATTAAAAACTATATTACATATTTTTTTACTTGGTTTTTAACACTCCATTACGCGCGCCCCTGTTTGGGACGCGAGTGCTCGCGCGCTCTACATATGTAGAACTATTTTGTGTAAAGATTTTACAGGAACAATAAACAAATATAAAAATACTTCAATATCATATGAAAACAAACTTTAATAAGAAACTAAAATAGACGAAACATAACTGTTACCATTTATTAAGCACTTAATATCAGACTTCTTGTGAATTTTGAGAAAAATCAATGATTTTTTGGCATCAAACCTTCTCAGTCTGCTTTTTTTACTCGCTCATATCTTCCACACGGTCTTTATCATTTTTACAACAGTCAAGGCATTGAAGAACTTGATGTTGAGGACGAATCCACTATTTACAGGTGTCACATTGTTTTCTAGTGGACTTATTGCGCGCTCTGCCACAAAAGGAACATTTCCCGACTCGACCAGTATTGGGGAGTTGTGCTGGGCATGGTTGTAATTCCGATGGCTCTTTCATGCCCAAAAGTATTTTCCCTTTCATTTTCAATGATTTTGGAATACTTTCAATATTTATTCTGCGTTGTATGCATAGCGCGACTAGGTGAAAACCAAGTTCATATAAAAAATCCTTCCTGGCCTTATTTCTGTAGTTGTTTATTGTATGTACAATATAACCGTTTATAGCACTTATATTCATTAAATTGAAAAAAATGGTAAGTGAGACGTCATAAATACTACAAATAATGTCCACGCCACGTTTGGTATTGTTATAAAAAGTTATTATTTCCGGCTTACGTTTCTCTGCTGTTTGTAAATCGATATGATCATCATAGTGCATAGGTAAGTAAATAAGCACCACTTTCTTTGATTTTGGCGTGTAAAATACTAAAGTACCTTGTTTTTGAAAGCCAAAAATTGAAGTCGTTTCGCTTCTGTTTCTTGTGATTTTGAATTCTTTGGGAACTTGTGGCTTATTTTTCTTCACAGTGCCTACGACAGTAATTTTGCTACCTAAGAGTTCTAAGCATTGAGGTATATTCGTGAATCAATTATGCATTGTGACGTTATAACCTAAACCATCCAATGGGGTAAGCATTCGTTGCACAATGTCCACAACTTTATTTGATTGTGCATAAGGACCATCTGGCTGAGCACCTGCGTATATTTCCATATGGTAGGCTTAAGATACCTTTGTATCCGTTAGTAAAAATATATGTATCCCATACTTTGCTGGTTGCTTCATCAGTAATAACTTCTTCCAACCATCTCAAAATATGTGCCATCATTGTGCGAAATATAGTTATTTCGGTTAAAAATAATATTATCAAACAAAAAAAAATCATAATAACAATATTTATACTTAATATAAACACTTACATAAAATAAAAACGATAGGTAAACTTCCGACAAAAATGTCACGCGAGTGCTCGCGCGCTCTACTATTGTAGAATTTTAGTTTTGGTGCGAAATTTCTAACAAGTGCGATCGCGCAGTTTACCGAAAGGGTACTAATTGTGATCACCAGCTAGTAATAGAGGAATACTATGAGTGTGTGCGTTAGACACCCAAGTTAATGTTAAAATTCCACGAAATGCATGCCTGTTCTACAATAGTAGAACGCGCGACTAATGGAGTGTTAATAAGAATACTTTATGATATTTTATATTTACGTGAACACTACACATTTATTAAAACTACTTTTACGGATTTTATAGCGTTTAATTTATTTAATTTTAAAAATCAAGTAAATTAAACGCGATAAAATCTGTAAAAGTAGTTTCAATCAAATAATACTATAATTATTAAAATCTGATAACTCCCAAACTAATCGCCATAAAAAAATATTTACAATTGTAAAATATGCTAACTCCAATTTAAGGCCGCAAAGTGTAATTAAATTGAAATAAATTCAAAAATGTTGATATAATAATAAGAAACAAATAAAATTTTACCAAACTAGACTTTGTTTATTGCACTTATTTGAGTATTTTATTTTTAAATCAGTTTTTTATTTTTCCTCGAAAGCAGTATGGTTGGGAGTTAGCAATTTAGCATATTTAGTCGACGATATGCATCGTGTGATGACACTGTAAATCTATTAAACTAACCCCTATTCCATCCTATAGCTCACACATTTGCTAAAATCCTTATTCCTAGCATAATTATTGAGTGTATTTGGACAAAAACTAATTAGAACTCTTAATGATTTCTTATATTTACGCTAATATCACCGTGTAGTGGCGGTGTAAAAATATTCAATCAACTGGCTGGTACAAATCAGATGGGCAGCAGCTTCTTCCTAATAACGGCTAAAAAAACTGTGGTTGCCAATCCGCTTGCCAAGCGTGGCATTTATGACAAATGTCGAGAAGGTCTATGTTCAGTACTGGACTTCAAGAGTGGCTGTAACGGTAACGGGAATACTGCACATGGGATAAAACAAATTTTACGGATTTTTATTTATTTTATCGTAGTGCCCGAAACGTTGAGAATTAAAAAAGTTAAAGTTAAGTTCAAAATTAAATGCGATAGAAACCGTATTTTTTTATATAATAAGGGTGACAAACGAGCACACAGTCCACATAATGGTAAATAGATGTTGTGAGCCATAGACATCTACATTTATAATCAATTAAGAATCAAAACGCTGATGCCTTGTCAGCCTTGAGGACTAAGATGGGTGGAAAATTAGTTTTATTCCAAGCTAGAATTCTTATACAGATGTTAAAATTACCCTTTGAAACATATATATTACCTATACGTATATAAGCTATAACTTTATTTATTTATTTGAACAAAACATTTTTACAAATAAGACTACATATTCGGTTTGTAAAGCTTAATGCTAATATAATATTTATAAGTGAATATTAATTATACATGCAATAAAAAAATAATAAAAAAATATACAAGAAGCAACAAGAAAGAGTTTAAAAGGTTCAAAAAATTAAGTTATGTAAAATTCAACAACAGTATGGTACAGTCAATGACTTTTTAAAGCTGCGAAATGCCACCTGCGAATAGATCTAAGTCTATTGTTTTGGCCATGTTTCTGTACTCTCCCACAAAATGGTTTCAATTTTGAACATTTTGTAATTTTGACCAAGATAAGATTTACTAGATTGCTCCACGAGAATGGTAAATCTCGGTGGCCGAAGTAATTTGAGTGGTGCCGAGAAAGTAAGTAGGTGTAGCAGAACCAGAACTCGGGTATTCGCTACAGAAACAGTAGGTCGTGCCAGCTGTTTTAATCTCTTGAAACGGATCATGCAACACATCATGAAACGGATAAACCCATGAAATCCACCGGAATAAATTCTACTCGGACGAAGTCGCGGCGAACAGCTATTATACAATGTAAATAATGGAGCAATTTCTCACTGTCCCGTTTTCGTACACGTTTACGTCTACAGACATAAATTGTTTGTTTTTTTTTTTTGTTTTAGTTCGAAACTTGATGAAGTTATTAATTAGCGCTCTAGTTTCGACGTTATGTGCTGGTGGTAAGCGTAAAACTCCCGAAATTTGATCTACGCCGGTCCCACTGAAATTTTATCGCTGAATTACCACGTACTCGGCAGTTAAGGAAAGTATCTTGAGAAAACCTACATGTCTTAGGAATTAAAAAATCTCGCAAACAAATATTATCTTCAATTTTGCAATGAAGCAACGGGGGCAGAACAGATTCTTTCCTCCTCGGCAAGCATGTCAAAAATAAAGAATGTGTCCTGCAGTGAGTTGTAGGTACAGATGGAGAAACTAGTACTCCTGTACAATAAATTCCAGGCTTTTAAGTCCGAGGGATAGATAAATGCTGCTGTGTTTTGTACGGTGAGTGTAGAGAAACGGAAACCCTTTTTACTTGAAACGAGACATTCCATCTCAGTCCCCAGGGTGACTATGCATCTAAATTTTGATACTTAATCGAGGATAGGTGGAATGTTTACTCGTTTGTCATCCTTATTCTATTAAAAAGATATAAAAAATTGATTACTCACATTCCTCATATAATCGAGGAACTGCTCAGTGAATGGCAGTTGGTACTCGGTAGAGAAATCGAAGCACACAACTCGGCTAGGGTACATACGGGCCATGGCAGAATTTGAGTTGTAGAAACGCCACGTTACGGCCAATGATCTGCCGCGAGAGGACACCACCGCCTGCGATAAATGTTATGGCGATTAAGCTTGATGCTAAGTTTCCTTTTGTATCGTCTTAATTAAAATATTTTGTTTTATGTGGTTAAGTCACGCTGCTATTGCAGTATCGACTGGATCGACCAGAGAAGGACCACGTTCGCACAGAATACTAGCCCGGAATAGCAGCATAATACTGTTGTGTTTCGTAAGGTGAGTAACGGGAACCGTAGACCCTAGTTATTGGTAACGGGGCATTACATCTTAGATTGTACAAGTGATAACGTAACTGCATTTCATTAAGACGTTGGAGGCAGATGCCATTGGGGACGTACACGCAGACTCCAGCACGTGGGTGGAATACGTGTTCAACGGAGACTCCAGGATAATCCTTCACTTCCCACCTACTTTTCATATCAGTCTCTTATACTGTACTGAAATCAGAGTGAAATCCTCGGATATTTGAAAAGTGCACTTTTAATGAGAGGACGAGCAACCGCTGGAAATAGCTCACTAATAAGGCTCTCTACTACCTGCAGAAGGCTAGCGGAACACCGTGCTTCGGATCCCAGTACCCACCGCAACCAACGCGAGCAGTAGCGTTAAACCCATCCCGCATAGGCCTCGCCAAGCATCATGTCGGAACACAACAATGTCATTTGGTGACATGGTTTTAGCCTACAAAAGTGGTGCTGCTCGTTTAGCATTACAAAGGGGACACGTATAGGGATTTCTTATACAGAGTTCAAGTATTTCCTACGTATGGGATGTATCATCCACCAAAAAATTCGATGTTCATTCAAATTTAGTTTTGCAGAAGTGAAAAGTGTTTTTTAAAGGCCTACGGCAAGCCTTCCTTACGGTACTTGTAGACCCACGCGGCTCGACTGGTTAAGAATCACGCTCACACGCAATACCAGCTCGAGTTAGGAGCATATGCATATGCTGCTGTTTTGTAAAGTGGGTGAGGAGAACAGGAGATTAGTTTTACAGGTAACGGGGGGATCCGGATCCCCTTTTTGTACTCAAGGTACCCAAGGAAACATGAAACGTATCTGAGAACTATAAAATCTACATAGTGTTACAAGAGCACACAGTCAGGTCGACTGTGCTCGCTTCTCACACCTAGTTCATAGCCATACCAAGTCCAAAGGTTAAAACAGTACTTAATTAAAATACCCGACCCAGTTTTAGATGTCATCACACTAGGGTCCTTTCTTTTAACACATTTTTCTTTAGTTTGTATCGAAATGGTAGCATTTTTTATAGAGTTAGGGTGAAGGGTAAGTGGATGCTGTGACCCATAGACATTCAACATTTTATTCTCGATTAATAATCCAAATGCAAATGCGATGCCAACCCTGCGGACTAAAATGGAATAAATCGTTTCCAGTAAAAAGGATCTCCAGATCCCTACAGTCACCATAAGAAACACAGCAGCATTGAGCTGCTATTTTACGCTGGTATCCTGTGAGAGCGTGGTCCTTCTCCGGTCGAATCAACCCATTCATGCTACAACCATAATATGGCACGCAAGCTGCAACATGGCACTACCACGTAAATAAAAATGTATAAATATACATGTTTAAACAAACAAAAGCATAAAAATGCTAAAATATATGTATACATAAAAAATAGAATTGACTCATTACTAGCTTTTAATATTACCCTCCTACTGGGGCAGTCGGATAAAATATAATCTAAAATGGATGACAGCGGCGACTAACCTGATCGGACAACACCACAGTGCCGACATGAAACGTGAAAGAGAAGATTGGTGTGGAGCTGGGCACTATATGGACACAGCCTCCCGTCTTACGAAGTGCAATTAACTCCGATTCCAACTTTGCCGTTGCCGAAACGTCCTTCGAATTTTCAGGCTGCGTGAAATGGCAAATCGTTATTACTTTTACGTGGTAGAGCCACGCTGCATCTATATTCTGGCTGCAGCACGAATGAATCGGCTTCATCGAGGCACAAGGACCACGCTCTCATAGAATACCAGTGTGAAGTAGTAGCTCAATACTGCTCTGTTTCGTATGGTGCGTGTAGAGCAGAGACACTTTTTACTAGAAACGAGGCATTCCATCAAAGTCCTCGGGGGTGACAACGCATCTACATTTTGATTATTTGCGAGGATAGATGTTGATGTCTATAGGCCAGAATATCCACTTAAAATCCGGTGGAATGAGTGTTTGATTGACACCCTTATTCTATATGTACGTGTTCGTATTCTGTTTTGTGAGTACTGTGTCTGAACATACGCAATGATTAGACTGTTACGGTGGTAGTTCGTTTAATATTCAAAGTTTAGTAGTGATGCTCTGGTTACGGATCCTAAGTTGGAATTCTAACCGAAGTCAACATTTGAACCAAAACGTACATGGTTTTTCGGGTAGCCAAGAAAAAACTTACCTATGTATATAATATTAAGATCAAACCTACGTATACTAAAGCAATAACTAAGTTTTAAATATAATTAAATGATTTAAACTAAATATTTAGTTTAGAATGTTAGCGATATTCAAATTAAGATATTGAATCCTTAACTAATCAACACATATAAATAAAATTGATGTTTCCGTTTGTGATATCGATGTAACTACCTCATATTGTGTTGAAGGGATTATTTGCATGTCATTAAGACATAAATAGACAATTTAAAAAAATTGTATATGAATCTTTCCGGGCTAATTTTCGGAATGGCTGAACCAATTGTAATAAAATTTCACAAACACATAAAGAACAAAGCCATTAGTTATCTAGGCTATATTTTATCCAAAAAAACTTGGATTGTTTTTTGTAAAATTGAATTGATATAATCTTGGTATTGAGATCTTTAATTTAAAACACATTATTAAATCCTAGCAAGGCGAAGCCGGGGCGGTTTGCTAGTTAATATAAATAAATATATAACTTAATTTATTCATGGTTACTTTACTTACACTATACTGCATAACTTCTAATTCAATAAAATGCCTTTTTGTTAAAAATAAAATGAGTAGGTCTAGGAAAAATTAAATAAAACTACGATATTTATTTATATTAACATGAAAACATTCATTTATTAGCTTCAAAAAAATTGTATCAATTTTAAGCCTAGGTTTTAACACTTACATACAATATAATAATATAAAAGTAACAAATAAAATTTTTGTTGAATAAAATAAAGTGTTAATGGCAGTTAAACCAATTTCTACTTTTTTATTGAACAAAATTATTCATTAACAAATAAGCAGCGTCAAGTATCAGCTGTCATAGTAACAGCTGATTTAAGTTTACATACATGTGTCTGTACGAATGATCATCATCAATATCACAGCGCTTCACAAGTCAAATGCTAAACATACGCCTAACCCAAGGAATACTTTAAACACGGACCCCCCTGTAACTATCGATTTCCTGTATGTACAACTCGCGGCACGAAAGTCTAGCGGTGACCGTTATTGCGCATAATTGGCCGTATTGCGCATTTTGGTATGATTTATTTGCACGCGCTGGTTGGCTCTCCAGTCGCATTCCACCCCCGTACTGATACGACATTCGCAGCTATCCCCTCCAAGTTTCGTTCAGCGCTAGAATTACGTTCCGCGACGTATATTACCAGATCGTCACTTCATGTAGTGGGGAAGCCGTACGGAACCTACCGGGGCTGCCACTCAAGAACTTTCCATCCCGATCAGTTGTTGGTTCTACGAGCTAATAGTGTTAATTTCAATTTGTAGTGCTCATTTACCACGGCTGCGGCGGTGATTGAAAACGTCTAGAAGAAACTTGCGTGTTTGAGGAATAAAATATTTAAGATGTGTAAAATTAGGCAAAATGAACTGTATGTAGTAGCTCCAAAATTTGTCTGAGAAGAGACCAGTAAAGATTAAGGTCGAGACCAGCAGTGCAAAGTTTACAAACAATGACTACATATTATGTCATTTCTTTTTGTCTATGGTACAATAATAGATTCGACAATCAATACAAATTTAGGTGATAATTCTATACAAAGTTATTTGATAAAAATATTTATGGGAACGTATGATATAAAACGGTCAATAAAATACATTGAAACAACTTATTAAACACCAAGGGCAATATTGAAGAAGAAAAAATGAACAAGATTTAAATTCTGTTACAAATCTAAACAATGAGAATAAACATTATATGACGCTAAATAATAAACAAATCAAATTTTATTTATCTATATACATAATACTACAATTTACAAACTGCTTTATATAGAAGTACAACGAATCGTTTTGGATATTAAGGAAATGTAGTTATCAGTATATGAAAAGGCTTTTAGAGTAAGAAATAATTTTGACCTTAGATATTGTAATATTTCAAAGCTATAAAGACTAATGAGTTTTCCTGTTTACATGACTTTTAAAAGGAGTGTTACAGTACAACTGTATAATTTACAATACCTTCGAAGTAAGTCATCACGAATATGTAATAAGTCTCTGTGTGGAATCGAAATAAACTTATAAAAGTGAACTGAATAAACAATTGTTTTAAAAAATTTAAATCTCTGTAATTAATCTATATAAACAATAATATGTACAGATTCTGCCGATTTATTTTATTATAAATTAATTTTTCAATGTTTACTCTCGCATTCGACCAGAAAACTTCTGATCAAATTATCTTTATTTATTACTGTTTAGACAACACTTTGTTGAGCTCCTGTTGGAACCATTTAACCCGGTAGATGAGGTTCAGTACCAGCGGGTGAGGCAGTCGTGGCAGACGTCGACTTCTACAGGAAGGGATAGAATGTTATACGATGTCACGAAACTGTTAAGTTCGAACAAACTGAAATGAACCCCGCGCGGAATACCAGAATATCATCCCGAGCAAATATTATTATTACCTAGGTGGTAGGACTCCTTTTATAAATAGGAGTCCGCCTGGGAAGGCTCCACCCTTTTACTTACTTTTACCGCTAAATAGCAGTACCTGTAGTGCTGTGATTCGTGTATAGAGTCAGTATAATTTATGGCTGTGAGGCATCCCATCTTTGCCCTTAGAGATTGCGACACATCTGTAGCCTTCCTTGTTTGATGTTGGTTAAATATGTCCATGTTGAATTAGTCACTTACCATCAGGTGCACTGTGAGTTCGTTTGTCACTTCAACTTGATTTAAACAATATATTTAAACCAATCGTCTGTTTATCAATGCGGTTTTACGCACCATTTTTAATGCTCTTACAATCTATTAACGCGAATGACGTAAGCAACATCGTTTATAAAACATAGTTCATGAAGAACGATGTGTTATCGATGTTTTGGGTTTCAACGTCGATGTTAAAACATCGATGTTTTAACATCGAACGATAAATCGATGTTTGAAAAAATCAATGTATCGTTTACATCGACTGTTTCCTTTATAACCATCTATAACCCATTTCCTCTATAAAAATATAGTCAAGTCTGAAGCATGTTATGACACGATTTACGGGGTAGTAAGTGTTTAAATGTACAGCGGCTGTTATTAGCTGACATATGGTGGTTGTGGGAGGTAGAGCAAAAACATGTAGATATGGAAAAGCAGATGTAGAAGCAAAGATTGGCGCTTGTGGCGACTATGGCATGTGGCAAGTATTGCAGGTGTGGCGACGTGTCACCTGCACGTGTTGCAGCAGACGCGAGCAGCGCTGCACCTCCGCGCCGATGCTCTGCAGCGTTTGCTGCATCTTCTGCGGGCTCGTCACCTCCGCACTGCAATAAATTCAACGTTTGTCGATTAAACAACTACAATATTATAACTAGCTACGATTGATAAATACCACAAAATAAATTTAAATGAATCTAGTTTTTAGTTATTTTATATTCCCGACGTTTCGAGTATATTAAAATCCGTAAAATCTAGTTTCATTTAAATGTGTAGTGTTCACGTAAACAAAAAAAAATCAATTAACTTCATAAGGTTACAGGCAGTTAACGGTAAACAGGCAAACTAAACTCTATTTGAAATCATATTAATAGATTTGTCGATTTATAGAATATTTTATTTTTTATTTTTATTATTATTCGTACAATCCCTAACGGGGTAGCCAGAGAACAGATCGCCAAGTGTCACGATCCTTACATACCACTTTCGCTTCTTTCAGGTTCATTAACTTCTTCATACATGCACGTAGGATCAGAGTACTCTTGACCTTCCCCTCTACATTTTAAACGTACATTTAAAAAAAAAAATCCGCATTGACACGACTCAGGAATCTTCAAGTAAAGAGCTGCTCTTTTTAAAAGGCTGGCAACAAAGGGCGGCGGTAGTCATTAACCATCGTCACATACAGGGGAGCCGCATGCTCCTTTGCCCCCTCTGTACAAAAAAGGTAGCCCGGCGTGAGGATTTCTTAGATAGAAAACCTTGAAAGATCTCACGGATTTTAAAAGACTGTGGTATAACCATCACGTTTATTCCAGACGTAAAAATTCTAGACCGGCGAGCAGCAGCGCAGAGTAGTAGCGTCAAAGATGCGAAATGTCTGGTTCAGTTATTGTAGAATTTTACTAAAAGTCCCTCCATGTTTTCCTTCCAGAACTGGTAACTGGAACTCTCTTTATTAATTAGAATGTGAGATTATTGGTCGGATTAGAAAGTGATCTTGCGCATACATTTGGGCATTATAATCCCGTCCCGCCGTATGGAAGGTATTATAACTATGTGATTACTTAACAGTACCGTTAAAGTAAAGTCACATCTTACTTCATACTGTTTACTATCCTATCGATATCCCAACCTTCCTTGATAATATCAATATACCTATCGATACTATCAAGGGAATATAGGAAATATCGTAAACTGCTTTGTTTAAGCTATCTAAACCACTAACGGGAAACAGAAATCAGGCATACTAAAAAAAGTTCAATATATTTTAACGCAATTAATTTATTACGCTTTTTATTTGTACGTACTAAAATATATCCCAACATAGAAACCCGTTTCCGTTGCATTATGGATATGTAAGCCTAATATAGTTTGGCAGTGGTAGAACCAAGTAGTAGAACCAATATAAATATATAAATTTCAATAAAAACTGATGATAATATGATGATATCAAACGAACTTCTTGAAGTGAAGTTCGATCATTATTATATAAGTCGCTTCATTCGAAGATACAATTAACTTAGGTAGTCCCTTAACCTACTCGAGGAATTCGCACGTTTAGAGAATCGATCTATTTTCTAATCGATTTTTTTTTCTGTTGGCAACTCCCACTCTCCATTTACCCACCGGTCCGATATCCACTTCATTCTTTTTAGAGATATTTGTTTAAGTTTTTTATGCCTACCTTTTTTATCTTCTAATGAAGCGACTCATATAATAATGATCGAAGTTCACTTCAAGAAGTTCGTTTGATATCATATTATATTTCGTCGCTTCATTCTTCAGATACAATTAACTTAGGTAGATGTTTAGAGGTAGTTAAAATCAGAGATAAATGTTCTTAGGTTAATAAAACATTTATAGTATTAGGAAAAAACTTTAATTTGGGTAAACAAAAATATAATACTACTTCCAACTTTTTCTTAATGATTTAAACAAACAATTACATAATTTGTCTTGTTACTTGTTAGTATTAGCATTAATCGCACAGACGGATCGGGCAAATTCTCCTTCATCCATTACTGGGCGATTATAGAACTTAGCGAATCTCCTAGATGAGGTAGACCATCCAGCCGTTTTTCTTATGGTGTCAATACAAACACCGGCGGAGGCCGCTGCTGAAGTAGAAGCGTGACGAGTGCTCTGGGCAGTGAATATATTCACGTCCACACCGCTCTCTGCTAAAGTCTGCTTTATCCATCGGCTTATAGTTTGAGACGATGCCTTTTTGTAAGGTTTTTTATGAGTAAGCAAGAGATTGTCAGACCCTTCAGTTCGCAGCCCAGATGTTACTGTAAGATGTCGTATAGGGTTCTAGCTGGACATATGCTTAGGTTCTCCAAGAAATAAGGCAGGAATAATACTGGTTGCTCTCGATTTGGTGCTGAAGTTTTTATTATGTCAGTTATAAAAATCTTAGCACCTGACGGGGATCTTATGATATTAGAAGTTCTTATTAGAGAGAGAGTTTGTACGCGGTGAGAAGTACACAAAGCAAAAAGTATTGTTATTTTCTTTGTAAGTTTTGTTAGGCTTATATTGCTATTTGGATACCATTTAGATACATAATCAAGCACAGTTTTCGGATCCCATGTAGTTGTGTATTTGGGAAGGGAAGGTTTTTGCCTATAAATACCCTTTAATAACCACTTAATTCGTTCGTCTAACCCTATATTATTCCCGAGGAGTAGTGATAGGGCAGAGCGATGACTATTAATGGATCCATATTATCCATTTTTGTACAGATCCACTAAAAATGATATTATGGATGAAAATGGAGCGTCATAAGTATTCACTTGGTTATTTAAACAAAATTGCCACCACAGTCTGTATGTACTAGAATATTGTTTCATAGTATTATCTGAGATGGATGCTAGCATGAGATCTAGTGCTATGTCCGAAGTGTTTAGTCTCTTAAATGCTGCCCTGAGAGCGTCGCGGCCGCAAGGGAAAGGCTGGCATGAAGTCGGTGACGTAACCTGTAACGACAACGCAAAAGGTCTCTATTGGGTTTAAAGAAAATAATCTCTGAGATGAGCATACTTTTGAGCAGTGGAAACCAAGCTTGTTCAGGCCAGTAAGGAAATACTAATATACCGGTGGCTTTGTCACTAATAATTTTTCGTAAACATCTTAGTATTAATGCGAACGGTGGAAATGCGTAGAAGAACGACGAGTTCCAGTTAACTGTAAAAGCGTCAATTGTCATTGCGTCGGGGTCAGGTTTCCATGAGATATATTGAAGACATTTTGCATTGGTACGAGAAGCGAAAAGAACAATTTCAGGTTCTCCCAGACTTTTAACAAATGTTGCCAACGCCCGTTCCGATAATTCCCACTCCGTATCTACGTTTACTTTTCGTGATTCTTCATCAGCTTCGCGGTTGTCGTGTGTGTTAATGTAGGATGCAAACAAGAAGATATTTCGCTTCTCGCACCAGTGCCAAATAGTTTTGGTCAAATTATTTAAATGTGGAAACCGTATTCCGCCCATATGATTTATGTAGCATATGGCAGTTGTGTTGTCCACGCGGAGTAAAATAGAGCAATTAGAGTGAGCAATAGCAAAGCATTTCAAGCCAAGGAAAACGGCTAGTAGTTCTAGGTAATTAATGTGAAAGGATAATTTATCGTCCTTCCATCCACCGTTTACTCTTTTATCATCACAAACAGCCCCCCAGCCATTATTGGACGCGTCAGTATATATTTCTAAAGCATAGTTTTTGTTTGGCCTCAGTGAATTGCTAGTGGAAAATATATTTTGTTTCCACCATTGCAGGTCGGGTAAAATAATAACTGAAGGCTTGATTTTTTTTCAAAATCGTTGTATTTTAGTAAGGCTAAATATTTTTGACGTTCGAGAATTTTGATGTACAACCAACCATATCTAACGGCTGGACAGGCAGCAGTAAGTATTCCTATTAGTTGTGGCAATTCCCTGATAGAGCATTTGGGGAGTAAGGCAAATTTTTTGACATACTGCGTGATAGCATGTCGTTTGTCATTTGATAAACTTAATGACATATCAACTGAATTATATATAAACCCGAGAAATCGACATATCTGTTTTGGTTCAAGGAAACTTTTTTCGTAATTGATGACATTGCTAAGCATGAGCAATGACAACGTTTTACTTACGTTAGTGGAGCACTCTTCGTAAGTGTCGCCTATGCATAGTATATCATCCAGATATATTACCGACCTGTATCCTCGTTGTCGTAGATAGTTAATAGGTTCTTTCATTAACTTAGTGAAAACCCAAGGGGCAACGGACAGTCCATATGGCAGAGCGTTAAATTCAAAGCATCTTTTATTAAAATGAAAACGTAAGTACTTACGATGTTTTTTTGCAATTGGAACCAAAAGGTAAGCACTTTTATATCAATATTTGCCATGAAGCCGGATTTAGGTAAAAGTCTAGCCGCAGTCCTATGGTCTTCCATTTTGAAATGGGTGGTTGAAATAAACCTATTTAGAGTTCTAAGATTTAAGATAAATCTTTTTGCTCCGTTAGATTTCGGAGCAAGAAATACATTGGAAACATAGTCGTCCATCGATCTGCGACAGGGTGAAATAGCACCAAGATCCAATAAAGATTTGATAGAATTTAACATATGCGGGTCATTACTGAGTACAGAATTACGTGGAACTGAAATTTGTCTTACTTTGCTACAAAACGGTATGGAATACCCTTCTGAGATCCACTTAAGTACATATTTGAGAATTTTTAGTTATGTTAAACCAGCAGTTATAACAATGCTGAATTCTTCCTGCGTGTACCTTTACTGTTGTTGAGCTGTGACACGGTGCTTGCTCTGCGCCGACGGCTTCGGTTGGAAGCTGGTGCCTGGTGGCGCTTCGCGACTTGGTAGTATTTTCTTCTTCGGCCCTCCCCTCCCCCTTCTGTTTGACGAGGAGCGATAAGGGCCTCCCCAGTTTCCCTGGGGGCGTTAGCGGCTTGTTGATGGTTGATGTGACGAGTAAGAAGTTTTCAAATTTTGGACAGGTTTCTTGATTTGTAAACCGTGTTTCTCGATCACTCTTGTGGCTTTTATTTTTTCTGAAAGCTTACTTCCAAAGAGCAGGTCATCACGATCCACTTCCTGCATAATATTCATAAAGGATTTATCCAATCCTCGGGTCACGAATTTCTTCCTTGCTTCCGTTTCAACAAAGTGTAGGTCACATAGTATTCTACAGCTGTCACTGAGAAACTTAACGGCTTAAAGTCTGTCTTAGCCATCCTCTAAGAGGAGTTCGAGACCTTTGTTAAGAGCTGATTTCCCCTGCCCTAATTGTTGATGTACGGCCTCGACTCTCTTGTCTCGAGTCCTGGTTCCCTCAGAAACAGCAGCCGAAATCTCAGGGTTTAATTTTGGCGCTTGTAATAACGCGCAGTTTTTCGGTATGAGGTACTCTTTGAGTAATTTCTCTTTCGCCTCTTTAAGTATACCTTTTCGAAGTATAGGTAGCCATAGCTGAGCTAACTTTTCATGGAGTTTCGGGCCCAACTTCGGTGTCTCTTCCGTGGTCTCACCTAAGGCAGTAAGGATGTCAGGCTCTAATTCTGACACTACCGGTTCTTGGTCAGAGTCATATTTAGTCTCCTCATTATTTTTGCTTCTTGGATACTCTGAATTCAAGGGTTCTATATCGGCGTTATCAAGATTTTCATTATCTAAAACAATAATTGTTAATGAGGGTAGATATTCGAACCAAAGGCAAATAAATTACTGCTCGAATAGTAAAATTTAATCTACTGGCCATGTGTAAACACAAGTCATTAATTTTAATACATTATTTTATATTAGCTCAATATAATTTTATATAAGATATTATATTCGAATATTAATATACGAATATTATAAAATTATTTTATAAAAATAGCTGTAAAATCGTTTCTCGAACGCTTTCAAAGTACCTTCGTGTTAACACGCGGTTAACCTCTCGGTATTAAAATCACCGTCGTGATGACACACGGTCAACCTCCAGTTAAAATGTAAATACATTATTTTATAATATTGTATTTAATTTAGTATTTATAATGTTTAGAGATAAAACTTTACTAACCCGAATCTTTATCAGAGTTTTCAGAAGATGAATAAATGATTCGTTTATATTTTCGCTGCTCTTGTTCCATTTTTGTAATTTTGCGTCGATAACGTTTAATTTTTTCTTCATTTTTTCTTTTTGGCATAGTAACCACAGAATATAAATTATTTTCACTTTTAAAGAAAGGCACGTGCGAACGTTGCCTCGCACAGTTAAGGAATGAAGTGGATATCGGACCGGTGGGTAAATGGAGAGTGGGAGTTGCCAACAGAAAAAAAATCGATTTAAAATAGATCGATTCTCTAAACGTGCGAATTCCTCGAGTAGGTTAAGGGACTACCTAAGTTAATTGTATCTGAAGAATGAAGCGACGAAATATAATCTGAAATTGGTTTAAACCGGTCGCACATTGTAAGTCTATCTACAAAGTCTATCTACCACACGCCAGACATCCACCTGCACACCCTATCCGTTCCGAGAAACCCATATCGCAGGTATAGATTCCACATCGTGTTGTAGTGGTGTAAGAATATTTAATACCCGATATCGTGCCGTGGGTGTCGTAAGATGAACAACAGCGTCTTTCTAATAACAACTGAAAAATGAAAGGCTGCGGTAACTAATCTGCCTGCCATGCGTGGCATCTATGGTAAATATTCCCCTTATGAAGCAATCTTCGGAGGGGCTTATGTTCAGAAGCGAATTTTGATAGGCCGTATGTAATGAATTCCATAGGCATGTATATTTTTTTCATCTCTGTAATTAAACCTTCTAATAATAATTAGGCCATTTCCGTTAGTCTCAGATCTCAATGCGTGCCCATCGCTCCGGCGTATGCTCTTGAAATTTCATATGATGTGCGACGTTTAGTGCAATATAGGGAGTTCGCGCCTCTCGACAGTCTGACAAGACAAATTTCTGACGTGTGGTTGGCAGGAATGGAATAATTTGTATTTTCAAGTTAAAAGGAATTTGTTTTGTCAAGCAAGCACTTTACCATCTTAGGCTAAATCACCACGTTACATCAGGTGTGGGAGATATTAGTAGCTGATTAAATAATATGTATTATAATAGTTTAAAAAGTATGGATTTCAAAAGGTCTTGAACATCCAAATTTTATTTAAGTACAAAATTATTTCAAAAAATAAAAGACCATTTTTTGCTTTTTGTACACTTTAAATGCACATATTTGTTTACATTATAAATACTCACGATACTTCACCGCTACTACTTTTCCACTTTCGTTCTCCAGGCGATAACACCCTACCTAAAAAAATATTCATGTAAAATAGTTTGATTATATAAAAATTTATTTAAATCTAGAAAACAACGATGAAGCAACATTCTGATGGTATTAAAGTGGATCACTCCTAAAATATTTCAGACAGAATAGAATTCTGTTGTAAAAGCATATAACAAGAAAGTTATGATACTTATAAAAATAGTAATCATCATCATCATTACAGTCACTGCTTTACAAGACGTATAAGTCCCGGGCTGATCACACACCTCCCCAAAGGAATGGCACAAAGCGCGCTCCTGAGCCACATGCATCCAGTGACTCCCTGCATCTCATAAACTTTGTTTACTGAATAACATAATTATATTTAACCAATTATTCCACTACGCAGTAACATAAAGAGAACAAGTAAAATTACAGTTTTTTTTTTAAATATGGGATAGGGTGACAAACGAACATACAGTCCACCCGATGGTAAGTGGTTGCTGCGGCCTATAGACATCTATATCTATCCTCGATTACGAATCAAAATGCAGATGCGTTGTCACCCGTCAGCAATAAGATGGATTGCTTCGTTTCTAGTAAAAATAGTCTTCGGTTTTCACTATTTTACGCTCGTATTCTGTGGGAGCGTGGTCCTGCCCCAGTCGAGCCGACCTATTCGTGCTACAACTATACTACTAATATAACTGCAGCAGCATTAAGAGGAAGTCTTTTTTTAAATGAATATAATTAAAGATTTCTTATGTTTACGTGAATACTACACAAACAAAACTAGTTTTTACGGATTTTGTCACATTTTTTATATAAAATTATTAATTTTTGGTCCCATCTACACAATAATATGAACTTATAGTATCTTGAAGTCTTGCTGTTATATGCTTTGGTTGAGGATCCCAAGCAGATAGTGGCCATCCCAGCTGTCTTTTCTATTAAAATTAGGATGTTTTTAAATTTCAATAGCCTCGCGAATCATCCTTGGATGGAATCGGTGTTCATTAATGAGGACACGTGGGATATGTCAAATCTGATTGTAGTGAAGGGGGTGATTCAATACGTATTTACAGACTACAGACTTCCCGGAGCATCGATTCCTCACATTAGCTATGTGTTCTTTTACTCGCGTAACCACAATATACAAAAAAAAACATATTTAAAAAAATACTAAACAATGTTGTATTTTCACCTTCAGCTGCGAAGGGCAGTTCACCCTCGCTGAGAGTGAGGCAGTCGGCGGCGGACGTGCAAGTCTCCGTGCAGTCCGTGCACGTGTATACGCTCGCGACCTGCTCGCCGGGAGACAGTACAACTCTCGGACTTTCTGCCCAAAGCGCAAGAGAATACTACTTATTACTTATAAATATACTCCACTTATAAATACAGCTAACCCCCATAAATTTTAGGGGGGAGGATCTTACAATATTGCCACGCTTGGCGTGCGTGTTGGCAACCGCTGTTTTTTTTATTGTTTTCAGTTATTATTCCGAAGATACTGCTGCACATCTCCTGCTTCACGGCATGACACGTGGTGGGGCTTCTCTTGTATCGCTTTAGGATTAGTTCCACTCAAAACTGCTAATCAATCTACGTTTACTACATGGTAAGGCTTTTTTATCTAGGAGTCCATCTGAATCAGACACCTTATATTTTTTGGTCAAGCAACAGTCAACGCACCGCTAGTTATTTTTTAACATTAAGTATTAATACATTTACAAGATGTGTGGCATATTTCATATTCATTGACTCTTGCTTAATTTTTTATTTAATTATAAGTGTCCATAGTTTTCAGTAACCATTTACCATCAGGTGTACCGCGAGTTCCTTTTTTTTTCTTTAAATATTATAGAAAAATCTCAATTATATAACAATGAAATGATGAAGTAACAGGACAAAACAAAATGTAGCATTAATTATTCTCGTTGATATAATTCTACTCTTACTGCGATACTCCGATTCAGGTGGAATCTAAAATATACAATTGTGCTTTGAAGATGTAGCTACCCATATTTCTGGTTCAAAGTTCTTATTTTAAAATTGTTTATTCATTCAACATTTTTTAAATAATAAAAATATGAATTACTCTGTAATTTTCCTCTACCTAAATACAATGATGTGTCTTACCTGGATTGAAGAACACCTCCCGCCCTCCCTCAATTGCATGCACTAACTCCGTCACCACTAGTCCCATCACCACTACTCCCGGCACCAATACTTCCAACACCACTATTCCAGGTAAGACACACCATCGACGATAATATTACCGTTGAGGGAGGGCGGGAGGTGCTCTTCAATTCAGGTAAGACACATCTTTGTATTTAGTTAGCGGAAAGTTGCAGAGTAATTAATATTTTTATTATTATGGATTTCTGCACAGTAACGCCTGATTCTATCAATTATTTTTTAAATAAATAAAATTTAGTAGTTAAATTACAGCCTATCAAAGCCTACTACTGAATATAGACTTTAACAAAAATGTCTCATCCCCCCTTTTGTCATAATTGCCACGGTGGGCAAGCGGGTTGCCAACCGTAGTTATTTTTTAGTTGTTGATAGGAAAATGGTGCTACCCATCTCCTGGTTTGTTTCCTTCTGTCGCCTTTTTACGACACCCACGAAACGATATGATGATCATATACAATCATCACACGATATAATCTATATAAAATAAAAATGATTCTACTCTATTCCAACCACTAGAGTCGATCAATCGCAGTGATGGTGACTCTCACCATCCGTCTCGTCGGGCAGGTCAGTAAAGCCGGAGATCTCGCCGTCCGTGTCGTCCGCACCCTGGCGCACTGTGTACGTGCGCGCGCTGCTGCAGGAACACTCGTCCGCTTGCTTGTCAACACCTGTTTTTTAAACAAACACTTTCAAAGATACACTACAATATTTCAGATTTATATACTTTATTTACAGAATATGGGTGAAAACGAGCACCACCCATGTGGTTGTAGCACGAATGGACACACTACTACTCTACCACGTAAAAACCTCACGTACTTGTAAAACAAAAACTTTCAAAAGATACTCCACAATACATCAGAATTATATACTTCTTGTGACAATTAAAGAAATTACAAATATATAGATTACATCCCGTGGATGACGTAAAAGAGTGAAATGAAACAGGATATGGAGATCGACGAATGCAAGTCGCTCCGCATCACGCTTTGTGGTATTCCTCGGGGAGACCTGTGTACAGCGGTGAACTTTGGTATACTGTTATTAATAAAAAAAGGTTTCATATTTATAGACTATATATTTTTTATACATTAATTTAAAAAATTTACTAAATACTACTAATATCAGAAAAATATATTTAAAAATACTACTACCACTTACTTTTAATTATTTTTTACGTAAACGTTAAAATACAAACATTACTTTTATTATTACATACATAATGCACCCAAGACTTTCCTTCTTAAGCTAATTCTTGCACTTAGAATTCGAGAGTGAGGCAGAGGTTGCGTCACATTAGCGGAGCGTTATATCGATGGTGGCGGAGTAGAATTGAGGGTAGATAGGGACACCTTAACTGCACAACATCGTTTATACAGTATAAAGTTCAGTGTAGATGCCGAGCGCGAGAGAGTCCGCCTAAATCATTCCTCTAAGATACATAGTATCGTGGTTCTGTCCGTTGTGGTGGTTCTTCTAGTGTACGCAAGGAAAATGATGTTGAAGAGAGGCTGCTCTGTGTTACACCGGAATGTGTAGTATTGCTGTTGGTTTGCATACATGTAATTACATGTCTCATGTTACACTACTGTGTAATTTTGACGGGGACATATTACAGTATGGTCGAACTGTGATTGCTACATACTGAATGTATAGTTTAGTAACAAGTTTTATTACCGATTAACTGCGTACGCATTAGAGTGAGAAGCCACCCGCTTTCACACTTGATGTATTTCCGAGATGATGAAAATTTCCGACAAAATTAATTAAAGGGTTTTAAGAGATACTATTATTAATAAATTAATTGGTATTATGGTGTAAAATAATCAATTACTACTTGTCTCGTACATTTCAAAAGAATGTAAAGCGTCGGCATATCATCTTGTATATCTCTCACACCGCACTTGTATATCATCATCATCACCCTTAGCAAAACACCCTGTAATACACCCCTACCGCTGACGAGGAGCAGCGACAAAGATACGGTACTACAATCGACAATCCACCCACACAAGCATGGCGATAAAGACATTTTTTTTCTACGACGAGTGAGGTCTATATTAGTAGTTAAATTTTATGGAATGACCACGAACAAGGATCTAACCATTTTATTTTAAAAGTTTATCTAGTTATTTTCACCATTTTTATAACCTTTAACTAACAAAATTAAAAAACTTGTTGCAAAGATTTATTAATAAGGAAAAATATATTATCGTATATATTATATTTAATTGTACCTATGATATTTGTGTACGTCACAAGGGTCTATAGCAAACTACAAAATAAAATAAAAAAACTTTCAAAAAGTACCACAGGAAAAATCTCGACTGTTCCTTTGTATATTATTTATCGCGCAGGCGCAGTGTTTGAAAGTGTTGTTTTCGGAAGAGATGAAAAGGTAGCGGCTTGTGTCACTACACGCACAATATACGCTTACATCGGTACGTTGACTCGGGCACGTGCATATCCCAGCGGTGCATTCACATATATCTGAGGTTTGAGATCATTTATCCATACATAGTATATACATTTTTTTATAGAGTAAGGGTGACAAACGAGCACAGAGTCCACCCGATGTTAAGTGGATGCTGTGGCCCATAGACGTCTACATTTATCTTCGATTGAGAATCAAAATGCAGATGCGTTGTCACTCTTGAGGACTAAAATGAAATGCCTCGTGTAAATAAAATTAAAGAGTCTGTCTGTAATATTAAAACAGCTGGCTTCTATTAAGCTCGGAGGAAGGAGGGTATTTGCATGTCATTAAGACATAAACAACCATTTCTTTAAATTTTTGTGTTGGGCTAATCTTCGAGATTCTTAAACCGTTTGTAATGAAACTTCACTAACAGATAGAAAGAAATGCCATATGTGATCTAAGCTATATTATCCAAAAAAATTTGAATTAAGAAACATTACAATTGATAAAATATTAGGGATAGTCAAAAATTTATTATGGTATAATAATTTTGACTATCCAAAATCTAATTCTGGGTAGGATATATTAATGGGGCGATCCCATTAATATATCCTACCCAGGCGAAGCCGGAGTAGGTCGCCAGTTTCTAATAAATTGAGATATCCTCATATTCCGACACTATCTTCTACACTTATACCATAATCTTCCATTATCATCATCATCATCACAGTCCATCCCAATTCTAAATATACATACATATTCAGCATATAGGCCTACTCCTAGAAATGCCACAAAACACGTTTCTATGCCACCTGCTTGCATGGACTTCCTGCATATCTTAACAGGTCGTCACTCTGTGGGATACTGACCCACACTTCAGTTACCAATAAAAAGGCTCCCGAGATCGTAGCTAACGAGCAAATTGAATGGTGAGTTCAAATTGAAATTTTTAAAACGGATATCTATATCAGCGTAGCCGTTAGATGGCGCTCGTAGTTGTACAAGTTTGATTAGTGTAACAAAGATATATTACAAATGAGTTTTTAATTTATTAAAAACTATATTATACGAATAAAAAATATCCGGTTGCGCCTAACGGCGTTGATAACACTCGATCGCAACCCGATTGTTTCTTGATTGGAATTGGTTCGGTAGCAAGCTTTTATTAAAATATGATTAGAAGCAACGCCAGTTTGAATTGAAAACAGAATCTTATTCGAAATCAATTTGCCAAGTAAGGCTGTAGATATCGACTCCTAACATCGGCGCATCGGCCATACATTAGCTGTTACATTAACTAATAGTTAATATCAAAACAAAACTTACCTAACTGTTCAATTTCATGTGCTTTGGCCTTAACAGACTGCCTGGTATTTAAATCTGTCTTCTTTTTAGAGTGATTTTGCTTTTTAACGTTGCGCACTGGTTCTTTCTTACGCGTGACTCTACCTTTACCGTTCTTTAGATTTTTTTCCGTTCCAATCCTATCTCCTTTTGGAACTTGAACATTATTCTTATCTGTTAAATAATACGCAATATAGCCCTTAACCACAAATGTATGCAACACAATAGAGCGCATAAGACAAATATAAAAAACGTATTATTGTACGTGGTATGCACTTCGTAGTCTGGTAGGACCACGTCTTTACAGTACACCAGTGTAAAATAGCAGTTTAATGCTGCTGTGTTTCGTAAGGTGATTGAGTGCGAGGTAGTGAACCAGATAGTTACCCTTTTTACTGGTAATAAGGCATCTGCATTTTGATTCTTGATTGATGTTAGATGTAGGTGGCTCTGTGCCGGCAACCACTCTCAATCAGATAAACTTTATGTTCCTTTGTCACCCCCACTTCTATAAGGAAAGTAAGTACCCACATCGCATAAAATTGTTGAAAAACAATACAATTACCGGTTGTAAGGCTATATCTTAGACATCAGAGGTGACAAAGCATTATTAGTTTTCTTTTTTTGAAGTTAGAAGCAGGTGTTCATGGACCGCAGTAGCGAGTTACATACAATCAGGTGGATGTTTTGTTATGTCAGTTCCTTTATCACTCCAGTTTCATTAAAAATTTATCTAGTAAAAATTTTTTGATTGCTTTGGGATGATAAAGAGAAGAAATTTTATACGCGGTAGAGCCACGCTGCAGCTATATTATGGTTGTAGCACTAATGGGTCGGCTCCACCGGGGAAGGACCACGCTCTCACAGAATACCAGCGTAAAACAGCAGCTTAATACTGCTGTGTTTCGTATGAGTGTAGAGATCCGGATTTTTACTGGAAACGAGGCATTGGCGTCTTAGTCTTAAGAGGTGACAACGCATCTGTATTTTGATTCCTAATCGAGGATAAATGAAGATGTCTATGGACCACAGCATGCAATCGCTTCAGGTGGACTGTGTGCTTGTTTGTCACCCTTATTGTATAAAAAGAGGACACTACACATGATGCAACCTGCTAAGTAACCAAAGAGTATTTATAAAACTCACCAATGGCAACAATGTTTCTTTATCATTGCTTGATTAACTGCTGGATATACTCAAGAGTTTGGCAATCATTCATATATACATTATTGTAGTTTCCATAACTTTTTTTTTATATAGATCTATATTATTTGTAGATATCATATTATTATGTTGGATATATGGTGCTTTGTCTAGGGTGACGGAGTTGTGGCAATTCAGGGGGGGGAGGGGTTCAATCCAGGTACATCTTTTATATGTTTAGCGGAAAGTTGCAAAGAAATTTATATTTTATTTTTTATTGTTTTTTTTTTAAATTTCCTAATTGTTACAAGGAAGATGCTACTAATAACTTATGACATCCATGGGGCTATATAGGTTAATGGATATTCTTACACCGCCACTACACGGTAGAGTTGAATGTTACAAAAAAGTATCAAAAATATACATACGCTGTACGTTATCCGTTAATTCGAGCGCAGAAGAACTCTTTTGTAATTTGCTATTCCTCAAAGTTCTTTCTTTGCGAAATTTAGGTTCAATATAATCAAAATTTGTATTTTTATTTGGAATATCTTTCATAGCAGAATTGGCTTCTTTACTATAAACATTAAAACCTGACTTAGGTATGTCAAGTCCAAATTTTTTTCTATTTAAAACATCAGACTCCCTTTTAAACTTCTGTTTCGATTTTTCTTTGTCTCTATTGTCTTTTGTATCAGAATGAAGGTCTTTTACATTTCCAGTTTTCTTTTCAGCTATTTCAGGACTTTCAGGTTTATAGTTTAGATTTTCTGTAGTGACGTCTTTGGTAATTTGATCACTTTGTTTTGTTTCATCATTCTTATTAGATTTCTTAAAACTCAAATTATCATTCGGAGCGGATTCAACATCTACAAAATTTGCAGCAGAATACCCGGTCATAGTGTGCAATGTGTTTTGTTGCTCGTCCGTTTCCACATTGCCTTCCTTCATTTTGTCGGGGATGAACTTTTCGTAGGAAACACTATTTTCTATTTTTTCATTATTTTTATGAGTTATTGCTGTATATCTGTAAGCGATAAACATTTAACATAAAAAAACTGGCTTTGAAAACCCCAAGTACGACTAAAACACGTTTAATTTTAAGAACTCGGCCTTAACTAGTGCCTTTGTAAATGTTATTAGCGAAGTGACAGTAGCTTAACGGTATTGACTGGAAACTCAGAAAATCGTAGGTTTGAATATGCCGTTCGACTATTGTTGTGAACCACACATAACACTTTTGAGCTTGAAAATGTTAATTAACAAGTTAAGATCCGCGTAATAAAAATGATATCTATCTAAGTCTTACTTACATTGAAGATCTTCTCCGACCCTACCTCAACTGCTTACACTAACCCCGTCACCAATAATCCCAGCACCACTACTCCCAACACAACTAAACTAGAAAAGACACACCGTCGCCTATAATACGATATGTGTTTTGCCCCTACACAAGGCTTCCTTAGGTAAAATAGACTGCGGAGGCTGACCTTTTTTTTTAACATGGGATAAATGCCTACGCCTAATACTCGCCTCGCGGGGGCAAGGACAGGTTATGACTTATGAGGACTCGCATCGACTAAAACCCCATGGTGTTTCTACCGTCGCCGCATATTGGCAGGGCCTCGAGAAAGCGCACATATCCGCGGCACGACCAGCACTGGTCGCCCTATGGCAGCCCCTCCTCAGGAAAGGACTTCTCCTCCCCATTCTTCTTCTCAGGTAAGTCACACCAGGAACACAAGGCATGCCTCCCTTCACGGCCTCCAACTCCACCAGCGTAACGGATTCCCGAGTCCGATACGCGGAGGCTATGGGGCCATAAAAAACGAGCGCACGGAAGCATCCGCTTACCTGACTCCAGCAGCGGATTTCTTAGAGCACGTTCAGACTCGGCGGAAACCGTGCGGACGCAAACCGCGCGGGTCCGATCCGCGAGAATAGTGAAGTGTTCAGACAAGCGCGGTTATTGTGCGGTGCGAGGACTGCGAGGAAGGGTGACAGCCTTTCAGTTCAATCATGGAAGTTGAAGAGGCAATATGTGTGTACTTACTCCTACTCCACAAAAAAAAGGAAACGGCAGTATTGGGTGCATCCAATTTTACAAGATCGGTTCACTCATGGTCAGTTTGTGTCTTTATATGCAAAGTTAAGGAATTATGATTCCGAATTTTTTAACTATTTAAGAATGTCAATAAAGTCATTTGACGAATTATTGGAAATAATCAGTGAACAAATTACATCTTCTAATACCCATATGAGGTCAAGCGTATCACCAGAAGAAAAACTCGTGATCACTTTAAGGTAAGGTATTTATTTTTATTTAATAATTATCAGAATATATATTTATGTAATATAAGAATATATATTTATATTTATGTTATATTAGAATATATATTGGGTATTTATTTTCACATAATATCAGAATATATATTTTCTACAATAGAAGACTGTGAGTCATCAGTAGTGTATGATGAAGGCGATGGAGATCCCGCTGGTACAATTGTAGAGTATCCAGTAAAATATCCTTGTGGATTTGAATATGGTTGGCTATTTAAATATGCTGTATTATGCATGTTTTGCTGGTTTGTTGTAATGCGAAATGGCAATGGTAATTTCTGTCCCTTCTCTATTACTTGAAGTAATTCAATTTTAGTAGCCAAACGCTTGTTTTCTGGAACTTTTTTTTAATTCTTTGTACAAAGATAAACAAAAAAGCTTATCATCATCTTGGTTAGAAATATTTTCTTGTAATTCTCTTTGTAATTTATCTCGTGACTGAATGCTCTCCTCTAATATGTTAGCCAATCGATCTTCTGGTGCACTTTTACTTTTTTTTCTTTTTTTTGGGGGGAGGGGAGCGTATTTCACGTGCATTCACAAAATTATTTTGGTCTTTGTCACTGTCTTCATTATGCTCATTTTTCGCTTCTTCTATGTTACTAGTTGTTTCTTTATTTTCTACCGTCTTCTGAAGAAAGGAAAGCCGGTCAAAATACATGTATTTTGAACCTTTACATGCACCTGAACCAGAAGGAGCTGACTTGCCTTTTTTGAATTCCTTGTTGTAGGCATCACGTATGTTCTTCCATTTTTTTTGCAATGTTACACCTGAATAAGAAATTTATCGTTAAGAAAAATGTTAAGGTTTTCATAATATGTGCTGGTATTTTTTTTTGTTTCAGATATCTGGCTATTGGTTGTTCCTTTGGAGAACTTCGTTACAACTTTCGTCTTGGCAAATCTACAACCACAGGAATTGTCCGTGAAGTATGTAAAGCTTTGTGGAAAATACTCGCAAAAAAAGTCATGCCCGAACCGAGTGAAGATGTGTGGGAGAGAATAGCTATAGATTTTGAAAGATATGCAAATTTCCCCAATTGCATAGGCGCCATAGATGGCAAACATATAAGGGTTATAATGCCTGATGATTCTGGATCTTTATATTATAATTATAAAAACTATTTTTCTATAGTACTTTTGGCACTTTGTGACGCTAATTACTGTTTTACTTTTGTTGACATTGGATCATATGGAAAAAGTAGTGATTCTGCAATATTTAAAAATTCAATATTTTATAAAAGATTAATAGAAAAATCATTACACATACCAAAACCTAAACCAATATCTAACGCAGATCCTTTACCATTACCATACGTTATAGTTGGCGATGAAGCGTTTGGTTTATCGGAAAACTTAATGCGACCCTATGCGGGTAAAGGGTTATCATACGAAAAAAGGATTTTTAACTATAGGTTATCTAGGGCTCGACGTAATATTGAATGCAGCTTTGGTATTTTAGCAAACAAGTGGCGTATTTTTCATAGGCCTATAAACGTTAACATAGACTTTGCCGAAGACATAATAAAGGCATGTTGCGTGTTACACAATTTTGTTAGGACAAGAGATGGTGTACGGTATAAAGACACTTTGTACACTGCGCCAATGAGTAGTCTTAATAAATTACATGCAGGAAGAGGTACACCTTCATCTTTGAACATTAGAGATAGATATGCTAATTACTTTGTGAATGAGGGTCGTGTAGAATGGCAAGATACTAAAATATAAACTTATAAATATGTATATTACATTGGTAGGTATCTATATTATGTAAACACAATCACAAACAATGTAAAGTAACTACTAGGAGAAATGTTTAAATAAAGTACCTACTAACCAAAAAGTTTGTTCTTTTTCCAATGAATCCTCGTTTATACCAAAAATCTCTACCAGGTCCTGCCAAGCCTTATTTTTGGCAATTTTATTAGAATAATCTTCACACTGGATGTCCCATATTGCTGGTCTTTTTTCAACTTCGTCAATGAATAGTTCGGTGTCAAAGCGCTCCATTGTCATACGTGCGATACGCGCGGATTCCACGGAGCAACTGAACACGCCCAGGGATTGTCATAGAATTACGTCCGCGCGGCGAACGCGCGAATTCATTTTCTTGCGGTCGAGTTGCGGCTACCGCGCGGTTGCATGGTCCGCGCGGTGTAGTATGAACGTTCTAGTACTATGCCATTATAATAAGATCCGCGCGGTTGACCCGCGCGGTTTGCGTCCGCGCGGTATCCGCCGTGTCTGAACTAAGGGTTAAAGTTCCCTAAATTGTATCGGTCCGGAAAAATCGCCGGTGGTAAACAATTCCACAGAGAAGTTGTACGAAGAAGAAAACTCTTAGTAAAACGCACAGTGGTGGCACACCGCCAAGCATCCAGATGGTGAGGACGGCATAGTGAATTTTGACGCGATACGCGTTCGTTAAATTTGGCGGCTGGAATTAATCCGAAAAATTCTTCAGATCACTTGCCGTGGTAGATGCGATAGAAAATGCAAAGGGATGCAACATCCCTATGCAGCGCCAGTGAATCGGTCGTCGAAGATTCGAACCGATTCGACTGAAAGGAGCTGGCACTGGGGTGTCCCAGCCCAGAGATGAGAACAGTATTCCATGTGAGGCCGAACTTGCGATTTGTAAAGTTGCAGGCGATGTGCCGGCATGAAATACTGTCTCGCTCTGCTGAACACGCCAAGCTTTTTAGAGGCCAATTTGGCTTTCCCTTCCAAGAGACCACAAAACTGCACACTATTCGATATGTCGACTCCGAGGCTTCCGATGCTATCTGAGGCAGCAAGGGGATTGCCTTGAAACTGAGGTGATATGACAAAGGAGTTCTATGCACAATGCACACTACTGAACTCCGGTTCGAAGGGATGGAGAGACAGTACCATAACGAGCTGTGAGGCAATTCATTTGGTTCCTAGGGTTGACAATACATTTGTAGAATTTCTTAATTAATAGTATATTACGCCACTAGGGAGGAAAATATGACATTGCAACCCGAATGGTACCGTATTGTATTGTATAAGAACGCGGGTTGCGATGTCATACTTTTCTCCCGTATTGCATATACTATGTTATTTATACGTTGTAGAGCCATGCTGCATATACGTGGTAGAGCCATACTGCAGTTATAATAATAGCATAGTTGTAGCATGAATGGGTCGGCTCGACCAGGGAAGGACCACGCTCTCACAGAATACCAGCGTAAAATAGTAGCTTAATGCTGCTGTGTTTCGTATGGTGAGTGTAGAAAACCGGAGAGCCTTTTTACTGGAAACGAGTCACTCCATTTTAGTCCTCACGGGTGACAACGCATCTGCATTTTGATTTGCAATCGAGGATAGATGCAGATGTCTATGGGCCGCAGCAAACACTTACCATTAGGTGGATTGTGTGCTCGTTTGTAACCCTATCCTATAAAAAAAATTATCAGACCAGGATTGAAAGTTCGATTTAAATTCAAGTAATACAATGTATTCCCAAAGTATCATGACATATACTTTTGACGTTTAAAAACTATAGAGCTAGAAATTTTAAGCATGCGTACTAAATAAACTAATCATTGTGAAGTTATACATAATGTTATATCATCATCATCATCATTACAGCCCTTCACAAGTCCACTGCTGAACATAGGCCTCCCCAAAGTAATGCTACAAAGCGCGCTCCTGAGCCACATGCATCCAGTGACTCCCTGCATCTCTTAAACTTTGTTTAACTGAATCATTCATCATCATCATTACAGCCCTTCACAAGTTCACTGCTGAACATAGGCCTCCCCCAAGTAACGCCACAAAGCACGGTCCTGAGCCACCTGCATCCATCGACTTCCTGCATGTCTTACTAGGTCGTCACTCCATCTAGTGGGGGGTCGCCCTACACTACGCCTATTAGTAGTATAGTTGTAGCACGAATGGGTCGGCTCAACCGGGGAAGGACCACGCTCTCAAAGAATACCAGCGTCAAATAGTAGTTTAATGTTGCTGTGTTTCGTATGGTGAGTGTAGAGAACCGGATACCCTTTTTACTGGAAACGAGGCATTCCATCTAAGTCCTCACGGGTGACAACGCATCTGCATTTTGATTTGTGACTAAGGATAGATGTAGATGTTTATGGGCCACAGCAACCACTTACCATCAGGTGGACTGTGTGCTCGTTTGTCACACTATCCTATTAAAAAAATTATTACAGGGAAATAATAACTGTTTATTTGATGGACAAAAAGTTTGCTTCACGGAACATACACAGAGATCACTGCTACGATAGTACAATAACAGCGGCACGACCGCGGTCTGCCTTCTCTTTTGTCACCAGATCACAACTACCACTAAATCGATTACGGACGTATTGCCCATTTTCCTCTCTGCTCCCTCAAATTATAATCCGTTATTGATTCATTAATTACAGGCTATCAAATATGATAGGGCTGTAATGATGATGATGATGATGATGATGATGAGGCTATTAAAAGTCTACTGCTGAATGTAGAGGGAATATTTGCCATAGTTCCTTCTCTTAGTACTTGATTTGGCGACCGCATTTTTTTTATTATTTTGAGTTGTTATCAGTAAGATACTGTTGCCTATCTCCTGTTTCATTTCTCTCTGTCGTGTCTTGCGATACTCACGGGATGGTATGGGGTCTTAGAGCTTCTAGGTTATAACATAATTTGGTAGGAGGTAGTGGATTCTTTTACACCGCCGCTACACTAACTACCTACTAACTAAATTAAAATCAATTTTATGAATGATAATCACTTGAGAATGGCTGGATCGATTTTGATGATTACACACACTCACAATCGGACCAGGTAAGTAGCGCTGTTTTCGAGATCTAGAAAACAGTCGTGCGAAGGGACACATCGTTAGTCAGCATATAAAATTGGAATTACAAATGGGATCCAACATGCTGGTGTACCGTGTGCGTCACGACTTTGTATTCATACCTCCCTAACTATTAGTTTTTAAAGTTTGCGCAATAAATATTTGCAATATAATACAACAATCATCATCACTTAATTAAGAAAGAAATTTACTTGATTGTTCGAATAATAATAAGTCTAGTCCTATTTTCCTTATATTTTTAAACAATAAAAATAAATAACTAGAAAAACTAGTATATAGATGTTGATTGTTGCTGACATTGCAAACGAAATCACTATAAAGACGTCATCTCTTGTAAAGTAACGTCACATATAATACTACTACAATAGGGATGTCATTTTTCAAGTAAATCTGAAGATACGAGTGTACTCTCAAATTTGGTGTAGTATAAAGAGACCAAAGATGACCAGATGAAATTTCTATTTCCACACATGAATTACTCGCAGCATATTGATTGCCTTATTTGAAAATTAAATTAGAAAAATCGAGACAAGTATATTGACTCAACTTAGGTAGAATTGTAGGTTCTCTCTATGCATACGTATGTATGTAATTACTCTAAGATAGAGCTGTATAGAGCCAGAAATTTGACGCATGGGTACTAAATTATAGTCAACCAAATCTAAAAAATACATTTTGATAGCCGTCAGACTTATTGCACCTAAAGGTGGGCGAAACTGTTATATTTTTCTAATTCGTTATGTTGTTGTAATATATTTTTCTAACTATTGTTTTAAACTGTTATAATATATTATAACAGTTTCAAATATTACATTGTACACGCGGTTAGTTCAGTTCAGTTGTTGGCTGTGTTAGCATTTTTTTGTATGTTGTTATAACGATTATAGATATTATGATGAAAGATTATTACGATTATAAATATTATAAATATTAAACGATTATAAGTATTATACGAAGACAAAAAAAAATATTTTTAAATTGTATTAGCATCATTTGAGTGTTTCATGGTTTAAAAGATTCTCTTTTAAAACGTAAAACTATTGTATCTGTTATAATTATTTACTCATATTTTCAAACATTTTAAGAAAAATAACTCATTCAGGCGTAGTTAGAAGCTTATTGATGTTATGTACATTTTGATTGAATTTTTACATTATTTATACTGTGGTCAAAGTTTTAGTTATCTACAATTATTTACATTTTTTTTTTCAGTTACTATTCAAAAACATTATTTGGTTTACTTTTGACGACGTAAGCCTTGTGAGTCTATCCGATATTAAATCCGAATGGCAAAACTCTTCATACACTCCTACGTGTCTTTGCTTAAGGTGAAGCTTTAAATTTGTAATTGTACTTTTGAAAGATAAAGTTTTTTTTAATTGCACACTGCTTGTTTTTCGTCCACACTTTGGACTTAGACTTAAAATAGTTCCAAATGGCTGCGCTACGCTGACGCGACATTATTATACACTTTTACATACAACACGCTAAATCCTGTCTATATTACACTAAATATTTAAAATTACTGGAGGAATAAAACTTAACGAAAAATAAACAAAAACAACAATAGCTTTTTCACGTAATATGCGGACCTGCTATCAAAACATTACGTATATAATTTAACAGATAACAGTGTCATTGTCATCTCAGCTAGACAGCTAACTGAACACTAAACACTAATATATTACAACAGCCAAAAAATTAAATAACAGGCACAACAGGCAACAGCTAGCAATGAAAGAAATAATATATTTTTGTTTACCGTTATAATTTAGTGTTAGTAAAATAAGCTCTTATTAAGTTAGCTTAGAGTTTAAATTAGTGTAAGCTATACGCAATCCTTGTGGCATAATGAATGTAGTATTTTATTGACTCCCATTGTGGTGCCGCGTCTCGGCCGACGGCTGGAGCGTAAACGTAAACAGATGACGTTTTCTAACGATAATGAATATATTATAACAGTCAATGGTTCATTATTCTAATGTGTTGTAAGATTACAAATATATAATGAAATATATTATCTGTTGTATGTTATAACGCCCAACTTTAATTGCACCAAGCATGCTAACCAAAAAATGGGAACGTACAATATTCGATTCTTAAAAAAATCGATATCGGTTATTTAGAGTTGGTAATCATTTAGTTTGGTTTGAATAATATTAGAATAAATTAAAACGGATAATTTAAAACACAAGATTTATTTCTAGAGGCAAAATTACAAAAATTTAATATTGAAACTAGATTAAGAATTAATTTATTCAATCACTTTCAGTACAACCAGTTGAGCTGTCGATGTTTAGATTAGTTATTATTTGATGTTCAATAATGCAGTCAAGATTAATATCTCTTTCAAAGTCATACTAAATTAATTTTTTTGTTTTTATACCTCTCTTGCCCAATCATCCTTTGTGACATAGGCACATGCTTCAACGAATATAAAAGAATAAGAAGACAAACAAAAAATTACGCACAGTAAGCTCCTGAAATGGCGGGAGATTGAAATTACGTAGTAGTTTTTTCAGCGCGGTCTTGTACCTACCTGTATGAGTTTTTTGCCTACACAAATTTACGTTGACAAAAATGAACTTATTTTATTTATGATTCATATAATTCAAGGATTTTTAAAAATATAAAATAATTAAACAAATAAGACATTCAAAAATTAATGATTCGATTATTTGAATATTTTTACCGATTATTTGAATATTTTTACCGATTATTTGAATATTTTTGCCGATTATTCGCAAGACAAAGAATTTTAAGCATCCAAACACTACGGTAAGGTACATATCGACATATCATTGAAACGACGTCAAGTAAAACGGTTGATACCGGTTTTTTTAAATATTTTGCTTTGTTTGAACGATTCAAATTTGAATTAGTGATAAAAAAAACTATACACGTTGTAATTAAATAAAGGTAACTTCATAATTCTTCGGATTTACGTAAAAGGTTATTTTAAATCGACAATATAATATGCGTACGTTTGCGCAAAGTTATTGCGAAATGATTGATGTGAAACGTCAAAAGGTATTTCTTAGATTTGGTTGACTATAATAAGTAATCGGGAACAATGTGGCACGTATTTCGTCCCTAAAAATAGGGTCGAAATACGAACTTTAGATCAAGGTATGATAATGTATTTACTACTTGGGCTGCAGTAGATACTTATCATCTGCTGAACTGGCAGCCCTATAGTTACCGGTTTCACCCATGACAAGTCCACTGATGAACATAGTCCTTCCCCAATGAATACTACAAAGCGTGATCCCGAGCCACCTGCATCCATCAACTTCTTGCATCTCTTCTTATTAAGTCGTCACTCCATCTAGTGGGCAGCCGCATTACACTCTGGTTACCAATACGAGACTGCCACTTGAGAACCTTTCTTCCCCATTGGTTGTCAGTTCTTCGAGCTATATGAAAAGCCCATCGCAATTTCTTCATTAGTTTGATGTTCAAAAAATTGAATAAGTCCTCATCAAACAGATTTACTTCACAAAAGTACGCAAATGTTAAAAAAATCTAATTTTAAAGTAGTTTTAAATTAAAAATAACATACTGCTCCGAAGTCTCCGAAATCCCTTTACCACTCGCAGGTAAGCTTTCGCTGGGCTTCTGCAACGTATCGGACGTTGGTACTCTGTTGTTGAAACTGTCCTGTCCTCTATCTTGTTGAATATTTACTCCTGAGTTTTTGATTTCAATGTTTTCAGCATTTAAATTATCGATCTACAAAAAATGGAAAGAAAATTACTTTGCCTGAAGTAGTACTTATAAGAGAAGTACTAACTTGTGAGGACTATTGATTTAAATTATATAGAATATTAAATTTTTATATATGACAGATATACGAACCATGATAGCTCAGGGACTAAGCACTAGCCAAGATTTTCATAGCACGCGAGCAATCCGGGTTCGAGCAATGAAAATGATTATTGCAATTTTAAGCGTTGATTTACCACGTGTATGTGGTGATGGAAAACAACCCGCGGGAAACCTGCACGTATTTTTTTTTCGGTTGCTGTTATGCGCAGTTGAGAAATAAAATAATTAAGGAACAAGTAAAGTCCTCAACAAGTACTGAATACGAAACGCTCCATAGCTCTTTTATAAATCAGAATGCCTGTGCCCAACCGTGGGATTTATAACTTTAAAGTAAAGTAACACTCTATATACGTCCCACTGCTGGAAATAGGCCTTCTTTTATTTATGAGAGTTTAAGGACAAGAAAGTATCGTTGCCCCGTGCGTGTTAGTGGTCTTCACATGCCTTCGTAATATTTTTTCAACTCTCAGACATGCAGGTTTTTTACGATGTTTTCCTTTACCGCCGAGCACGTAGTAAATAAATACTTTAAATTTCAATTAACAATTTCAATGGTACTTGCGGAGATCAAAGGATCAAACTACCACGTACAACAGTAAGCTACCACGGATTTTTAATTACTTTATTTTTTTAGCACACATTATACAACATAGTATTGCAGCGGTGCGGTGACACCTACCACCCGCGTCCTATTCCTGCCCACATCTTTTGGCCCACCGATAGATAGAGGTATAATAATTTCGTGTATAGATTTAAAATTAGCAGAGCGGCAATGGGGAGCAACAACAAAGGTGTCAAGCGCGTCTTCTATAGCAAATATATAATAAATAAATATATATCTATGAATATATAAAGTTCACAATGTCAAAATAATCTATTCAACAGTGAACTGGTGAAGAATATACACTTGTTAGTTTGGACTAAGACAAAAAACAAGGTTTAAACTTTAAACAAATCTATTTCATATCTAATTACATATAATTTTATATCCTAGCTCTAGCTTTAAAAACAATATACAAACCCGAGCTAATGGGAAATCCTTCATCATATTACTCGAATCGTTAACACTTTTAAGTAATGAAACTTCATCCTCATCTATTACAAGGTCGTAACGCTCAAAATTCGGTATCTTTTTCTCAGCATCTTTTTCAGTCGCCTGAGGAAGTAAACATGTGCATTTTAGTAAATATTTAAATAACTAAATAAAATTTTCCATAAAAAAAAAAAAAAAATTTGTCGTGTAGAAAAAATAAAAAAAAAAAAACACTATTAAAACTCTTTCTTTCTCCGGTGGCGCGTGGCGGCGGCGGCTTGTTTATTCAATTTTGGTGTTTTTTTTTTTTTTGTGTTCATTTACTACTCTACGACCCCATTACTTTTTCTTTGTTATTTTGCTTATAATAAACATGGACACTTACAACCTTCTTCAAACAAAGAAGACTTTACTTCATTTATATAGAAGACTTTGTTCACTTTACTTAAATTATATTTTATACTTTAATTAAAAATTTGCAATTATACTTACTGCTTGAAGTTTAATAGCGTTTATTTGTGATTGAAGGTCTAATATTTTCTCCCTCAATTCATTATTGGTGTCTTTGTCAGGGCTCTGTAAATAGTAGCAGATAAATAAGTGCTACATGGTTTAAATTAGCATCAACTTTAGTACAACATAAAAAGCTCAGTTCGGTTTACATTTCCATCGCCTAAAAAATCCTACCCGTTTCGAGAGGATAGAAGTCCAAGAAAAGAAAATTACTAAACCTACTACTCTCTGTCTCTGATAGCTTACTGCATTAATTACTCGTATATTATATATAAATACCAGAAACGATATACAAGTGACCGACTTTAATCTCGATTATTTATACTATTAATCGAAAATTGCATTGCCACCCTTAAGGGCTATTAAACCATACCCAGCTCCTACAATATTTATTAAGAATCGATATAGCCATACTAAGTAACCTAAAACCATTTTTATTAAATTTTTAGTAATTTGTATACCTCAATGTACCCCTTTTACTTCCTTAGCCTTTGTTTCATTATTACAGAAAACATTCTAACCCCTTTTTACCTTTTTTTTCTCATTTGATATTAGGCGTTTTCAGACCACGTACAAGTCGAGATTACAAAATTGGATTTTATATTGTGAAGAATACCCAACTGCGGCAACCCGTTGAGTGATACAAGTATATTCAAAAAGTAATGAAATTTAAAGCTGTTCTTAATTACTCCCATATATTTGGTCTTTTGAGCAGGATAAAAACTTATTCATAAAATAAATGGTTGTTAAATTGCTAAATTTTATTATGTTTTTGGATACATATTTATATCTTATAAGTTATTGACATATTTAGTCATTTAAAGATTAAGGGGAAATATAACCTCAAATGGCTTAGCAAGATCCTCCGTTATGCCGAAAGTATTGCAGCATTAATTTTGAAATAAATATATGGTAAAGTTGAGGATTAATGTTAAGGTTTATGTTAGACGAAAACACGATTCCGTAAAATTTTCTCGATAGAAAAAATCCAAAGTTACCTCCAAACTGAACAATAAACCGCTGTTATTCATAAAATACTTTAAATAAGATCATGAAACTTTGCATACTAACTGAACTAACCATAAAGCAGTGCTTATGTTATCTACTTTTTTTAAAATATCATTATTTTCACTGTAAAAAAGAAATTACCTAAACTATCGGCGCGTAAGCTTGGTTCCTGTCGCTCCGTTAGTATTGCTCCGGCTTTTGAAGGGATAAGTTGTGTCGCTTACGATCAGAAAACACATTACGCAACAGGAAGACGTAAAATTAAAATGGGAAATAACCGTTATAAAAATAAGAAGCGACTGGGTTGGCGTTAAGAAACAGGCATATATATGATAAACATAATGAAATTAGTATCTAACGACCTATCTACTTAGAGTATTAGTGATTACAAACATGTTGGTACATAGCATACGACGCGCGGGGAAGTGGGGGCGAAATTAGAATTTGAGCTGACTTACTCTCACCTCTTAAATTCACATCACATCTACGTATTCAACGTTACCTTTCTATCATCAGGCATGATTGCGTCCACGTATCCCGAGTCGTCACAGCTCTTGGGCCGCTTTTGCGAAATTTTCGTATCCTCTTGCTCCACTAAATTAGTGGAAATGTGCCTTTCGGACTGAAATTTTTTAAACGTTAATTATTTGGCTGTCAAAGTCTCCATGTATTATCTAAATACACTCAAAAGAAATTATAGTGGATCCTATTCAGCAACCAAACGTAGTTGTAAATGCAAAAAGATTGTTGATTAATTGTGAATTTATTATATTGTAAATGATTAAACACAATGTGAATGGCGGACTGCTAAATCTTCATCTTCGTGTGAATGTAGTGTTTGGTAGCAAGACTATTTTACATTGCTGAAAATAATACTAGCACACTGTATTTTTTTTTAAATAAGGGTGACAAACAAGCACACAATACACCGGATGGTAAGTGGATGTTGTAGTCTATAGACACCTACATCCATCGTCAATTAAGTCAGAATGCAATGGCGTTGTGTCCCATGAGGATAAGATGGAATGACCCATTTCCAGTAAAAGGGGTCTCCGATTCTCTATACTCATCATACCAAACAGCAGCATTAAGCGTCTATTTTACTGCGGGAAAGCATGTTCGTTTCCCGGTCGAGCCGGATTTTATCCCAAACATTTTCTTGATCTGATGGTAACTTTCACAATAAATTCAAATTTGTTAAAGAACAATTACTAACTGGATCAAACTTAGTTTGTGATCACATCGCAAACCGTATTATTTGCGGCCATTGAGTCCCTTTTCTAGCGTTTTAAACTAACGATAAATAATATTATTTAACGTAAATATTATTGTTAAAAGTTTTTGGCACTTTTACGACAGTTATCGTCTTATCACGTGAACATGTATCCAATAGGTGTTGCCAAGTTTGAATCTATCTAAAAATTATATTAAAATAATATTAAAGCCCACGAAACAAAAAGAGCTAATGAAACGGCTGAAAATATTGTCTTGAATCGTAAAAATACATCTATCGGGAGTCTCACGATCTTGTTTGCATATACGTACATGTGATTTAGTTGACTCTTAGGACACTCACGAGACGAAATAGGGTGATACCATGACACCAGTCTTTTATGGCCCTATGAATATAAATTTTTAACAACTAGCTGTTCCCCACGACTTCGCCCGTGTGGGATTTATTACAATTGGATTACGTGGGTTTTAATTTTTTGCGCAGATTCCTAAATGATTTTCTAAAATAAAAATATGTTACTCCTCATAACATCAGCTATCTGTCAGTAAAAATCAGGTTTATACGTCATAGAGCCATATAAGTGGCTCTTAAGTTATTCGACTTCCAAACTATGCATCCTCAAACTTTCTATAGATGATTGACAATTCAATGATGGATTCATAATTCAAATCACAGCCAAACCAACATAAATTGCTAATTTTCTAATCTGTTTGATTGTTCCCACGTCTCTGATACTGCGCCCTTACTAGCTTACCTTTGATATTATCGCATTAGCCAGGTTTCAGACGAGTGAGCGTCTCTTGGTTTATGCGAATATTTAAGCCACTATATAATATCCCCTATTCAGCTGACAGCTTCCTATTATTTGTAAATTATCCCTTTGGTCGCAAATCGGATATCACTTGCTTAGCGTAAAGCAATCAGGCTACTTTGCTAATCATCTTCTCAGTCTAGAAACGCATGACTCATTCATTCAGATTCCTTTATTTGGTCCAAAAGTGCGTATCCGCGTATTAGCGGTGTGAGAGAATCTTGAGAGGGAAACAGAAGTTGGAGACGGGTAGCAGCACCTTCCGGATAACAACTGAATCTATAAAAAAAAGTATGGTTACCAACTCGCTAGCCACGCGTGACAACTACAGGATTTACGTACGGTCGTTAATATTTCATCTAAGTATGTTATCATGATATGTATGGCGAATAGCATCCACTTACCATCAGGTGCATTGTGTGTCTGTCACTCGAACTTCAACAAATTCAACTTCAACAAAATGGTAAAAATATGAAAATAACGTTTTATTTTCTCCATTTGATATAACTACTAGGTTGATTTTACGATTATGAGCTTACGTTAGTATTTTTGAGATGTTGCTCGATAGTCTTGGCGATTTGCGTGGAAATGTCTGCAGCTCGCAGCCGCGTCTCTAGCTCGAATACCTTGCCCTTCTCTATAGATAGTTGAAGGTTGATATCGTCTGAAAACAAAAAGTTTTTTGTTTATGGGGTGACGTAAGAGAATGCACTATCCCATATCATCCCGTAGGTGTCGTAAGAGGCGACAGAGAAAAACTGAAACAGGAGATGGGGAGCTGCATCTTTCTAATAACTCAAACTAAAAAAATAACTGCCTGCTTATATACGTTTAGTGATCTACTTAAATGCCAAATTTCAAGTTTCTAAGGAACCTAGAAGTGGCCTAGGTTTTTGATGATTGAACCAGTGATAAAATGGCGCTTCCAAAACACTATGACTCAAGAACTATAATAGGATTATCCATGAAATTCAAGATATTTGGTATTAGTTATGCAAAATTGCAAATGTGTAGATCAAATAGTTTTTGAGTTATTTGGATTAGCAAGTGGCTCAAATGGTTCCGTGTATCAACTCGCGACACGAAAGGCAAGCGGTGATCTTTACTGCGCATAATTGTCCATATTGCGCATTACTGCGTATGATTGGCTGTACGTAACGTTCGCACGCGCTGATTGGCTCACCTATCGCATTCTGTCCCCCGTACTGATACGACATTCGCAGCTATCTCCACCACGATTCGTTCAGCGCTAGAGTTACGTGCCGCGAATTGTACGCATTGCCATTGCGTTGCCCTCTTTTTGCCAAACTTAACACAGAAATTCACACACTGTGTGTATATTTCTTGATTGGTATTAGTTTACCATTTACAAGAACGAGGTCACCAACGGATATTTATTAAGCTATTCAACTTATTATAATAATAATTAAATAGCTTATCCTACCAAAGGCGGGCATTTTTTTTGAGAATACAAGAGATATTTATTTGCCCATTTTTTAACAAACTTGCATTGGATACTCAAAATGAACTATAGACTTAATTATACACTTACAATAAAAAATAAATCACGTTGAAAAAAAAATAGGTACAAAATAAATATAAAAAAGCGAATAGCTAATCTTAATAACTTATTTTATGGGAAATGAACTAAATAGAACAGCCACTCATGAAACGCTAAGATGTGTCATCATAGCCCTGATTTTCAACGGCAACCTTAAGTTGGTAAAGTTATGTATGCACCTATTGCGACTTGTACTGGTCATCAACTAATGAAGTTTCTGTACATACTAAACTTCATGGGTCCATAAATTAAAGAGCTTACCACAACGCGCCTCCGCAGCACGTAATCTTTGTAGAAGCTGTTCAGTTTGCAGCTCGCTTTGCTGCAGTGTGAAGCGCTCTAAGCCACCGGTCTGACGCAATGTCAACACTTCTTCCTCCAATCGGCTAATACGCGTTATGTATTCTTCATGGGTTTTGGACAACTCCTGAGGAAATGATCCATTCAGTCATTACAGCCTTTCACAAGTCCACTGCTGCGACTTAAGACACCATAGACTGCCTTATGGGATTTTTTTATTATTTGCAGAAAAATGCTGCTACCCATCTCCTGTTTTACATCCCTTTGTCGCCTCTTAAGACACCCACGGGTTAATAAGAGGTAGTGGATTTTCTTACGCTGGTAAAAAATTATATTTTTTATTATTATTAAAAAACGTTACACCCACACTAGGATTTTCTCCTGTATCGTAGTTTACATACATAAATTTCACAAGGACAGACATCCCTTAGCGCTGCAACTGATTGCTAGTTCTGCGCCACGGAGCCGTCAGTTAAAGAAAAACATTAACATTACGGTCTATTAAAGTCCACAGCTGAACACAGGCCTCCCCCATAGATAGCATCATAGGGGGAATATTTTTCACAGTCGCTACACCTGTCAAGCGAGTTGGTAACCAGTTCTTTTAGTTTTTATTAGGAAGACTTTACTGCTAATCCCCTGATTTGTTTTCCTGTGCCGCCTCTTATAATTAACTTAAAAAATAACGATTAGTTATTTTTGGCTTCATAACGCAGTTTTAGAATTTAGCCGCGAAGCGGAACCGCAGGTTCAAATTCCACAAGGAGAAAGTGTGTCAAATTATTGCTCCGGATAAAGACGTTGTAACAAAAGGGTAACATACATAAACGCGGAAAAAATTATAAATGTTTGAGTAAGCTTCCGTTATTTTTTTTTAATTGTATGGCAGTTATATAAAAATGTAAAATGCCTCCACGATACAACACACAATCCCAGTGTGGATATGTGGACGTTTTTAAGACAAAAAATATGTTCGTCTTTTTTACTGACTAGAGGACCGTCTGAATTAGTAGCACCCTCTTAACTTTTATCCCCGCCAAGAAGAAGGCTATGAGATATATCAACTTAGCCCTCTGTTGAAATGCATCTGTGGCCCGCTTTATATGAAGTCTGTTACAGGTGTCCGCGTATCACGGCTTACTTAGGTGGGCTATTAGCTCGTTGGTAACATTCAAACTTTAAATAAGGAATGGAAGAATCACTATCCAATTTGCAGCATGTGTTTACCATCAGCCCGTCCCTGAACTGCAGATCATGAGCCCCTGGGTTCGACTCACGAGTCGTGTTCACAACCAGTTATCGGGTTTCTTCTGTCAAGAAATTCTCAGTAGCAACGTAGATAGAAAATTGGCGGTGTTTCACCCTCGTGTCTTTCAAAGCACCATCCATTCACTACACTACACTACTATTGGAAAGTTTACCAGTGTTGCCATGTGCGCAGGCGGGTTGACAAGCGCAGTTTTTTATTATTTTGAACTGTTTTCAAAAAGAAGCTACTGTCCACTTCTTTTTTCAGTTTTCCTTCGTGGCCTCTTCTTCATTATCGTCGACCCATGGAACAATATTGGATATTGGATATTCTTACACCGCCACTTCACAGTTAAGTACGTAATACCATTATCCTACGCCTGATATCTTTTCGGTCATATCGAATTGCCGTTCCATCAGACCATAAAAGCGAGGGAATAGAGAGTGCACCTGTGCTTACGCACACACACTATAATCCTGTCCTGCGCATATAGCTAGTCCACGTTGTGACTGGCAGTCGTAACCGTGATGCGATCTGGAGGACATTGTTTATTATTTATAATAAACTTACCTCTTCCAGCGCAACAATCTTTTGCTTCAACTCCTCCATCAGAGTTCTGCATTTATTTTCATCACACAGTTTCTCCTCACCGTCCCTACAAGAACACTATTTAGAAACAGCTAATAATGTCACTGTTTTATAATAGTTCTCAATTAAGCATCAAAACGCAGATGTGTTATCACTTCTGAGGACCAAGATAGAATGCCTCATTACATGTATGAGGGGTCTCCGGTTCTCTATACTGACCATACGAAACATAACAGCATTAAGCTGCTATTTTACGATGGTATTCCGGAGAGCGTGGTAGTACCCCGTTCGAGCCGACCCATTCGTGCTACAACCACAATTATGCTATAACATAGCGCTACCAAGTAAAATATGTGCGTGATGTCAACAAGTAGAATGTGGTTACGGTATCACTTGATTAGTGCGCAGCGTTCCGCGTATCTTTCCTTCTATATCAGGTCTGAGGGAACGATCAAGAACAGTAAATTATTAGTACCTGGGTTGTCAATCCTATTTTTTCTTAGGTCTGACATTATACATTTGAATGTTTGTATTGCCTTTACACTTATCGCTACTATTAACATCATATTATTACTGGAAATGAGACATTCCATCTTAGTCCTCAGGGGTGACCACGCATCTGCATCTGCATAACCGAGGATAGATGTAGATATCTATGAGCCGCAGCAACCACATACCATCAACTGGACTGTGTGCTCGTTGTTACTCTTATTCTATATATTATACAAAAATCTTTTTTCTTTATCAGTCCCCCGTAAAAGTTCACTGCTAGACGCACACTTATGCACCTATAATCATGTTACTGGTTATGTAACATGGTTATAGATGCATGTGTCTGTTGTGGCGTGTTCATAAAATAATTTGAGCATGGTTCCAGCTTGGTTTTTGCACACAGCGCTCAGTCTTTCTTTTTTGTTGGTCTAAGAGGTATAATGCACATACGCCATCTAAATGGTTCCATCGCCGTCTATCGGTGATGCAATCTAATGTATATTATCTATATATATTAGATTTCAAATATATAAAGAAATCTTTCTGGCATCTCTTAGTAACCTGTTACAGACAAAAGGTACAAGAGAGTGAAGAATATTTGACGCCTCTCGCCTTTTAATGTCAATCTCAACTTTAAAAATTCCTGCTATTACATATAATACTAGCGATTCACCCCGGCTTCGCACGGATGATTTCTGCATTCCGACAACAGCGCCACCTAACGGGTCCAATCGTGAATTTTACCCATCCAGAAACCCAATCTAACACATAAAATATTTCGGTCCAGCCATTTAAGAGGAGTTCAATGATAAACACATGTACAGGCGAATTATAAATATAAAGATATACAATATTCTAAGTACTTTTCTATACAAAAATGTTATGAACATTCGTTGACCATCATATTATTTCAAGAGCAATTTAAACCCATATAGGCCTACCGTACCCTATGTGGTACAGTTACTTTGTAAAAATATTTTGATGTACCCACAAATTATTAACTTTTTTGGTTAGTTGTGGCAGATAACTCAGAGTATTAGTTTTATATCAACAATATAACATACACATTTTATGCGAGTTATTATCAGTTTATATTAAAATTGCTAGACAGAAACGGAAAAAAACAATTTACAATGTCTTCAAGAAGGTAAGTTTCATGTTATCTATAGTAAATCATATTATTTGTTGGTATTATTTTAAATACTAGGCTACAATAGACGTAATAGCTACAAATAAGTTTCACTTGGGTCATTTTAGTAAGGTGTACACAGTGCTAGATTAGGTGTATCATATATGGTACAGTAGGTCTATGTATGAGCACAAAATACCTAAGTCAATTTACATATTATTATATTAGCTTTTTATTTATCTTTTTGTGTTTTATTGTTTTAGGTCATTGACATTACATGAAATTGCTACAGTTCTTGAGGAAGATGATGATTTTAGCAACCAGAGACAAGATTTTGATATTTTTTTACTTCCACCTGACACCGCCAATGATTACCAAACTGACGAGGACTCGGGTGAAGAAGATAACGTCAGCATAAATAATTTGCCTGGAAGTTTGCTTCGAGCTCCAGCGGAGCTTGCTGCCTCAACCTCAATGGAAAAACCAGAAACTGAGGACCAAACCCCTCCCGAATTTCAAGAACCTTTAAAAAAACGTGTCATGAATTACAATTGGCGAAAACGAGACTTGCAGCTAAGACCTATTGTTTGGAAACCCCTTTATCATACTCCTATTGAAAGAAGCCCGATAGAATGGTTTTCTTTATTATTTTCAGAAGAAGTATTTGAGATGCTTACTATTGAAACCAATAGATACTTAGCACGTAAGCTTCTCTCTGCTGACGTCAAGATTGAAGAGATGAAATGTTTGGTAGGGATTTTGTTAGTCAGTGGCTACTGCCAAGTGAGCAGAAGAAGAATGTACTGGGAAAATGCATCTGACTCAAGAAATAGTTTGATTGCTTCAGCCTTGTCTCGAGATAGATTTACACTAATTTACTCTAATATTCATGTTGCTGATAATCTAAATTTAGATACATCCGATAAATTTGCAAAAGTTCGTCCTTTATTAAAAGTTTTAACTATGAGGTTTCTTGAGCACTGTCCACATAAGGAGAATCATAGTGTTGATGAGGCTATGGTCCCATATTTTGGTCATCACGGCTGCAAACAGTTTATTAGAGGCAAGCCTATAAGATATGGATACAAATTATGGGTTGGTGCAACATCAGGAGGTTACATTGCATGGTTTGAACCATACCAAGGTGCTTCTACATTTACGAATGCCCAATATTCCCAGCTTGGTCTTGGTGCAAGTGTGGTTTTGTCTTATGCAGATCAACTAGCAACATTAGGCTATGGAAAAAACTACCATCTCTTCATAGATAACTTTTTTACCGGTTTGCCTTTGGTTCATGAACTTACTGAGAGGGGATTTCGTGTAACTGGTACTATCAGAGAAAATAGATCTGGAAAGTGCCCTCTATTAAGTAACAAAGAAGCAAAGACAAAAGAAAGAGGCTTTTATGATTATCGCATATCTGATGATATTATAATTTGCAAGTGGCATGACAATAGTATAGTGTCAGTATGCTCTAATGCAGTTGGTGTTGATCCTGTCCACAAAACTGAACGCTATTCTCAGCAACTAAAAAAGAAAATATCTGTTTCTCAACCTCATCTCATTCAACAATACAATAAAAATATGGGTGGAGTAGATTTATCAGATCAGAATATATCGTCATTGCGAACTAGCATTCGAGGAAAAAAGTGGTATATGCCTCTGATTCTCCATTGTATAGACATGTCTGTACAAAATGCATGGCTGCTGTACAGACATAATGGAGGGAATATCGACTTGCTAAACTTTCGACGTCGTATTGCAAACTATATTATCGATTGTAATAAACAACGCGAAAGGCCAGGTCCTAGTCGACCATCTTCAATAACATCAGACTCTCGATACGACGGCAAAGAACACTATGTCAGCAAGCAGGAAAAGAGGACCAGGTGTGGCCTATGCCACAAACAATGTCCTACAAGATGTGTCAAGTGCAATATCGGTGTCCACGTAGAGTGCTTTATTATGTATCACACCAAAAAGTAAATAAAATCTAATTAGTAAAATCATGTCTTTTTTTTGCATACATATAGTCCTACTGTACCATATGTGGTACGTCCCTTCAGTCGCCCCCCCTCTTATTAATTTTTTTTTTAAATATTTTTCCCCCGGTTTTTAGGCTTTCTTGGATCAGGTTTTGTTAATGAAACATGAATTTTTCACAAAAATAATTATCGGTCTAAATGGGTTAAAAAACGCATATTATTTACTTTATTTTCACCCTATTTCCGAAATATTTTTTACGAAGATTTTAATACTCTGTAATTCACATGTTCATTATTAATAACTATTATTAATAAACAAACTTACGTGTCCCGATAACTAGTCTGTACCTCGGTCGTACGCGTCATCGTTGGTTCTCTGAAAAATTGTCATACTTATAAAACTAATTGTCCTGTGCCCAGCTGGGCACAAGCCAATTAGTTACAGCCTATATAGGTCCCATAGTTGTGGGACCTATATAGGCTGTAACTATCACTTTAACTTTTATAAAACTAATTTTACGGTTTTTGCCGCTTTTACTTAGAAGTTTAAAGTAGACGTTCGAAGATGTTCAATTTCCTTTGGCGTAGTTAACTAGGGCTCTTTATATATATGGGGCGTTTTTAGTTACGACCCGTTTCCTCTCATTACGATAGTGGTTCAAGCCGGGGTTCGTACCTCCTTCAGAGGGACTCTTGAATCACATTGAGCCACCCCCCCCCCCCCCCCCGATAGAGGAGCCTCACTTCAAAGGCAAGGCCCGGGGTGCCTCGCGACTGCTTCGAATCGTTGCACTCAATAGCACGTGAGTCCTCACTCACGAGTCTATTTCGATGAAGCTGTAAAGGCCGCAGAGCCAACAGCATACACGTTCAAAAAAAAGGCCTTCCCCCATAGACTGCCTCATAATGCCCGTCGCCAGTCTGGGTGATTTATGTCTGGACGAGATAGGCATACAGGCATCTATTGATAGCCATGAGATCTTTCATTTCCTATAGATGTCTCTTACAATACTCATGGTATAAAATGGGGTGATGGATTTTATTTATCCCCCACTACACACCTTATTATAGTCACTACAAATGAAAATTAAACGATAGGTAAATCATTACTATCATAATTGCCAAAGGATTGTATTAGTTTTGATTGTCGAATTGCATGTGCTTACTTTTCAATAAAGTCAAGGGAAGTAGCCGTTGTCAGAAGATGACTTGCACTTTTTTTGACGCTGGTATTGAGGGCATCTGTTGATGCATTTCTGAAAATCAAAAATACATTTAACCAAGTTATAACTTAACATAATAATGACTTATGGATCTGAGATGGGCTTTCTCTACATGATGAACTTAGAATAGGTACCAGAGTGACCGACATAGCCCAACGAATTACTAAAGGGAATGATGGGGAAGTTTTAGGATTATGGGTGTGTAAGGCGACCCCCCACTTAAAGGAGTGACGACCTAGTAAGGCGTGCAGGAAGTCGATGGATGCAGGTGGCTCAGGACCGTGCTTTGTGGCATTACTTGGGTGAGGTCTATGTTCAGCAGTGGACTTGTGAAGGGCTGTAATGATGATGATATATAATAAAATGATAAAAAGGGGTTGATTGTTTCTATAATGATGATAGTAAGTGGTTTCTGCAGTCAATGGACATCTGCAACCTCACATGCATATATGAAACTAATTTTACAGACTTTATCGCGTTTAATTTTACCTTTGATATCCCTACGTTTCGGGTGCTTTACAGTACTCAAGTGTCCCCCCCCCCCTTGACCATTGACCATTGGTACTCCTTTGTGAGTGATTTGAAATGCGATAAGAACTGTGAAATGAGTTTCGAGTTTCATTTAATGTTATTGCGTAAATATAATAAATCACAAATGCATTGTTTGTCACTTTGTTTAGTTTTACTGTTTCGAAAACAACTTACTTAACAGAAGCACTAGCTCCAAGGCAGGATCTGTTACAGCGGGCCGAATTTCTTCCCAAAAACTGTTTAGCAGAGCACAGTCTCATGTTCAAAATACGAATCCTCTCAGACAACCGGTCGTTACTTCTTTTTAACTCTGCTATACTGCAAATAAAGACCAAGCAACTTACAATTCAATACTCTTCATTGAGACGTGGAGCCGTGGCAGATCAAGGGCTAAGCACTTGCTGTAATTTTTTTTTAAAAAACCTACACCAATGAAATTTTTAATTTCAAATTTAGGTGCTGATATACTACTTGAACTCTGCCTGTGCTTTTTGGTGCAGCCGGTCTCAAGCCCGGGTAAAAGAGGAGGGGTGGTTCCGCCGGAGAGAGTGGGTGTATCCGGTGGACTAACACACCCACCTGCGCTGTTAAGCGCCGTACGCGGGGATGAAGGAGTCTTGGAGGGTTGAGCTGATCGTCACTGGGGTATATAGTGTCGAGAGGCAACTCCGACTCCGATGGAGGAGGCCCTCTTTGGTCCGGCCTTCAAGAGCTAAACGGTGGCGCTATCTGCTAGCCGCAGATAGGGAAATGGCCAAGCGTCCCGTCAGAGGATCACAGGCAAGGGATGTGGGGGCTGCCTAGTTTCCCTGAAAAGGGTTAGGTGGTGGGAATGTGCCTTTTCAGCCCTATCTGCCAGCTGGATCCAGCTCCCGAGTTCGCGCTGTGAGCCAACTTCGCGTTCCTATATTCCACCGGTAATCCTAACGCCTGAAATTCTTTTAATACTAAAGTAGGACGTTCCCTAAGGTGCGGGCTCCATGGAGGGTGGGTAAACGTGGGGACGAATGTGTAATAAATAAAAATATGGACAATTCAAGGCCCATTAGAAAAGAGGGAGACGTATCAGAGGGGCTCACCTTAGACACTGACAAACATTGAGGAACCGCCACTAAATCGACAGTTCCACGGACTAGACCATCCCGCGTAGGTGGCTCCAGGAAGGGGACAATTTCCGCGCTGGATGTTCCTTAAACTAGTTCCAAATCTGAAGAGCCGCACGAGAGCAAAGAGCAAGGGACTGCGAGTAGCTAAACTCCTGCGGAGCCTTAAAAAATAGATGACTTTTTCTCTGTTGCCTGACAAGTGGTGAGCCGTAAGGTGAAGGGCAAGGCACCCAAAAAGGTGACTTGCCGACCTGACGGCCCATCAGGTGGGTTTATCCCAGCAGGCAGTGGTGCAAAGGCAAAGAAGAAAAATAAGAAGCAACGAGAAAAAATCCGCAATGAAATAGGCCCCGCTCGCTGTTTCTAAGAGTGGCACCAAGGAAGCTGGGCAAGCTGCTGCCACTGCGGTGCTTGGGGCTGGTACTAGTAGCCATGCTGAAACTCCAAAATCCAGCCCAAGTAGCAGGCGCGGCCGCCAGGACCACATCTAAGACATACGCCAGGAAGCAGAAAGCAGCCAAGCGTCCTGGTGAGAAAGAAAGGGCAGCCAAAAGTATGCTGGAAGAGTCCACCGCCGAGAGGCGAGCACAAAAAAGTGCGACTCGAACAGCAACCAAAGGCTGCAAGAACGAGCTAAGCTTCTGTTGCTAAAGCAGATTTGGGTGTGGCCTTAACGTGTGCACGTTCAGGTCACATAACGAATTAGGTAGCTGATAACATCCTCGTGGCTATACAGAGGAAGATGATCAGCGAGGCCTGGATTAGCCAGGACCCTGATGCGTCAGGCCCTGTTTTTAGAAGCAAACCCATTTACATGGAGGGTTAGGCTCTTAAATATGTTCCTAGGGATTGGAGGGAAGTGAAAGTCACGTTCATACCCAAACCAGGTAAAAGCGACTATACAGACCCTAAATCCTACAGACCCTAAATCCTACTGACACATTAGCCTCAAATACTTTCTCCTGAAGACGATGGAGAGGATGTGTGAAAGGGAATTGAGGGGTCGGCGCTTATTAACTCACCGCTATACGAAAAACAACACGCCTACGGCTTAGGTAAATCAACAGAATCGGCACCTCACCACGGAATAACAAAGATTGAAGAGGTCATCCAAAACAAAGTAATATGTCTGGGATAGAAGGTGCTTTTGATAAAACAAACTTCTCCAGCATAAAAGGTGCACTAAGTAGACATAAAGTTGAACCGGCACTTATTGACTGAATAGCAAACATACTCAGTACACGAACAATGAAGATTGCTGGTGAATCTCAAACAATTCAGATCAAGAAAGGCTGCCCGCAGGGAGGGGTTCTTTCACCTATCCTGTGGAATATGGTCAATAATGAACTCATCAGCAAATTAAATGGCAATAATTTCTACACAGTTGGTTATGCAGATGACCTCATAATACTGGTTTCTGGAAAGACAGCAAGCATGGTGTGTGAATTGATCCAAGCGGCTCTCCATATTGTGGAGAGATGGTGCAGGAAATATGACCTAACCGTTAATCCAAACAAAACGGTTCTAGTAATGTTCATACAAAAATGAATGCTGAATACTATCATCTCCCAAGCCTTTTCAGCACTTAACTCCAGCTATCCTCTGAGGTAAAACACTTAGGTCTTACCTTGGACAGTAAACTTAACCGGAATAAACACATAGAAAGCAAAATCAACAAAGCTAGTATAACTTTCTGGCAATACAGAAACACGATTGGCAAACGATGGGGTTTGACGCCTAAAACTTATACTGTGGCTATACAAAACTGTAATTCGCCCATGATTACATACGGCGCTCTGGTATGGTGGACCAAAAAAAATGAAGCCACCACTATAAAAAAAGCTTCAGCGTTACCAGAGATTGGCATGTATGGCTGCCACAGGCTGTATAAGAACTACACCAACAGCAGTTTTAGATGCTATTGTTGCACGCCTAAGTTGACGTCTGGCACTAGCGCCATCTAGTGTCGGGTAACAGAGCGAGGAGAGCTTTCCAGAAAATAACATGACTAATCAAATAAACAACAGCGCCATCTATTATCGAATTGAAGAACTAAGCTTTCTAGAAGCCTCACACTCGAACTTTCTGCGTCTGGTCGGTCGGCGCTCGAATCTACGGGAATATTCTGGATGTTTCGGCATAAAAGTGTGTTTAAATCCGCTCCATGGCGCGATCACGGCAGTATTAATTTTGGCGAGACAAGCGAAGCTTCGGAGCGAAATAAAGTGAATCAGTGTGATTAATTATTAGTGTCTTTTAAGTTTTAATTGGTGTTCGGTAATAAAAGTTTAAATTTTGGTAATTCAATCAGCAGTTTTTATTGTCACGAACCTCAAGCTCGTAACACTATACTGGAGCTAACCCCGCTTCATCTACACATACAACAAGAAGCAACTTTAGCTGCCATTAGAATCAAGACCCTAAATCTTTTGAGTGAAAGTAGGGGCCCTCATACAGGTATGATTGATAGAATTTACTCAAAAATCTTACAAGCCAAGTACGATAAGATACCAAAACAAAGAAGTATAAGATATAATTGAACGAAACAGACCCGCTGGAGGGATTAAACCCAAAAGAGTTTTGAGTTTTCACGGATGGTTCTAAAACAAATAGAGGTATAGGATCTGGAGTTTTCTCTGAAGACCTTAATATCCACATATGTACACTGCTGGGTACCCATAACACAGTCTTTCAGGCAGAATGTATAGGTATCATCCAAGCGGTCATAGCAATAGATACTTGGAAGGCAAAAGACTTCTCATCAGAATACTGAGCGACAATATGGCGGTACTACAAGCTCTGAGTTGTAATATGGTGAACTCGGAACTAATGAATGCCATCAACGATTAAATGAGATATATAAGCACAACAATGTGACTCTGCAATGGATTAAGCGACACAGTGGATCCAGAGGCAACGATGCAGCAGACAAACTGGCCAGAAGAGGATCAGCTCTGGCCACTATAAGGCTGGAACCAATAATACCAAACCCCTTCGGTTATGTTCGTTCACCGGTATGTAGAAACTTCAATAATCTACATGCTCAGCTTTGGAAAAATCTAGTAGACTGTAGACAAGCTAGGGAGGCTCTGCCTGAAAAAAACAGATGTCTAACCAAGGTTCTAATGAGACTCAATAAGCCACAGATCAGAATAGTAACAAGTGCTATCACAGAACATGGCTCCTTTAACAAACATTTATTTACCAAGGTGTTCAGATAGGCCCCTGTGCAGGGTATGTATGGGGGAGGAAGAAACGGCGGCTCACGTGTTGCTGACATATCCGGAGATCTCTGCATACAAGGCTAAGCATCTCGGCACGCCGGGATCGCTCGCAGAAGTTGCTTGCAACGTCAAGGGATTGTTGAACTTCTTCGGAGAGATTTCATGGCTCGAATAATCACATTATTCCTGCCCACAAGTAGAATACGCGCTTAGACGTGGAGTTGCGGAAAACAGCCCATCGTAAACTAAACTAAACTAACATACTACTTGCTCAGTGCTGAAGGAAAACATTTGAACAAACCTGCATTTCTGTGAAATTAAAATAATATTTCAAATACTTGTAAAGTTTGCCAACATGCATTAGGGCGGTGTGGCAGACATTTTCCTGCCATAATACCCTCTCAGTCATGAGAGGTCTGTGTTTGTCTTGCTGTCTGGTCTGAGGGATCAGGGATCAGCTTCAGGGAACAGTCGATGAGTTTGACCGATGCAGCAAAAAACATGACAAATCCCTCATATTAATTGCTGCATTGCAGTTGCAGTTAATTGAGGCTAATGATCAGATTTTGCAATTAAAACAATACTTAGATAAATTGAAAGTGTCCCTAACTCAAAGTCTGTTCTATGAGCTCATAGAATGTAAATCTTCAAAAACATTGCAACCCTCCACAACAATCGATTTGGCTGGTGATGATTTTCTCAAATCAAGAAGAGCAGAAAGGATTCATGCAGTAGAAGAAAATTAAAGAAATACATAAAAATTAATAAATATGTTAGGAAAGTACAAAAGTTAATTAAAACTAAAATTAATACAAAAAATTATACATACAAATATATGTAAGGAAAAGCAAGAATTAATTAATAAACTTAAATTATATTCAATTGAGGCGGAAAATATGAAAAACTGTTATGAGACTGAAATAGACACTCTATCTCAATTCAGAAGTTTTGTCGCTTAATAACTCATTACGAATTATCTCAAAAAATATGCATCGGCTCAGGTTGAGACAAAAGAACACATATTGGCCATGAATGATCTGGTAAAGTCATGTAAATAGAATGAGGAGTGCTTTGACTCCTTAATAAAACATCAGAGTGGGAATCAACGCTACATACCATGTTCATCGGGGACAATATGTGTAAATAGCAATGACTCCTTATTTTCACCAACACCAACACTATGACGGTGCCATAACAAAGAATAAAAACTTAAAAAGTAGTTAAAGTATTAAAAAACATAAAGTTATTATGTATTGTGATGACATAGTAAAAATTTGGGCATGATGTTAAATAACCATTAAAAAGGACAACTTATTCGTAATTATTGTATGCCTGGAGCGTCCTTTAATCATATTATAATGAATAAAGTTTTAACTAGTAAGTTTTGTCCTAATAGCACAATAATAATTCTTGTTGGGAGAAGAGGCAATGTAAACAAAAAATTGATTTTTGTTTAATATATTAAAATATATTGATTACCTCAATACTTTAAATTTCTCTTGTTGTTAATACAGGGTTGGCCACAGGAGAATAAAATAAGATATAATTTAAATTTATTAATGAATAATTTATCATGTAACAATAATATAAATTTGACATTTAATTGTAACAAATATACCAATAGAATTAATTTAATAGACATTAATAATTTAATTAAGAAATTTTTGACCACAGATAGGTATTACCTACCCAAATATAATTTAAGACAGATAGCAAATGTGCTATCTTATTATTTATATATTAACTCTACCCAGACATCTGCTCCTATTGAGCAGCATAATGATTTGACATGCAATTTGGAATCCGTTCCAAGTAATTTAAATTAGAAAATGAGACAATAGCGGTAATCTCTAGCAGTTATAATTTAAATAATTTAGAATGTAGCTTACTAATCCTTTATAGTTGCAATTGTATAACTCCACAAAATGATAATAAAAATTATTTACACCTGGTGCATCAGAATATACGAGGCATGATAGGGCAAAGAGCTAGAAATTGAATTGTTTTTAAATATTAACAATATTCATATTTTATGTATTACTGAACATTGGTTAAAAGCTCATAATTTAATGTTTAACTTCAGTAATCACCAGGTGGTCAGTTCTTTCAATAGAGAAACGGTTTTGTGAGGTGGCTCCTTAATTTTAGCTATCATGTAAAGAACGTAAAGATATTGTGACCCTCTCTGTTGAGCGAACTGTAGAAATGGCATGTGTTGAGTTTGAGCACCTCATTGTTGTGAGCGTTTACAGACCCCCATGTTCTTTATATATGATACTTTTGAAAAAAATATGGAGGAAGTTTTCGCTAAGCTTAATAAACAGAATAAATCTGTTGTAATATGTGGAGACTTTAATATCAATCTCCTAGAAGCTTCCTCCAGCAATATTAAATTTAGATCATTGTTTATCTTATGGTCTTTTAATTATTTTTGGAGCCAACACGTATTGCTGAATCAACTGCAACATGTATAGATAACATTTTTACAAATGTTAAGCCGTTCAATAAATGTATAATTCAAAAATTGAGCTCTGATCACTGTGGACAATTAGTTTCATTACCTTATGTTCACAAAAAACAAGTAGATAAAAAAGTATAAATGCACATCGCTTGGAGAAGTTTAGAAGTAACATAGTAAAAAAACTTCCATTACTTTCATACCAAAATAATCCAAATTTTTTGTATGGAACATTATTTAAGCTTATTTGCAATGAATTTAATAATACTTTTACTTCTAAAACGTTCTCCTTGAACAATCGCAAGGCATTTAATGAATGGGCGACAGCAGGACACACTACATAAGAGTAGACAAAGGTTATATGAACTTTACAATGAAAGGTGATATAACCCTAGCGTCGAATTTAGGGAATATGTAAAAAAATATTCCAAAATATTTAAAAGAGTGTGCTCCTTAGCCAAGTCATTGTATGTGAGCAACAAAATAATGACTGCTTCTAATAAAATTAAAATGACATGGAGTATAATTAATAGTGAAACTGGTAAGGTCAACTCTCGCAATTCAAACTACCAGTTAAGTTTTAACAATAAATTAACTTAGGACGTTGCAATGGTTTTTGAGAAATATTTTACTGATATTCCGATCTTAACCACTAAGTCACTGAATTCTTCTCCTGCCGTCGCCCAAACATTACTTAAACAAAAGGTAAATGTGTGTACAAAGAATTATACATTTCATAAATTTATTGTAAAATATTTTAAGACTATTGATATAAAGAGAACCGGCGATCTGTGGGGGATCTATTATTTTTAATACTATTATCGAATCTGGTGTGATTCCTGATTTAATGAAGCATAGTAAAGTAATACCTTTATTTAAATTTGGTAGTACATTGGACCCCGCTAATTTTAGACCTATTTCTGTACTGCCAACACTTAGTAAAATTTTTGAAAAAATTATTCTTGATCAAATGTTAATTTTTTTTAATGTAAATAATTTACTTCATAAAAATCTATTTGACAAGCAACACGCCTACAGTCTAGGCAAATCAACAGAATCGGCACTTCATCAGGTAATTACAAAGATTGAAGGGGCCATCCAAAACAAAGAAATATGTCTAGGTTCCTTCATAGATATAGAAGGTGCTTTTGACAGAACAAACTTCTCCAGCATAAAAGGTGCACTCAGTAGACATAAAGTTGAATCGGCACTGATCGACTGGATAGTTCGCATGCTCAGTACACGAATAATAAAGATTGCTGGTGAATCTCAACCAATCCTAATTAAGAAAGGTTGTCCGCAGGGTGGGGTCCTCTCACCTCTCCTGTGGAATATGGTCATTAATGAACTCATCAGCAAATTAAATACTAATCACTTTTATACAGTAGGTTATGCTGATGACCTGACTATACTGGTCTCGGGAAAGACAGCTAGCATAGTGTGCGACCTGACCCAAGCGGCTCTCCGTATAGTGGAGAGATGGTGCAGGGAATACGACTTAACCGTCCCCAACCCAAATAAAACGGTTTTAGTAATGTTCACACAAAAACGAATGCTGAATAACTATCATCTTCCAAGTCTTTTCAGCACAAAACTCCAGCTATCCTCTGAGGTAAAATATTTAGGTCTTACCTTGGACAGCAAACTTAACTGGAATAAACACATAGAAAACAAAATCAACAAAGCTAGTATAACTTTCTGGCAATGCAGAAACATGATTGGCAAAAGATGGGGACTGACGCCAAAAATCATACTGTGGCTTTACAAAACTGTAATCCGGCCCATGATCACATACGGCGCTCTGGTATGGTGGACCAAGACCAATGAAGCCACCACAATTAAGAAGCTTCAGCGCTACCAGAGACTGGCATGTATGGCTGCCACAGGCTGCATAAGAACTACGCCAACAGCAGCCTTGGAAGCGATGCTGGAGCTAACTCCGCTTCATCTACATATACAACAAGAAGCGACTTTAGCTGCCATCAGACTCAAGACCCTAAATCTTTGGAGTAAGAATAGTGTCCCTCATACAGGCATAATTGATAGAATTTACTCAGAAATTCCTATCCTAGCAGCCAAATACGATAGGATTCCTAAACAATTTGTTTTCGATAAGAAATACAAGATACAATTAAATGAAAACAGCCAGCCGGAAGGATTAAGCCCAAAAGAGCTTAGAATTTTCACCGATGGTTCTAAAACAAATGAAGGTGTAGGTTCTGGAGCTTTCTCTGAAGACCTCAATATTCACATATGCACACCGCTGGGTACCTATAACACGGTCTTTCAGGCGGAATGTATGGGTATCATTCAAGCGGCCATAGCAATAGATGCTAGGAAGGTTAATGACTTCCCCATCAGAATACTGACCGACAGTAGGGCGGTACTACAAGCTCTGAGTTGCAATGGGGTGAACTCGGGACTAATATATGAATGCCATCAACGATTAAATGAGGTATGTAAAAACAACAATGTGACTCTGCAATGGATAAAGGGACACAGTGGATCCAGAGGCAACGATGCAGCGGACGAACTGGCCAGAAGAGGATCGGCTCTGGCCACTATAGGGCCGGAACCAATCATACCAATCCCCTTTGGTAACATTCGTTCAATGGTACGTAGACACTTCACTAATCAACACGCTCAGCTTTGGAAAAATCTAGTAGACTGTAGACAAGCTAGAGAGGCCCTACCTGTAATAAACAGTCGCTTAAGCAAAGTTCTAATGAGACTGAACAAGCCGCAGATCAGGATAGTAACTAGTGCTATCACAGGACATGGCATCTTTAACAAACATTTATTTACTATAGGTGTTACAGATAGTCCCCTGTGCAGGGCATGTATGGGGGAGGAAGAAACGGCGGCCCACGTGCTACTGAAATGTCCGGAGGTCGCTACGTACAGGGCTAAACATCTCGGCACGCCGGGATCCACTCCCCGAAGTTGCATGCAACATCAAGGGACTGTTGAGCTTCTTCGGGGAGATCTCATGGCTCAAATAATCACATTATTCCTGCCCACACGCAAAATACGCGCATAGACGTGGAGTTGCGGAAAACAGCCCGTCGCAAACTAAACTAAACTAAACTATCAATTTGGTTTCAGAAGGGGTCGCTCGACAACTGATGCTGGTGTTGAGCTGATTAAATATATATTTAATGCATGGGAGAATTCACAGGATGCTTTGGGTGTGTTCTGTGACCTATCCAAAGCCTTCGATTGTGTTCACTATGAAACATTAATCAGGAAACTTCAACACTACGGTGTAAGAAGCGATGCTCTTAAATTAATTATTTCATATTTAAGTGACAGAACGCAAAAAGTTGTCATTAATAGTATGAGTTCTTCCGGGTCGATTGTACAAATGGGCGTGACTCAGGGCTCAATTCTCGGCCGCTTTCTTTTTCTTGTATATATTAATGACTTACATAGTAGTTAGTTTAGTTTAGTTTACGACTTGCTGTTTTCCACAACTCCACGTCTAAGCGCGTATTTTTCGTGTAAGCAGGAATAATATGGTTATTCGAGCCATGATATCCCCCCAAAGAAGCTCAGCAGTCCCTTGATGTTGCAAGCAACTTCGGGGGAGCGATCCCGGCGTGCCGAGATGTTTAACCCTGTATGAAGCGACTTCTGGACATGTCAGCAACACGTGAGCCGCCGTTTCTTCCTCTCCCATGCATGCTCTGCACAGGGGGCTATCAGTAACACCTATGATGTTTGTTAAAAGAGCCATGTCCTGTGATAGCACTTGTTACTATCCTGATCTGTGGCTTGTTCAGTCTCATTAATACCTTGGTTAGACGACTATTTCAGGTAGAGCCTCCCTAGCTTGTCTGCAGTCTACTAAATTTTTCCAAAGCTGAGCGTGTAAATTATTGAAGTATCTACGTACCAGTGAACGAACGTAGCCAAAGGGGATTGGTATTATTGGTTCCGGCCCTATAGTTGCTAGGCCAGTTCATCTACTGCATCGTTGCCTCTAGATCCACTGTGTCCCTTGATCCATTGCAGAGTCACATTGTTGTGCTTACATTCAATTGTTGATGGCACTCGTATATCAGTCCCAAGTTCGTCACATAGCAACTCAGAGCTTGTAGTACTGCCATACTGTCAGTCAGTATTCTGATGGAGAAGTCTTTCACCTTCCTAGCATCTATTGCTATGGCCGCTTGGATGATACCCATGCATTCAGCCCGGAAGACTGTGTTGTGGGTAACCAGCGGTGTGCATATGTGGATATTAAGGTATTCAGAGAAAGCCCCAGACCCCACATCCTCATTTGTCTTAGAGCCGTCTGTGAAAACTTTGAGCTCTCTTGGACCCAATCCTTCCAGATGGTTAGTTTCCTTCAATTGTATCCTGTACTTCTTATAGAATACAAATTGTTTCGGGATCCTATCATACTTGGCTTGTAAGATAGGAATTTTTGAGTAAATTCTATCGATTATATCTGTATGGGGACTCTACTCTTACTTTTTAAAACCAATGAAGCCACCACTACACGAAAGCTTCAGTGTTACCAGAGATTGGCTTGTATGACTGCCACGGGCTGCATAAGGACTACACCAACAGCAGCTTTGGAGGCTATGTCGGAGTTAACACCGCTTCATCTACATATACAACAAGAAGCAACTTTAGCTGCCATTAGACTCAAAACCCTACCTTACATAGTAGGGGATAACCATGATATAGTATTATTTGCTGATGATACTTCATTAATTTTCAAATTAAACTGACAGTTATTAAATTATGACGAAGTAAATAATGCTATATCTAAGTTAGTCAATTGGTTTAATGTTAATAATTTGCATTTGAATAGAACTAAAACTAAATGTATGAAATTCGTAACTCTTCGAACTGAGTCTTGTTGATACCACCATTTTTCTTGGAATCACACTAGACGCAAAGCTTCAATGGCTCTCCCATATATCAAAACTAGCTAGCAGACTTAGTTCTGCAGCATATGCTGTAAAAAAGATTAGAACTCTTACCAGTGTTGAAACAGCTAGAATAGTTTAGTTACTTCCATAGCATTATTTATGTCGTATGGTATTTTGCTATGGGGCAGGCAATTGACACTGAAATTATATTAATTTACAGAAGAGGGCCATTAGAGCAATATATAATTTAAAACCAAAAGAGTCACTGAGACAAAAATTTAAGGAAATTAACATATTAACTTTGGCCTCTCAATACATTTATGAAAATGTAATGTACATACACAAAAATAAAAGTAGTTTTGCGAAAATAAGTGATATTCTCTGTATATGGAAGAAGTAGTCAGTATTTCATTCTTGGGGCGATGTATATGCTTTTACAACAAAATCCCAGAAAATATACAAAATTTGTCATACACAAAGTTTAAAAATGTTATTAAACTAAGTTTGTATAAAAAGGGTTATTATAATATTAAGGAATTTATGGATAATAATAACCCCTGTGAAGGGTGATCGCTACCAAGCTATTTCTAATTTGTCTTGTGTTGTTGTATTGTAAGCTATTATTGGGAAAAAAAATAGTCCCGCTGGGTTTCTTGCTGGTTCTTCCCAGGACAGAGGTTTTTTTTTGCGAACCAGTGGTAAATGAAAAAAGTGACTTTCAATAAGTATTGTTATAATCTACATTGAATAAAAAACTTTCTGTTTGTGTTTCTTGTGCCCAGATGTGGGAAGTGTATATTAACTTTAATTTACTTTATTCAGACACTTTTCGGGGGTGTGACTTGGAGCCGGGTTGCCAAGGATAGAAACAGGTGGAAAAGGTTGGAGGAGGCCTTTGCCGATTGGCAATCAGCAGAAGACAATCTAGATTTTATATGACTTAGATATTAAGAAATTGTATTACGTACTGTTGAATAAATGGCTTTGTATATATTCAGACACTAGCTTTAACCTACGACTTCATCCACATAGATCTGATATTCACTAATAGCTTAAAAGTTTACATTTTATTTGTCATACTATTTTTGCGTATCTCTTTGTCAATATTCAGATGAGTAAATGAAAAAAAGTATATTACTAGTCCATGACTGGACACACTGTATAACATTAATGAAATATATTAATGTAATATGATTCTCATTATTAGTAAAAATATTCATCACATCACCCCCAAATCATGCACCAAAGCATGTTAAATTTATGCAGAAAAAAGTATTAAATTAAATTAAATATGATAAAAAAATAGATATCAAGGACAGATAAAATGCAAAATTAAGTGATAAAGTAAATAAATAAATAAAACCAAGAAGATATGAGCTCTCAGCAGGGTGACCAAATGTCCAAGGGTTAGGAGAATAAATTCCTTAAATATGCAGGTTTTGTCACTGCTGAGCACATGGTAAATCAGCACTTAAAACTGCAACTAAATATTTCGATGTTGCTCTCGGGTATCCAACAAGGATAACTTGCATACTGCCAAAGTTATTGCTCTTATAATAAACTATGATAGTAAACAATTTATTTAATATACAAGGTGTAACATATTAAATGCAAGCCCACTCATGAGGTTACTCAGACCATCAAATGAAAAACTTTCACTATGGGACCAACTTCGAAATACGAAAAAAATCGTTTACATTTTGTATGACACAACTAAATTTTCGAAATTTATTTTGAAGGTGGTCCCATAGTAAAAGTTGTTCAATTAGATGGTCTGAGCCCCCCCACGAGGGTTTGTGTTTAATATGTTGTATCTTGTATATGTTACACACACATATATAATAAATAAACTGTCACAAACCAAAGGTGGTGCTGCACTTGCCGAACTGTAATCAGTGGCATGGAGACATTCCCTTTGAGCTGTCTAATGTGTATAAATAAGTCTTACATTTCTTTCTGCTCACGGATAACAGCTTTGCCACCTGAGCAGCAGTCCCTTTCATCTTTCCCAAGACTTGTCTTCTGAGTTGCTGAAAGCCTCTGGACTTTAGTGGACAATTGTTTAATCTTTTCATTTTGGCTATTAATGGTACGTTTTAAGTCCACATTACTGTCAAAGAGGGCAAAGTAGAGGTCCTCTAGTTCACGCTTGCTAAGCTTTGAAGGGCAAGCTCGAACAAGTTCTTGAAATTAAAAAGAAATTTAATTAAAATTTACATTTGATGAAGGTAAATAAATTTCACAATTTAATATAACTAGCTGTAAGGACATGTATATTGTAGATGTTTATTTAGGTAAAAACATGTACAAGTTGTAGTTATGAACAAAATCTTTATATAAAATAATGTATATATGTCAGTAAAAGAACCCACGAGAGAAGTAGGTAGTTTGGTAGTTTTATTATCCTAGATATAATATAGTTATAGATCATTACCACGATCTGAAATTTTTGTAGTATGCCCTTTACATGTTTCACGTAAAATTTCTTGCTGTACAACATTCATTATAAATTAAAATTATGTACTATTAAAAAGTAAGTCGTGAAAATTTGGGATTTCATTCTGTCTAAAAAACTGAAACTTCAACTAACTCTAACATTACATTCATCGTTTTCTGGCATTGGATCTTGGAATACGCATCATAATTTTAATTAGCAATAAATAAGGATTTTTCTATTGATCATTAATTTAGTACTCGTTCCCACTTTGGTTACATTGTTTGACATGAGTATTACGAAAATGCCGCCATAGCAACGTTTTGTCCTTGGTCCTTGGACCATAGATTTATATTATTTTTCTTATGTAACGGACCTGTTTCATTATATTTTTGCCTCTGTCAAATAATAGAAAATTAGTAGTTACCTATTTCCCGTTATCTATAGATTTAGAATTATTACACAAAATTGCATCACTAATACATATCGAAATCCACTTCAAGCTATTTAACAGGAATAACAATCCGCCAGCCTTGGACAAATTGTCATAATGGACGTATATTATTATATATTATTATTATTATATGTATATGTATATTATATATATATGTATATATATATAATTATATATATATATATATATATATATATATATATATATATAATACGTATATATATTAGTCATAAAATGTTGAGAATCTTATATCTGTGTATCTAACTTGTGATCATATATAGGTATTTGTCTATTCCACAATTCCTGGCTACGAGTACACTGACCTCTTTAGATAGACCTCAGACAATATTTTGTCCGAGAGAGGGACTGGATACCATGCAGGTTAGAGAACAGGAGAACGATCACTACGAGGGTGGATTGAAAAGTACTCGGCCTAACACAGATCCATTCAATTCTAAAAATCAAATCTACCCACATTATTTAGTTCAGTTCAGACTAGTTCATTGTGTGAAGTTCGAAACGTGTGCGATAATTAGTTGTGATTTTATAAATTTATTACAAAGTAATCGGACATAATTTTCGCGAATGGAGCAAATCGAGCAGCGTGCCGTCATTAAGTACCTCCATAAGAAGGGGCTATCATCAAAAGCCATTCATGATGACATAGTCAGTACATTAGGCGATTATGCTCTGTCATATTCATCCGTCAAAAAATGGATAGCAGAATTTAAGCGTGGTAGAGAGAGTGTGAAAGATGAACCCCGCTCTGGAAGGCCTTCGACGTCAACTACTGACGAAAATATTAAAAAAGTACTTGATTTAATAATGGGAGACCGCAGATTAAAAATTAGAGAGATAGCCGAGATTATAGGCATCTCTTATGAACGAACTCAAAACATCATTGTCAACGAGTTGGGTTTCCACAAGGTGTCTGCGAGGTGGGTTCCGCGACTGCTTTCAGTTGAACAAAAAAGGACGCGATTGACTATTTCACGCGACTGTTTGGAGTTATTTGAAGCCGATGCAGATGATTTTTTGAATCGTTTTGTTACTATGGACGAAACATGGGTTCATTACTGTACACCGGAAACAAAACAACAATCAAAACAGTGGAGAAGACCCCTTAAAAAGGCTAAGTCGATTTTGTCGGCAAATAAGGTGATGGCTTCAGTATTCTGGGACTCGAAAGGTGTGATTATGATTGATTATCTTGAAAGGGGTCAGACTATAAACTCTGATTACTACTGCACCTTACTACGTCGTTTACGAGAGGAAATAAAAGAAAAACGTCGAGGAATGCTCAGAAGAAAAGTCCTGTTTCATTGTTCACACGTCAGTACAGTCAATGGCTGAAATTCACAACTGTGGCTTTGAACTGTTACCGCATCCGCCGTATTCACCTGATCTGGCACCATCAGACTTCTTTCTGTTCCCTAACCTAAAAAAGCACTTGGGAGGTCAAAGATTTTCGACAAACGACGAGGTCAAAGCAGCTGTAGACGCATATTTTGACTCTAAGGAAGAATCATTTTTTTTCAACGGTCTAAATGCTTGGAAGGGGAGGTGGCAAAAGTGTATTGAACTTGATGGTGATTATGTAGAAAAATAAAAATATAACTGATTTAGTATGTGTTTATTTTCTTGGTTAGGCCGAGTACTTTTCAATCCAACCTCGTACGTACTAAAGCATAGCCCGCCTGTCCTTGAAAATCTTAGAATACATAGCGGCGCTGACGTCGGTGAGTAGTGACTGCGAAGTTAGCTGTTTATGAGTACAAGTAGGTGAAGTTAGTTGAATATTGTACAAATTTTCATTTCATTTTTTCGTAGAAAATTTAAACATTAAAAAATGGAGAAATATTTTATTGTGCGTGGATGTGCAAGTGGTTGAGCATCTGATTGGAAAAATAGACCGCAAATGACTTTTATTGACTGCACTTAGTGATCGCAGCGCCTCACTGATGCTGTCCATATTTATGGGACACTATTTTCTACGGCGATCGTTCTCCTGTCTCTAACCTTCATGCTGGATACACACCGTGACATAATGAGGCGATTTAATTTGCGCCATTTTGGCGCTGACAGCAGAAGTGAACGTCCACGGAACTAATAATAGAGATAAGACAGTGTGACAAAACATATCGATAAAAATTCTATAGCCACGCGTACCCGTAACGTCTATTCTATTTATATCCCCTTTTCCTTCTCAGATAAGGCGCACCAGAAACTCAAGACGCACTGCCCTTCACCTTCATCCACCTGCACAACAGACACCTCGAGCCGAACATGTGGAGGCAATGGAACCATGAAAAAACGAGCACACAGGAGCACTAAGTGATGCAGCCTCGCCAAAGTCGCACCAATCGCCATACCAACACTCCTCTTCCCTTGCGACTCCACCTCGGGAGCTTTAAGTATATTTTTTTTGCGCCTGAAGCAAAATATGGGCAACCCTCCGAAAAGCGGGGGATGGAGGTGGGGAACGCTCATAGCATACCACGCAGCGGCAGCGTGGTTATGTGGAGACTTTTACCCACTAAACCCCACCAAGCCAATCCATAAAGGCTTACCGATCTGACGAGAGATCTTTAAGCCGTATACGGACGCGACCCTCCTTAGTAGAAAGCTTGGCAAACGGCGAAAAGTCGCTTAGAAGTATGCCTAACTAAGGCAGATTAAGGGATGTATTAAGTAGGCTCGGCCTGAGCCGCCAAGAGGCAGTTCAGGTCAGCCGAAAGCTTGTTGTGGGGGTCCGAGAGAGAGTTTCTAGGTCAGCGCACACTATAGCGAGTGTGGAGAGGGGCTGCATAGGCAGCTGTCTCACGAATGAGATGATTTGGGTGGGACTCTGAGGCTTTGAAAAATCTCTCAGAGAGTGATTTAAGGAACTGCTGGATTGTTGGGAGCTCTAAGTCTCGGAGTAGGTCGGCATTACAGACGTAATAGGGCGAGTTAGTGGCCCTACGACAGAATAGATTTTGAACTATTTGAAGTTCATTTATAACTTTAGGTTTAGCATGTGCGAAAATGGGGGCCGCGTAGGTCATGACAGGTCGTATGCAGACCTTATATAGGATACGCTTGTTGCGGAGGTACATTTTACTGTCTCTGCCCAACATGCTGTTGAGCCTACCCATGTAAAATCACGCGGTGCGATTCTTGATATGGGGGTCGAAGGTGAGCCTTGTATCAAGGGTGACGCCTAAATATTTGGCTTTTGTTTGCCATGGGACAGGGGTTCCTAACATCCTGATTGGCGGAGTGGCGGTGAGACGGCGTCGTTTATATTCGAAGCAAACGGCGGAGCTCTTCTCCGTGTTTACGTCAATACGCCATTTTTGGACTCTTAAATAGGGACTGAATAAATTAAAGGACTTGGTATTTACATGGATCTCACAACTTTTTACGATAGAAGAACTGTTGCGAGACTTGTTTTTTTTTTACAAGTTATGTTTTTGATGGCATCTCATTTCTTTTTTCAGATAGTCCTACTTTTTTCCTTCCGGTACCTTCTACTTCTCGATTACCAACAAAGTACCTACCTTCACCGTTTATTTCATTATATTATACATATACAGGTACACTGATTCATGCACTGCAAATGTAACTTTGTAATCCTTTATATGGGATTACAAAGTTATTTATGCAGTTAGTGTATCTAGAAAACTGGACTGAAATAGTAAAATATTTTAGTTTTTCCTTGATTTTTTTTAATACCTTTATTAGGCGCCAGTCTCTCACAAACTAGGATTCAATACGTTTATAGTTCAATATGTTTGTCATTACCTGTTAGTGATGAGAAAATAAATATAAATTCTATTCTAAATTGTGTTAGCAAATAATACAATTTATGTTACAGCATATCACTTTTATTTCATCCGTTTATAACTCACAATTTATTAATCGTACAAATAATCACTGTTACTTAGTACCTTCACTATATCTTTACACCAAAAACTGTCAAGTCCTTTAAAGTATCAATACCTTAGAACTGAATAGAACTGAATGCCCCGCTTGGGTCGTGACGGCCATATTTATCCTCTTTTGTTAGGAGTAAAATCCGAAACTATTACAATGAAAATGTTACCGGAAATTCAAAGCCACAAAAGCGGAAATCCGATTTACATTTATTAAAGTAGATGGATATTTCAAGAGATAACTTACATTAAAATTAGGATCATTCAATATGTTATGCTTAATTGTTCTTTGTACTTAATTGCCAACAATCGGCCTTTCCTGACATTTTCACGTCTCGTGAAAGGAAAGTATAAAATGTATTATCATATTAAGTTATCATATTAAGTTAATATTATTTGTAATTTCACTGTTTATTTTGAATTAATGAAATTACAATGCAAAGAATATTGAAACCCAATTCATGTCTTCAATATTTACCTGCATGAGACCCCTTCATGTTCTCAACAGGTAAGAAAGAAGTATAGAATACTGAAGCCCCATTCATGTCTTCAATATTCACCTGCATGAGACCCCTTCATGTTCTCAACAGGCAAGAAGTAAGTAAAGAATACTGAAGCCCCATTCATATCTTCAATATTCACCTGCATGAGACCCCTTCATGTTCTCAACAGGCAAGAAATAAGTAAAGAATACTGAAGCCCCATTAATGTCTTCAATATTCACCTGCATGAGACCCCTTCATGTTCTCAACAGGCAAGAAAGAAGTATAGAATACTGAAGCCCCATTCATGTCTTCAATATTCACCTGCATGAGACCCCTTCATGTTCTCAACAGGCAAGAAGTAAGTAAAGAATACTGAAGCCCCATTCATGTCTTCAATATTAACCTGAACGAGACCACTTCATGTTCTCAACAGGCAAGAAGTAAGTAAAGAATACTGAAGCCCCATTCATGTCTTCAATATTTACCTGCATGAGACCCCTTCATGTTCTCAATAGGCAAGAAGTAAGTAAAGAATACTGAAGCCCCATTCATGTCTTCAATATTCACCTGCATGAGACCCCTTCATGTTCTCAACAGGCAAGAAATAAGTAAAGAATACTGAAGCCCCATTCATGTCTTCAATATTCATTTTACTAATAAATGATGACATTAATATAAGGTATTATGATAAACAAAAATAATTATAAACAAATATCAATATTGTTTTTTTTTTCAACTAAAATTATTTACGTAGTAACTAACTAAATCAAAAATATTATTCATTTCTAATCATTACATAAAGGAAGAAAATAATCCTTGCAACACTAATAACTAATTATTTGTAATCATATATTTATTCATTCATCGGTATTACTATTTGGACCGTATTAGTATTTTAGATTAGTATCACTCATAGTTTCGTTGATAAACCAACCAAGGATGAATTTTATCAACGGAAAATATACCACTAAAACGTCTACCCTTGCGTGATATAGGTGTATCTTCGACTACATATCGATCGTTATCGAGAACCTTACATATACGATAAGGACCGAACTTTAGAAATTAATTTTCTGCTTTTACCTGTTGAAGGAATCTCTCTCTCTATTCTAACCAAATCACCTACAACGAACTTTAAGATTTTCCGCTTCTTCTCAAAACGTTCCTTTTGTTTTGTTTAATGCCCGAAAATCTATACAAAGACGATAATCTCCTGTTTTCTTCTTAATAAGGATAATAGGTGACGCGTATTCTGAAGTAGACTCTGATAATTCCACAGTTTTCTAATTCTTTTACCATAGCTCTAACACGCTCGCGTTCTAGTTGAGACAAACGGTACGGTCTATATACTACGGGATTATTGTCATTTAATTTAATATTCAATTCTGAACCTGGTACGCACCCAATTACATTTATTGCAAAAGCAAAGCATTGTCTGAATTCGGTTAGTTTGTGACTATGGCCCAAGTCTTTATCTATATTTAACATTGAAATTTCTATTAATGTAACAGGAGGAGCAGAGTTATGTTCAATTTTATTCACATAAATATTTTGAACATTTTTAAGGGTAGAGCTCGAACCAATAGCATATCTTTTGTTAAAGAATACAGAGTTGAAGATACACATTTAATCACTACTCGTCCCTGACCATTGTTTAGCTGTATGACACTCTGAATAACTTCATATTCACGTTTAGGTAATTGGCAACAACTAGCTTCTATAAATAACTGACCCTTATAATTTGGAGATGAGTAAACATATATTTCATTATAACCAAACAATTGACGTAGATTCAGCGACGTACAGCAAAACCTTAGTTTATTTTTGTAAAATTATTTTTAAGCTATCCTTATTTTTATAAACAACTATGTGATCTTGTTCAGTATACGTTTGTCCCAGCAATAACGAAACTCTTAGTAACTCATCTGCCACAATAAGAACTTTTACCGTAGCTTTAACAAGATCCACTTCAATTTAGACTTCACACGTACCGAGACATTTCACTACAGAATCTCCAAAGCCTCGTAAAACTGGCAAATTATTCGTTGACCACGAACCAACTAGACTTTTAGCAACAGATTCCTTCAACATGGCACATTGACTACAAAAATCTATAAAACAGTCTAATTCTATGTCATTAACCTTGGCTGATTTAAAGTATTTTAAATCATAATCAATATTTTTGGATATAACTAAAACGGTCTTGCTGTCTGCGGACCCTTGTTTCGGACAACTATCAGTTAAATGACTTATCTTATGACACGTGTTACACCTTTTAATAGTATGTTTACACTTAAAATATGGGTGTCCTTCCTCACCACAGTTATAACATTTTGGTACAGTTTTAATATCAGAACTACCTTGTATCGGCTTAAAGACTTTTGGCCGTCTGTTGTCAGAAGTGCTTGCTTGAATTGTGGTGTTCCTTTCAGGCCTCCTAACAGTTTTAACATTTCTTAAGAAAATTTATCTGGTTCCGTAAATTGAACCGCTTCGGCACTTGTTCTAACAGACCTATCCTCAATGCCAAATAAACATTATTCAAACCAAGAAAACACTAAGCTTGGCAAACCTTGATACCACTTTTGCGCTAAACCAACTTATTTCGGAAGTGCATAATGAATTATCTGACGTTTTGACCAACCATAAATAGCCGCCCGTACACCCGTTCACCTTAACAATCCAGGTATCAACGGTTTGATTACTCTTAGACGGATCAAACTCTGGAACAACGTTTATGGCAGGATAACGATCGCTACTATTATTAGGTTTAATCGCATTAACTAGTTCTTTAAATGTATCTATTAAGTTACTTGCAGAAAAACACGACGAACACCCTCATTGATCGGTGAACATCGGTGTTTTTCTTGCACTTCTTACTCTATGTGTGTCCTTTGAGAAATCGGGGGTATACCCCAATGTACTGCGGTCACGCAGCGCACGTATAGATTTACTTCCGTCACGTTGCATACGCCTGGAGGCGCCGCGATTATTCAGCGAACATTTGGAACCATTTCGCCCGCTGCATCGCAAGCGCTTGCGTCAAGTGGTGCTGGAGTCAGTTCGATACCTTGATCTCGACTGTCGCTCGGCCCAACTGCTAGACGACATTGGTGATGAGCTCGGGCAAGACCTCGTCTTCGTACGCTTACGAGATCGTCGGTCTCTTCCCATGTTTTTGTCACTGAAATATTAACAAAGACTAGAAAGGAAAATGTTTTTTTTTATAATTTCTATTTTATTTATTATATTTAATTGTTTAATATTAAGAAAACATACATGTAGCTACAAATTAAAAGTAATTAATTGGGTTGCGTAAGTGAACAATACATGTTTCAGTTTTTTTTTTATTTAATTCTGAACACAAAATAAATAGAAAATATCTTAAATCCTGATACAGTATTAGTTTTAAATAGTTTGGCTAATACGCTTATGTGAAGCCAAATTATTGACAAAAAATGTTAGTATAGAAGGAGAAAAGAAAACTGACATAATTTAACAATTTGAACCCAACTTGAATATTATTATAAATCAACAATGAACGATATGGATAGATGTTAACACATTATAAATTGTGTATAAAGTAGAGGGAAATAAAACTTACCTATTTATGTTTTGCCCAATGAGTCCGAAATACCGAGTTATCTTAGCTCGATATAATCCCACTTCTGATTTGTTAGCAAATAATACAATTTATGTTACAGCATATCACTTTTATTTCATCCGTTTATAACTCACAGTTTATTAATCTTACAAATAATCACTGTTACTTAGTACCTTCACTATATCTTTACACCAAAAACTGTCAAGTCCTTTAAAGTCTCAATACCTTAGAACTGAATAGAACTGAATACCCCGCTTGGTTCGTGACGGCCATATTTATCCTCTTTTGTTAGGAGTCAAATCCGAAACTATTACAATAAAAATCTTGCCGGAAATTCAAAGCCACAAAAGCGGAAATCCGATTTACATTTATTAAAGTAGATGGATATTTCAAGAGATAACTACTTACACTAAAATTAGGATCATTCAATATGTTATGCTTAATTGTTCTTTATACTTAATTGCTAACAATTGACTGTTAACTGTGGATAAGCAGTGGTGGATGGAATGGATGGACTGCGTATTTTTAGTATCGAATTCTGTAAACGTGTTAATTAAATTCTTGTAATATTATTTTTAACTTGAAATCGGATGACACTGACGTTAACAACGTAGGAAAGGTACAAATAAAAACAATTATTTGTTTTAATTAATTGTATTCTCAAATCACAAACTCATTTTTCTGCATCCACTGTCTGCACTAACTTTAAAACTATCTCTAATATTATGCTTTGCTGTGACTACAATTTTTGAATCATCGGCAACATTTCTTTAATTAAACGACTTTGCTACGAAATCATTAATTATAATTATTTAATAAGTTTACGTATAATTTGATTCAACAATATTAATTTTTGGGTTTAATAACCATTGTAATTCGTATTTATATTAGTGGTACATTAATAATGAAAATACATTTTTCTTAACAAAATTAACATTTATACAAATATTGCTAAATAATGTTTAATACTGTATTACATCACATTATGCACATTGAAGTAGCAAGACGTCCTTATAACAATTAGCAATGAGATATTAAACTTATACATCAAACAATTAAATTAGGATTTTTAAGTCGTTATAAGTATTTTTCTCGTCACAGTTGTTGGAGGGGAGTTTTCACAAAGTCCACTGTAACGAGATTTGCCAATATCGATCATGGTAGGGGTTTGGCTAATTTTCCGCGCCTTCCCTTTTCTGGAGTCATTATTATTATAATATTATCTTATATACCTATTTTGTGCCAATACATTTGAGCATAGAATGTATCCCCTTCGTACGTTTAATAATTTATGCCCTTAGTCGATCCATACAATTCCATCATCATAAAAAATAGGTACATCGTTATATATATGAACCTGGATATGCAAATTCTTCAACAAATTTTATTTCATAAAAATTGTGCATTGAATCATGGGATAATAACTGAGGGATCCACGTCATTTTCAATATCAATATATTGAAACTGACGTGGATCCCTCAGTCAGCCTACATTAATTAATGTGTTTGTCTATTGAAAGTGACTGGAAAGGAAGAAAAAGAAGTAGGTAGGTATTCTGTTGTTACGACAAGTACCTACATTTCTATAGTGTTTTTAAATAGAAAAACTTAATTTAAAATAAGCTATGATATTATGTAAGCGATAGAAACTTGTCAGCATTTATTACTTAAAATTATTTAAATATTAAAAATATGTTAAAACGCGTCCAATTTAATTTTATCCGAGTTCAACTGTTTACAAAGGTTTACGTGTTTTTTTTTCAATCGTTTTTATGCTAAAGCGAATTCTCATGACTATAAATTGGAAAAAAGGAAAAAATACGCAAGCGACACCTACATTTGTAAATAGTGGAATATCTAAGAGTAAAACTCATTTCATAATAGCATCACAATGATATTTAAAAATAAAATTACAAAAATACAAATACTATAAAAATATCTTGTAAATCACATAGGTCTTAGGCCAATACAAATAAATATTATGGAAAATGGGTATTTTACGCTATTAAATATTTTAATATTGATATTATTTTATATGTAACTAGCTTATCAGACAGACGTTGTTCTGCCCTTTTCAACGACCCTTTGTCATGTCCTATTATAAAAATTCGCAAAAAATATATATTGTGGGTCATCATGGGCAAAAAACTATTCTATCTCTCAAGTTGGACCAAACTGCACACGGTTTGCAAATTTGATTAAAATTGGTTAAGTAGTTTAGGGGTCCATCGCGGACAAACAACGTGACACGTAATTTATATATATTAAGATGAGGGTTAATTAATACGCGCTACGAAATTTTTACCATGGTTGAATAAAAGGCTAACGTTTTATATGTGCCTGATCCATTTTTATTGACAAATTTGCTTTAACATTTTAACAAAACAAAAAGACTGGTGCGTTAAATAGAACAACAATAGGTAAGACTAAAATTCAACAACAAAAACAAAAACAATCAAAAAAGAATACAACTACTACTTCTTAAAACATTATTTACACTTCCACAATATTGTAATGGTCTCCACACACGCTCAGTTTAACTGATCATTCCAACTGATCCGTTCAAACAAAACTGTTGATATTCTTTGGATGGATTTTCGATATATTGATAAATAAACTTACATATAAAATTTTATTTATATGAAAAATATATAATATTTTTCATTATAAACTTGTCAAACCCGTAGTGACGTATTGCGGAATTTCCGCGCGAACGAATTTTAGAGACGGCAAATAATGTGTTTATTTTAATTTTAAACTCTAAATCACCGGTCATTAAGTTTAATTATAATATATTGGACATACGATCTTTTAAAATAACAATCGTATCAATATTATAGAGAAGAATAACATTACAAATTTAAATCTGCATAGGTGGTGTGGACACTTGAGATTGGGCATGTTTTTATTTTTCATTTAATATTTTTTTAATCTAATTTAGGATTTGCAGTTATTATAAATGATTTTGTTTTTAGATTAATATAAACATTTCAATTTATTTTTAAAAACACATGTATTGAAGCAATGCATCTGCGATAAACAAGTTGAAAGTCATAAGACACGGAATTTCCTTGCAAACAACATTTGTGGAATCCGCCCTTAAGACACTATAATCCTGTCCTGCGCCAATGGTCTTCGTTGAGGCAGGCCGCCATGACCGAAATTCGGTCTGGAGGACGTTATTATTACATATTCTAAACTTCGAATTAAAGGCAGCTCGTGATTAAAATTACAAATCATCCGTATTTCAATCAGATTTTCTCAGCATTTTTAAAACGTTGGTTCCTCTCAGGACAGAGGTATTTTCCGAAACAGTGGTAAATTCTATTTTTATTATTTATTCTGGTAATAACTATATATATATATATATATATATATATATATATATATATATATATTATATGAATATATATATATATAATTGTTATAAATATATCAAATATCGGTGATATTAATATATTTATAACAATCGATATATCGAAAATTCAATATTTAAAAAAATATCAACAGTTTTAGTTTGAACTGATTAGTTGGGATGATCGTGATGAGTGATGAGGTGTGTGGCGTTCATAACTTCTAGTAACAAATTAATGTTATTTTCAATATAAATGTGCACACCCACGACCAACAATGAAAAACGGAGCGCTGCGTACATCTAAACATCAACATAATGTGAATCAATATGCACGTACACGACATGTGCACAACGGTCGACACGAGTCAAGAGGAAAAGATCAAAAGCGCGGTGAGACGAACTAGTGTTTACACATTAGCTTTCTATTTCATTTTGTTTTCGTTTATTTTAATTTCGTAGCAATCGGCCTATCAAGCAACATAAACAAAATAAATGAAACAACAATAAATTTATGATGTTTTTGGAGCTTTACAATAATCAGCCATTTGTCATTGATGCAAAAATCTGGCATCAAAAACAAAAAACATGAGAGAACGACATGATCTAATAATTATACTGGCTTTGCAAATGCAATGCAAATACCGCTAGTATGACGTGGTCGTCCATTTCGTCAAGCTGACGTAGAAATGAATACACTCGACTGTGTAAACGGTAACGGTGTAGCCTAAGGCCACACGAATACTTCGAAAAACATACATACATAAACACTCACACCTGTCACCCAGAGGGGTAGGCAGAGACTACAGACTTCCATTTAGCACGATCCTGACAGACTGGGGGATAAGTCGCGCGCGTCCGTAGGCTTCCACCACATAATCCTAGGCCCACAAGCCGAAAAAACAGATTCGGCTACTCGCCGTGTGGTAGCGGCGTAAAATATACCACTCCCCAGTTTTCGGAGGAAGGAGTTTCCAGAAGAAGGAGCAAAAAGGAGTTCCCAGCGCCCCGTTAATAAATAAACGGGGGGAAATCTCCGGGAGGAAAACCGGTGACGAGGTTCGCTACCCATCACGTTCTGTCTCCCGTGGGGTGAAAAGAGGATTGCGGAGGCCCGTCTATTTCGAAAAACAATTCGTCTTTAAGAAGTATTCTAGGGCTGAATCTGGATAACAGGGTGGGAAATTGTATGATAAGAGAAAAATGTGGTGTGCAAGATGATGTTGTGACCAAGATTAAGAAAGGACTGCCTCGATGGTTTGGTCATGTAGAAAGAATGAACGAGAAAAGAGTGACAAATAATTTATATTGCAGATGTGAACGGCAGAGTTGGGAAGGAACGCCCTAGAAGAAGTTTCATCGACCAAATTAGCGATATTTTGAAAATGGGTCACATTAGGAGTAGTACCCTTAACTGACAAGCGTGTGTGCGTAGATATATGAATGTAAAGGAGGCGAAAGAGGTGTGTCACAATCGTGCCAAGTGGAAGTCCGTAGTCTGTGCCTACCCCTCTGGGTGACAGACGTGAGTGCTTATGTTTTATAATTCGTCGAATTGTGAGACGAATCACGAGCACGCATGTGTAAATATTAAATACTTGGTCGGGTATGCTTCGCTACTCGGCCTGAGCCGATGTTGACAGCGATAAACCATCTTGGTGGTCATCTTTTTTTTTTCGTTTTTTTTTTTAACATAGGAGACAAAGTCGTAGGAACGAGATGTCCGATAATCTAAACGTTCCATATGCACACGAACACGTGTCAAGAAGTTGAGCACGGTTTTTGCGTCACTTGAAATTCAACGAGCGCTCCGTCTGTCTTTCTTTTTTGGTCTGAGAATACACAATGCATTTATAATTAAGAATTTAGATAAACATTTTCACGGCTACATATAGATGTAAACTACACAGTTATCAAAATATTTAACGTTTACAAATTTGTAAAATAGGTTCTAATAATTATATTTCGAGTCATTTATTTATTGTCACATTTAATTAATAACCCTACTCATATTTGCCTATTACTTATGATTATTTTAAATAGGTAGGTATTTTGTTTAGTTTAACATATTTAATACGTTCCTGACACGTATTTTATTTGTTTTCTATTATGTTTCCTTGTTTTCGAATACCTCCTAAGATACTTTTTATGACCAAGCATTATTGTAAATTATCCAATATTATTTGTAATTAAGTCGATGCTTCTAAATTAACATAAAAAAGATACACATTTTTTCTGTTTACAATTTATTTAAAGGAGATCGATTCTATTACATCCTGTTGGTTACGTTTTACATAGTATAATTAGCGTGTCCTAGATCAAACTCGTTAAAATAATCACTACAAAGTGTTAATCCGAGCTAACTGGATGACCTTTACCTACTTTTTGCAAGTTCACATTATAGTAGTGATATTTATTATTTTTCTGTCTAAAGATATTCTCGGAGTCTATGCAAACTTTTATCTCTTATTATAATCCCATCGAAAACATAAATGTGAAAAGTTGAAAAAGGGGCCAAGTTGCAAACGACGTTCGGAGTTTTCGACTTCGTCGATAAAAGAGTTGAGATCCGAACGGGAGTTAAGTGTCACAGCAATTCCAAGAACGTACGAGTACAATACTATAGATCCAATGATTTTAGCAAATATAGCGAACTTGGCTGCTTTTTCACTATTTGCTTTTTGGGCGGGATATTATAAATTTTCGAAAAAAAAAGAAATGTTTTCTTTTCTTAAAGATTTTTCTTTCTATAGGAATTCAATATCAATACCGAGTATCGATAATTTCTAGATTTTAGAGTTTTTTTTTGTATACTCCTATCGATTCACGGAGATGTCAAATTTCACGTTTCTAAGTAACTTAGCAGTAGCCCAGGTTTTAGCACGTGAGTCCGTGAGTGATATAAATGACACTTTTCAGAGCTTAATAACTCAAGAACTATTATCGGATCACCACATGCCGCCTGCACTCGTCTTTGTTTTTGCATATCCAGTTGCACTCAGTTATTGAAGACCATTGCTCCGTATAACTAAGAAGTCATATATTACTAAGCTTATGTATGTCTTAATGTCGTCTTCATTCCAGGATTCGCCAGTAATGGTGGGCACATATGATTAAAATTATCGACAGTTTGCCAAATGGTCATATCTTATTTGTTCACTCGAAAACTTAAGCCAAGATCGAAATCTTTGTCTTCGGACTTTGCGGAGTGGGAAAAAATAAATGGATAATTCTATTTCCTCCTAGCAGAATTTTTGCTTGAGCTAATTGCTCAAGTAAACCTTGAGGAGAATCTCCCTGTTGACGATAATTAATGCTGGCTCGATGTTCCGTCTATGCGATTCTATAATCTGATTCTCATGTGCATGTGGAAAGACTTTGAAATTTGTGTAAATTGTCATATCAATTTTTTTTCGTAAATCGATTCTGAAGCGAAATACGATAAATCGATATCACTAAGATGTTTAACCCTAGAAGCCTAATCTATCTCAGAGATACATAAAGCCTTAACATATGCCTCTGAGGCGTGCATATATAAATAACCATTTCTGGGCTAAAGTAAAATTATTTGCGATTTTTTAAGGACCCGTTTAAGGTATTTATTCTAGTAACAAAACACAGATTCATTAATGAAGACTGCTGACACAGCTATTTATATTACAACAAAATAAAACAATCTGCTTATATTCGTACAAAAAAAGTAACTTCTGATTAATCAACGGTGACATTTTTTTAACTATCTTATATGTTTTTTACTATTTAATTACTTTTTCTTAGCACCATTATTAAATTAAATCAGATTTTCACAGACTAGCTTAAACTTAGAGCAGTCTCCACACACATAAACTTTGTGCTCGCAACGTACTGACTGTTTGTACTTGTAACACACTAATTTAGGCATTCTCTTTTTTGTAAGAGCAAAAAGTGCAGAATTTACGGTTTTTGGGCTCAAGTTCTCCCTTCTGAACTTCATTACGTGATCAGTAGATTTTATATTATGTTTATGTTTTCTCGTAAAGATATTTTCAAAGTCTTCGCGCGCTTCTCATCTCCATCCAAGGCTTGGCTAAATTTGTGTTGAGCTGCTTCATGATCTTTCTTCTATTTAGGTTTTTTTATTGTTCTTGATCATATTCATAGCTGAAGTTCTCTGAGATGATTGACCCTTGGTAGTCGACCAAACATTCGTTCTAACCGCGAAGTGTATTTCCGGAGACACGACGTATAAGTCTTGAGCTGTCAAAATCCAAGACTTATACGTCGAAAATGAGCAAGAGTAGATGGGTGAGCTGCTGCAGCAGTTGTTGAGACAGTTTCTTCAGTCGAAGCAGATCGTAAAGAGAAGAACTCGTCAGTAACATAATCGTTCGCATCTTTACTTTGAACATCATCCACAGCTTGATGATCCTCCTCTTCTGATGCTGATCCTCTCAGAGAACCATGATTTTCTTCGTTTGAGATCGCCAAAACATCGGCACTGTATAGCCATTTTGATCGTGACATATTTTATCAAAAGAACGTCCATATAACCATAAAAACACAAAAAACTAACAATAGCGTAATCACACAATCTAAGTTAAAAGTTACACAAAGCCTAACCATACGCCTCACAGGCGTACTACATGTCAATAAGTCGAAATCGGTGGGACCTACCTTAGCAATACGAGCACTATCAGCAGGCTCTAGGAAGCCACTGAGTTGCCTAAGCCGCACAAATCGCCAACTTCACCCCTTATAAAGAGATAGACAGTTTCCGAGGATTAATAGTTGGTCTTCCAATGCGTGTACGCCTCGCAGAAGTAGATAAGGCTTCTAGGGTTAAGTTATACTCAATTTGTTACACCGAAATGCTAAACAATTGCTAACACCCCACCCCCGTCACCGTCTCCAAGAGTATCACAAAACAGAGTTCTAAGTCATCTGCATCCAGCTATTCCTTGCACATCGCATCAAATCATCACACATAGTGAAGGGCTACCCTCCACTGAGCTTGACGGTACGAGAATGTCACTCAAACTTGTTATCAGTTGGTCTGGTGGTGGTATCTATCTGCGACTGGTAAATGGCCACTAACTTGTTATTGATATCGTCCGTTTTGAAGATTTCTAGACAATGAATGCAATTTTGTAATTAGAAGAAATTTCTGAATAGTTGATTGATGAAAAGAGACCAGATAGTTAATTTCATTTGACGAGATCTTTCCAACGTAATGTTTAGGTTCAACATGACTCTGTGATCAAAATTCAGTGACTGGAGCGATTTTTCATTTTCACAATCACAGAGGCCAGAGGCACCGTTGAACAGTCGTCGCTTAGTCGTCATAATCAAGATAAATTAATTTTTTGTTGTTTTGTCCCAGGCGATTCTAATTGATATACAGATATATATATAGTACGACTTCACTTAAATTCACTGATATATCGATAGAAAGCCTGCCAATAATCTAGAACAGTCTAATAACTTCTGCCCTAGTTTTAGTTTTTCACATTGTCCACAAATACGAAGTCGCATGTAAGCCGAAATGCTAACTGAATTTTCGGAGGAGGCAAAGATGAAAATTTTAAAACCACCTTAGTACTATACTATCGTAAATATATCGATAGGGATATATATATATATATAAAAAAATATATATAATATTATATATATATTTTTTATTTATATTCTGACTACTCCGCAAACAATGTCTTTACAAGTTTTTAAATAGTAATATTTTAAATGTAACACCCATGTAAATATTTTTTTTTTTGTTTTTTTTTTATGCGAGTAAAGTCCGCTACTCAAAACAGTACCCTATAAGTTTGAATATGTATTGTCATTTTTATACCTATGTCAATATATTATTACAAATACATTACAGGAATTCACTAATATTTCGTAAAATATCATAAAGTCTCACCATACATACAACATTTTTTTATTTCTAACTACTATGCCACTAAAATATCATTGGGTTAATAATTTGGTTTCCTGTTCTCTGCAGAGATCATGAGGTTTGATCCTTCAGTTGTTCACAAGATGACCGTGACTTGTTTTTCTGTAATTACACAGGGATTTATAATTACAATTATCGTTAAAATATCCATTAAAACATCATTATGTTTGTCTATATGGTATTAAGTTAATTATCATGATATTGTTTACATTGTATCACCTCACCGGAATACGCAATCATCGAAATTGCTATTACAGCGTGGGAATACTCGTTACGGATTTCCACACTGAGTAACTAAGATTCCTTATACGGCCAGCAGTGAAGAACTACGTTTCACTTCTATTTATATTTCGGTAGTCATCCTTGACAACATGCACCGTACTAAGTGTACAATCAGGAAAGAATCAGGAAAATCGGGCAGTTATCGGGGTTTTCTATCAAGAAATCCTCTGTAGCAGTCCGAAGTTAACAAGGCTTTCCGTATGTACTGTACTTGGTCTCTCCGATCGTGCCGGATCTACGTCCCATGGGACTACGAGAATGAGGGATTAGAGCATTTACCTGTGCTTACGCATACATTCTTGCTCTGTGTAGATCACTAGCCTCCGTTCCGAATTGCTCCGTGACCGAATTCGCTCTGAATAACATTACTGATTTATTATCTAGAATTCGGGGCATACTGCGGAGACTAAATTTAATGTGTTGCCTGACACACAAAACTTACCTTTATGTCATATTTCTTTGCTTATCCTTTGTGCTGCGCGGCTTGTCTGCGGAGGTCCGGCTGTATGGCGGCAGTAATGGCGGCGCCCACCGCCAGTAGGATGCACAGGCACACGTTGGACCAGCGATCGCCCACACTCTCCAGCATTCGCTCATACGTGAGCGTCAGCACTATGCCGAACACCTAAAAATTATAAAGGCCTTTATTGACTTTTGTGGTAAATATTATCGTTAAATTCCTTCAACTTCCACCATCTACATAAAAGGATTGCCACAGAGTATAAACGTATCATTTACACAAGCTCTTTAAGAAGATAAAAGATGAAAGATGATTATAAACAACGGAAACGAAGACATGAATTTGATGAAAACCTTAAGTTTAACTTTTTTGTAGTAACAGCTACGCTGCAGGAGATCTGGAGACCTTTTTTACATATACATACATAAACACTCACGCCTGTCACCCAGAGGGGTAGGCAGAGACTACGGACTTCCATTTGGCACGATCCTGACATACCTCTTTCGCCTCCTTTACATCCATATATCTACGCATACATGCTCGTCGATTAAGGGTACTTCTAACGTGGCCCATTTTCAAAATATCGCCAATTTGGTCGATAAACTTTTTTCTAGGGCGTCCCTTCCCGACTCGGCCGTTCACATCTGCCATATAAATTTGCTTTGTCACTCTTTCCTCATTCATTCTTTCTACGTGACCAAACCACTGAAGCATTCCTTTCTTAATCCTGGTCACAACATCATCTTGCATACCACATTTATGCTTTTTTACTGGAATGGAATGAGGCACTCCATCTTTTCCTCAAGGGTGACAACGCATCTGCATTTTGAAACTTATTTAAAGATAGATGTGAATATGTATAGGCCACAGCACCCACTTACCTTCGGGTGGACTGTGTGCTAGTTTGTCACCCATATTAGATATATATACTATATAATAAAATAAATAAATAAATTATACACGTAAAAAATATCTATTCTTCCGTACTTGAACTACAGCGTTGAGAATGCCCGACGTAGTTCCCTCAGGTTCGGGATATGTTACTTCAGAGGCGAACTCGAATCCAACGGGCAGGTAGCCCGTCATAAAGAAACTGTGAAAGAAAAGTTATATCACAATATTATACAAAGTTTTCGACAGTAATTTTTTTATAGTTTTGTCTTCGATTGTAAAATAATTAAAGAGATAACGTTAGAACGCAATCCTGCATCTATATTTGGTTGTCAAACGAATGAGTCGGCTCGACCGGGGAAGGACTACACTCTAACAGAATATCTGCGTTAATTATTAGCTTAGTACTGCTGTGTTTCGTATGGTGAGTGTAGAGACCGGATACCCTTTTTAATGAAAATGAGACATTCCATCTTAGTTCTCAGAATGACAACGCATCTGCGTTTCGATTCTTAATTGAGGATAAATGTAGATGCCTATGGGCCACAGCATCATCAGATGGACTGTTTCTCGTTTGTCACCCTTATTCTATAAAAAAATACTCTAACGCAAAAAGACAAAGACAAACTCTCAAACCAATTTTGAATAATTTTTTTCTTGAGTCATACTACTGCAGGAAGTCAGAAATTAAAGATATTCCAGTTTGAACAAAATTCACATCAGACTAGGCTGTATGGTATAAGAATTTAGCCTGCCTTAATTGGAAAATCGTTACAATAACAACAACAACTAGACAATATAATTTTAAATTATGCTTATAATGAGTAATTACTAGCATAGAGAGAATCCTAAAATAACGTATTAGTATAGAGATAGATAGAGTTTTATAAATAAAATACACATCAGACTAAGCTGTATGTTAATTAGCGAATCTTAACATTCTTAAAATATCGATAAATAATATATCGATAAACACTACATCGATAAAATTATTCGAAGGAAGGTTCAGCACTATTATAATTCACCTATGTTGGCAAAACTTTTGTCAAAAATTAAATGTCATTTTTTGATGTTGGTGAAAGAGCCCGGCGCCCCTTTTCATACATTTATTTTTACTAAAGAAGTCCTGTCTCATAAACTTAGTGATTCTATTTATCTTTGATAGCAACCATGGAGGTTAGGTTCTCTAACCTCCATGGTTAGCATCTTATGGTAGCAACTTCAACAACTAGTCAAATTAGTTTTGAATTATGTACGATGATTTTTTTTCTGAACTTCGATAGGTCATAAGCTTGATTAGATAATACATAGTAAATTATTTTATTTATACCTTTAATGGTAACATAGATAAACACTTAATAATTTCATCAAGAATTTGCCACAATAGCTATTCAGTTTAGTTTTAAATTAGGTATATGATGATTTTTTCCAGACTTCGATAAGCCATAAATTGACTAGATAAAACACAGTAAATTCATAGACGCTTAATAATTCCATCAACAATTTTTTCGGCATTGTCCTTTAAGATGTCGTTAAGTCTCATACTGCCTCTATCTATATCCTTTAAATAAAAGTGATTGGGACACCACGAGAGTTAACAATTTCTTAAAATTGAGTGGCGTTAAAGTTTTTGGCCATAAGGCGAGTCTAATGACACTGAAAATATCAAGATCAAGCTGTTTATGCTACAGAGCGTGCCAAAGAAATAGATATACATACATACACTCGAAAAAATACTCTCCTTCTTAGGCAGTTGGCTAAAAGGGCAAAGATATACAAAATATATTAATACACAACAATATATGTACATTAGACAACACTAACCCCAGGATAATGCTGCTGAGGTACACAACGCCGATTATGCCGCAATCGAGGGTGAAGGTGAAGATGAGCATCCCGACGACTGAGGCCACGTACACTGCCAGCGTGGTCTCCTTGAAGCGGTGCGTCTTGTCCAGCACCAGCCCGCACAGCACCGAGCCTGCCATGCCCGCCACGACGATCACTAGCCCGATGCGTCCGGCGTCCTCGTTCACGCACTGGACGAACCAAGGTTGAATTGATGTATGTGTCAATCGGTCATTTCTATCGGATCGTTCAAGTATTAATCCCTGTCACGAACCGGGTAATTCGGGTCGATTATTCAAATGAATCTTATTTCGGTTTAAGTAGATAGAAAAAGCCCTTTCGCAAAATATTTTTACACTTACAATTCATGGCACAAATTTATCACAGGTCATAGGTTTGTGGGATATTGACACCATATTACAAGGTTGGAAGAAAATTGTTGTTGGGTTAGTTGACAAGGGTGGACAGGTTGGAAAAATCTTTTTCTTGTACCATAAGCGGTTTCCTATAGGAGAGGATACGTTAATAGAAAGATTACGACTGATAAGTACAGATGAGATCGGATACTTGCAGATCTAAGGTAAGTTTGCATCCTTACATAGGAATATTTTTAGTATAGTATTTATAAGATCCTTCTCCATATAACTTTAAATATACTAAATCACACACTCCTTCGTGCGCACAATATACTTAAAAAGAGCTGCAAAGTTTTTCCTTCATGAATTACTGTGTACTAATCAAATAATTTTTGTCATGTTCCGCCGACTTGTCATATAAAATCATTTTCTTGGAAATGGGGTATGGCTCGGACTACTTGAATTCTCTTTCTTCATCATCAGCCCGTCAAAGTTCACTACTAGACATGTGTCTCCCGTTGTAAATAAGCGTTAAAGGCCAGAGATTAAACAGTGTTCTTTCGCAAGTATCACAGTTATCCTCACTATACTTACCGGATAATACGTTAGTACAACTTGATTAAGAAGCGTTGATATAGCGTAGAAGACACCAACGTTCAGGCCGTAAGAGATGAGCAGCAAGATGTAGTTGCGGTTGGTGAGCAGTTTCTTGATAGACTGCAGGAAGTTCGAATCCAAACTTGAGCCTAGGTCTGCCGCTGCCGATGGTGAAGATGGTGGTGCGGCCTTGAAGACTGAAAAAGAGTATGGTGATTTGTTTGTTAGCATTTAGAATATTCATTAATGATTTAGCTGGGCATTCTCTCGTTACACGTCTTCTGAGGCTGGCAAAAAGACTGCGGAGGCTCAATTAGTTAGTCTCTTATGTCGATTAGTAGTTGCGGGTTAGGTCTTAATAAAACGTCAATTTTATGTCTGTATTATATTTATCCTATCTGGATCATCTACTGAATATGTAGTTAGAACTCATTCATACATTTTTTTTGTTTTCGAAATAGTAAGAAGTGCAATTTTAGTATTTTTGGCACCATCGCCAAAATCATTACAGCTCCTCACAAGTCCACTGCGGAGCAAAGACCTCCCCAAGAAATGCCATAAAGCACGATCCTGATCCACTTACGTCCTTTCACTTCCTGCATCCTATACTATAGTTCATCGTTCCACCTTTTTTATATAGACTAAGGATGACAAACGAGCAGACAGTTCACCTGATGGTAAGTGGGTGCTGTAAGCCATAGACATCTACATTCATCCTCGATTAAGAATCAAAAGGCAGATGCGTTGTCACCCTGAGGACTAAAATGGAATGCCTCGTTTCCAGTAAAAAAGGGTCTCCGGATCTCTATACTCACCATACGAAACACAGCAGTATTAAGCTGCTATTTTACGCTGGTATTCCGTGAGAGCATGGTCTTATCCCGGTCGAACTGACCCATTCGTACTACAACCATAATATAGCTGCAGCGTGGCTCTACCATGAGTAAAACCTCGTGGGAGGCCGCTCTACATTTTGCTTGCTGGTACAAGTTGCCACATAAGAATATTTCTTTTCCATCATTTATTGATTATTCCAGTTATGTAGTTCGCTCACAGCCATTTCGATGAATTGATAACAAAAAAGGCATGTGTTGTTACTTTATAAGCCGTGTAGTAATGGCGTTATGGAAACTGTCGCCACAATTTGTACTGTGGGTGTAGTAAAAGAAGGTTTCTGATAGATGGCGGTATATAAATATAGTTTATGCCAGATGTAAAATACCCATATCAGTGACGGGCTGCAGCGTCAAAGATGCAAAACATCTGGTATTGCAAAAGTCAACTCAAGCCAAGCGTGACACTGAAAGCATATTCTCTTTACAAAAGGGGTCTCTCCTTTGTCTGTGGACTGGGCTGATTATGATGAATAAGTTATATTATACTGAAAAAAAAAACACAAATGACTTAAAACAGCACATTCGTCTCTAGGTGTAATATCTCTGTGGAAAATATGGACTGATCGAAGATTTGTAAGGCTGCTTTTTCTAGGAGTTCGTCTGGGTGGATGCTGTCCTCTAAGCAACTTAAATCAAGAAAATCCACTGCTGTGTTCCATTTTAAAGGTGAGAAAGTCAGTATAATCACAGGCAGTAAGGCATTTCTTTGATTAGGTTGTACACTCCTTTAATGCATAGGAGACTTTGTGGGTTGGTATCACTCTCTTAACTATTTCTGTCGCCAAGCAGCGGTTCCTGCACTGCTCTGTTCTCATCCAAAGGGTATAGAAAGCAAGTATGATGTGAGGTATTCCAGCTCAGTCCTCAGAGTTGACAACACATTTGTAGCCAGGTCATGGGTTCGAATCCACCATTCGACTACTGGCGTGAACCACTCGTAACACAAGCAATTTAAGCTTACCACGAGTGGTTAAGAGGAATATTAGTAATGTTTATAGCATAGTTAATATTCTTTAAAAAAAAAGCCTTCCTTGATTGATGTTGATTGACTTGTTTCATGTGTCCATGGACAGTAGTTGCCACTTACCATCAGGTGGACTGCAAGTGTGTTTGTTACATCAGTTTTATAAAAAGATATCTGTAGTTTCTCTCAGGAGATTAAGCACCTACCTGTCTCCATCTCCTTTAACAGTTTTTACGTGGTAGAACCATGATGCTGCTACCACACTCTTACAGAATACCAGTGTAAAATAGCAGTTCAACGCTGCTGTGTTTCGTATGGTGAGTGTAGAGAACCAGAGACCAATTTTACTTTAAACGAGGCATTACATCTTAGTTCTCACGGGTGACATAGCGCATCTAGATTCTGATTCGTAATCGAGGATGGATGTAGATATCTATGGGTCACAGCAACCGCTTACTATCAGGTGGACTGTGTGCTCGTTTGTAACCCCTGTACTATAATAAAGTCTTCTTTTTGTTATTGATTGCAGGTGTCCCTGGCCTGCAGTAGCCACGAACCATCAAGTGCACTTTAAGCCGGTTTGTTACCCGAATAATAAGAAAATGCAACCATTACTTACACAGTAGTATAAACACAAAGAGAACGCTGGTGAATCCAGCGACGAGGTAGAACATGAGACGAAAGTCTGCCGCTATCTCATCCACCGTTCCCTGGGCGCGCACCAGCATTGGTGGCAGGAGAAAGCCGAGGGCAACACCCAACTGTAAAGAAGACCAATGGTTAGAATATGCATATCGTCAAGCCAATCTTGACAACGATGATCTATAATATAATTTATTACGACTCACAACGCACACTCAAAAGACTGTATTATATTCCTTATTTTCCGATAGTTTTTGGTTTCATTTGCAGTACATTAAAGAAGTCGCTTACAACTTTTATTATAATATGATGCCATTATGATCGTTACCTACTCGTCGCCATGCACGTATTATCTATTATTTATTCTATAGTTCTATATACTTAATAAGATGTAATGCGAATTAAAATTATTCAGTATTATAAAATTGTTCGCAGCGCAGTTTGTAAGCCACATCTAACGCAGCTCAATTTTTGTTTGGTCATTTTTAAGAGTTACGAATGATTCCGTGTTTTGTTTGCGTTTGCTGGTTAAAATCAGTCATGCTGTTAATGCTACAGAGCGTGCCAAAAATAGACATACATACATACATATACTTGAATAACATTATCCACCATTTGGGACAGTCGGGTAAAAAGCAACTGTTAAGTTCCGGCTTACAGAGTAAAACGTTAGAAAGAAAGAAACATATGATGTTGAGTGTTTCTTCGTCTTTATCACACAGTCAAAGTGTAGTGTTACACATGGACCTCACATTTTATGCAGACTTCGCCATAATAGTCACGCTTAGCTTAGCAGACGTAGCGTAACCATCGCAGTTGTCTGGTACTGTATAATCGTCTCACATCTCTGACGTTGCTCTGTCACCGGTTAAGGTGGTTTACGTTTTGCGCAAATGGTATGGTTATTTCGTCATCTGTCAGAGGCCATAGGATATTTTTTAGAATAAGGGTGACCAATCAACACACAGTTCACCTGATGGTAAGTGAAAAATTAAGAATCAAAATGCAGATGCGTCGTCACCCCAGAGGACTAAGATGAAATACCCCGTTAACAGTAAAAATAATGATTAATGGTAGGTAGGTAACCTACTATTAAGGCTAAATTAACTAGATACATTTTTTTAAATTCATAATTTAACTAAGCGATGCTGCAAGCATAAAATAATTACTTGTCTGTTGGTTTTAAATAGTTGTTAATAAGTTTATTTTTGTAATTTTTTTACTTTTTATTTATTTTATAGTTTGGTGCCTACTCACAGAAATCGTACAGACACGATTTCTGTGTGCCTATAACTGCTATAGAGTGTAGTCGTTGGTGTAGTAATTTTTGTAAACGTCCGCCGCGAAATTAGGTCTGAAGGACATTATTATAATGACATAGAGTGTAGGTGAATATTCCTTACCGATTGTATTATTATTAACACAATGGGTGCGTTTGGCAGAAAAAAGCGCTAGCAAGCGCTTATAAGCGCTGAAATAGTTTTCTGCCAGTACGCGATTGCTACTTCGGTAGCGCTGACACATTCCGCCATTTTGCTTATTTAATTTGTTTGTTTTGAAGTAGAGTTTTAATAAGTTGTTTTGTGCAATATTAGTTTTAAGTAATATAATGACATGAATAAACATATACATGTTATTAAAAATTCATGATTGGTAAGTTTTTAATATCAATACTTTACAAACATATATTTAAATTAGGTTAGGTTCCCCGGTTAAAACTAACATCGTGTCCTGGAGGAAAATAGCTACTTACGATTTGACAGCGCTTACCGCTTACGATCGCCATTTTGTTTACAAGCGCTTACTAGCGCTTTTTTCTGCCAAACGCACCCATTGTATCTAAAGATACTGGTATTGAGTCCTAATACTTACTTCGATGTTTTAATGAGGACTCTAACGCTCCTCGTAACATTTTATGATAATAAGATGGGGTGATGCATGTTTAAGATCTAAAAATAGAGCTGAAAGATGATGGGTTTCTGCCGTGCTTGTCAATTAACATGCTAATTTTCTGTGTATTTTAAAATAAATTGTATGAAAACATATAAGAAATACATTGTTATAAATACACGTGACGAGAAAATTGCTGCAAATCAAAAGGAACATAATATTTCGTTAAGACTATTGTAATGCTAAACTCACTGCGAAAAAGCCGATATTTTATTTTCGCGTTAAAATTTTTCAATAAGGCATCTTTTAAGTCATGCCATCTTTAAACGCCCCTTTCAGTTTTTATGGAAAATCAGCTGAACAATGTAGAGAATCCAGTAGAGAAACGATTATACGGTATATAAAGAGGCTGAGAGGCATTTTATAGTCCTCAGAATTGACAACTCATGTGTAAACTTGCAACAGTGATCCTGATACTGGTCTTTCTAGACCCGCATAGCTGCTTGTACAAAAAAAACTGTAACCTTGATTGAAATTGCTTGCAGGTTTCCACAAGGTGTAGTAGTCTACATATAGAAATATACTATATATACAGACTGCCTATATATAGATATATAGACTGCCTCGTTGGTCCAGTGGTTGTAGTAGTACGACTGTTGATCATGAGGTCCTGGGTTCGAATCCCGGATCGGGCCAAAAAAAACTAATTATTGAGTTTTCCGTCAAGAAATTCTCATTAGTTGCCCGGAGTTAGAATGTTGGCGGTGTCTCACCCCCGTTCCTCGGAAAGCACGTAAAGCCGTTGGTCCTGCGCCTGGGCTATCATCGGTCGTGTCGGTTTACCGTCTCATCGGATTATGAGAGTGAGAGAATAGAGAGTGCACCTGTGCTTGCGCATACACTTGGGCACTATAATCCTGAAATTCGGTCTGGAGGACATTATTATTAGTAGTCTACACTATACAAAGAAACTAACCCCAATAAAAGAATACAATTGTAATGTTCTAGAAATCTCTAATTTTAGGTAATATTCTATATGCCTCATCACTTGCATCATTATCAGCGTTCAAACCCTATCGTTACAATTATTTCAAGATGGTTTCGTTTAACATAATGATTGGTATGGTGATCCAAGGGTCCCCCAAGTGCCCTGGCGGTTAGACCTAAACCGGAGATAATATGAAACTAAGATAACAAATTTTCTCACTCTAAAATCGTATATTTAGGAGAATAAAATAAAGTAATTAAACAGAAAAAAAAGAAAGTCATTGTAACAACGAAAGGTACTGTAGTTTGTTTTCATTCGGCATGTGATTAAATGAAAATGCAAACGTATAATACGCGCTCTGATATCTTGCTGATGGTAGTGCACTAAAATGTTACTAATAAGAAAACCTGGACGTCAACGGTATATCAATGGCACATGAGCAAAGTCAATGGTGTCATATGCGCATGTAGTTTGTAAGTAATTGAAGTAAATACAAATATTTCAGATATTTAAGTATGTTTAAATTATCAATTTTAACATTGAAACCGTTTCATCATCATTATCGATATACCTTTACAAGTCCACTGATAGGTTTCCTAAAAGAATGCCACAAATCATGGTCCTCTGCCACCTGCATTCATCCACTTCCTGCGTAATATCTTACTAGGTCGTAATTTTATCTAGTGATGGTCCGCCATACCCCTCGTTTACCGGTGCGAGGTTGCTACTCCAGAACCCATTCCCATCGATTGTCGATCCTTCGAGCTATATGGGCGGCCCATTGTAGGGCATATGTATGTGGCAGAAGCGATAACATTGTAGAGTGATGGCAACACCATTTGTGAACTACTAAATTTACGATTATAGTAATCTCATTAGTTCGAGAGTAGAGTTATAGTTGCTTCGAATCTGAAAGACTTTTAAATGCAAATAGGACTCGACAGTAATTTCGTATCTACGTTGCTAAATAATATATACCAAAGGCGGATTAACAAACATTTTTAATATCCGACCATTAATCTCGGCATTCAGTGCGAAAAGCGGAACAAAAGACATTATTTTGACAAATTTATGACATAGTTTCCGATCCCTTGGTGTGAAAATGAAAACCTCGTGACATTGACTATGAATATAATAATCATGTGTAATTTTTGATGTCAATTATTATAAATCATAACTCTTTCTACTGAACACTGTCAGTATAAAACGATATTAATGGAACTAAGATAAACGTAAGTATATAACATAGAATATATAAATATCAAAAAAATGTAAATAAACATGAAGAATGTTTAATGGTATTCTAAACTATTTTTAATTATTTTTCACAACAGGTAAGACTTAGATTTATTGTTAGAAAACTAGCTTTTTACCTGCGGCTCCGCACGCTTGGACTTCAATTTAGGAACATCATTACTGGTCCATACCCAAAATTAGCAAATTGGATCACTTTATTTATTTATCCATAGAGTAGAGTTAGTTTTGTTTGAGAATTGGAGTGGATTCTGTCTTTTAAAAGTTATTTTTGGGTTTTTTTTTTTTTTATCTTACACCATAAAACAGAATAACAAGTAGAGTTAAACCTAGTCTATTCACTCTGAAAGTGATCTCTTCCGGACAGTTTTTGCAGATAGAACTGATTCTAACAATAGTTATAATAGAGGGGGGCGAACAAAAAATATGAAAAAAAATATACATAAAAATAAGTGAAAATAATATATAATATTGTTGCGTGAATAAGTCAACGTCATACACTAGCGCCATCTAGTGTCAGGAACGAGAGCGAGGGGAGCTTTGCAGAAAATGACATCACAAATCTTTCAATCGACAGCGCCATCCGAAGGACTAAGTTTCTAGAAAATCTACACTCGAACACTCGTCGCTTTGCGCGCATTTACTTGAATATTCCGGATGCTTCATTGCTAATTTGTATATATAGGCGCTGCAAGATGCGATCGGGGCAGTATTGGATTTGGCGAGACAAGCGAAGTTTCGAAGCGGAATAAAGTGAATTAGTGTGTTTAATTATTAGTGTTTTAAGTTTTAATTTGTGTAAAGTAAATAAAAGAATTTAGGTTATTTTTTTTGGATGTTTTGGTGTCAGAAGTGGGATAAAAGCATGCCGATTTTACCTAAGGAGGAAACGGAGGGTGTCCGTACCCGAAGTCAACGCCAGCTGGAGACGGACCAACGAAGATTTGGTGGTGCAACGCCGCAGACGTCGGAGGGCCAGCCACCGGCTGCAGGCCCGTCAGTAGCTCCTACATCTGCAGCACCCGACTTAGGTGCTCTGATGGTGATGTTGCAGGAACAGGCCTGCCGACAGGAGGAGCAGGTCCGTCGGTTGGAAGAACAGCTGCGGGGCGGACAGGATGAACAGGCCCGCCGACAGGAGGAACAGGCCCGTCGGTTGGAAGAACAGCTGCGGGGCGGACAGGAGGAACAGGCCCGCCGGCAGGAGGAACAGGACCGCCGGCAGGAGGAACAGGCCCGCCGGCAGGAGGAACAGGCCCGTCGTTTAGAAGAGCAACTCCAACGCGATAAGGAAGAGCAGATGCTCCTCATGAAGGACCTTCACGCTATCTTCGGAAAAGAGATACGGGAGGTGAAGGATAAGGTTGCTCAACATGACAATCGCCTGTCGGAGGCCGAAACCCGAATCGACCAAGTAAACAATCGGGTTGACAACGTAATGGCTGACGTGAAGAAAACGCTGGACGACCTCAAACTTGGGGATGGAACAACAGCTCCCGTAGTAGCTACAACATCTTCGCTACGTGGATTCAAAGTGCCGCCGTTCGACGGTACCTCTTCCTGGTCAGTCTACAAGATCCAGTTCGAGGCTGTTATGAAGGCGAACGGCTGGAATAAAAGTCAGGCCATGACTGCCCTCGCACTAGGCCTGCGCGACCAGGCCTTAACATTTCTGGAAGCTCTCGGTGAGGAAGTGACTTATGAGCAACTCCTTGAGGCAATGGAGGCGAGATATGGCGACGCTCACCTGGAACACGTCTTTCGTGCGCAGCTTAAAGATCGCGCGCAGCGCATCAACGAAAACCTGCAGCAGTGGGCTCTAGAGGTGGAGAAGCTGGTGCGAAAAGCATACCGGTCTGTACCTGCGCTCATTGAAGGGAACCTGGTGCAGACATTCATCGACGGCATCCGCGACCTGGAAGTCAGAGCTGCTGTGAGGGTCGGGCACCACGAGACCTTAAGGACGCCTTGGCCCATGCACTGGAGGTGGAAGCCGTGCGGCAGGATCTTCGCTCCCATCGCGTCAGGGAGGTTGCAGCAGCTACAGTTCGCGACCGCAACAAAGGATACAGCCCAAGGTGCTATGGCTGTGGGGAAAAGGGCCACCTTCGATCCAGCTGCCCTAAGCGAACCCTAGAAAGGGAAGGTGAACGATCTCAGGAGGGTAGTGCGGCCAACAGCACCGCCCAGCAGCAGCAGGGAAACGAGTAAAAGCCAGAACTGCGGGGCGGGTGCTGGCTGATGTTAAAAAAGCCCCAAGGATCTCGATCTCACAAACCCACGATGGGAACAGTCTAATCATCAAGGGCGAGGTCAACGGAATGCCGTGTAAACTGACCATAGACACTGGAGCCTCTCGTACGGTTGTTAGTTCCCAACTTAAAAGTCAGTTCCTTGGGGACTCCGCATACAACAGAGAACGCATTAATTTGGTAACAGCCACCGGTCAGCGTATACCCGTCCGTGGAGAGAAGGAGATGGAGTTGAAGCTAGGCAACGTGATCTACCTGCATAATGTCATCGTGGCTGATATAATGGACGACTGCATCCTAGGCCTAGACTTTATGAGGAGTAATTGTTGTGAGATCGAAGTTAAGCAAGGTGTTTTGAAATGTGGACAGGAGGAACTTTTTATGGAAGGTGCCTTACCAGGGAACGTGTACAGCATTAAGAAGATTGTTCTTCCGCCGAGATCGGAAACGATTGTTCCGGTTAGTCTTCCTCGAAACGCTGGGCAAGCTCACCGTTGTGTACTTGTGGAAAGGGTAAACAATGACCTTCCATGGAAAGTAGCTCGAACCTTGGTCAGGACCACTGACATCTCAGGAGTACGTGTGCTGAACCTTTGCGACCGGGAACAGATTATAGAAAAAGGCACACTGATTGGTACTTGTGAGGAAGTGGATTGGTTACGTTGGTGCCAATATATATCGAGTGGGACCCCCAGCAAGGATGCAGAAACGAGAGTGACCACACTTTTGGAAGACTGTCGCAGTGTTCTCTCCCCGAACGAATTGGTCAAGGCGAAGAAGTTGTTACTCAAGTACGCCGATGTATTCTCATCAAACGATGCTGACATAGGAAAGACTGGCTTAGTTCAACACAAAATAAACACAGGAGAAGAATTGCCTATCCGTCAGCGGCCAAGAAGATTGCCGGTAGCACGTGAAAAGGAAGTGGAAACCATGATTGAAGGAATGCTGAAGGATGGTGTTATTGAACCTCTAGTCCATGGTGTTCACCAGTGGTGCTGGTGAAGAAGAAGGATGGCAGCATGCGGTTTTGTGTTGACTACCGCCGTCTGAACGACGTTACGAAGAAGGACAGCTATCCCTTGCCAAGAATTGATGACACGCTGGACATGCTTACAGTAGTAAAGTGGTTTAGCACGCTGGATCTAAAAAGTGGCTACTGGCAAGTTGAAATTGACCCTAAGGACAAGGAGAAAACTGCGATCTCGACGGGAAAGGGTCTGTGGCAATTTAAAGTAATGCCGTTTGGGTTGTGCAATGCTCCAGCAACGTTTGAAAGGCTGATGGAACTTGTACTTACCGGGCTAATTGGCGATGCCTGTCTGGTCTACTTGGATGACATCATCATCGTAGGCCGTACCTTTGAGGAACACCTACAAAACCTGGAACGCGTGCTCATGAAGATTCAGAGTGCCAACCTCAAGTTGAGTCCGAAGAAATGTTCACTATTACAACGGCAAGTTAACTTTTTGGGGTTTGTAGTATCGGAAGAAGGTATCCGCACAGATCCAGAGAAAATCGCCGCTGTCAAGGATTGGCCGGTTCCAAAAGACAAGACGCAGGTTAGAGCATTTTTGGGTTTGTGCTCCTATTACCGGCGATTTGTGAAGAACTTTGCAGATATAGCCAAACCTCTGCACAAGCTAACCGAGGAGAAGCGACATTTCTGCTGGGATGAAAGTTGCAATATCGCATTCCAGGAGCTCAAGGACCATCTGTGCAAAACACCTATTTTGGGATACCCTGATGCAAGCAAATAATTGATAGTTGACACATACGCAAGTGATATAGGACTTGGCGGTGTGTTGTCTCAACGGAATGGTGACCAAGAGGTCGTGATAGCGTACTTCAGCAAGTCGTTGTCAAAACCGGAAAGGAACTATTGTGTCACAAGACGCGAATTGCTCGCTGTGGTAAAGTCGTTGCAGCATTTTAGCAAATATCTTCTAGGACGAAAATTTCACTTACGAACTGACCATGCTGCACTAAAATGGCTATTGCAGTTTAAATATAATACGACTTTGAGATCGAACATCGCAACGGGAAATCTCACGGCAACGCAGATGCATTGTCAAGAAGACCTTGTCCTGAAGATTGCAACCATTGTACTAGGCAAGAGAATTAGGAACAGGTATCCGTGAGGATGCTCAGGACGGACCACCTCAGCAACGAATGGAAGGACAGCTTACAACATGCACAGCAGGAAGATCCGGACATCAAGCCGATTCTGGAATGGATAAAGGCCAGTGCTCCCAAGCCTAAGTGGAGCGACGTCTCAGCAATGAGTTTGACCACTAAAAGCTATTGGGCCCAGTGGGACAGCTTTCTGCTTCAGGATGGAGTTCTGTGCCGTAAATGGGAAAATGTTAGGGGAGACAGCTGTCATTTGCAAATGGTTGTCCCTAAAGCTAAAGTACCGGATGTTCTACAGCTGTACCATAATGATTGTTCCGGAGGCCATCTGGGAGTTAACGAACTCTACTGAATCTCCGAGAACGGTTTTATTGGGGCCACTGTCGAAACGATGTCGAGGACTGGTGTCGCAAATGTACAAGTTGTGCGGCTGTAAAGGGACCTCAGTCTCGTAGTAGAGGTGCATTGAAGTTGTACAATGTTGGTGCACCATGGGAGAGAATAGCCATTGACGTGGCGGGGCCGTTTCCGGAAAGTGAAAGTGGTAAGAAGTATTTCACGGTTGTCATCGATTACTTCACAAAGTGGCCAGAAGTTTTCGCCATTCCAAATCAAGAAGCTTCAACAGTTGTAGATAAACTAGTTCATGAAGTCTTCTGTCGTTTTGGAGTACCTTTAGAGATTCACAGCGATCAAGGAAGGAATTTTGAGTCTCAAATATTCCATGAAACTTGCCGAGTTATGGGTACTCATAAAACAAGAACGACTTCTTATCACCCGCAATCTGATGGAATGGTGGAACGATTTAATCAGACATTGGAGAGGTACCTAGCGAAAGTTGTTGACAATCGGCAACGAGATTGGGACAAACACATACAACCGTTTTTGTTGTCATATCGAAGTTCTGTTCACGAAAATACAGCAGTGACACCAGCTTTCGCAAACTTTGAAAAAGAATTACGGCTGCCTGCAGACCCGATCACCGGGATACCACCTGATGCCCCACGCAGTATAACCGATTATGCAAATGACTTGCGGAACAAAATGAATGACATTTATGAGCACGTCAGACAATCGGGCCAGCAAATGTCTGAGAAAATGAAAACCCGGTACGACCGCAAAATGAACAATAAAGGGTTCAACGAAGGTTCATTAGTGTGGTTGCACAATCCAGTCCGCAGCAAAGGGAAATCTCCTAAGCTTCAAGCTAAATGGGACGGCCCGTACCGGATTGTAACCAGGATCAACGATGTGACCTACCGGATACAGAAAGGCGCAAGAGGGACTCCTAAGATCGTCCATGTGGATCGCTTGGCGCGTTATTATGGGACCGATAATGCTCGGGACGAGCATGTCTTAGGAGGGGGCAGTGTTGCGTGAATAAGTCAACGTCATACACTAGCGCCATCTAGTGTCAGGAACGAGAGTGAGGGGAGCTTTGCAGAAAATGACATCACAAATCTTTCAACCGACAGCGCCATCGGAAGGACTAAGTTTCTAGAAAATCTACACTCGAACACTCGTCGCTTTGCGCGCATTTACTTGAATATTCCGGATGCTTCATTGCTAATTTGTATATATAGGCGCTGCAAGATGCGATCGGGGCAGTATTGGATTTGGCGAGACAAGCGAAGCTTCGAAGCGAAATAAAGTGAATTAGTGTGTTTAATTATTAGTGTTTTAAGTTTTAATTTGTGTAAAGTAAATAAAAGTGTTAATTTAGGTTATTTTATCGGCAATTTTTATTGTCACGAACCTCAAGCTCGTAACAATATGTTATATGTAATAGATTAAATGAAAAGAGTACGAAAAAGGAAAAGTATTTTAACTAATAGCGTTCTAAGCAATACGATTTAATAAGGCTTTTGAAATAATAAAGAGATTTAGCACGACGAATGTGGAGAGGTAAAGAGTTCCGACAAACGCACAGCAGTGTCAGTAAAGGATTTTTTTAAAAAGGAGGAAAATCGCAAAGGAGTAAAGGGAAAAATTGATAGAGAATAGAGGCAACCGATTATGGGTTAGGGAAAGATACTGGAAATGGTCTTTTAAATAATGAGGACTGGAAGGATCACAGCGTACCATACGAAGTGGTGAGGAAGTGAATATTGTGAATATGTATTTGAAGATTATAAGTCCATGTTTAATGTGTCTAAACAGCAAACTCGTAAGTCTTATAGATACCGAAATCCAGATCGCTCAATATCACCAAAAAAGCAATATACGGACTCTTAAAATAATGCGGTCGTTAAAGAGTATGTTAGGGCTGAATCTGACTGACAGGGTGATAAAATGTGTGATAAGAGACGTGTGGTTTACAAGATGATGTTGTGACCACCATTAAGAAAGGAATGCCTTGGTGATTTGGACACGTAGAAAGAATGAATGAGGAAAGAGTGACAAAGCAATGTTGCAGAAGTGAATGGCAGAAGTGAATGAGAGAGAAATGGTTAGAAAGTTTATCGACCGAATTGGCGATATATTAAAACCGGGCCAAATTAAGAGTACCCTTAACCGACGAACGATGTATGCGTAGGTACATGGATGTGAAGGAGGCGAGAAAGGTGTGTCAGGATCATGCTAAATGGAAGTCTGTAGTTCAGCCTAACCCTCTGGGTGACAGGTGTGAGTGTAAATGTCATGTTTATTTTATGTTATGCATTAGTATAATACGTCTAGCAATACCTGTCACATTTTTCATAAATAATTCATGCATTTCACATGATCTATTCGATTTGATAATTTTAAATATCTGCCTAACATTGCTGTTCTAAAGTGAAGTCTTGCAAGAGAGTTTTAACACGGATTTTCCTCAACAACCAGTTTTAAAATCATTGACCTTACTTACTGCATTCGTAAAGGACATGTAATCTTGCGAGAAACAATTTTGTGAGTGAATTTCTTAAATGAACACGAGAGTAAGCATTTGTAAACAGGGTGAGGGTTAAAGAATATACACTTGTATAAGGCGATAGCTACAGTATTTGTAATGATTCCGTTTTTTTTTACTAAGCCAGTGCTTGACTACTATCCCATCTGATGATGATGATGGTAAGTGGTGATGCGGCCGAAGATGGTATAGTGCACTAACATAACTTAACAATATCCTATTGACTCTTGCCTTGAAGACATTCACATTGTAATCGGAAGGAAAAACAAATTATTCCACTCCTTTGCTGTACGCATCATGATTGTCGAAGCAAACCGTCTAGTTCCCCCAGTTCTGGTGGTTGAATGATAGTATGGAGTAGTAAAAAATAGAGAATGAAGAAGCTATTGTAATGTATATATATATATATATATATATATATATATATTATATATCCTGTCACTTTTTTCATAAATAACATTTTCATAAATAATACATGTGTACTAGATGACCTTTTATCCGTCTGGAAATAAATAGGGTGTGGCATTAGAACCGAGTAGAAGCCTATGGCACTGATGTTTTATAAAAAAGAAAACAAAAATTTTAAATTAAGACTACTAAGATTAAAATACAATCAATCAATCAAGCTGTAATGGTGCACGAGAGACGACTAGTGGAGAATTTGAATCCACAGCTTTTTAGTTTGTACTGTTAGTCATTACTCTTATGATTACATAATGTGGAACACGGATCTGGAATAGAGATCTTACAATGATGGGTGCAAAACACCCAAAATATCGGGAATTAAATATAAGTAAATTAAACGCCATAAAACCGCAAAAATAGTTTTATTTAATGTAAAGGTCTTTCACCTTGCACGTGTAGACGCAACTAATTGTTTTAAAATGTAAGGTTCATAAATGCCAATATATTTTTTATAGAACTAAAGTTGCAAGCGAAGTCACCTAATGGAAAGTGGCTACTGCACTTTTTTATAGGACAAGGGTGACAAACGAGCACACAATCCACCTGATGGTAAGTGGTTACTGCAGCCCATAGATATCAACATTTATCCTCGATTAAGAATCAAAATGCAGATGCGTTGTCACCCCTGAGGACTAAGATAGAATGCCACATTTCCAGTAAAAAGAGTCTCCCGTTCTCTACACTCACTATACGAAACACAGCGGCATTAAGCTACTATTTCACGCTGGTATTCTGTGAGAGCGTGGCCCTACCCCGGTCGAGCCGACCCATTCGTACTACAACTATACAGCTGCAGATGCCTAGGCACCTATGAAGTTTATGATGGAATGCTTCAGTGACTGTAATTATACTGACTTTATTGAAATACAGTAATGAACTGCTTTTAGCGGCAGAAATGGGTAAGAGTGTAGATCCTATCTTGACAGAAATTAGTGTTCAAATGTCTTCGTGGCGAGGTTAGTTAAAAAACTACAATTTTCTGTTTTGAGGGTCGAACGCGAACACGTTACGTGCTGTCAACTTATGCACTGGACTAAACTCGCTTGCTCACACGATCGGCGAGTATAGTTGCGGGTGGCGGAACACGCGTGGGACGGCAACACTTCGCACTTAAATAGACCGGCTGCCTATCCCGTTCAACTTAATTGTTAACTTGCTACTTAACTCGCTAATTGCCGTTCAAACGAGATTTTCTACTTAACTCGCAATGTTTGCATGTTAACTACCTACTGGACTTGTCGAAGTGTAAATCGGTCTTTATAGGCAGAAAAGAAGCCTACCATCATGTTAACACCACATATAATTTATTACATAAGTACTGTGAGACTAGAACGTTAGATAATATCTCCCCAGTGTCGGGTGTTAATCAAACACATTAAATCCATTGCTGGGGACCCCTTGCAGTGTGTCGTGAATTGGATAAACGCTAACGACAGATAACTGCATAGAACATAAACTCTGTGCTAGACAACGCTTTGTACATATTATATTATTAACTAAATAAGCGAGATAGCTGAGAGGCTGAGGGCTTGCTTTAAGCTGCCTCTTTACGAGGACCAATATATGTGACAATGACGAACTTTTTTAAGTTCGACGCCCCAAGACAAAAACTGGTAATATGCTATTATGAAGTTTTTACTGTTATGGTAGATTCGTAATCTATAGTTTGGAATATACTTTGATAATTTTTTTCAGATTTTCTTTGATTTCCCAAGCTTGACAATCAGAAAAGTATTGTTATACATTCATCACCGATACAGCCCTTCATAAGTCCACCTCTGAATATAGGGCTCCCCCAAAGATTACCACAAAGCATGGTTCTGAGCCACATACATCCATCGATTTCCTGCATATCTTACCAGGTCGGCACTCCATCTAGTGGGGGGACGCCCTACACTTCGTCTACCGGTACGAGGCACCCACACGAGAACCTATCCCCTACGAATGTCGGTCCTTCGGGCTATATGGCCGGCCCATTGCGAGGGCCAATATATGTGGCAGAAGCGATGCCTTCCATTTTCTCATTATCTTTGATAATTATTTTTAGACGTAAGTAAAGATAGCCCATGGATACCTGCAACCATCTTGAAATAAATAAGTAATTATACTAGCTCTTTAACTCTTTATACCTTTTAGGCTGCAGCACACCAGTACGCCCTGCTGCTTGGACTCCTGGACCGAAAAAGAGTTCTGCTACGTATTAGTGATACACTGAAAACTATATTTACTATTTGTACTTTGTGTCACTCTTCTTTAGATACAACAGTACATATTTTACCTGCAGACTGCGTCCGCCTTGTATAAAACGTAGGCCTCCATTCGCACAAGCGGATAAAATAACAGGAAACAACAATTTAAAATTGACGCGAATTGTAGAAAAGATTAACGAAAATTACACGATAATAGTGAACGCTATTTTACGGTAAAAAAGCAATTTGCAGATATTTTTTTCAATTGAATGTCATTACAATACCGACCACGTCAAAAGTTGCCTTCGTATTTTGTTTGTACAAACTTGAAGAAAAACCTCTTTGGTTTTACTATTTGTATATGGCTGGTTTTAATATCAATAGTTAAAGGACATTAAGAAAAAGGAATATAAAATTTAAAAACACTTTCCCACCGTTATTCAATTGTTTTTCTGTCCGCCAAAATGAGTGAATCTAACGAAGATATTCGATACATTTTGACGTTTTATTACAAAAAAGGGAAAATGCGATTCAAGCCGCAATAAAATTGGTGGTGGCGTTTATGAACAAGTATTAGAAAAAGTAACGTAAAGGTAAAAGTAAAAGTAAAAAGTTGGTTCAAGCGTTTTCAGTCCGGGAATTTGATGTTAAATATGCGGCTTGCTCTGGTCGCCCTCATACGGATAAATCTGATGCCATTTTTGAAAAAGGGGTGCAGGATCGGCATATTGATTGACCACAAAACAGTTTTGACCCATTTGAAAAAGTCTGGCTATACAAAAAAGCTCGATATTTGGGTACCACACGAGCTCACTGAAAGAAACCTAATGAATTGTGTACTCATTTGCGATTCTCTATTGAAACATAATGAAACGGAACTATTTTTGAAAAGATTAATCACTCATAAAAAGTGATAAAGTTATCAGATGGTCAAAGGATAGTCAAACTCCACAGACTGTAACGAAACCCGGATTAACACGCAATAAGGTGATGCTGTGTGTATGGTGGGTGTCATCGTTTATTAGGAGCTTTAACCACCGGGCAAAACCATCGATTTGGATCTCTACTATCAACAAGTAATGAGATTTAAGCAAGAAATTGAGAAATAACGGCCAGAATTCATGAAAAGAATTTCATCATGACCACACACATCTTTGGCCACTGAGCAAAAATTGATTGAATTGATTTTATACGTGGTAGAGCCATGTTGCAGTTATATTAATAGTATAGTTGTAGCACGAATGGGTCGGCTCGACCAGGGAAGGACCAAGCTCTCACAGAATACCAGCGTAAAATAGTAGCTTAATGCTGCTGTGTTTCGTATGGTGAGTGTAAAAAACCAGCGGGTGGACAACGCATCTGCATTTTTATTAGTAATCGAGGATAGATGTAGATGTCTATGCGCCGCAGCAACCACTTACCATCAGGTGGACTGTGTGCTCGTTTGTCACGCTATCCTATGGAAAAAATTGAGATAGCTTGGTTGGGAAGTGTCAATACATCCACCATATAGCACTGAACTTGCACCTCAGATTTTCACCTGTTTCAGCCTCTTCAGAATTCCTTGGGTAGTGTTAGGTTAGGTTAGATTAGTCCATTCAAGAGGACTGTCAAATTTACTTGTTCTATTTTTTTTTTATCAAAAATCCCAATATTTCTACAGCAACGAGATTATGTCACTACCTACAAGATGGCAACAAGTTATCAAATAAAATGACACATATATATTAGTACCCGGATGACCGATGATGGTTTTTTAAGTTACATTTATATACAAATTACATGAATAGTAGTTATTTGAATAAAAAATCATAAGTGCAATTAGATTAATTAAAATTTTCGTATTTTTAAAAAATACTAAAAAAAGGCTCGAAATAATAGATTTTCTCACAAAAGAAGGGAACTTGAAAAAAAAGGAAAAAAGTCGAACTCAAGACGGGACGCGAACCACTGAACACCAATATCACGCCCGAAACATCCAATCTGAGCTATTACGATCGTTAGTAACCTGTCAAAATTTACCTTCTTATATTGTAGCAGTTTTTTTATTGCCTGAAAACACGGACAAAGGGACATTTTCTAAAAATAAATCCTAGCTAGATCTATTTATTGCCCCCCGAAACTCTCTGGACACTAAATTTTATGAAAATCGTTGGAGCCGTTTCCGAGATTCCGATATATATATATTTTTTTTTTTTTTTTTTTTATATACCAAGAATTGCTCGTTTAAAGGTATAGGATAATCAAATATAGTTAAACTTTGAAGAAAAATGTCTTGAATTACTATATAAAATACGAAGGAACTTTTCCCCCCGACCTTTATTACACGTATATGGAATGATGTCGAAATAATTTATATTATGATCGAAACTTAACGCTTACCTGGATACTGACCATGAGCACATGTTTGCGTATGAATGGACGGTAGTATTGTCGGAAAACCCGAATTTATGTAAGCGAATAAAAATATTAAGTTGTCTTTAATTGTTGTGTGTAGTTGTTGCCTGTGTTTATTAAAAATAAATTTTAATTAAAAATAGAAGCTGAATTTTACATTCTGAAGTCGTATGTTAGGGCATAGAAGAATTCCCCCCCGAACGGGTTCCCGCCTTGTCGTGGCGGGGGGGCTTAGAAGCCGTGGCTTGGTCGCCCACGGCGAAACAAAGAGGAACCCATATGGCTGGTCCGAGGTGGAGGGCCGGCCCGAGGTGGCCACTCCGAGTGGGCTTGGGAAGCCCACTTCGGATGTGTGTTGGTGGACTGCGGTGAGAGGTGTGTCCTCCCCACCTACCGCTGCAGCCGAGGTGGAGTCGCGGAGGAAGAGGAGTGTTGGTATGGCGATGCGCCACTCGCCCTATCCTCCGCGACTCAAACGGGGCCGCACCGTTGATGCGGTGGTGATGGGGCTGCGGGGGGAAGAGGATTGTCGGTATTGCGAGGCGCCGCTCTCCCTATCCTCCGCAGCCGAATTTTGGTTGGCGGCGAAGCCATAGACCAGATCCGCCGCTGAGGTCGGGAGGGCTAGTACTTCTAAGTGCTCGTTTTTCCTGGCCCCATGGCCTTCGCGCATCGGACGCGGGGGCGTCTGTTGCGCAGATGTGATTGGAGGCCGTGGAGGAAGGCGTGCCATGTGTTCTGGTGCGCCTTACTTGGCAAGGAGAACGGGGAGGAATATTCCTCTCCCGATGAGGTGCTGCCATGGGGCGGCAGTCGCTGGTGGGGCCGCGGATGTGTGCGAAAGCGTTCCCGTAGCCCTGCAAATATGCGGCGAAGTGAACACCATGGGGTTTTAGTCGGTGCGAGTCCGACATAACCCGTCCTTGCCCCCGCGAGGCGGGTATGCGTAGGCATTTCCCCATGTTAAAAAAAAAAAAGGGCATAGAAGAATTAGAGCTTTTACTTCATAATGTGAAGTTCAAGCTGTATTGAAGTTGCGTAAGTCCCGCCGCATGCATTTTGAGATCTGTCTGTTCAGTTAGTTGCCTGTATGTTGTCAATTCTGCTGAAGGCTGCAGCTTCATTTCCCGTTTGACAAGTGACAACCATGAGATTAAGAGTGTGATCGGAGAGTTTTTGTGTTCTTCTGCGGCGGGTCTTCCAGAACTTAACTCCGACCGCATGGACACTTTCCACCAGCTTGTCATTCATGTCGTTTACGGCATTGCAACCTTCTAGGCATTGAAAACGATTTTACAACTCAAGTTGAAAGTTTTCGGAACTTTGGATTAGAGTACAAGGAGGATGGAGCGAAGACTTCATTAGACTTCACCTCTCCAACGTTACGTTCAGGTTCAGTGTGCCACTCACCATTCGGTGATCGCTGCCAGTTTTTACCCATGTGATCACTGAGATATCACTGAACAATTGCCTTCTAGTCGTCATAATGAAGTCAATCTCATTTTTTGTCTAATCGTCTAGACTCGACCGCGTCCACTTCCTGTGAGGCCGCTTCTGGAAGAAAGAGTTCACCATAAAAAGTCCCTTTTTCTCCACAAAGTCGGACAGCTGCTGGCCCCTTGGGTTCCGATGCCCTACTCCAAATTTCCCTAACTTCAGATCACCGTTCCCTATTGTGTCTTGTTTTGCGTTGAAGTCTCCCATTAACACCGTATAAGGTTTTGGATAAATGCATAGCTCTAGATATATCCTCATACATTTTCCCCAAATCCTCATCGGGATGTGCCGAGGTTGGTGATGACCTTCAGCGGATATCGTTTGGTGATTCTGAGTATAAGGTACGCAATCCTCGTCGACACACTCTTAATCTTTACAACATTGTTAACGAGCGACTTGTGGACGATAAATCCGACACCTCCTTGGGACAGATGGTCGCCATCCCGTTCCTAGAACAAGTTATCGGATTTGAGGATTACCGTAACCCTCCCCTTTCTTTGCAACTCAGATAATCCTATAATATTACAGTGCAACTTGTCTATCTCTTCTTCCATCTCCAGAATCTTCTCGTCAGTCCTCAGGGTGCGTGCGTTGTATGTTGCCAGACCAAGTCGTCTTAAGTGGCAAAGGAATCTCCACCGGATATTCTAAGCACCCCCTGTCACGCCGTTACCATGGTTGCCACCATAGCCAGGAATAGCGGGGCCGCCGGAGACTGGGTGCCGTCTCTTCGTAAATCTCATCATTGGGGTTATATTGCCATAGTCGTGACGTATGGCGAGCGGGTTGGCAACCATTGTTATTTTGCTGTTATCAGAAAGATGCTGCTGCCCATCTTCTGCCTCAGTTTCCCTCTGTCGCCTCTTATGACACCCACGTGAAGATACAGATAGGGTATATATATATATATATATATATATATATATACAAAATGCATATTAACTACGTCAAAATAAATATTCAATATATTATGTAAAAATAAGAGTTGCGTTAGTTCAAACTTGCAACATTTTTCTTCACAAGCTTGCGGACTTTATTTTTAAAGAGAAACTTGTTGGGAGCGTTTATAACGTCAAGACGAAGAAGAGTTTTTGTTGTCCAGTTTGATAGCCGTGACGAAAAAATAAAGAGATTATCCGAAGAACGGAGAGAACAATTATGAGAATCTCCCAGATATTGAAATTTGGATATCAAATTCTACTCCATACACTAATTATCTAGAAGATTTTCTGTATTTGAAACACCATACAGGTATCCTGGATCTTTGATAATTGTGCCCGTTCTCCATCTGGGAAATTTCAAAACTAGTGGGTCAAGATGGGTGATGGACTCTTTCACGCACACAGCCATACGAGTATCTCGTATGGAATCAAGAGATTTGCTTTCGAAAGGAGAGATTGTTTAGCACTTTGTTTTAATCACGAATATTCTTTTAGAATAAAAAGTACATAAAATGTATGATCAACTGTAAAACGAAATCGTGATTTTGTTTAAACTCAAGCAATTTTATTTTTATAAAAAATATGTCGTTGCCAAGCATATGGTTATACATTATTAATAATGTTGGACAACTTTTCAATAGTAGTACTTGAGTATCCAAGTATATTTGCTCCAACCTAAAAATACTCCTTTTATAGTTTTTGCATCATAACTTCTACGAAAATTTTATATCCAAACAGGCTATGTAATAAATGGTTGGTTTCAGTACCCGGAAAATTAAGTAAGAAAAATATTGACGCCATATTAGCTCCAGTGCCATTATAAATTCAAATAAGCTTTGTGTAAAAATATACTTAACAGTTTGAAATCGTCTAAATATAAAAAATAAATAAAAACCCGGCAGTCAGCAACATGACAGTGCTGTAAATGGCGTTTGCTACTATTATCGCCCTGTAATGTTATAATTGCTATTGGAAAAGCTTATGAGTGCGGAAAATCTTAGTCTAAGGATGTTCCGACCTTATATTTATGTAATGAAAGGTCCTAATTCCTTTGCAGCCTGTTATCTCTCAACGCCAGCCTTAGAGAGTCAAATAAGCAAATAATTTCCGTAATGTTTTCCCATTTTGTACAATCTGCCGAAACAGGCTTCCTAAGACAAATCATTTTTAGCGTAATGTTATTTCGATGTTCGTTTCCTATTATTTAAAATAAAATTTTGCACCTGTGCAATCGTTTTCATAAGTATTTGACAATTTTCGTGGTAGAGCCACACTGCAGCTATATTATGGTTGTAGCACGAATGGGTCGGCTCGACCGGGGAAGAACCACACTCTCACAGAATACCAGCGTAAAATAGAAGCTTAATGCTGCTGTGTTTCGTACGGTGATTGTAGAGAAATGAGCTATTTCATCTCAGTCTTCAGGGGTGATAACGCATCTGAATTTTGATCCTTAATTGAGAATAAATTTAGAAGTCTATGGGCCACAGCGTCCACATACTATCAGGTGGACTGTGTGCTCATTTGCCACACTTATTTTATAAAAGAAATTTAAACTTTACACATTTGAGACTACGTTTGAATATAATATAGAGCTCAAAGCTTCTCTGAAATGGTTCAATGGATAGAAAACAGAAGTAGCAAGAGGTTGACCGTATAGCTCGAAGAATCGACTATCAATCGAATGGTTTACGAATGCAAGCGCAGTGCTTTAAATGGATTGAGACTTGACACCTGATGAAGCATGCTGGCAATCAATCAAATTGGCTCAGAGGCATCAGAGGCAGGCTCGTGATGCTCAAATGTGCTTTGGCTAATTTCACATGTCTTCGAAATACTTTTAATTTCTCACATAACATGCAGGTTTCCTCATTAAGTCTCCCTTTCCCCTCCGCGATGGAGAAAAATATCGTAAGGACGTTATAAATCTGCTTTGAAAATTACAATCCACGTTTTTAGAGATGTCAGAGCAGTTGGAACTCCGGTGAGCATGATATGGAGTTAACGATAATCACTTAGCCCTTCAATAGCCCGAGTCACAGATTTCGTTATAAAAATTCTTATATGTACGTTCAATACTACTCTCATTTTTAGTGGGCCTAAGGACAAGGACGAATTTACCACGCCACCCAATGTGTTTTGCAGACTTGAACTTGTTAGCTCGCGTTGTCCAAGTACAAGGGCAAGTACTTATCCCCGGAGCTAACGTGGCTCGGATTTGTAAGGCTCACAAAAAATGCAAAATTTGTTCACAACAGTGTAACGTCAAAGAGACATTCCCACTAGTGTTGTACTTCTGCTATAAGAAGTTAAAGTTAGAGTTACAGCCTTCATACGTCCCAAGGCTGTATACAGGCCTACTCTTATTTCTGAGAGGGTTTTAGGGCAAAGAAGTGACTGTAGCACCCCAATGCGTGTTGTCAAATTTCACATGTCTTCGAAATATTTTTTTCGTATTTCTCAGATATGCTGGTTTCCTCACTATGTTTTCCTTCACCGCCAACCAATAGGCGTGGTAGCTCAGATGGTTAGCGCTCGCTGTAATTTCACAGTACGCGAGCAAACCGGGTTCGATCCCCGTCGGCACCAATGAAATTGTTAATTGCAATTTTAAGTGCTGATTTACCAAGTGCTCGGCGGTGAAAGAAAATTTCTGCTATACAATAAGAATATTAAACAAGAAATGATTTCATAACAGAACGGTGGAAAGTAGTAATTTTCACCAGATGTTAGGTTAGGACTCCTCTTGTGACGAGAAGTTAACGTTTTAAGACAGTAAAAAGAGTCTCCGGTTCTCTACACTCACCATACGAAACACAGCAGTACCAAGCTGCTATTTTACGCTGGTATTCTGTGAGAGCGTGGTCCTGCCCCGATCGAGCCGCCCATTCGTGCTAGAACTATACTACTAATATAACTGTTCACGTGTAATTTTTTATATTTCATTACAATCCCATCTAATAGTAAATTTATATTTATTTATTTAAAATTGACTAATCAAATCAAATACTTTTATTCACGTAGATTTTAAACATATAATAGCTTAAACATAGCAAAAGCTTTAGCTAAACCGGATAATTTTTTTAATAAGGCTTACCAACTAAATACATATAGAAACAATTATTATGAGGTGCACTTAAAAAAATTGTATATATGCATTTAAATTAAAGGTAAACACAACGTATAATAAAAGACTTCCTTTAAGGAGAACAGTAACCTATAAAACTATCACTACAATAAAATAATAAAATTAGAACAAAGAAGTAAAAAAAATTTTAAAATAAAAAAATTATTTGGCTGTGTAGTGTGTACCTCCTCTTTAAAACATTCAAGCTATCAAAATGTATATCCACATCACAATTTTGAAATGTTGAATTGAATGCATTCAACAAGGATGATAAAGGTTAAAAAGATTAGAAATAATAATAATTGTTACTTACACACTATAGTCATACGGATAAAATAGCTACGACGAAATGCGTCTTTAGCGAATTTTTGTTAAGTATAACTTATAAAATTTTTGTAAATGATATTGGATATGTGTTAAACTAAAAGTCATAAAGAACAAGCATTTTCATATACAAGATAGTCATTGACTGTGTAATACGCTTTTTATATGAGCGACTCTTATACATATTTTTTTTAATATTTAAAGGTAAGTCTACTTTCTTCTTGGGTATCTTATTGAAGAAGCGTGCACCTTGTCCTGCAACTGCAACAGCTTACTCTCTTCAGTCTTAAGGAAGGAACCCCTAATTTATGCTTATGTAACTTTTTATTCTTAATTATGTAATATTTTTACAAACATAAATAATGTTCGAATAGATATATTGCTAAGCTACGTTAATTTCCTTAAACAATTCTGTCAAAAATTCTCGCGAATTTTAATTGTAAATTGCTCGTATAGCTCTTTTTTGAATGACAAATTAAGACTATTTAAATAACTGAAGCAGACTGTTCTTTAGTTTCTGGCAATTTGTACAAAAATGTATAAATATATATTTTTATAATTTTCGTTCATCCTCATATGTGTGTACCTAAGATTTATAATAACTTTAGATTTACTTATACGTTAAGTTTCATAAGGACGTATGTAACGTTGCACGTACATGTATGCATAATTATAATTAAACGGTTTATTAAAATTAAATAAACATTTAATAAACTAAATAAAAATAAAATAGAAGTTATTAACAAAAATAATTCTATAATTAACTTAGGTATCCTATTAATAAAACAATCAGTAAACTAAAAGAACGAATTAAATAATAAATCAAATATTAAAATATTGTATTTCGAACAAACACTCTGACGCTTCGTTACTCTATGCGCTTTGCAACTCTCGCGTCAGAGTTTTACCCGACCGGTATCATTCCACGGCGTCGCGCTCCCGGTCATTCTCCGCCCGAGCGCCCTGGGAGGCGCACACTACCACTGCAGCCGCGTTCACAAGCTCTGCTTTGTGTCCTCGTACGCGCTTGCAAATTTTAATCCCATTTTGGAAAAAGTTTAAAATAATATAATAATTCCGGCACTGTGGCCGTATAGTTTTTTCGTTAATTCTCGTCACCGAGACCTCCGTATCGTCTTGCACCCCGTAAGGGGTGCAATTTTACGACTACAACCGTGGCGGTCGTCCTTCTTAAGAGGGCCTAGGCCTCCCCTCGACGCCGCCACCGCCACAGCCAGCTGCCCACGGCGCTCCCCGTGAACAGTCCAACCCCCCGGCCCTGCTCGACCACCTCGCGGCCACATAGGGGGAGTACCTGACACTGCCAGTGAAGCCAGACGGGCACTTTTTTTTAAAATTATCGGAACCACGCCCACGACCTTTTCTTTTACCAATATACAATTTTTTTTTATGACTGGTTGTTGCCTTATTTTAAACCCCGACCGCCACACTGGCGCCCATAAACGTGGTAAAAAAGGTCTGGTTTCACTGCGTAGGAGTAGTTGGTGTTTGTGTCGTTTTGTGTTTGTGAAACGTTTTTGTTTTTTTGTTTTTTGGTTGCAGCAACTAATGTGTACGAATTTCATTATTGTGTTTGTTTTAGGAATTTTATTGAATTTCAATTAATTTATTTATTTACTTGTATTATTCGAGAGATCATAAACTTTAATCTCTAACTAAGAATTTGTTTAGTTTCGAATAACTTTTCGTAATCACTCTATGCCGTGCACTACCCTATGTTGTTTACGTTCTATCATTGTACAGAGTAGTTAGCGTGCAGAGTGGTCACTGTGTAATCTGTGATAGGGTAAATTTAATATTGTTCCGAGGTATTACTATTCTATTCTGCAGTAGGTTTTTTTTCTGTGATATTATTATTATTGAAATTTTATGAATTGTAACTATTCCCTATTGTTGCTGCAGAACTCTAGTTCAGTTGAGTCACGCATGCGTTGGTAGTATTTTAAATTATTCAATCAATTTTTTTTTATTTTAATTCTTAGGCATATTATTATTATCTTGTTGTTGTTTTATTTAATTGTTCGAGTACACATTAGTTGCGTATTTAAATTTTTTGTTGCGCTGCTTCTTTTATTTTGGTGGCAGTTGCTTTATTCTTTTTACTGCTTCTTTTATACGCCAATCGTTTTAGTCAACCAGAACGTTCTTAGTACCTGATATTATAATTGTAACGGAACGGAGTAGATTAAGTCAGTAACGACTCAACACTTACCTCTTTGCGGTTATACGCGTGTTATAATGGCGCACTCGGTTAAATTCCTATCGTTGCAAAAGTCGGAGTTAGAATACGAAGTTGCCATTAGAGGTGCCACCCCGGCTGACACAGTCAGAGAGTTACGCGAGCAGATTGCTAAATTAGGTCCACTCTTTCCTTCGGAGGACATTCTCGAGAGCGTTTTGTCTGTCGGCGATGATTTAAAGGGAGTCAGCGATGCTTTAATTAAGCTAAGAGCATATATCGAGGCGCCTAGCGATGGGAATGCGTTGCTTCGTGCTCGCAACCTCATTAACCACCTCCATCATCGACTCAACCGTATAGTTTGTGATAGCACGACCCAGCAAGGGGCGGTGGATACGTGTGTTTCGGAATACAGGCAACTTTTGGAACGCTATAATGCTATTACTGCTACTGATTCCACCCCTTCTCTCACATCTAGAGACACTCAGTCTACTGCTGCTTTACCTCTCAACGTTAACGTAACTTTTGAGCGCGGCTTGGCTAGTGAGTTCACTAAGTTTAATTTCGACGGCAAATCTTTCGTTCGTGCAGTTATCCAGAGCATCAATGAATACAGCCAGTCGAGGAATATACCGGGGGAAAAACTGCTGTCTTACTGTGCTGAGATTTTTACCGGCGATTCCTTGCATTGGTATCGTGCCATTCGGGACCAGGTATCTAATTGGGACGAGTTAGTTTCCCTTCTTAGAGAAGATTTCGACCAGGCCGATTATGATTACAGACTCTTGTCGGAGATTCGGGCCAGAACTCAGGGCGAGTCTGAAAATATAACTATTTACATTTCTATTATGACTGGGCTATTCTCACGTTTGTCCAAGAGCCTGTCTAACGAAGACAAACTTGAGATCATTTTACATAACATCCGCCCATGCTACGCCAGCACCTTAGCTTCTGTCCCGAAGATCTCAGACCTCGACACCTTGCGTTCGCTCTGTCGTAATTACGAGAACATTCAGGCTCGCCTAGTGGGATTCCACGAACCTCCGAAGGTCTCTTCAGGAACACTGGCGCCAGAGTTTGCTTACGCTGGTCAGTCTGCAAGTAGGTTTAATCAAGGCAGCAGCCAAAGTTTCAATAAAAGACCTTACAATAACTTTTACAATACAACAATAATTACAATACAGGTAATAAAACTTATACTAAAAATAATAATTATGTGCATGCGGTGCAACAGCAGTACCAAAAGTCTCCTTATTGTCCTAGGTGTCGTAATAACACCCACAACCTTCGTCAATGCAAAGCAAATAGGGATAGAATATTTTGTTTTGTTTGTGGCCAGGAAGGCGTCAAGTCACCAGACTGTCCGAAGTGTGGCAAGGATAAACCGAGCACTTCAAAAAAACTGATAGACCAGCAGAATTGTACTGAAGTCCTGCCACACAAGTTTGACCAAGAGGATTGGCAGAGCTGGCTTAACACTGTTAATGTTTTCTTCAATTCTTATAAAGTTGATACAATTCTGCTGGACAAACCATTGCATGATCCTAGACCTTACGCTTGTGTACAAATCAATGATTTTAAGCTATTTGGCCTCTTAGATTCAGGCTCAGCTGTGTCCATTTTAGGTGATAAAGCTTATAGGAAGCTAGAGGAACGGGGTTTACAGCTGCATAGGGACAACTTAATTACAGTCACGGCTGCTGGGGGTCAATCTATGACCAGCATTGGCTATATGTTTCTCCCTATAAACTTTGAGAATGAGTACCATATAATTAAGTCATTTGTTGTGCCAGACATCAATATTGATCTCGTGTTGGGGATCGATTTTTGGCGCGAGTTTAACATTTTTCCTAGACATTTCTCAAGCATTACATTTTCTAATGCCGCAGTATTGAATGCTAGCCTTAGTACCGATTCTACCACTTTCATACAAGCGTATGACCACTTAACTGTTTCGGAGAGATCAGTGGCGGATGACATCATTTCTCAATTTAGCGACATTTCCGCCGAACGTCGGGGTTTGGGCGAGACGAGTTTGGTCACTCACCGTATTGATACGGGAGATGCTGAGCCAGTTCGTCAAAGGTACTATAGGTTGTCTCCAGAGAAGCAGCGGATCCTTGCCGAGCAGGTCGACGAGATGCTGGCTCTGGACGTAATTGAGCAGTGCGAAAGTGCTTGGTCATCACCAGTTCTCATTGTTACGAAGAAAAACGGTCAGCCTCGGTTTTGCCTCGACAGCCGCAAGCTCAATTCCATCACGAAGCGCGACGCCTATAGTCTACCCTACATTTCAGAGATCTTGGATAATCTTCGCGATGCTCGCTACTTATCTAGTATCGATTTATCCAAAGCTTTTTGGCAGATACCTATAGCACAGAAGGACCGGGACAAGACTGCTTTTTATGTGCCTAATCGCGGTACCTATCGTTTTAAGCGCACTGCTTTTGGTTTAACTAACGCCCCGGCTACACAGCAAAGGTTGGTTGATCTGTTATTTAGTGAATTTGACCTCAAAGTCTTTGCATACCTAGACGACATTATTATCGTCTCAAACGACTTCAATTCCCATGTTTCCCTGTTACTTCGGGTTCTTAATAAGCTGAAACAGGCCAACCTCACTGTAAACCTAGAGAAATGTCAATTCTTCCGCAGTCAGCTCAAATACCTGGGTTACGTCGTTGATAGTAGTGGTTTACGTACCGATCCTGAGAAGGTGGAAGCAATCCTCAATTACCCGACACCTACATGTCGTAAGGACGTTAAGCGCTTCCTCGGGACTGCTACTTGGTATCGTCGTTTCGTCCCCAATTTTAGTACCATTGCAGGCCCCTTAAACAAGTTAACTTCGAGTAAGAAGGGTGGACCACCTTTTGTCTGGTCTGCCGAAGCTGATGCTGCCTTCAAGAAACTTAAGGAGTGTTTAGTTTCCGCTCCTGTTCTTTCCTGCCCTGACTACGATAAGCCATTCGAAGTACACACCGATGCCAGCAATTACGGCGTGGGTGCGATGCTGACGCAGACTATAGATGGTAAGGAGCACCCCGTTGCTTATATGAGCAAGTCGTTGTCAGCAGCAGAGAGGAACTACAGTATAACGGAGCGTGAGACATTAGCTGTCGTCATCGCCCTGGAGCACTGGAGGTGTTACTTGGAGAACGGTAGGCCATTCACTGTCTATACTGATCACAGTGCGTTAAAATGGTTTCTGTCTCTCAGGAACCCTACCGGTAGATTAGCTCGCTGGGGTGTAAGATTGTCCTCATTTCATTTAGAATTCAAGCATCGTAAGGGTGTGGACAATGTGATCCCCGATGCCCTCTCTAGAGCTCTTCCCGTCTCGGCGATTAGTACTTCCGGTTCGAACATGGTGACATCGGATTCTTGGTACAAAAATATTTATAATTCTTGCCTTTCTAAGCCGCAAACTTTCCCGAATTTCATTAGCAAGGATGGCAAGTTATTCAGGCGTGCCAAGAATAATCACTCACTTTCATCCGAGTTCTTATGGAAGGAGGTTGTACCTTTTGAGCTACGCGAGCAGGTGATCAACGAGAATCATGCGGAACCCACGGCTGGACATCTCGGCGTTTTTAAAACATACCACCGTATTGCCTTGCGATACTTTTGGCCTGGTATGCACCAGGACGTGGTGAAGTTCGTTGCCTCCTGCGAGAAGTGCTTGTCTTACAAGACTCAAAATCACCAAACCTTGGGAGAAATGGGCCGCCCGAAGCAGTGTTCTAGGCCATTTCAAATGATTTCAATTGATTTGATGGGCCCCTTGCCTGTCACTAGGAAGCAGAACACTTATATCTTCGTAGTCACATGCTGCTTCTCGAAATATTGCCTAATTTTCCCATTAAGAAGTGCTACTGCCACTACAGTCACGAAGTTACTGGAAGAGTCTGTTTTCCTCATCCATGGTGTCCCTCAGACCATATTTTTGGACAATGGCAGCCAGTTTATTTCGAAGGTCACTGAGTCACTTTTCCATCGTTATAAGGTCCCTAACGTGTTCTTCACGCCAAAGTACACCCCTCAAATTAATTTGGTAGAACGACATAATCGTTCAATTATCACGTGTATCTCAACTTTCGTGGACAACGATCATCGCAGTTGGGATACATATATTCCGAAGGTTCAGTTCGCCCTCAACAATTTGGTGAGTGAGGCGACTGGTTTCACTCCATCCTTCCTGGTGTTCGGCAGGGAGCTCGTTACATGTGGCTCGCATTATTTAGATAACGATTTAGGCGATGAGGTTTTATTCCTTCCCCGTGACATCTACGCGGAGGATTTGGGTTGTCTTAAGGAAGTTTTCGATACTGTAAAGGCCAAATTGTGGCATGCTCATGCTAAAAACTCAACCCACTATAACCTTCGGCGCAAGCCTATGGAATTTAACATTGGTGACACTGTAATGAAACGCGCATATGTTTTAAGTGATAAGGATAAGTTCTTTAGTAAAAAACTTGCGCCAAAATTTATTAAATGTCGCGTCATCGGTAAAAAGTCACCCCTAGTTTACATCCTGGCTGACATGTCTGGGAAAGATATTGGCACCTGGCACATCAAGGATTTGAAATTAACAGGACACAATACTTAGTCATATATGTATACACTTTTTTTAAAGTGGCACTTCCCCGTGTGGTGTCGGGTTAGAATAGCACCACCCCATTTCTTCCTGTGGGTGCCGTAAAAGTCGACTAAGGGATAGGGTAGTAGTGTGTTGTGGGAGATGGGCTAGCAACCATCACTGCAACATCACAAGATCTCCATGTTACACCTACAAGTACACTTAATTAAGTTGCATGTGTTCTGCTTGTTACTTAGGAATACACTAGCGTTATATTTATATATATACATGGTGCTCGTTTTACCCTGGTCACACTTTTACGTCTTTAGCTCTAGGTATTCCTATGGGTCTTCCAGTCTAGCCGATGCTGGAACACCTTGCCAAATGACAGGATGCGTCAACTACCCTTATGAGAGATGTTGTATAAAAGGATAATGCGAATACATAACAATTTAGAGCGGATTTTATTAATTAAGAGTAATAAAATCCTTATGTAGCGCGCGGGGTACTGTAACGTTGCACGTTCATGTATGCATAATTATAATTAAACGGTTTATTAAAATTAAATAAACATTTAATAAACTAAATAAAAATAAAATAGAAGTTATAACAAAAATAATTCTATAATTAACTTAGGTATCCTATTAATAAAACAATCAGTAAACTAAAAGAACGAATTAAATAATAAATCAAATATTAAAATATTGTATTTCGAACAAACACTCTGACGCTTCGTTACTCTATGCGCTTTGCAACTCTCGCGTCGGAGTTTTACCCGACCGGTATCATTCCACGGCGTCGCGCTCCCGGTCATTCTCCGCCCGAGCGCCCTGGGAGGCGCACACTACCACTGCAGCCGCGTTCACAAGCTCTGCTTTGTGTCCTCGTACGCGCTTGCAAATTTTAATCCCATTTTGGAAAAAGTTTAAAATAATATAATAATTCCGGCACTGTGGCCGTATAGTTTTTTCGTTAATTCTCGTCACCGAGACCTCCGTATCGTCTTGCACCCCGTAAGGGGTGCAATTTTACGACTACAACCGTGGCGGTCGTCCTTCTTAAGAGGGCCTAGGCCTCCCCCTCGACGCCGCCACCGCCACAGCCAGCTGCCCACGGCTCTCCCCGTGAACAGTCCAACCCCCCGGCCCTGCTCGACCACCTCGCGGCCACATAGGGGAGTACCTGACCCTGCCAGTGAAGCCAGACGGGCACTTTTTTTTAAAATTATCGGAACCACGCCCACGACCTTTTCTTTTACCAATATACAATTTTTTTTTATGACTGGTTGTTGCCTTATTTTAAACCCCGACCGCCACACGTATCGATTGAACGACAAAAAACGCCAATAGTCCATTTGAAGAGATTAATCACGGGGTTGTATTTATGGGTATTGGATAACCATGAAATTGGTGGTATTCTGCTAGAATCTAACGAAAAAACGAGGCAATCGAGAGATATCGAACTTAAATCACTCAGGTGATGGGCACTAACTTTACCGTGCAAAGGTATTGGGACCTCTATTATCTTCATGTTAGTGCTGTTAGTCTATGCTACTCTTACAGCTTCATCTTGTCTCAGGGCTCACCTTACGACTCGAATACAGGATCTATTAAAGAAAATCTGAAGTCATATTGTTTAATCCATTTATGTGTGAGTAACAAATGATATTATTATGTTAACACAAACATATCTATATAAACAATGATATGATGCTTTAGCAAGAATTGCTTCCTTTTCATAAAATTCTTAAAACGGTTATTTGTATCGCCTTGAAATTTGATATGGACATTGTTATTGGACAAAACCGTAGAATTAATAAAAATAAATAAACTTAATGAGTTCATTCTGGAGCTAAGGTCATAAGGAAATCGTTTAGTGATTATTATTATCTTCTTGAAGATTACTAAAGATAATTAAAGCCAGTTGAAGTGTAATATACACATAAAATTAAGACAAACAAACGTAATTATGATAATGACGTTATGTCACATCTTTTTGATTATTCTTATTAGGGCATTAAACCATATAGGTATATACTTGAGGAGAAATCGGCGCATGAGTACTGAAAACTTACCTTATTTTTTTTATGCGATTCTCGTCATCTTATTCTACTAATACGGGCAACTCGGTGCCATATTGTTTAAACTGATTGATGTTTTCAATTAGAAGGAATTGTTATTCTCAAACGGGACAATTTTTTTATAGTTTATGACGAAATACAAATAAAAAAGATGCTATGACTTTTTACGATAAAGTTAATATTTTCGGAGTTAGGAATTTTGAAAGGTTTGAAAAATCAAAAATTTGAAAGGTTTGAAAAATCAAAAATTTGGATACTTTTGACCTATTCAAAATATATTTTAAGACATTGAAGTAATATGTACTTACGTACTAGAACAGCTATTTCAAACAAAAAATGTGCGCTACTCTGTGTTCGCGCGGTTGGTTTTTTTATCATAGAACAAACATAGGTAGAATGATCAGTACTTAATAGTAGATTGTATTGTTAAGTAGGTAAATTTTTCAATTTTGTCATTTATTTTGTTTATTATATTTGCTTATTTAATATAATATTACATAATATTATATAACAATTACATTTTAATGATATTTTATCTCAATATTTTAAAGGGGTATTAAAGTGAACGCAAGTAAGACGAAGGTTATGGAATATAATTAAGGATATAGAACGACGAGTGAATGCGGGAAATAGAGTAAATGGGGCACTGCACTCTATTGTGAAGAATCAAAATGTATCAAAAAAGGCACGTATGGCAATTCACAATGCTCTGTTGGTCCCTACTTTAACGTATGGTAGTGAAAGTTGGGTGTGGCAGAAGAAGCACGAGAGTAGAATAAACGCAGTAGAAATGCGGTCCTTAAGGAGTATGTTAGGGCTGAATCTGAACGACCGGGTAAGAAATTGTGTAATAAGAGAAGAGTGTGGTTTGCAAGATGATGTTGTGACCGGGATTAAGAAAGGAATGCTTCGGTGGTTTGGTCATGTGGAAAAAATGAATGAGGAAAGAGTGACAAAGAAAATTTATGTTGCAGAAGTGAATGGCAGAGTCGGAAAGGGACGTCCTAGGCGAAAATTTATCGACTAAATTGGCGGTTTATTGAAAACGGGTCAAATTAGGAGTACCCTTAACCGACGAGCATGTATGCGTAGGTGTATGGATTTGAAGGAGGCGAGAGAGGTGTGTCGGGATCGTGCCAAATGGAAGTCTGTAGTCTCTGGGTGACAGGTGTGAGTGTTTATATTATGTTATGTTATGTATTTTAAAGGTTGTCAAATATAAAAAAACATACTAAATGTATGTTTCACAAAACTTATTAAATATAAAATTTAAATTACAATTATATTTATTTAAATTAGAATAAGAATCATTCATAAATGCTGGGCACGCGAGAATTAAAAATGGACGAATTGATTTCACTTTGACTTTGATGTGGAAACCTAAACATAAAATAAAAGAATAATGAGGAGATTTAAATATAAAAATTTTTGCCTAATTACGATAACTTATATATGTATCTACAAAAAAATGTGTATAGTAATATATTCGTCCTATACTTAAGTACCCACAGTAATGTCGCACCTGAACAAATTAATTTCATAATCTATATTCCATGACACGAGATGGCGTCTTAGGAATAATTTGTTTTATTATTAATATATAATACTTTTTTATTGATTAAGTATCTTATTAACCGACGAAAAGTAATTCTTAGTTTTTACTAACATTTCTTGAATTATGGCAATATCTAAGTACACACGACGGCATATTTTCAAATAAATCAACAAAACACATGATAACTCTTCAAGCGCCTAGCGGGTGACTGATTAAAGTGCGGTGTAAGCACCGCAGTTGAATGGAACAGAGTAGCTGAACGCAGTGTCGCCTCTAGTACGTAGTACATAGTCGTACTAGCTCAATGTTTTAAGATCTCTTTTTTTGTCACTAGCAATAGGTTTAGTGGCAAAAAAATCTGAAATAAATCAATATTATTTATGATTAAAACTACTTTTACGGATTTTATCGCGTTTATTTTTACTTTTTATTTACTTTTATTTTTAATTCCCGACGTTTCGGGCGCTTACCAGCACCCATGGTCACGGGGGACTGAGATGACTGACGTCCCGATGTCATTGTTAAACCCGGAGTACCTTCAGCTTTTTAAATTATTGTTTATGGTCCGATCTATGCATCCGTAAAAGTAGTTTTAATCATGTATAGTGTTCGCGTAAATATAAGAAATCATTAATATTATTTATTTTTATTTTATATAAAAAAGAGGATAAAACATAAAATTCTTTGGACAATAATCAATAATATCCTTAAGTGAGAATAAAAAAAATACATATCTTTATACTGGCTGATTTTTAACGTCTGGAATAAAATAGAGTGTAACAGGTGAACGAAAAAGAAGCTTGTGGCACTGATATTTTACAATTTTTTTATTTTACATTAACATGAACTTGATTTATCAATGAATACTAATTTGAAATAAACTTTCGGTCCTAAAAAATTTTTTTGAACTGAAAAATAAATCAATCAATTAAAAACTATCGAATAGAAATAACATGTACCCAATTAGTAGTACTTATTGATAGATCAATTCCATAATATATTAAAGTAAAATAAAAAATAAAAAATACCTGTGCCATAGGCTTCTATTCCGTTCACCTGTTACACCCTATTTTTTCAGACGGAAAAAATCCAGTTTATTTGTAAAGTCATTAAATTTATAAGCTAAAGTCACAGTCTATGTTCGCTCCACAGCTGGACACAAGCTCTTCTCATTTCTGAGAGGGTATAGGGCAAGGAAGTGTCCGCCGCGCTGCCACAACGCGTGTTGGTGATCTCCACGACGTTTTCCTTCACAACCAAGCAGGTGGTAAATCAGCATTTAAAATTACAATAAATAATTACATTGGTGCTGTCAGGGATCGGACCTGCTCTGAATTCAGTAAGATTAAAATCTTTAGTATTGCTTTAAAGTCATTAATATTACTTATTTAGAAATTTACTGACCTGATTGCCAAACACGCCAATGCTACAAGCGGAGGACACCTGATCAGCGCCGAACCACACGGCAGCCAGGCGAGGTGGCACGTTCAGGATGAAGACTTGCGAGATCGCCACCACAGTTTGTCCCGCGAAGCCCAACCAGAACATGTCCTGCGGCACCGAGAACACCTTTAGCCAAGCGCCGGCGCATGTTCCGAATGATCCGATGATAGTTGTTACTCGGAGACCCTGAAAAAAGGAAAATAGTTATATATGCATTTTTTTATAAAGGCTACGTCTCGTTACTGGGCTGAATTAAAAACTGGTTCTTGTTTTTTTTAAAAATCCTATTGGTATAGATTTTAACACGTTATTATTAACGCGTTTTCTCGAACGTCTGTCTGTACGGTATGAATTGTGTAATCGATTTTGAACTAAGTTCCCGATGAGGTAGAGACTTGAAACATAGCTTAGAACTGGTCCATAAACCATAATTTATTGAAGCCCTTATATCGCCTTATTTCGGCATAGTTGCTGTTGTTACCACAAAGATTCTGCTACACATTCCTGTTTCAGTTTTTCTGTGTCGCCTCTTACGACAACTATGGGATGATATGGGGTAGTGAATCTTTACTTTACTTTCATTACTTATACAACTACAACTTTACTTTCTTTCAACAAGAACTGGTTGAAAGACTAAAATCAGCATACAGAAGAGCTTAAAAATGTTTTTCGATTTATCTGTACGAGGTTATAAATCTATATGGGGATAGGGAATTTTTTTTATTTAAATAATTACTTTGTCAACACCTTGGTATGCCGAAGTGCGCAACTAAATAAGGAAAATTGTAGCTTAGATAATACTTTCCCAATAGCCTTCGCTCATGCAAATACACAATTGCTTATACTGTTTTTATTAAATGGAAAACGATAAAACACTATGATAATAGGATATTTTGCGGATATTTATTTTTATCTAAACAAGAGCTGTTATTAAAGCTTATCGTTTATTTTTAAATAAAAGATTGCAGACCTTTGTAGATGTATATCGGAAGCGGATCACAAACACATTATTAGTTTAGAGCGACTGCTTGTTGCGTCTTTGTTAGGCGAAGGTCGGCACTTTGTCACAGTCACATCATCTATTCAGATACGGATAATAATTCAAACCGTTTGAACAAAATATTTTCATTATAAATCAGTTCACTGCTAGCCGCAGAGTTCTTAATTTTGCTGTGTTTTACGTGTGATAAATTTTGAGGCATTTAGGAATAAAATGGAACAAAGTCTTTTCTTTTTGATTGTAAGAAATTACCAAATATAAATTAAAAATCGATTACCGCTGTAAATTGAAGTTTTGTCTTGTAGAATAAATCATTTTCTCTATTTCATATATTTTTATGATATTTTTTATTTTTGTTCATAATATTAATAAAATTTTCAAAAGTAGGTTTTTAAAACAAATTGTTTTAATGTAAACAAAACGCGAAATAATATACGAAATATTACTAAGTTAATGCAAATTGTAAGTTAATTTTTACTGTGCCATACATTTAATTTTCTCAAATAAGTTACCCTTCATGTTTCTTCTCTGAAGCGAAATTCGTCGAAGAGTCATTTATCATCCCCACAAATAAAACAATACGTAGCTAGTTCTTAAATGGTAGAGCCAAGTTGTAGCTATGTTATGGTTGTATCACAAATGGTCGATCGGTCGGGGAAGTTCAGAAGTTGCTGTGCTTAATATGGTGAGTGTAGAGAACCGGAGACTCTTTTTATTGGTAATGAAGCTTTCCATCTTCGTTCTCATGCGTGAATAACCATGTATCCCCAGTTTGATTCTTAATAGAGGTTAGATATATGGAACACAGCATCCAATTAACATCAGGTGGACTATGTGCTTGCATGATACCCATAATTAAAAGAATTCACTAACTCCATTACATCCCGTGGGTGTCATAAGAGCGACAAAGAGAAAAGAAACAAGAGACAGAGAGCACCATCTATCTGATATGAGGAAATATTTGGGGGGTGGGGGGCTATGTTCAGCAGGGTATTTTGATAGGCTGTTATGATGATGATCATGATTTCGTTAACCCAGTAGCTGCTTACTGTATTCATAATTTTTTAATCACAAAAACTATTTTTCCATTTACTTCTGCTATATTTCAAGTCACATTTCTCTAAGCAACTATACAATCGCTGTTCAAGCGAGTGCTTATGCTATTTAACATTCAGTGAAACGTAAAATACGATTCAGCGCACAAAACTTCAGGTATCTCACAACTCCACCCTCAAAGCACGCCCACAGCTCGCGCGGAATTTATGAACTAAGAGCTACAGTATTTTTATTTCGCTGCTTGGAATAAAAACACAATAAAACTTTGTTGGCATTTTTATTTAATTGAAAAAGATGCAAACATGGACATTTTTTCAGAATCATAACTTTTTTCATAAGGAATTGAAACTAAGTAAAATCTGTTCAATTAAACGCAACAAATTTTGTAAAATTAGTCATTTGTACATGTTAAAACACGCGTTTCCACTGCAAAATGACAATTTTGGTGACTAACCCACTGTTTTAATTACACAGTATATAACGCACTTTTTATTTATTGTATTCAAGTTATATTTTATGCTCATTATAATTTTAATCGAAAGTACTCAGTAGTTTTCTCAGATTAGAGTTTTCTGTTTACCGAATTTCTCCCTAATATCCCTATTTGTACTCATATTCAAAGAAACAATTTTAGTAAGGAAGAGCAATTACAATACGAATTTTAACTTAAACCCAATACATATTGCTAAACTTCAAGTTCAATTAATTCCTCGTAGATCATAACAAAATTAATAATTTAAAGATGAAAATAGCCCAAATTAACTATGGCCACACTTCGATTCATTTCGAGTGAAATTGGTTTTATTTAAAGTATATTATGTAATCGCGTATATTATGTAGATGTAAGAAATCATTATGTTAAGAATACATTTTAAATATATAAAATACGACTAGATTGGTTTTATTTTATGGTATAGGTCTTTACCTATGAAATTGCCATTTTTTATGACATAAGCTCACGTATTTTTTTGTACATTTTTTTTTCACTCATGCAATCGATGCATCCTTGCCAACACAGTGACAGTTTATTTCCCTTTCTTGAATAAATCGTCTGGATGGAAGGCAACAAATTTTTCAAAGGCATTTTGTACTGCCCCTCGGGTATTGAATTTTTTCCCCACCAAAAAGTCATTCAAATACTGGAAAAAGTAGATCTGTAAACGCAAGACGATAAGTACGGCGGATGACGGAGAGCTTCCAACCCCAGCTCTTGTAACTTGAAAACCGTCTGTTATGCAGTGTAAGGTTGCGCGTTGTCGTGCAGAAGCAGTGGGGACGAGCGATTCACCTAAGCTGGTTGGAGACATGCGAGCTCCTTCATCATTGTGTTTAGTTGTTCACAGCACATACCTGTAGTAATGCTCATCCCGTTTGGTAAGAAGCTGTGATGATTTACACTGGCGCTAGACCACCAAACAGTGATCATCTCTTTTCTAGGGGTAAGTTTTTGTTTAGGGCATTTTTAAGGTGCTGAACCAAGATCCAACCAACTTGCTAAGCGCTTGCGATTGTCCAACAGAATCCATTTTTAAGATAACATATCATATAACAATACGGTTCAAAATTATTTCGTTTGTGTGCCTGTTGAGCAGTGTAAAGCACTTCTAGACGCGTCTACTTCACGCTGGCGATTATTGAGTTCGTGGGGCAACCACAAGCTTTTTTACCTTGCTAATTTGACGCAAATGAACCAATATTGATTTGATGCTAACGTGCAAGGCTGCTTCTAATTTAGCAAATGCAATAAAAACATAATACTAATTAATAAATAAATGACCAATTTTGAAAAATAGAATTCTATGTTTTTAAAATAAAATTACTTGGACTTTCTAGTCGAACAATTTGTCCCAGGTAAAAATACACGTCAACAATTTCGAGCGTAGTGCCCCAAACAATTACCGGAATAGATGTAACATGACGTTACACAAACTATCCCTCACTGCTGACCGTATGAGGAAGCTCAAGTTCGCTCAACGATCTATGGATTTATAGCTCGGACTTTCTCTGCGTATAGACCACATATTCGCAGTAATAATAATATGTCATCCAGACCGAATTTCGGTCACGGCGGCCAGTCATAACGGAGACCAGCCATTTGCGCAGCAGGAATGGCTTGTCTCTGTTATAACAGACCAGTGAAGACAGACAGGATGGCTTATGTAATGTCCATGTTACATCTATACCGGTTGCTGTTGCACATGAGATAGATAAACGGTTATTATGAGTAAGTTTACATTGGATAAATTGTTCGGGTAGATAAGCTCAACTTACAAGGTACAAGAAGTCGATGAATGCAGGTGGCTCAGGAACTCAGGACCGCGTTTATTTATTATGTTTAAACCGGAAACCGTGAAGTGTTTTTGGAATCGAAAAACTGAAAAATAAATGGTTTAGATAATTATTTCATAATCATTCAAACCATTTATTTTTACAGTTTTATCAAAAAAGCTAGTTTTGAATAAATACAGCCATTTAAATGGATATTTATTTTAGTTGAATATTTCAGATACTTTGTGGTCGGTTGGAGCGCGAGAGCTTTTTTGTTGACGCTTAATTTTATTTACATTTTTTTACCTATGAAAAGCTCTTTATCGCGCATTCCACACTTTTTAATATTATTACTTTATGGAATAAACTCTTGAAAGGTTCGTTAGGAATAACTTTGTATTGTTTTATAAGATACGTTTTGTAAATATTGTGTATTTCAACACATTTATTTTATTTTCCTATCCAGCTTCATCTGGAAAGGATGTATTAATGTGACGGTATTTGGATGGAATGGAATGGCTTTAGATTAGAAATAATCAAAGAGAGATAAAAAATCTTCACGTTTTTCCGGCAAAATATTGCCCAGATACTTGCCCCCTATCTGTTGGTAAAGTTGCATCACAATCGGTTCAGCTATTGAAAAGAATTAAATTTTATCTATATGTGTATAGATTTGCATCTGTACGTATGTGTGAATATAATGGAATTTTTATTTCAGTTTTCACTTACTTAAGGAACCGATGACAATACAATAATTTCTTGACCATGACCTTGTAATCTCCATAAGATCATGTTATAGTATGAAAACAATGCGTCATATTTTATTTTTTATATCTGTCATAGTTGCCACGCGAGGAAGATATACTGCTGATTCATTTCCTCTGTCGTCTTTTACGACAAACGCGATGATATGGGGACAGTACATTCTCTTACGCCGCTACTACTTGGCGATACGGCAATTGTAGTTAATCCGTATAAATAAAATACTACTACTGTTTGTCTACGTGTAATTTATCCGTAGTAATTGTTATATTACTAACTTAATAAAAACTTTTTAGTAGATGGTAGGGACTCCTTTTCAAGAGTTCGTCTGAGCTGTGCTTGCATTGCTGTGTTCTAGGCTGAAGGGTACAGAGAGTAAGTAAAATTACAGGATGTGTCATTCTACTTTAAGCCTTCCTCGTAAGATGAAGTTTGCTGCTGTGGCCGTGAAAGGAAAAGAGGAGATCTCCCGCTGAGTGGGAGTTCGGAACTATTTTTTATATACTGTTTTTACTTCCTCGTTGGTCTAGTGGTTGTATTAGTGCGAATGCTGATCATGAGGTCCTGGGTTCGAATCCCAGGTTGGGCGAAAAAATTAATTATTGAGTTTTTCCGTCAAGAAATTCTCAGTAGCTGCCCGGAGTCAGGAAGTGGGCGGTGTCTCACCCCCGTGCCTCGGAAAGCATGTAAAGCCGTTGGTTCTGTGCCTGATCTCTCTCCGCTCGTGTCGGTTTACCGTCCCGTCGGATTATGAAAGTGAGGGAATACAGAGTGCACCTGGGCTTGCGCATACACTTGGGCACTATAATCTTGTCCTGCGCCAATGGCTAGTCTCCGTTGAGGCTGGCCGCCGTGACCGAAATTCAATCTGGAGGACATTAATTTTACTTTGGAACTTTGATAGCGCGATTTAGGCTTCAATTTGTTTCGCTTGTAGCGCGAAGACAGCGTCGCCACAGTGTCATGGCCTGCAGTAGCCACTTACAATTAGGTGAACTCTAAGGTCGTTTTTTACTACAACTTTACTAAAAAAATGTTGGCAAGGACCTCCTCTTATACCTGAGAGGTATTCTTGGTAGAAGTATACATGAACTTGCTAAAACTACAACTTCATGCCTCAAAGGTTAAATATATATATATACGTATGTATGTGTGTTATTAATTAAGTAAGGAAAACAATTAAAGTTTTGTTCTTATTATATCGATTAACAAAAGAACGTAAGGCATATAGTTCTCTCGAAATTCCATTTCAATTAGTGTAGCAATTAATGAACAATGATTACTTAATTGCTAAAAAAATCTGTTCTTTTGAAATCTGTTCTTTTAGACTTAATTAATTGGGTTACCCAACCAATATGATATGAATTTTATTTATTGAGGTGATCGCTACCAAGCGATTTATAATTTTTTTTCTTTGTTAATTGTGTATTAATTATGATTGTAAGTTGTTATTGTTTTTTTAAAAAACGTTCCGCTGGTTTTCTGGCTGTTTTTCCCAGGACAGAGCTTTTTTTACGAACCAGTGGAGTAACTTTAGATAAGTATCATTTATAGTCCATATTGAAAAAAAGTTTCGGTTACGGTTTCTGCTAAAATAAAAGACTAAAATGAAACAAGAAATGAGATATTTATAATTTAGCTTAGGCTTAGATTGTATAAGGTTTTTTTCTGCCTAGCAGCTTTGTGCAGAATTACGTAAGATGGACCATTATTTTATCTAATTCTGCACCAAGCTGCTAGGCACCAACCTACCCTTTGTTTCCTAATTTCTCCAGCCAAACAAATGCACTGAGCACTGCTGTGTTCCGTTATGAAGGTTAAAGAGAAACAGTATGATTACAGGCTGTGAGGCATTTCATAGTCTTTGTCCTCTCCTCAGAGATGACAAAACATCTGTAGCCCTCTTCGTTCGAACTTTGTAATGTTGTAGACGGGAAAAAAGATATCTCCTGTATGTTGTGTAGGAGGTAAGTAGCCAAAACAAAAATGTTTTTCAAGATTTTATTTTACAGTTTTAATTTATATTAATAATATCTATAACTATGCTAAATCACAGCTATGTACCACTTAGGGTCTCTCAGTAAAACAGCGGACGGACGAACGGACATGGTGAAATTATAAGGTTTCCATGTTATTTGAACCCTAAAAAGCAGAGTAATGCTGTCGCGTTTCTCGTGAAGGGTACAGAGGCCATATCATTTTAGACTACAAGGGTGACAAAGGATTTGCATCCACCCACCATTAGATGGACTATGTGCTGTTACAATATGATACTTACTTGTAATAAATAACTTACTTGAATCAAAAATTTCACAGACATATTACGGCTACAGAGTAGCTATACAAAAGCGAAAAAAGGACAAAACATATTTATTCGTTAATAAAACTTATAAAGTAACAAAATAGTTTAAACTGTGGCGGCGCTTTCATCAAGCCACAAGCGAAAGACATCGAAGCCTAAATTCATACGGACCAGTTATACCCGATTCCTATATTCAAGAAACCTTTCGTTCTTTGTAACGATCCATTTTACTACATACGAGCTGCATATAAAACCAGTTTATATTACTAACTATTCATTCAGCAACTTATGATGATTTAAAATGAAAAAAGCTTTAATCGGTTCATAAATAGTTGAACTAGTATTTTGTTTCAAAAAAGTAGTTTCCATGGACTTCATCTACTGCTAAACGGCTTGTAAAATGAAATGAAGCGTTTCTAAATATAGAAACCCGATATTAAAGATCACAAACGTGATATCAAAGCATCAAAAAAACTATACTGACAAAAGATAATTTCTGAATCAATTATGATAAATATATTATTTCGTATTCAGTTATAAACGGAACAGAAAAATTGATTTACGAGCACATAATGTCATTAAAAGACGCTTATTGTCTACGACACAACTCAATTTTCTACAATCGAAACCTTGAGTTCCCGTACCTGCGGACGAATTTAATTACTGCCTATATTGTTTCCGTGTTGGAACCACTAAGTGGTATCAGTTCCGTGTGTATGCAAATAGAGGAACGTTATCGAGTTGATAATGTTGTATTTAACGTGTACTCATTGAACAATGTGTACATACAAAATTAACTGACCGTAGTTAAGATTAGAAGTTAAGAAACTGTACGAAGCATTTGCTACATTAACTTTTTTCAAGGGTGGCTAACGAGCATAAATTTCACCTGCTAGTAAGTGGATTCTGCGGCCCAACATGAACATGTAGCATTAAGCTGCTATTTTACAATGATATTCTATGAGAACGTCACGAGGCGACCCTTTCGTTGAAGTTAAAGTTAAAACCTATATACGCTCCAGTGCTGTGCACAGTCTCATTTCTGAGAGGGTTTCGGGGCAAGGAAGTGTCCGCCGCGCTATTCCAATGCTTGTTGGTGAACTTCACATGGATTCGAAATATTTTTTTCTTATTTCTCAGACATGCAGGTTTCCTCGCGATGTTTTCCTTCACCGCAGTGCACGTGGTAAATAGCACTTAAAATTGCAATTAACAATTTCATTGGTGCCGGCGGTGATCCGAGGTAGCTAAGATGGTTAGCGCTCGCTGTGAATTCCAGAGTACGCGAGCAACCCAGTTTCGATTACTTCGTGATACATGCACAATATAGCTATATTGTGGAATTTGTTGATGTAGCACGAAGGTGTTATAAAAGCAGCTGCTTTTATAACCCTACTGTAGCACTTTTATATGTATATTGACAGTCCACTTGGCACCGTTGAAGAGTATGACTCGAATTTTAACGTAACCAAAGGCTTTATCCGGGTTCACTCAAGAAAAAGTTGCAAATCTTTTCGGAAACCGGCTTGTTCAGAAGGCGAGAAGCCGTTAAATCTGCGTGCATATAAACAGCGCCACTACGGAGGACAGAATTGAATGTCAGCATTCAATTCCGTCCTCTGACCGCGATGTTTTCAGAATGATGACGGGTGAGACTTGCTCTTGGATCATTACTTGCACATGCCTGTGACTCCAACGACGTTGGACGTGTACATTTGTTCGTAGCACAGCTTATGTATCCCGGAAATGACATAGTCGGTCTTCATTTTCTACAGTTGGCTCTTTCCGGTAGACAGATCTCTGACAAAGACTTTTGAGCCGTTCACGGGCTTGTGATTACTAATATTGTACTGTATTACAATCTATTAGGCACTGATTACAATTTTGTATTTAAATTTGAAAGTATTCAAGGTATTGGTTTGCGATTTGAAATAGGAGGCGAGGATGGAGCGTTGCCTTAATTAGATTTGACCTCTCCAACTTAACGTTAAGATTCAGTGTGCCTATTGGTAATAGCTATCGTTACTCACCTTCACGTGAAATCACTGAACAGTTGTTTGGTTGTCACAATGAAGTACCAATCTCATTTTTCGGCGAATCGTCGGCATTAGATTTATTCCATATCCTACGGAGAATGTTCTTTTTGTGATTTTGTGCACCAAACTCGCGACTGCAAGTTGAGTGTGTTTTAATTTCTTTAAGAAATATTATTAACGAAAGTCGACCAATTTTCTATAATTTTCTGTCAGTTTACCATCCTTGTGTTACTGCAGCAAACAGCGAAATGAACAGGTTTTAGTGATGCGACTGGTTTTTAGTGAGGCTCATAAACAACAATTTCCTTTGCCCCGATATTTTTGTGACGCGCAAATGAAGGCAAGGCCGCGACATGTTTGGAATTACTAATGTAAATAATATGAGGCTGCGTAAAGCTTTTGATTGTAATGTTACTTAGCGACTTATCGTATTTAGCGACGGCAATTCCAAACAAAACTAGATTTTTAAAATTAAAATTTTTATTCGTTAATATTAGTATCGATATTTCGGCGAATTGCTGCTCCTGTATTAATATTTAAATAATAGTTTGAAACAGATTTTGATAAGTAAAAGTGGTTCGATTTTTGTGTTATTACTTATTAATGTCTGCATGTGAACTATAAGTGAAAACGATCAAACAAGTGCTCCGATAATGATGTAAAACTCATGATAAGATTTCACATCACCTGGTGATACTATCGTCATCGGTTGTCTGCTGGCTCGTGCTGCCGTTCATATTTTCCAAAAATTGTGAAGAAATTTGAAACAAACTAATAGGATAATTTCTTAAAATACTTGACACTGGCAAAAGTACAACCGTACGAATCCATTATGAGAGAATTTTTTTTATCGATCTTGTCAAAGTATTGAACGATGTAAATTACTTCAAACCTTGATCACGTATACAATATTTCCTACGTTTAAACTTGGAAAATACCTCCAACCACTCTTGTCTTAACAACTTATCACTTCGGAAATTTTTTAACAAACGACCATACCACCTGATGGCATAAACTGTCATGCTCTCACTACACAGCCGTCGTGGCTTAGAGAATAAACGCTCGCTGTAAACTTACGCAGTATGAGAACAACGTAGTTATATTGTGTTGAATTTAATGTCATGAGGTAATTTAACATACATAATGAACGGAATTGGATTAATGTCATTGATGTATACCCGCATATCTAATTTCAAATGTATACCTTTTACTTATTTGATAAGACTTCACACACACGTGGTAGAGCCATGCTGCAGCTATATTATGGTTTTAAAACGAAAGGACCACGCTCTCACAGAATATCAGCGTTGCTTTTTCCTACGGTGAGCGTAGAGATCCGGAGACTCTTTTTACTAGAAACGCTGCATTCCATCTTAGACCTCAGGGGCGACAACGGATCAACATTTTGATTTTTAATCGAGGATAGATGTATCCGTCTATGAGCCACAGCATCTACTTACAATAACATAATATCTAGCCTTTACGGATATGTATAACTTGTCGTGTAATGTGTTTGTAAATTAGTAAAATATAAGAAACAAAACTGATTTTATGGATTTTATCCCGTTTAATTTACTTAATTTTAATTAATGTCGTTTCAGGTGCTTTGGAGATCGCATAATCACTGGTGTTCATGGGTTGTCGTGGGGAACACATGTTAATGGTATACAAGTTATTGCGCATAAGTTACGCTGATTGGCTCATGCGTATTGTTCGCACGCACTGATTGACTCCACAATTGCATTGAAATTGAATTCGTGGGCTCCGAGTGCCTCGACAAACTTGTGTCTGAAGTCGAGTCTTTGCTGAACAGAGTCTCGGATTGGGGGCGACTAAATCTAGTCCAGTTTAACCCCCAGAAGACACAAGTTTGCGCGTTAACCACTAAAAAGAACCCCTTTCTCGTATCTCCTCAGTTTCAAGGCACTCCCCTTGTTGCCTCAGCCAGTATCGGAATCCTCGGCGTCGATATATCGAGGGACGTGCACTTTCGTGGTCACTTAGAAGAGAAGGCCAAATTGGCCTCTAAAAAGCTTGGCTTGACCGAGTGCTTTCCGATCGGCTCGATTCACTGGCGCTGCGAAGAGATGTTGCATCTCTTTGCGTATTTTATTTCGCATATACCATGGGGAGTGCTCTGAGGAATTGTTAGGATTAATCCCAGCCGCCAAATTTCGTGAACGCACTACGCGGCAAACATCCCGATACCATCCACACTATCTGGATGCTTGGCGATCCACCAATGTACGTTTCAAAAGGAGTTTTCTTCCGCGTACAACCTCTCTGTGGAATAGTTTACCACCGGCGATTTTTCCGGACCGATACGACCTGGGGACCTTCAAGAATAGAGCTTATTCCTTTCTAAAGGGCCGGCAACGCACCTGCAATTCCCCTGGTGTTGCGGTTGATCATGGGCGGCGGTAGTCACTTAACATCAGGTGAGCCGCATGCTCGTTTACCCCCTCTTCTATAAAAAAAATAGAGTCATTATTATTATAATATTATCTTATATACCTATTTTGTGCCAATACATTTGAGCATAGAATGTATCCCCTTCGTACGTTTAATAATTTATGCCCTTAGTCGATCCATACAATTCCATCATCATAAAAAAATAGGTACATCGTTATATATATGAACCTGGAAATAAAAATTCTTCAATAAATTTTAATTCAGAAAAATTGTGCATTGAATCATGGGATAATAATTGAGGGATCCACGTCAGTTTCAACAACAATATATTGAAACTGACGTGGATCCGGACCTATACGACCTGGGGACCTTCAAGAAAAGAGCTTACTCCTTTCTAAAGGGCCGGCAACGCACCTGCAATTCCCCTGGTGTTCCCTCCACGTTTCGTTCAGCGCTAAACTTACGTGCCGCGACTTGTAATCGTATATTAGAGCTGAGCGGTAAACTAATTATTTTAAAATCGTTTTATAAATAAAGAAAGCTTGTCTCAATTCCAGTAAAACGGGTCTCCGGTTCTCTACACTCACCATACGAAACACAGCAGCATTAAGCTGCTATTTTACGCTGGTATTCTGTGAGACTGTGATTCTTCCCTGGTCGAGCGGACCCATTCATGCTAAAACCATAATATATCTGCATCGTGGCTCTACTACCTACTGCATACCTGTTCAGGCTAATATTTGGAATGGCTAAACCTTTTGTGATGAAACTTTACGAGCAGATAGAGATTAGAGAGGATGATACCAGGAGAGATCTAGGCTATACTTTATCATAAAAACCAGAACATTTTTTTGAAAATACGATAAATTGATAAAATTAATATTCTCATTATCTTAAATCATAAAAATTAAACGCGATAACATCCGTAAAAGTAGTTTTAATCAATGTGTAGCGTTCGCGTAAATATAAGAAATCATTATCTTAAATCTTATTAAGGCCACATTAAGGGGAAATATAATGTCAAATGGCTTAGCAAGATCCTTCGTTATGCCGAAAATATTGCATCATTAATTTTGAAATAAATATATGGTAAAGTTGAGGATTAATGTTAATGATTATGTTAGACGAAAACACGATTTCGTAAAATTTTCTTGATAGAAAAAAAATCCAAAGTTACCTCCAAAATAAACAATAAACCGCTGTTATTCATAAAATACTTTAAATAAGATCATGAAACTTTGCATACTAACTGAACTAACTATAAAGCAGTGCTTATGTTATTTACTTTTTTTAAAATACCATTATTTTCACTGTAAAAAAGAAATTACCTAAACTATCGGCGTCTTGAGCTTGATTCCTGTCGCACCGTTAGTATCGCTTAGGCTTTTGAAGGGAGAAGTTGTGTCGCTTACGATCAGAATATACATTACGCAACAGTACGACGTAAAATTAAAATGGGAAATAACCGTAATAAAAATAAGAAGCGGCTGGCTTGGCGTTAAGAAACAGGCATAAATATGATAAAACTAATGAAATAAGTGTCTAACGACCTTTCTACTTACAGTATTAGTGATTACAAACATATCGGTACATAGCATACGACGCGCGGGGAAGTGGGGGCGAAATTAGAATTTGAGCTGACTTACTCTATCCTCTTAATAGATCTTATCAAGGCACAGCCGCGGCGGGTCGATAGTCATTTATACAATTAGACATATCAGTAACACCATTTAGGACAGGATTTTTCCTTCAGAACGACACAGTAATATACCTATTTGTTTATCACGACGCGAGTATTCCAGTAGGTAATCATAGGTTATCGCGACGTTGGTCTTTGGTTATTCAAACTCAATCACAATCTTATGCTATCTTAGGTCACATATCCGCATATTAAAATAAATTGATTGAATCATATCATTAAAAATATTTACGAAGACATAATATGAAGTGCGTCAACTTGCATTGGAGCGATGGACATTTGCTTGCCTTAAAACTTTCTCAAAGGTGAGAGGAGGCTTGTGCCCAGGAGTGGGACGTGTACACGTATAAGAACTTTACTTTTCAAAATTACTTGCCAGGTTTTTTTTACAGAGGTTACTCTATTAGAAGCAATTTTTTCTTTTAGAAGCGATTTTGACGTTCATGTATAGCTTTATATAACCTAAACTAAATAAAATATTTTAGACTTTAACTTTGTTGAACGGTTAAATAGTGCTCCTCATTTTAGTCTTGAGATAACATTAATTTAGGGCGTTAAGTCCGTTCTGCCTTTTAACCGACTTCAAAAAAGAGGAGGTTCTCAATTCGACTGTATTTTTTATGTGCGTTACCTCAAAATTTTTTTCTAGGTAAACCGATTTTTATGATTCTTTCTTTATTTAAAAATTGGTGCTTCTCATGTGGTCCTATTCCAATTTGATCAAGATCTCACTAGTAATTGACTGATTGATTGAAATTTGATTTATCCTTAGTAATGTGTATTTAATAGACTTGGACTAAATTGATAATGTTCTCATTTTATTTATATTCAAGTCAGTTGCACAACATTTTTAATTTTACTACTTGTTATGGTTGTAGATCGCGCAGTTATAATTTACATAACAAATTATAAATTTGTTATGTAAATTATAACTGCGACAATTATAAATGTGACATTAATTTATGGTTTATGTTATGTATTTCAAAAATAATTATTTAAACTAAATAAATGCTTAATTAACATTTTTACATAGTAGGGCCATGCTATTGTACTTCGTATAGGCTTAATGGGTCGGCTTGGAAGGGCAAGGACCACGCTCTCACAAAATACCAGCGTCAAATAGCAGGTTGATGCTGCCGTGTTTCGTATGGTGAGTGTGGAGAATCGGAGACCTTTTTTTACTGGAAACGAGGCATTCCATCTTAATATTCAGGGGTGACATCAACATTTTGATTATTAACTGAGTAACCAATATAGATGTTTATGGGCCACAGTATCCACTTACTATTAGGTCGCCTGGGTGTTTTTTGTTACACTTATTTAAACAAATAGACACGGTGTTCTCCAAGTTATATTTTACAGAAAGTGCACAGGAACTGCACAGAACGATTCCACCATTAGCTGTTCCATCGAAATTAGGTAAAACCCATATTTTATGATCACATTCACCATACAATATGGGTGAAACCGACCCATATAATCCGATACAGCGGTATGCTTTCACGTTTTCTGTGCTTACAGACAAGAAACGATTTTTATTGCTGGCGTCATTTTTTTCTAGACAGAAAATGGACCTATTGAAGACCAGAATGAAAATAAGTATTCTAAATAAACATGCATAATATTGAGGTCTCATTTCTTCTTTTCTCTAGGTGGAAATGTGGTCAAATGTGGGCCTATCTACAAAAAAAACCCTTGTGGGCATAGCCTACAAGGTCCATAGTTTGCTAAGGGAGCTTAAGCATACGGTCATTGAGGTGTATAAGTCTTCTAATTGGTCATTGATCAAGATATTTCAAGTCTATCATTATTTTGGGATGACTATTTTCTTGGCATTTCTTTGGACAACTTTTCGATATCTATTGAATAATATATTGAATAGTGATCAATATAAATATTATATTTAATATTATCGTAGTGTAAATTTAATACATTTAATTCATTTAGTTAATAGTTGTTTGGAATTATAATCAATTAAGTTTTATTAAAATATTGTCATCAAATATAAATAAAATCAATAGTCAAAAGCAATATAATTCAAATATATATTTTAAATCAGTTTTTATAATTAATACTAAAATCCTTCATATATTCATTAAAGCTTATAAAAGTCCACAGCTGAACATAGGCCTCCCGACAGACTGCCTTATAGTGGGGATAATGCGATAGTTGCCAAGCTTGGCAGGCAGGTTGGCAACCAAAATTATTTATTATTTTGAGTTGTTATCAGGAATACGTTGCTGCCCAAGTGCAAGAAAATTTATTGGATGTATCAACAACGTTTCAGAAAGATCGCAAATACGGCAACACCTACATTTTATTAATTTATTCATTCGCGACAGTGTTGTCATTGCATATTAACATAGACCGTGCCACTACACAGAGACGAAGTCGACATTGAGAGATTTTCAAATGAAGTTCACTAAATTTCGATCGGAATAAATATATTTTTGTACTAATTACAATTTGAAAAAGTCTCTCATTTATGCCTTTAAGCAGGCATAAAGCCTTTATGCACCATCTCAGCGGGTGAGTTCCGTGAGCGTTGCGGCAAACATGAAAGGAAGGTTGCTCACAGTGGTGTAGCAGGAGTAGCAGGCGTGGCGGCGGGCACCTGTTTCAACTTTTCTCTGTCGCCTCTTACGATACCCGTATGATATGGGGTAATGGATATTCTTACAGCGCCACTACTACTACTAAAATAGTAAATTATATTTATTTGATAATGTTATATACGCCTTTTTTTTTTGCGGATTGAAAATCATCTAATGACGCCTTTCTCTCTGGGTGGAGCGTAAGGGAGTGTCAGACTTTTACTGACTAAAAACCATCCGTTTTCCTTCAGTGCCCTTACGTTCCGGAGCCGCGGTATCTCTTTCGAACAGCCCGCAGCCCCGGCAGGCGTCGGCCCTTGCGGGCCCCTTCACGCTGCTGACAGCTCTTTGAGGCGCGCGTGGAACAAAACGCGCCGTCGACACGGCCGGTCGTCGTTAGACGGACGGACGGCGAGCCACCCATTGCTCGCCGTCCACAGGCCCGCGCCTACGGTGGCCGGGGGCCACGACGTAGCCCCCGACGCCCGGGGCGTCTCCCGCGGCGGCCGGGGAGGAAAGCTGCTGCTCTCTCTAATGTTATATACGCCTATAGTAGACGTACGCGTATCTGTATTAGGTTATAATATTTAAATGAAACAGTTTAAATATGTTTATGTACTGTTGGTATGTCAATAAATAAATGAAAAATGTATCCTCTCACAGTCTCAATATGTTCATTTCCAACGACCTCACTTCCCTTACTTGACCATCTCCTTAATATAATGTAAGATATATATTTAAGGAATCTAAAGACATTTTCCGGCACAGTACAAAATGTTACTTGTCTTAATTGCTTTATAGAATATACTACCTTTTTTATTTGATATTTTTTACTTGTAGAGTAGCGCCTGTTAAAATGCGCCAGCTTGAGAAAAAGGCTTCCGACCCGTTATGCGTGAGTGTAGCGTATTCACCCTCGCGAATGGAATAGAGTTAGTGTTTTAGTTTCACCCTCTTAGCATTGAGCGTGACCACTCATACTGACCTGACCTATACTGTTCTAAAAAATAACCCAGGAATTCTAAACAATTTTAATTTGAATCCCGTACCAGCGGAATTATTAAGTTTGAAGACCGCGTTAGGAGCTGCAAACAATAATGTACGCATGTCGAGGCGTTTAATTAAAATTTGTAATGTGTTTAAAAAAGCTTAAAGAGTTTTATTATCTATGAATTTAATATTAAATCTAACTTTTTTAATTTATACATATAAATAAAATTAAAGTGTTTGTCGGTAATATTGAAATATCTGACTTCTATAAAAAAAATTATGACCATAATGATTTCTTAAATTTACGCAAACACTACACGTTGAATATAACTAAATTTACGAATTTTATCGCGTTTAACTTTTACTTATTTTTTTATTTTATTTTTTACAGCGAAAAAAATAAGTAAAAGTAGTTAATTAAACGCGATAGAATCCGTACATTTAGTTTAATTCAAAAATGTTTGACCATTTATATTTTTTTTCGGGCTAATCTTCGGTATAGCCGAACTGATTCTCGATGAAAATTTACGAGCAGATAGAGAGCAATGCCAGGAGAGAACGTTTGAAAAACTTTTTGGAATAATTAAAATTACCACGTATGTGGTCTCTGTTTGTCTTAAATCTAAATAACACCACTTTAATAGATCCAGGTGAAATCAGGGCGGGTCACTAGGTACGTGGTAGATCTACGCTGCAGCTATATTATGAGCGTAGCACGAATGGGTCGGCTCGACCGGGGAAAGACCACGCTCTCAAAGAATACCAGCGCAAAATAGCAGCTTATACTGTTGTGTTTCGTATGGTTAGTGTAAAGACCCTTTTTTACTGGAAACGATGCATTCCATCTTAGTCCTCAGGGGTGACAACGCGTTTTGATTTTTAATCGAGGATAAATGTAGATGTATATAAGCCACAGCATCCACTATCATCACGTGAACTGTGTGCTCGTTCGTCAAAAAAAAAACTAGTATCACATAAAAATGACCACAAGCTAACAGCAACCATTCTGATGATAAGCAACTAACTACTGCAGCCTATAGTCATAGTTGCATAAAGAAGACCACAGAATGTGTTATTCACCTCTAAGAACTAATCTGGAACCCTATTAGCGTGGGGTAATATGGTCTTCCGGTTGATATACATAGTCACTTTCTCATAACTCAAAAACTACAGCCTTGTTTGCATAAATGGCTCTGTGACACGATAGCTCTTCATCAGTCAATCAAATAAAAACAGGTCAAAATATTTGAAAATTGACAATATAGTAAATATGGAGTGTAGAGTTAAGGAGTACAGACTCTGTATAAAAAGCCCGTAGGAAAGCGCTTAATAAGGGTGGCGCCACTGTAGCTACAGCAAAATTTTAAAGAACTTTTTATAATTTTTTTATTGCACAGACTTTAACTATTCTTTTTACAATAATTATTTTATTGCTTTCAAAATTTTTGTTTTTAAAACCACTCTCAACGTATTTTAAGGCGATTTTTCATACCCTGTAGCTAGCTTAGGCGCTGTTGTGGAGAGTTTTTGAACTGTTATTTACTGCTTACAGATGGACACATTTTCAACTATTCTCTTATGGGATATTGTCCTCCTTACCTCTATACTCCATGATAGTAAATATCATAGAATACGATAATAAAATGAGTGAATTGGGTTTCTAGTAGTGATAATACGACGTAACCGATTGTACTCGTATGTGTTCTCCTGGCGACACCGGATTTCGTACAAAATAAGGTTGGCAGCCATTTTATGGTGTATTAGTATACTATTGTAAATATGATGTTGCTTTTTTAAAGTTGTTTTTTTTAAGTTGATTTTTCGAAGCGTTCTCAATTATTGCCAAAACTTATTAGCTATTTTTTCTTAATAAATTAGTTATAGTATTCGACTCTGCGTTTTATCGCTGTCCTCCTCCATGTTTTGGTTTTATAGGATGGCAAAGGTCTTGGTGACCATATTAGCCTCACGCACCTAAGTTCTACCGACTATTTTTTAATTCAAATGAGTTTACAAATATAAATAAAAAATCTGATATATAGGAACTACATCTATACTCGACCCTTTTATCGCATTTTAATCATGCAGTAATAAGGATCTCCGGTTTTCATCTATAACCATACAAAACAAACAATGATGTTGGTATTTTAAGTTGAAAATCACTTATAAGTGCGAACATTGTTTTTTTTTGCCCAGTGGAGACGTATCGTGCATCATGTAGCCATAACGTCAATGCAAATTACTTCTACTAAGTTAAAACTAGTGAAAGATGTAATATTTCGAAATATTAGATTCGACCAGGCATTCAGTTCAAGTAGCCCCAATCATAAATCAGCAATTGGGTTTCTCTGTCCAGGAGTACTCAGTAGCAGCCTGGAGTTCGAAAATTGACGGTGTTTTACCTCTTTATCATAATGCACGTAAAGCCGTTGGTCCTGCATCTGATATCATTCACCATACATTTATCCACTCATCATTCATTACAAGAGCCGTGGTAGCTCAGATGGTTAGCGCTCGATGTAAATTTCACAGTACGAGAGCAACCCGAGTTCGATCCCCGCCGGCACCAATGAAATTGTTAATTGCAATTTTAAGTGCTGATTTACCACGTGCTCGGCGGTGAATGAAAACATCGTGAGGAAACCTGCATGTCTGAGGAATAAGGAAAAAAAATTCGAAGACATGTGAAGTTCGCCAACACGCATTGGGGCAGCGCGGCGGACACTTCCTTGCCCTAAAACCCTCTCAGAAATGAGGGGAGGCCTGTGCCCAGCAGTGGGACGTATATAGGCTGTAACTTTATTTTTTAACTTTACATTAATTACAGCCTATAAAAGTCGATTGCTGAGCATAGGTCTCCCCATAAATTTACTCCTTTTTATAGAATAAGGGTGACAAACGAGCGCACAGTCCACCTGATGGTGAGTGGATGCTGTGGCTCATAGACATTTAGAATTATCCTCGATTAAGAATCAAAACTACTAGGTGAAATGCCTCGATTCCAGTAAACCGGGTCTCCGGTTCCCTCTACTCACCACACGAAACACAGCAGCATTAAGCTGCTATTTTACGCTGGTATTCTGTGAGAGCGTTGTCCTTCCTCGGTCGAGCCGCCCCATTCATGCTACAACCATAATATGGTGGTTATACCACGTATAAAATCATAATCATAAAAAGCATATTTGCCACAATTGCCATGCCTGCCGGTCGGATTAGAAGCGTAGTTTTTAAATTTCTAGTTATAGGAATGCTAACACTTTCCTGATCTTTTAATATCTGATGTAGTATCGAGTTTTTATTTCTTAATTTGATTTTTATAATATTAATTTAGCTGAATACTCGTTTTATGTCAGCATTAGAGTGTGGCAAAAAAAGAATAGATATGGCCAAAGAAGCTAACTCCGAAAATGGGTTATTATCCGCTGTGTATTTGTATTCATGACCTTCGACCAAAATTCAACAGTTGAATTTTTTTTTCAATCAGTATGTCGAATATTTTTTTAACTGTACAACTATACGTTCAACTTCATTAGCCTGGCAGCCGAACTATTGTGCGAGTTCTATTATTGGTGGCTCTATAGGTTTTAAATTCTCTTGTACAGAAATCATATTCATTGTTCGTAGTATCCTTACATTTGTTGCAAAACTTGATCGCATTTCTTGTACCAGTTTAAGAGTAAACTGATTGTAACGGTGTCGCACGTTACATTCGGCTTCAGGTAAAAGTTCGCATTCAGTCAGCTTCAGTTCGAAACCATAGCCCATGTATGGAGCCTACCTACCTTCTTTGTTTTCCTCTATCGCCTTTTACAACATCCATGAGTCGATATATGGTAGTGGATATTACACCGCAACTACACGTATTTAAATTTTTTTTGAAGGATAAGGGTGACAAACAAGCACACAGTTCACCTAATGATAAGTGGATGCTATGGTCCATAGACATCTACATTTAATTTGGATTAAGAATCAAAATGCAGATGCGTTGTCACCCTTGAGAACTAAAATGGAATACCACGATTCCAGTAAAACGGGTCTCCGGTTCTCTACACTCACTATACGAAACACAGCAGCATTAAGCTGCTATTTTACGCTGGTATTCTGTGAGATTGTGGTCCTTCGCCGGTCGAGCGGACTCATTCATGCTACAACCATAATATTGCTGAAGTGTAGCTTCACCACGTATATAATAATCATAACTTTTATCAAAAAGTAAAAACCGACTTCGAATTGCTAAAAAAAGTTATTTATTTATTTGCAACCCTGAGGGATGAAATTTTTGTCCAAATTTATATGGGACCACCCCTGAACGATAACCTATTAAGTAACAAAGAATCATCAACATTGGTTCCTAATCAGGCAATTAAAAACATAATACACTGGCTTTATTGTAATAATTTACAGATTAATATGGGAAAAGCTAAAATGATCCAATTTCAGACATGTAAAAGAAAACTATTCAATACTAATATTAAATATAGTGATAAGATCATCGAACAAGTACTAAATTTCTGGGTATAATGCTGGATCGAAATTGCGACTGGAAAACACAACATGTCGTTTACGTTTATGACAAACTCGATAGATTTGTCTTTGCAATAAAAAGATTTCCCGTCACAATATCAACTGATGCTGCTCTATGTACATATCACGGAAATATTTCGTCCATATTCTCATAATATGGTCTTTTATTGTGGGGCAATTCAGTGGATAAAATAAAAGTATATAGAGAGAAAAGAAATGTGTGCGTGCAATCTAGCAAGCCTGGCATACAGATAGCTGTAAGTCATTGATTAAAAAGTACAATATCTTGATATTACCATGCTTGTACATTAAAGAGGTACTATATGCCTATTTGTAAAACAACATCCTGAATACTTTGAAAGGTATATAGATGTAACTGAACGAAATGTAGCTTCTAGAAATAAACATTAGCTATATTTACCTCCACGCAGACTCGAATTATATAAAAGAAACTCTTATGTAGATGCTATAAAGGTATAATAACAAAATACCCAACGTCTTCAAAGGGCCACTGTGACACAATGGTTAAAAGAAAAATGATTTTACGACCTAAATGAATTTATGTTTTTTTTGTGAATAATATCAGTAATGTTGGTATTAACTTGGTTTGTTAACTAATAATTAATTAATTATGAATAATCATAAAAGTATGGATATTAACAATTGAGTACAATTATTACATAATCTGATATTTTGAAATTTATTACTTATATGACATCAATTAATTAATTTATGTTGTAATAACGATAAATGTACGCAATTGAGTTCTCACTTGTTTAAAAAAATTGCACATATACCTATAAAATATTTGCCCACCATATATAGTGGTAGAATGTATATGGGCCATTAGACATAATTTAAGATCAAACTTTATAGTACACATACAACCTGGCAAATAAATGAATTTGAGATAATGTAAAAAAATCCGCGAAGATGTCGCGTAACATACCTACACGCAATAAAACACACACACTCGAATTGAGAACCGTATTTGAAGTCGGTTAAAAACTAATATGATACTAGCAAATGACCTAGAACACTAATATGTAGATAAACAAGGTGTTAAGCCTGAGCTAACCTATGTTTATTTTAAAACTATGTACATATTTGTAGATATATATATGCGTTGGTGTGTTGCGACTTTCAGGTAGATCACAGTCAGAAATTCACGTTTTTTTTCTAATTCTTTACATTACGTTTTCCGGTATTTTTACTGTAGTTGTTTACTGTATACATTAATTTTATAATGAAATAAGTATATCTTAAAGCGCTAAGTACCTTTTAGCCGATTTAAAAAAAAGGAGCAGGTTTACAAATCGTCTGTATTTTTCACAACACATATCGCGTAACATAACATACACGTGTTATCTTCGTCAATGTGAACCGGTTTTGATTATATATTCTTTTTATCACATATTCTATTCTAAAAGTCTGTTTCCTTATAAATTTGAAAAAACCATGGTGTTTTACGTACCAGTGAGTTCAACAACGCCGGCCTATTCGGCCTATTATGACCCTTTGACTAAGCCGCCACCTAGAAGTGATAGGATGTCAGTGCTCCGTGACTTGGCTCGAGATGTTGTTGTTTTGGATAGAGTGGGTAAAACAGGAGATATATATATATATATATATATATATATATATATATATATATATATATATATATTATATTATATTGGAATGATTTAAAAAATGAGATTTTGATTTCCTTAGTCCACGGTAAAAAATTAACTTCTGATAATAAAAGTCGACTTTGAACAACTAAAAGGAACAAATAACTTGTCTCATTATAGTTGTAACATGAATGAGTCGGTTCGCCCGGGGAAGGGCCACGTTCTCACAAAATACTATAACGTTAAACAGCACGTCAATGCTGCTGTTACGTTTGGTGAGTGGAGAGAACTGGAAACCTTTTAACGGAAAACGGGGCATAGGACCCTAGTCCTCACAGAGGGAAACAAATCAGAAGATGGGCAGCAGCATCTTCCTAATAACGTCTAAAAAAACAGTGATTGCCATCCCGCTTGCCAACCGTTGCAGCTATGACAAATATTTCTCCTAAGAGGCAATCAATTGGGGATGCTTACGTTCAGCAGTGGACTTTAATAAGCTGACGGTAACGGTAACAGTAACGGTTACGGTAACGGTTTGTTTCATTGGTGCCGACTAGTAGTCAGTTTGTATCTAAACTACCACCACCCACTGCATTACGTTACAATAAATTATGAAACTTATTTAAAATTACAAATCCGAAACTCCAACAACGCTCACCACAAGCTCTCAAAAACGCGCTCTGTAAAATCACTCGCAAGTGATCCCACGCGTATATTTCTACGGGAAGCGAGCGCAACGTAATTTAGAAGTGGAAATTTTACGCTTTGGTGACTCGTATAACGTATATTCATAAATTTATACATAAACATATACTTATAAACGTATACTATATCTGAAATTTGAATACTAAAATAATATAAATTTAAGCAATTATGTACTAGTTACGCTGCCTGGCATATTCAAGTTGTGTCCGTTAACAAGTTACGTACATACTATAACATAATATTTAGGTTTATTTGGTTTTCTTCAAGATGTTGAAAATGTCAGAAATCTACTGCAAAAACATCTATGTAAGTATACATTTCTCAACGGGCACTACGTACTAATATACTGCGCACTAAGTTACGGTTAATTCTCCGTAACTTCATTAGTTTACTGCGAACGGGCGAGAAGACATCATTATTTATATGCGCTTTTTGTGAACTGTTTTTCAATTTAAAATTTACCTAATCGTTTTTATTCTGAATTGCTGGTCTAATAGCAAACACAGAAGCCTTTGATCTACCGGCGTTTTGAAACGCGTTGCATTTGGGCGTGTGGCAGCAATTAATGATATTCGTGCCACCCGAGCTCCTCGAAGAATCCTAACAATTTTATTATTACTGATATGAATAAGACGATGTATTGATAAAATTTTTTGGAGCACCAACTTATTATCTGCCTTGTCAAGAGTTATAAATAAATAGAATACGATCATTAGTTGATTGGCAAATCCACCTTGACCCCACGAGCATACAGCATACTTACTGATGATTATTCATAATAATAAACTGCGTTGCTAACTCGCCTATATCAAGCATGACTCCTATGAGGCAACCTATGGGGGAGGTCCATGTTCAGGAGTGAACTTCAATGGTCTGTAATAATGATAGTGATGATAATAATAGTCGTTTCTTTAAAAAATGTTAGAACGATTATCTTTTCATGATCTTTTAGGGGGTTAAATAATGTAAATGTATATAACATATCCTCATAAAAAGGACAGGTTTACACAAGTAAATTAATAGAGAGTGGACGAGCAGAGGTTCCGTGTTAAGACTAATATTATGCATAATTTAGGATGACGAGCAGATGTTCCGTATTAAGACTATAGTTATGCATGATTTAAGATGTAACCGAGACTCAGTTGCTTTGTAAGGTGGAAGGTGCTGTGAATATTATAATCCAAATTAACGACGAGAAGATTATTTATATATCCTTACAAAAAACGTATGCGTGTTCATATATGTAAAAGCCAAAGTGCGGGCACATTTAGATTTACCCGGCTAGATAAAGCTACACTACAGCAAATTACGGCTACAATACGAATGATTCAGCTCATTTTTTATAGAATAAGGTTGACAAACGAGCACAGAGTCCACCTGATGGTAAGTGAATGCTGTGGCCCACAGAATCTATATTTGACCTCAGCAGATGCGTGTTCACCCCTGAGGACTAAGATGGAATGCCTTGATTCCAGTAAAACGGGTCTCCGGTTCTCTACACTCAAAATACCCAACACAGCAGCATTAAGCTACTATTTTACGTTGGTATTCTGTGAAAGCGTGGTCCTTCCCCGGTCGAGCCGACCCATTCGTGCTACAACCACAATATATCTGCAGCGTGACTCTACCACGTATACAAATGTAATATATCTATGTCTATTAGGAACAAATAAATTATAATATGTTTTATCATAAAATACTTTTTAATATATTTTTACTTACTCGTAGTAGAAACAATCACTAATGGGTCGGTTCGATCGGAGAAGAACCATGCTCAGAGAATACCAATCTCACTATTTCATAGCATACTATATTCGTATGCTGACTAAAGAAAAATGGAGACCCATTTAAATGGAAATTAGACATTCCATCTTAAGCCTCAGGGGTGACAACAACACTTCTGTATTTTAATACTTATTAGAATGCCATAGGGATTTACGTCCGCCCTTGTACCCCTAGTTGAAGGTGGGTTACAATAAAGAACAAATACAAAAATGTTAGCAACAGCAATGATATTACGAGAATAATAATTGCACCTTTGTTGCCTTGCCATGAATTTATTAAAATGGTTTGAATAATTAAAATTCGACATACTCGATGAAATACAGATATTTATGTTTCTATATCGCCACGTTTGGTATGCAGAAAAATGGTTTACCAATGGAATACCACATGCAAATATAATATGTAAACAAAATCCTTTGAATGTGGTTTAATAAAGAGTTATTACATAAATTTACTTAAACTGATTCTTAAATTTAGACTTCAAACCCAGTATTTATGATGAAGCTAGTTTCTTTGACCTATTTAAAACAAGATATAACTTTTATTTTGAATCAATTAAATAATCATGTTGGAACAGAATTATGGTGCTTACGTTTTAAATAAAGTGCAAAATAAGTGCAGAATGACAGTGAAGTGAATGCATCGAATTACACTCACACTTGTTTGTTTGTTTGCGACTTGAAAATTCAAAACATCCGACATTGAGCGCAGTAAGAGGCTAAGTCTTAAGCAGTAAGCGATGGACATAATTTTCGTGTAGAGATAATTTAAAAAAACGCCCGCTGGATTTTTGCGGGTTATCTCAGAAGTTCTTCAGATCTTTTCTTTAGGAGATTTTTCCGATAAAAATAATAAATGATTTTCAATAAGTATTATTAAATAAGCTAGTTTGTTGTTGTGAGTTCAATAAAAAGAAATAAAATCTATTAAAAAACAAGCGTTTATGGCTATCGTAAGGGCCATAATTCGGATCCACATAAGTATGACAAAATTCGGTTTTTTTCGGATGTCGGTAAGTGCTTCAAAAATTGATTACAAAGTTTGAACTGGAAAGACATACGAAAAAAACAAGTTGTAAATATGATTATCTATTCTATTGCATATATTCTTACGAGTACTCCTTATACACCTGTTTCATAGCTAAGCTCTTCTAACTTTATGAATAACAAAAATCGTAGCTCATTCCCGACAGGGATTCGAACCTAGAACAAAAGCAATAGCTGTAGCCGGTATTTTCAACACTAAGTCAAGTGGTCGTTCCCTTCCCAGTTCCAAGTGTTACAACACGATACGCTAGGAAGGGTACCGCGTGCGTAAGTACCAACCACCCTCTGATCTATTACAGTAGACAATCAGCAATGTATCCATCGCCGTATTCCGGTCTGGATGGTATGGAAAGTCAGTATAACTACAGGCGGTAAGGTATTTCGTCTTAGTCCATAAAGATAAAAACGCATTTTATTCTTACTTTAAAGCTGTTTGCCTAGTATTTTGACATTTAAAATAAAATAAAATAAAAACAAAAAAGCAATTGCAAGCTACAGTTGCGCATTAAGTGTTCATTGCCACCAGCCCCACGCTTAAATTATTATTGTTCCATAAAAATTGATCATAATGGCAGATTTTGCAAATCGAATAATTGTGACTTGTAACGACACATTTGTTATTTTAAAAAATTACTTTCCATTTCACTAAACTAACCTCTACTAACCTCTTAAATTGAAAAATATCAAATTTTGGTGATTGAGTGATTATGTAATATTTTAAGTATGAAAATTTTCGATTTCCTAAATGAAGTAGTCCGTGTGAAAAACGTATTTGACAGACTTACAGATAGACATACATTGAGCAGTTTCCATAAACTTTCCGTTTTGCTAACTTTAACAAGGAATACGAAAAAAATCTTTTCTTTCCGCTTCTGCTTTTAAATCGAGTCAAATGCAAGAGAGTTTCCCAGCACTTTAGCATGGAAATCAAAGCGAATACGTCCGCAATGCCACCGTAATAGCCCATAATGGTAGATTCAGGTCATGTTTAGTGCTCCTCCTCCTCCGGTTAACTGGAGTGTATACCGATTATTGGTATTGCGTGGGTTTCACGTGATCACGTGTTATGTCACATGACGGACCGTTTTGGTTTTGATACAAAAACACAACAGCTTATATAATATATTATCCAAGATCCCAGGGCCGCCAGACGTCATGTATTTTCTGACGGATGAAATGTGGACGATTAAGTAGCGTTAGTATGTACTACGATCGTATGCCTACCTGCCTGTAAATACCGGTCATACGGCCAATTTCCAGGTATCAGGTGATCAAGGTACATAAAAACATTACTTACAGTACATGGTCCCCCGTGACCATGGGTGCTGGAAAGCACTCGAAACGTCGGGTATTAAAATTAATATAAATAAAACGCGATAAAATCCGTAAAAGTAGTTTTAATCAATGTGTGTTCGCGTAAATATAAGAAATCATTAACATTACTTATTTCACGTAAATGGCTGATTTTCATGTATGTTACTTATTTTTAACTATACATTCTGGTGAGCTGAATGCTCGTTTGCCCACTTTTCTATTAAAAAAATCACTAAGATGTTTAATATTTTATTAAGCTTCGTAGTTTCACGTGCCTACGCAACTCCACTTTTTGTAATACAATTCACAAATATGATCGGTACCGGACCGGTTTTTTCACATTTTGTGTAAAGTTGCCAAACTAGTTAGTGCCAAAATACAAATACAACACTCTAATAATCGAATGTTTAGCTTCTTTAAGCATATACATATTTGTAAACTGGCACAAATTTAGCATATTTTTTATAGAATAAGGGTGACAAACGAGCGCACAGTCCACCTGATGGTGAGTGGATATCGAGGCCCATAGACATCTACATTTGTCTTCAATTAATAATCAAAATGCAGATGCGTTGCCAGTCGTGAGGACTGAAACGGAATGCCTCGTTTCCGGTAAAAAATCTTTCCGGTTCTCTACACTCACCATACGAAACACAGCAGCATGAAGCTGCTTTTTTACTCCGGTATTCTGTGAGAGCGTGGTTCTTCCCCGGTCGAGCCAACCCAACCGTGCTGCAACCACAATATAGCTGCAGCATGGCTCTACCACGTAAAAAGTAAAAAATTACAGTATGATGCCATATTTTGAACCGTATAACCGTATTACATTAAATTACCACTTCGGCCTCACTGATTATTATTATCGAGGATAGTTTTCAAGGTTTCAAAAGTGAGAAAAGAAAGCTGAGCGTTAACATGTGCTTGAGATCCTGCTCTATCGAATACTAGCAATCTGACCCGGCTTCGCACGGGTGATATCTGGATTCTACAACAGCGCCACCTACCGGGTCCAAATCCTTCGCGGGTGTGTTTTTTTGTATAAGACGGGACAAACGAGCGTACCGTTCACCTGATGTTAAGTGACTTCCGCAGCCCATTACCAACCGCAACACCAGGGGAATTCCAGGTGCGTTGCCGGCTCTTTAGAAAGGAGTAAGCTTTGTGTAAGCAATGTGTTGAAAAAGTTTTACCACAATGTGATGAACGGTATCGCAGCACATAAAATACAAACAAACAAAAATTATTTTTTTATATATTAGAATTAAATATTAAAATATAGGATCAATTCCTTTTCACAAAATATAACCGATTAGCAAACTGCAATTTGATAAGTATAATGAACAGTAAAAATACACAAATTATTTTAATTTTTGTCTACATTGAGTTGTATATATTAAACATTGTGGTTTTAAAGATATTCAAAGGGAAGGCCGCGATGTAATCAAATAAAATTAAACCTTATTTAGCTGAAAACTGAACTTGTAAATAATTCAATTTTATAAAGTTGAGCAATTTATTTAAAACGGATCAGTAAGCTGAAGTGCCCATGGGTCGGCAATAAAGCTCGAAGAATTGAGAACCGATTGTGAAAAAAGGTTTTCGAGTGGCAGGCCAGTGCCTGGATGCGGAGTGTAAGGCGGCCCCCACTCGATAGAGGACGGACGCGACTAAAATTGCCAATTATATTTTATTAAGTGCAAAGAAAGAAAATGAAGCAGGATTTTTAAAAACTAAATAAGAATAACAAAAGAGCACACAGTCCACCTGATGGTAAATAGATGCTGTGGCACATACGAGTAGACATCTTCACTTATCCTCGTTCAAGTAAAAAGGGTCTCCGGTTCTCTACACTTACGAAACAAAACACACAAGACTTAAGGCGCTATTTTACGCTGGTATTCTGTGAGAGCGTGGTCTTACCTCGGTCGAGCCGAACCATTCGTACTACAACTAATAATAGCTGAAACGTGGCTCCATCATTTATATTTATGTTAGATTAAGTAAAATTCGCCCAAAGCACGCTTTCGCAGACTTTTTCGTCGTTACCGAACACGCTTTCAGTTGCCTATGAGTCTGTTACTTTCATTTTCAAATAAATTCTGTAAGAAAATGAAAGTTCTGTTGTTATCAGCGCCCTTAGCACTTACATTTCCCTATTATCATCGACTGAAATTGTATGTAAAATGAACAACACTCATGGGGAACGTAAATATATAGGAACGGGTAAGGCAACTTCGCAGGTATTTATTTTCTGGTCGATGCTAGAATCATTCTAATATTTTCATTATCATATACATATAATATTTTAAATGAGGGATTTTGTCATAAAGGTCCCAATTGGCAGGCGGGTTGTCAACCGCAGCTTTTGAGTAAAGCTTCTTTACGCACGCTTGATTTGGGGAGTAAGCTGGCGAACGCGTGACGAAAGCGCTATGAAAAGTGTGATCGCGCGAGGCGAACGGGAGTTGAGTGGGGGATATAAGCAAGAGAGAGCAGTGCGCGCGCACATTTTCTTTCTCTCTTTCTCATATAGCTACTCATTTTTCGTAATTTAATTTCGTTTTGAACAATTTTATGATTTAAGATTTCGGGTGAAGTGGCAATGTATATGCATATATATATATATATATATATATATATATATATATATATATATATATATATTTTTTACAATCAAGTGGAGCTAAAGAACGACATATACACGAAGATAGTAGTAGTGGTGCCATAATACGGTAGTTTAATATTTTCTGTCGATCTTTTATATTAATTTCACTAGGATATTCTCTTGTATCGTGAAGGTAGTTTACATACGTGCATTTCACAAGGACAAATACCCAGACCTGGAACAATTATTTGTAGCCAATAGCCCATATATGTATATATGTGCGGAACTCGAACCCGCGGCTCTAGCGCTGCAACTTAAAGCTAAGCCACTGCAACATAGAGCCGTTGATTGAAATTTCATTTTCTTTTATTTCACGCTGCTGTATGCTAAGATGTACACTGTCATTGTGGCATTTCACCTTAGTTTTTATTCTGCTTCTTTAGGCCCATTCGTGCTACAACCATAACGTAGCTGAAGCATGGTTCTACCACGTATTAAAGCGTAGCTTGTAGTGGATTAGAGTAAGCACTCGGCACGTGTGTCCTTGACCTTTATTTGTATAAAAAAACCGGTTCGAGTAGAGAACGATAGAATTGCGTGAATTCTTCTTTTTACGCGCAAAATACAAAACGATGGTTTAGCGCCAATTCTCTAATTTTTAAATAAATAAGTGGATTATGGGTAGCCCATATTAAAACCCAGAATGTGTAATAATCTTACTTATGAAGATTGAAGTATCCTATACTAACTATGGATACTTCTTTCTTTTTTCTTTAAATATGTTGCGTCGCTCTCCTGTAAAACTAAATTACAGTCCTTACTCGGCTTTGTAATGGTACAACTTGTATTGATTTATTGCGATGATAAATCAACAAACGTGACAGTGAAGGTGTATTGTTAAAGCGAACATGCATCCGCTATCAGTGCAATAAAGATATCATTAACGGGAGCTAGTCTGCGCCGAGACTGTCTTCTACCGTCAGTTGTACAATAGTTTTTCGTCATACGATCGGACATTAACTAATTGATTTTACGTCTTACCAAATTGATCCACGTAAATACATAACAACAAGTGTTTTTATCTTACCCTATGAAAATCAATGAGTTTCAAAAAAATCGGAAAGTTTATGTTTTCACCCCGGTTTTGAAATCGAGCTTTCATCATATCTCGACGTTTTGAGGTCCTAGGAAGCTATTCTGGCTATTTTTGCGATGATGTCCGTATGACACTGTAGGAATATGAATAAATCGTGGTTTATTAATTTTTTTAGTACAAAATAATAAAAAATAGTTGAACCTGCAGGCCATCCCTGGAACTTCCCGCTAATTTCAAAATAAAAACGCTCCAAATTATTAGATTTTGAGCTCGAAGAGCTCAAAGGCGTCATAATTTAGGAAAACCACTTTTTCTTATTTCCTCAAAATTAAATGTAACCAATCGACCGATTTTGATGTGATTTACGGTAATTGACGCAATTTTTTCAGCTCCACAAAAAAGCTCATTGCAAAAAAAATTATTTCACGGAAAGTTTTCATGTTATTTTGAAACACTTTTTAGAGATTTCTTTCGTTAACGATATCTCTGAAACGAATCAACCGATTTGGGTGTCGAAATAATTTCAAGAAAACTATTTTTTTAAATTTAAAAAACTCGAATTTTTGAGGTTTTCTAACAGAATTATCCATGACGATTTGGTCTAAATTCACAGAAAATCTAAGTTCAACAAGGCTCTTTGAGATGCTTGCTTTTTTTTATAGAATAAGAGTGACAAACGACCACACAGTCCACCTGATGGTGAGTGGATGCTGTGGTCCATAGTCATCTACATTTATCCTCGATTAAGAATCAAATAGCAGATGTGTTGTCACCCCTCAGGACTAAGATGGAATGCCTCGTTTCCAGTAAAAAGGGTCCCCGGATCTCTACACTCACCATACGAAACACAACAGTATTAAGTTGATATTTTACGCTGGTACTTTATGAGAGAGTGGTCCTTCCCCGGTCGAGCCGGCCCATTCGTGCTATAACCACAATTACGTGCTCTACCACGTAAGTGATCATTTAAGTGCAAACGGTGTTAACTGTCTAGCATAAAGGCGACCTAATATTTGCCCTAACTTAATTGCACTGATAAAATCGTGTAATAACTTTATATTTCTGGGCTGAATTATAAATTCTTAGAACTTTTATTATTGCTGGAGATTATATCTATTGTTTCAGATAATATATTAACAGAAATACGTATTTATGATTCTGTATTGTTTCGCGTTAATATGCATAAAACAGTAATTATGTGAGCATAAGTGAATATCTGAATTTTAATAATACAAATGGTACAAAAAAAGTTTCGCAAAAACAAGTTTTTCGTCATCGTTGTTTTGTGAAAAAATTACACAATTCATTACATCACACGTTTTAATTAAACTTTTATAAAAGTAAAAACTCGCTTTAAAGAACTAAAAACAATTTTGTTGTACTGATGCCTCTGCTAATTAAAGAGTTTGATGATTTGTTCGTGAATCTGTAAATGGTCTGCATCCTTCGGACTATTAGTTAATCCCAAGAAATCTCAGGCCATCATAATAGCCAGCAGGCATTTACATAATAAATTTGAATTTACATCACTACCTCTTGTTTCTTTTAGTGACGTTCCTATACCCTTTGCTAATACTGTCAAAAACTTAGGCGTCACATTTGATCAACATTTAACATGGACCACGCAGATCGCCGAGGTTAGTCGTAAGTTCCACTTTACCATGCAATCGCTTAAATGTCTACAAAATTTCTTACCTCTAAAAGCTAAAATATCACTCGTGCTTACTCTTATTCTACCTCTCCTTGGTTATGCGGATGCCTGTTATTTGGATGCTACAGAGGAGCTCCTTAATAAACTTGAGCGCTTGCAAAATCAGTGTATCCGTTTTATATTTGGGGTCAAGAAATTTGACTGTATATCTCAGTTTCGCAAGCAACTCAAGTGGCTCCCAATTCGACTTCGAAGGAACACTCGATTGTTATGTCTCTTCTATAACATCTTGGACAACTTTTCCTCTCCCACATACCTCAGAAGCCGATTTTCCTTCACCCACCCTCTGGATCAACCATGCAGATCCCTTGTTAAAACTCTTCTTGACTTTCCCGTCTATAATTCCGGTTTTTACTCCCAATCCTTTTCAGTTCACGCGTTAAGGTTATGGAACTCACTACCGTCTAATATAAGAAATTCCGAAACTTTATTGCTATATAAGAAACGTCTTAGAGATAACTTCTTGCATCCTGTTAATTAATATAAATTATTCTATTATATTAGTATTACTTTATATATATCATATGTAACTATCGTATTTATTATTTTTATCTACTGATTTATTTTATTTTTATTTATTGTTTTATTTTATATAATTTTCGTAACATTTTGTATATTATTTATTCATTAGTAGTAGTAATGTATGCACTAAGTTTGCCATTTAAATATAATTTTCTTTATGGTTCTACTGGAAGATATTCCAGCAAATTATGGAATAAGTAGAACCTTTGTACAAACTTACGATAAGACTGCTTCTGTATTTTGATGTATGTACATAAATAAATAAATAAAATAAAATAAATAAAAATTCCGTCTAATACCTTGACCAGATTTATATGGAACCACCATTGAGGTTGTCCTTTTTTTAAATAAATGCTATTAAAATCGTGCAAAATACTAAGGGATCGACGCAGACTTAAAGAAAATATTCCGGTGAATTGGGAACTTCTCAATTTTTTGAAGATCTTGTACGAAATGTTGTTGTTGTAAAATTTCATAGATTTGCAGAATGATACTCATTAACACATCACGGATGAAAAGTTAAAATAAATATTTCGTTTAAAGTTTATTAAAATACATTGCCCATTCTGAGACAGTAAATCTCAAACATAACCTTTTAAAGGTATTTGTGTACAATCATTCAATTCGTTTTGAACAACTTGCATTAGTCAAATACAAAGAGTTAATTATTTTAGCAAGTATACCTAGTTATTATAGAGTAGATAATAATAATCGTAAATTATAAAGTAACAATTAATTCATAAGCGAATAAAATGTTTCATCTAAGAGTAGGTAGGACACAAAATATTTTAGATAATTTTAGTTTTTAAACATGCCTTTTTCCGGATTGGATGTTTTCACATACCAGATATCCAGATAAATGAAATATCGTCCCATGGGTGTCGTAAAAGGTATAGAAGAAAATCAAACAGGACGTGGAGAACAGCATCTTCTTAATAAAAACTCAAAACGACAAAGACTGTGCTTGCTAAGTAGTGACAACTATGAAAAATGTCCACCTTTTGAGGCAACCCATGGGGGAGGCCTATGTTCAGCAGTGGACTCTGTGTAGGTTGTGATGATGATGATAATTATATTGTGTACACAATAGTGATTTCTTGTGTACAGCACGTACACAAGAAATCAGTATAGTGGTCACCACTATAGGAATTTCTAATTATATATATAGAAATAGAATATATATATTCTATTTCTTCAGAAGAAAAGGGTGATGTCTTTATATCACACACACACACACACACACACACACACACACACACACACACAAAAACAGGTCCATCTGATTGTGGATTATATTGTGGTAAAGTGGATGCTGTGGCCCATAGACATCTAAATTTATCTCCGATTACGAATCAAAATGCAGATGCGTTGTCACCCCTGAGGACAAGGATGGAATGCCCCGTTTCCAGTAAAAAAGTGTGTCCGGATCTCTACACTCACCATACGAGACACAGCAGTATTAGGCTGCTATTTTACGCCGCTATTCTGTGAGAGTGTGGTCCTTCCCCGGTCGAGCCGACCCATTTGTGGTAGCGCTACGCTGCAGCTATGTTTAATATAAAACACGTTGAATAGAACTACTTTCGCAGATTTTATTGAACAATTTTTTATAAGAGTTTTTATAGAATTAAGTGACTATCAAATTTATATTTAAATGAACTTCTTTTTGTATATCATTGTAATTGAAGGTTATATTCAAATTACATAATATGTGTTAAATTTTGTATCATTTAAAATTTTAGTGGAATAACGTAATGTGCTAGAATTAAAATACATAAAATTCATAATAATATTAATTTAAACTTTTATGTATTAGCGTATTTGAGAAATAAGAGTGATACATTTTGCATATACAATATTAATTCTCTTAAAACCCGAAATACTTTCTTCTGCATAACTTTCTAATAACCGTTAGCAACTTTACGGAACGGATACGGAACTGCCACAAAATAGTTCAAAAGACACATTTTAGGGATTCACACTTACAGTTTTGTCCAGAAGCCAGCTGGCTGGGAAAATGAGCGGGATGTAAGTGATCATGTATATCATCGAGGTCCAGTAGACGGTGATGCTGCTGACGCCGTAGTACTTCACCACTGCATCTTGTATGATACTGTACTGGATCCACTGCATGGAATTTGATGCCGAATAGAGAACGAAGATGAACAGTACCAACCATCTAATTGGATAGACGGTATATTCCGTTGGTGGTTTTTTGGTTGGTGACTCTAGCACCCCCCCTTTTTCCGCCATACCGTCCATCACGCTTCCACTTACTTCCATATTCTTAGATTCGCTCATTTCAGTCATTTATTTTTTAAATCTAAATATTTATTGTTAAAAATTATTGTCGCTGTTGCGATTTATTTTGGCAAGTTATTGGCACTATGTATCTGTTTCATAAATTTTAAAAGTAATACATTCGTTTAGATGCGTTACTAGTGTCGATAGAATTTAAAACTGTTATTGTCAAATTTTCCCGCGCGCGATTTTTTCACGGCGCGTGGAGGACGAGATGACGAGTGACCCGCGCGGTGGTCCTCTGCCGACTGTGTCGTGTCTGTTTTCCTTCAATGAGAGGCTGAATGAAGAACTTCCTGCGCACCCTTCGTTCTCTCGCCGTGGTGATAACAATGATACGCGCCTAGACTGACTGTCTCGGCGTCGAGTGACTACGATTATGCGTTGATTTATCCTTACTTTCGTTTGTGATATTTAGAAGTCATTTTTGTGGCTTAGCATGAGCTGCGGCGCTGATGGTCTCGGATTTAAAATTCGAATGCCGCACGGGATAAAAATTTGTGTGACCTACAAATAATTTTTCTGGGTCTGGATATTTTTCTTTGTGTAACGGAAATGTAAACTGCATTCACGATACAAATCCTAATAAAGGGATCCTTAGAGTAACGTTTAAAGGTTTAAAGAATGTAGAAAAAATCTTCTATATACAAATTAGCATTTTTCTTAAGCTCAATTAGCCTTACGAATCATGGCGGGAATCTATGTTCTTTTGTTAGGATTTGTGGTCGATAAGATTCTTTAATTTAAACATGTTAATTATGAATTGCAATCGCAGGATTTTTTACACGTGATTTTATTGATGTTTTCTTTGGGCTATGTAAGATAGTTCTACATTTACAATCAAAAATGTTCAGTATCGTGTCTACTGATACCTCTGATTAGATAGACAAAAACAAAAGCAAAAGAATACCTAACTCTCCCAAAGATGATTGTGACGTAATTATAATTTAAAAAGATAATGTAAATACAAGTATACGTGGTAGAGCCACGCTGCAGCTATATTACGGTTGTAGCACGAATGGGTCGGCTCGACCGGGGTAGGACCACGCTCTCACAGAATACCAGCGTAAAATAGCAGCTTGATACTGCTGTGTTTCGTATGGTAAGTGAAGAGATGACCCTTTTTTACTGCAATCGAGGCATTCCATCTTAGTCCTCAGGGGTGACAACGCATCTGCATTTTGATTCTTAATCGAGGATAAATGTAGATGTCTATGGGTCACAGCATCCACTTACCATCAGGTGGACTATGTGCTCGTTGTTCATCCTCATTCATTAAAAAAAATTCAACAGAGAGAATTGTTGGTCGTTACCATAGCAATCAACAAGTTTACTTAGTTGCAAATAGTAAGTAATGTAGACAAGATTCCATATTCATTTGTAATTGCAGTATATAAAATAACATTGATTAATTATTTTATTGAGATTTTTATTATGAGTTTAAATAGTACTATAATAAGGTTAAAATTACGTACCTGTGTACATATGATTTAAACAATATTAATACAATACTTCAAATACAAAGTTGCAACTGTTTACGGAGTGATTTCAGAATGATGAGATGAGTATTCGAATTATTCGTTTATCGTATTATATTCATACCAATATCACATCAATTGACTGGCTTCCTTGTTGACGAGTATTTGCGCAAACTTAAAGCACAGAAAGGTAATCCGACACGCCCGGAGTGAAATAAAGCACAGGCCCAACCGCTATATATACTTTTCGCCATCTTCTTGACTCCGGGCTGCTAATGAGAATTTCTTTACAGTAAAACTCAACCAGTGATTTTTGGTCCGACCAATTCGTACCGGGGGTCATTTTAATCGCGCTTACAAAAATCGATACTAATATCTGAAACATTAATTACCATGACCATTCTGTTTAGCATATGATATATGAGATTGCATATAATCGAACCCATTACAATAGTGTCAGAGAGCGTCGCTAACACTATAACTAATGTGCACCGGATCGCGATTGACTTTGATACATAGCCCGTCATTTCCGCGGATCGAGCTCCAGTATCCTGCAAATGTTAACTAGATTCGATTTTACATAACACTAGCGAACCGCCGCGGTTCCGCACAGAAAATTTTTGGATCTGGACCACAGCTTCACCTACCGGGTCCAACTGAGAATTCAAATCATTCTTGAATCAACAATCACACAGTTTCATCAAAACCAGTCCAGTCGCTTAGGAGATCTTTAATCACATACACACGGACCGAGGAATTATCGGCCAAACAGCATCTACTACCCGATATAATCCCGCGTGTGTTGAAACATGGGACAAAAGGAAAATGAAAAAGAAGATTCAAAGAAATGATAGCATTTCAAAATTATAAAAAAAACTATAAATACAAGTGATATATGAGGGGGGGGGGGTTGGTTAAAAGGGTCTCCGGTTCTGCCATTTCACACTGTTCGTGAACACTGAACGTGATCTTACCCCACATCGTCTCGTAGGTGTAGTAAGAAGCGACAGAGGGAAGGAGCAATTTTCCTGATAACAAATAAATATTAGAAAATAACTACGGTTGCCAATTTGCCTGTCAAGCGTGGCACCTATGGCAAATATCGCTTCAGTTTTTGTTATGTTAAAATACATTTATTATATATCTGATACAGTAACAGTTTGCATAGATAATTTATACTGCAACACACGCATTAAATATTATTATAGTGTTATAACATATTACGGACTAGCCATCCGTACCGGCTTCGCACGGGTGACTTCTGGATCTCGGTAACTGCGCAACCTACAGGGTCTTCTTAAATTAACTTACTCACACACACAAAATTTCATCAAAATCAATACAGACGTTTAGACGCAACTCAGTCACATATACAGGGACAGAAGAATTATATATAAGTATATATATATATATATATATATATATATATATATATATATATATATAATTCTTCTGTCCCTTATATTGTGACGGGAACATATACACACTTATCGTGAATAATTCTGTCTATTGATGAAAACAACATCAAAATTCGTTTATCATAACATCCTATCAAAATGTCACTTCTAAAAATTTTCCATTGTTACCATACTTGGCAAGAGCTGCTATCAGGAAGACGTTGCTGTCCATCTCCTGGGTCAATTTCTCTGTGTCGTCTCTTACGACACCGACGGGATGGTGATGGTGTAGTGGATATGTTCACACCATCACTACTCGGTTAGCACCTGTACACATCATTTGCAATTTGTCATATAATTAAACTAACAATGAAATATTATAAGTCGTAATATTAACTTGAAAAACTAATAAAATATTAATTACTGTACATAATATAAAATATTAAATAATACATGTATACAATAAATACATTAAACAATATTTGCTCAGCACCCTTATGAACCCTATTCTGAAATGGCAAGCTAACCAAATTGTATTATTGATAATAAGGAGCCTAAATACCCAAGCAATATCCGAATACTATATTCAAAGCAATATTTAGTAGGTAAACCTTTGATGATATTTATATTTTCCTATAGCACATTCCAGCTATTTTATTTTTCATTTTAAGTTTTCTTGTTCTTACTCGGAAGCCTGTAGTATTAACCGGGAGACATGTTTAAATTTATTTTATATTCATAATTACATCATTATTTTACATGATTGCCTCGTTAGTCACTAGACCAGTCGTTAGTCGGACAGCTGATCATGTAGTCCCGGTTTCCAATCCCGGGTGGGGCCAAAATCAGTCCTTTGGTTTTTCCCGTGCCTCATAAATCACTGTCATTGAACTACAAAAGTGATAAAATAGAGTCTGTGCTGGCCGTAAATTTGGACGTGCAAAGGCCTTCGATTGGGTTTGGCACAAAGAGCTTCCTTCCAATCGGCTTTACAAGAAATTGTGCAATTGAATTACCAGTTTTCTTGCTGATCGGAGCATCAAGGTCGTAGTAATGTAAAAATGTGCATGCTCCGATTACAAGTCTATTAAGGCTGGTATTCCACAAGGGTGCACGCTATCAACAACGCTGTTTCTTCTGCATATCAAGGACATGTTGCACACCGGTAATGCTTTGTACACCAGCCATGCCAAAATTCAAAAACTAAAATACATAAAAAAACAACTAAAATAATAAAAAACTGCAGTTGCCCACCCGCCTGAACATGGCAAGTATGGCAAATTTAGAGGCATCTATTATACTGGGTTATTTTTCAAGGAGTTGCCAAATTTTAAAGTTAAGTTCAATTATATGTATATATAAATAAATAAATAAATTATTTAAATATGTAAGGCGTAATTGTTATTGCAGTTTTTAAAATACGAGCAAATAAGGCTTCTAATTTTATTTGAAATTATCCCAAGTTGAATGTGATTTATGGGCAACAACGTTTTTATCTTCAGATCGACCCTTACGAATGTGTGCGTGCGCAAAATCAGTTAAAATAATGCAATTAACACGCATTTTGAATTTAAAAGATCAAAAGAATAGAATGTTTGAGATTTTTTTATTTAAATTTGCCTATGTTACTTTGGCCGGTTGTTGCAAAATAATCAGCAATGGACTTTTGTTAAGCTGTAATAATGATGATGATGGTTATAGTTATCAATTTTGATAAATATAAAATAAAGACACAGATTTAATCACAAATACATGAAAATCAACCTGATTTCATTTGAAATTAGTTTTGTAATATTAATAGCAGTCACAACACGTGAAAATTAATGTTATCAGTTTCAACAGGCCGCTCGAACAAGCACAGACCTCCGGGCCTCTTTAAGATAGGATCAAATTGCAAATGAAATGAATTGATTCTGTAGATTTATCCCTAAACTGGTTAAGTCGTATCTCTAAGACTTACGTTATACACCATTTCAATTTTAGCTTTCAAAATGATTTTCTGAACGAGTCAGGCGTTGTAAACCTTTATTCAAAATGAAATTCAAAGATGGCGAAATAGAACTCTACAGCACAAACAGAGCTAAGTGATATTTTTAAACTAACAGTCCACTAGTGGTAAGTAGCTTAACAACTGCAACCACCTTCCAGCAAAGGAGGCTGCAAATACGATGTTATATAAAAACTATGTTTTAATTTACTCGGAAGAGCCATACTGTGGCACATTATTAATACATTATAGATCGGCATGAACGTGATAGGATCACGCTTGCACGTAATACCAACGTGAAATGGCAGCATAATGTTTCTGTATTTCGTGTGGTGTGGTTTCCCTTTTAAAAGTAACAACGCAGTCTTAGTTCTCATTTTGATTCCTATTCGAGCTGCAGTGTCAACTTCTTGACAGGTGGACTGTGTGCTCCTTTATCATTGTTATTTTTGTAAAAACAAACCAAAGTTACTGATGATTTCTTGAAACTCGCGTATTTAATATATATAATGTCACGTATATAAAATAATTCGAATTCTAGTGAAGTGCATTTTCCCTCTACATAACTCAAAGCTCATCCAAAACTGAGAAGTGGTCTCCCAGCGGTATTACTTATTATCCAGGGTTATTTTGTAACAGCCAGCCCAATTTGCAGAAAAGGTTCAGAATAAGTAATATAGGCAAATGGTGAAGAAAAATTAATTAAAAAAGCTCAAGCATTCCGTCCTCTTTATCTTTTAAATTCAAAATGCGTAGTAATGCATTATTTAAATGATTTTACTGCACATGCACACATTCGTAAGGTTCGATCGGTAGCCAAAAATATTGTTCCCCATTAATCACATTCATTTTGGGATAATTTAAAGTAACAGTCGAAGCCTAATTTACTCATATTTCCAAAAACTACAATAACGTTTATCATTATTTATATATTTGAACTTAAGTTTAAAATTTGGCTACTCTTTGAAAAATAATCCTGTATACAACATACTACAAAAACCCTGTGGTACCCATTAAATGCGTTATCATAATCAGTTTCAAACGTATATATTTAACTTTAATTCAGAAAACTGGACCATAAAAAATGATTTGCAAATTGTATTATGGGTACATTAACTTTGCATTGGCCGCGGATTGTCAAAGACCCCGCTTTGCCGATGCGCGTGTCAGTTTATATGTAAATAACATTTTTCACTAAATTTAATTCAATAAGTTGTCTATTGAATTAAATTTAGTGAAAAATGAGGATATCCGCAGTAAAACCAGAATGACCGACATAGCCCAACGGATTAGTAAGCTGAAGTGGCAATGGGCCGGCCATATAGCTCGAAGAACCGATAACCGATGGGGAAGAAAGTTTCTCGAGTGGCAGCCTCGTACCGGTAGGCGTAGTGTAGGGCGACGCCCCACTAGATGTAGTGACGACCTGGTAAGACATGCAGAAAGTCGATGGATGCAGGTGGCTCAGGACCGTGCTTTGTGGCATTACTTGGGGGAGGCCTATGTTCAGCAGTGGACTTGTGAAGGGCTGTAATGATGATTATGATGATGAAGTTGTCTATTGTGAAAACTAAAATTCCTTTAATAACGACCAAAAATAATTTTACTATCACAAATGCCATGCCTATATGTACATCGGTACGTCCCTGAAAGAATCACCACGTTGTTTGTTATACATACTATAATGAATATGTTATACATACTACCATAAATTCGAAGTCAAGAGAATTTCCTGACATTCCTGATAAGCACTACTACGTCAAGCCATAACTCACACGGGTAACGTGCACAAAGCAATCCGTTTTACAACTCATTATCTCATTTTCATCTCTTTATCGGTCTTTAAAATCCTCTACTGAATGTAGCGAGTCGTAGTAGCTAAGCGCACGCTGTGAATTTTGCAATTTCCGAGCAACATGTGCTGATCTTCCACTGCTCAGCGGTGAAGGTAATCATTGTGAGAAAACCTGCAGGTCTGAAGAATTAATTTTATCGCACGATCACGTTGTAGAATTTACTTTCGCCAGCGATTTTTCCGGGACGATACGACATATGAATCTTTAAGAAAAGAGGCCACTCCTTTCTAAAAGTTCGACAACGCAATTGCAATTACTCTGGTCTTTCAGATGCTCATGGGTGGCAGTGATATCTTATCATCAAATGAACTGCATGGTTGCTAGCTTTCACTTTAAAAAAATGGATGAGCGCTTAGCTACCAAGGCTATATCCCCGCTGGAACCAATTAAACTGCCAACTGCAATTTTAAGTGCTGATTCATCATGTAGATAAAGATGATATATAAAGATATATGATAGATAAAGAAAACATCCTGAGGAAGCCGAAAATCCTAATGAATTCAAATAAATATTTCGAAGACTTATAAAGTCACGGGTTAAGCATTGGAGTAGTTCGGCGAAAGTTCGGCGGACATTTCCTTGCCCTAAAACCCAGCCAAAAAAGATAGAACTCCTTTACCAAGCAGTGGGATAAATATAGGCTGTAACCTTACTTTGCTTACTTTACTAGATTGCCTCACATTGGGGATAAATACCATAGCTGCCACGCTTGCTATAATACATAAATATCGCTAAATTATTTCCAGCTACTACATATTATGTCCTTACGTTATCTAGAAGGCTGCTAAAACTAATTAAAACCCGTATGAAACCGCTAGATCGACCGTTTTCTCGTGACACAATGAGACACTTTGTTCGAGTCGCGTGTGACACCAACATAAAGTAATTAAACAGTTTTTGTCATATGCCTTAACGTACTAATAACTAGAATAGAATTTCATTCGTGGAGTTATGCTATGGTTGTAGCACGAATGGGTCGGCTAGACCTGGGTAGGACCACACCTTCAGACACTATAAGTGTAAAACAGCAGCTTAATGCCGCTCTGTTTCGTCGGAGGAGTGTAGAGAATCGGAGACCCTTTTTAATGAAAACGAGGCATCACAACTACATTTTAATACTTATTCGAGGATAAATGTAGATTTCTATGAGCCACAGCATCCTTTTATCATCATGTGGAATGTGTGCTCCTTTGTCACCCTAACTCTCTAAAAAATAGAAATTGGGTTTGAAAGCAGAAATTGTCTTCATACTTTCACGCAAAATATTTTGATCACAAAAATATAGCAAATGTAGGACAAATTTTTCGACGATGTCATTAATAGAGCCTATTTTACCATTCTGCTCGGAAAGATTGTTTAAAATGTACGGCCTCACGCCTCACTCATTAAAATCGTCGTCAATATAAAAATGCTTATAGTTAATCTTTCTGCCTTCATTAAATAACAATAGAAAGAAACAGTTATGTATTAATTTATCTATAGTTCATTGATAGAATCAGACGTTACTCTACGGAAATCCATTATATTAAGGATGTAAAAAATTTGTCTGCTAAGATCCGAGCAATAAAATAAAATAATCTCTTTAAGTAAACGTAAAAGAATTTTAGCAAATTTATATTGCATATGTGAACGGTAGAGTCAGGGAGAGACGCCCTAGACAAAGGTTTAACTACCAAATTAGCGATTTATTGAAAATGGGCCAGATTAGGAGTACTCTTAACCGACGAGCATGTATGCGTAGATATATGGATGGAAAGGAGGCGAGAGAGGTGTGTCAGGATAGTGCCAAATGGAAAACCGTAATCTCTGGTTACCCCTGTGGGTGACAGGCGTGAGTGTATATGTTACATAAAAGACTTGCCTAGTATCCATGTTATACAAGGCGAATAGTAGGATATTGGGATTGCGATTGTGTAGGCGATGGGCTCCTCCTATTTGTTTCGCTAAACGTGGTCTGAGGTGCTTACTGCTCCTTGAACTCTGTCTACCCACTCGTGGATTACAAGAGTGAAGTTATGTCTTAAGAAAACAATATCAATCTTCGATAAATTATATACTGATCGAAGATATCAATATAGTAAACCTGCTTAGACTGTAAGCTGATATGTTGATAATGGTTTAATGTATTTGTAAAACTTTATCTTCATAACATTCTTCACAAAATTACACAAAATTCTTCTATAGGTGGGTTTGTCACTGAACTTCTCAAAAACAGGTGGACCGATTTTGATGAAATTCTTTGTGTGTATTTGATCTGATAGGGGGCGCTTTTGTCGAGATCCAGAAATCACCTGCGTTAAATCGGGGCAGATCGCTAGTGTACAATGAAATGTGAGAATGAGATGAGTGTGTCTTTAATCATCATCAATCATTATTATCAATGATTAATTAAAAATACTTTTACATATTTTATTGCGTTTGAATTATTTGAATTATTTTTAATTCCCGACGTTTCGGGTGCTTTCCAGCACCCATGGTCACGGGAGACTGAGATGACTGACGTCCCGATGTCATTGTTGTTTATGATCCGATCTAAGCAAAATGAACTGAATGTGTCTTGAAGCCTTGCAGTGGTACGCTTGGGCTTAGTTTTAATTTTATTGATTATAGGGTCCCAAGCAGGTGGTAGTACCCAGCCTCCGTTGGGAATTAAAAATCAAATAAATTAAACGTGATACAATCCGTAAAAGTAGTTTTAATCAATGTAGTGTTCGCGTAAATATAAGAAATCATAATCATATGACTACCCATAACAGGCTATTAACTCCACTGCTGAACTCGTTTCCTCTATAGATTGCCTAGTAGAAGGTATAAAGGGATCCAATCACCTTTTTAAATAAAGTAACATATTATGAAGTAGAAATAGCTAAAAGAACACTAAGGGAGTGTCTAATCAAATAACCAGACGGTCGGTATGGTATGTTATGTGTATGTTGTACTATTATAAATAGTATAATATATTAATAGTGTATTATACGACAACATAATTACTGCAAATTGCATGATCTGATGTGTTTATACGAATTTCACTCAAATTTATATTTATTAATGTACTTACCGATTAGCTGATTAGTTAATAAATATAAAAATCTGCCATTATTATCAATAACAGTTTATATAAGGTAATACTTTATAGTTAATAGACCACGGCCATTAAAATAATATTTAATAGTTGTTATTTTGTAATAATAGTTTATAATCTTTATAACTTATAGTAATTAATAGGTCACAGCAATTAAACCGTATGCGGTTTATGCTGTATGGCTAAAATACTTCACTTTGTATATCAGTTTGTTTCTAATGTTTTGTATAATAAAAAAGTTGCCATAGTTGCTACGCTCGGCAGGCGGGTTGTGTTATCAGGAAGATTATGCTGCTCATCTCCTGTTCCAGTTTCTCTTTGTCGCCTCATGTGACACCCACGAGATGGTGTGGGGTAGTGAATTCTCTTACTTTATTTTACGCTGGTATTGTGTACGTGGTCCTGCCCCGGTAGAGCCGACCCATTCGCGCTACGGTCATAATATAGCTGCAGCATGGCGTACCACGTATAACACGTTCTACAGTTGAATTTACATATTTGTTACAATGATGTACAAATACATCATGTGAACCATAGTAATAAGAGATCGGATCGGAATAACAATAAGTATAATTAGAATTCCCTAATAAATTAAGAATAAACAACTAATCCACCCCACTATAGAATAATTTCATGTCAGATTAGAAACGTTATGAAGGGACGATATTTTAAAAGCTATATTTGAAAGCACTCTAAGAATTATGACAATCGAACACGGCACTATTGTGTAATGTCGCCTCTACACGTTAGCCAACACAGTGGCGAATGTAGTGGCCAATAGCATTGGCCAACGTGTAGACGAGGTGTTTGGGCTTCATTGGTATGTACTGGGACGATGGCCCACAAGTTGGCGCGAGATCCGTGTGGTGTCGGTTTTTTTACAAAAGATCAAAGAATTGTAGGCAGAGTTTGGTCGCCGCGTCCACACGTTGGTCGCGCGTTTAGTTTGCTACAAGCTCCCAGAGTGATTACACGCATCTGATTTAAATTTTATATTCAAGCTTTGTAGGATGGATGCCCCAATTACCAGCCTTTTAGTACCAATTGCAACTTTAAACATTCCTACTACTTTAATTAATGCGATTTAATTATTTTTAAACATTTGTTTTAATCGATTAACTATTTATCAAAAAAATAACGAACATTTATTTACAATCAGATTATTACGAGAACAATTTTAAAATGAAAAAAAATGAAGTACGTCGTTTATACGTGGTAGAACCATGCAGTTATATTAGAAGTATATATAGTTGTAGCACGAATGGGTTGGCTCAACCGGGGAAGGACCACGCTCTCACAGAATATCAGCGTAAAATAGTAGCTTAATGATGCTGTGTTTCGTATAGTGAGTGTAGAGAACCAGAGACCCTATTTAAAGTAAACGAGGCATTTCATCTTTGTCCTCATGGGTGAGAATGCATATGCATTTTGATTCGTAATCGAGGATAGATGTAGATATCTGTGGGCCACAGTAACCACTTACCATCAGGTGAACTGTGTGCTCGTTTGTCACCCTATCCTATAAAAAAAACGTCGATTTCTTATAATTCAATCGTGCAAGTTTTCGAATGATCATCATCATTACAGCTGTTCACAAGTCCACTACTGAACATCCTCCTCCACAGACTGCCGCAAAGCATGGTCCTGAGCCACTTTGCTCGTCATGAGTTTTTCATTTATGTTCTAAGTTATAATTAGTACCTATTATCAAGTTAGGTTTTAATTATATTTATTGCTATTGTTTTTGTCTTTCTCAAAAAATAAATTAATTACCAAATAAATTATAAGGTGTTTTTTATATACATCAAATGTCTGATAGAAATGCAAGTATATATTTTGCTAAACTTTAAAATCAAAACCCAATTTTAAAACATATACTAATCGGTTATAACTCCTTTAACTTTAAAATAAGTTAAGTTCTTATTAATTGTATTTATTCCAATTTATGATGCATGTAAAGAATAAATAAACCTAATCGTATATCGTATTTCTATTTACAGCCCCATTAATATCCACTATCCTTTTATAATTATTTTATAAATACGTAACCCCCACACTTGGATTTTCTCCTGTATCGCGGAGGCAGCTTACAAACATAAATTGCACAAGGACACACATCCAGACCCGAAACAATTATTTGTAGGATATACAAATACTTGTTCCGTGCGGGATTCAAACCCGCGCCCCCCGGCACAGCTACTCATTGCTAAGCCACTGCAGCACGGAGCCGTCGTTCGTCCGCACATTGGCCCGAACCGAAGTAAACCGAACGACCTTCCAACGTGTGGACGCCGTCACACTAACTATAGTAACACCATTTTGAAACGAATACGAAACGAAACGACAACTAAGTTAACATAGTGTTGCCACTTAATGTCACTGTTACTATTAACATAGCAATAATAATAATATCCTCCAGACCGAATTTCAGTCACGGCTGTCAGTCGAAATCGAGACTAGCACCGCTAGCGTTCGCAAGTCAGGATTATAGTGCACGAGTGCGCGCGCAAGCACAGATACACTCTCTTTTACTTCACTCTCATAGTCCGATGGAGGCAATCAGACATGATCGGAGAGAGATCGGGTGCAGGACCAAAGGTTTTAAGTGCTTTCCGAAGCACGAGGGTGAAACACCGCTAACTTCTTGACCCCGGTCTGTTGTTGAGAACTGCCTGTGAGAAATACCCAATATATGATTTTGACTCGACCCGGATTTCCAACCCGGGACCCCATTATAAGCAATTGTGTTTACGATCCCTATCAAAGACAAACGAAGCAATCTATACAAAGAAATAAAATTAAAGTATCAGTTTGTAATGTCAAAATAAGAGATTTACTAAATGCATATGAAAGTATATACGGGTACCTATAAAAACAAATTTTTACTATTTTTGTCTGTCTTTTTGTTCCGGTTAATCCACAAAACGATTAGACCGATTTTGATGGGATTTTCTTTCGGACTTTTTACTGGCAGTTACTTAATGTTATAAGGATTAGCTGAGGCTACTTTTATTTAAAAAAATTAGTGTTCTGTAATCCTATGAAATTCAATCTTCATAAATTCTACGCAGAAGAAGTCGCAGACAACAGCTAGTTGACAATAATGTCCTCCTGACCGAATTTAAATCACGACGGTCTGCCTCAACGGAGACTAGCCATCGTCGCAGGATAGGATTATAGTGTCCAAGTGTATGCGCAAGCACAGGTGCACTCTCTATTCTCTCACTCACATAGTCCGATGGGACGGTAAACCGACACGACCGAAGAGAGATCAGCCGCAGGACCAACGGCTTTACGTACTCTACGAGGCACGGGGGTGAGACACCGCCAACTTTCTGACTCCGGGCAGCTACTGAGAATTTCTTGACGGAAAAACTCAATAATTGATTTTTTGGCCCGACTCGGGATTCGAACCCAGACCTCATGATCAGTAGTCGCTTTACTACAATGAGGCAGTCGTTAGTAGTTGACAATATAATACTGTAATAAAATACATTAAAAACGGGACCAATTTAGTTTAAGTAATGTATCGAGTATTTTTCGTTGTTATTTTCGTTTAATACAGTAATTGTAGTATTCTGTAGTTAGTGTGTGTAGTTACAGATCTTGATGAAATGTCAGATTTCTAAGATTAAATTAGAAAAAATATAATATATCCATATATAATCATCCTTTTATATTCAAATTTATTGCATTTCTGTCTCCATGCCAACTTGTAGGCTCCAGAGTCCCTAACACGATGTTTGCAGAACAGAGCCAAATATGCTTCCGGTAAAACCTTTAAAATACCGAGGAAGAACGCCTCAAGATAATGCCTGAAAATCTTCACAATACGACTTAGGGACCTTCAAGAAAAGAGCTTACTCCTTTCTAAAATGCCGGCAACGCACCTGCAAGTGCACTTGTGTTGCACTTCTTCATGGGTGGCGGTTATCACTTAACATCAGGTGAGCCGTATGCTCATTTGCCCCTCTCCTATAAAAAAAAAAACAAATAGAGGCGGAAGAAGTTATCCACAGCGAATAACAAAAACCATTAGTGATACAGCCAAGTCGCGAAATACTATCAACTAAGAAAAACGTAAAAAAAGTAAAAGTTTCTCTAATGATTAATATAGTGCTATAATTAATAGTTCAATAGCTTCTTTAATGATTAGTTTATATAATTAGTGTAACGAGTAATGCTTGCATAAGTGATAAAGAAAATTTAACCAAATACTACTCGTTACACTAATCATCATTATCATCATCACTACAGCCTACAACAAGTCCATTGCTTAACATAGCCCTCCCACAAGGAATGCCACAAAAGCACGGTCCTGAGCCCCCTGCATACATTGTCATAATATAAAAATCATTCTATTAACTTAATCATATTATTTTATTTTAATTTCGTATAATACCGTCGTAGCGGCGTAAGTGAAACCTCTACCCCATATCATCCCGTAGGTGTCGTGTAAGACGACAGTAAGAAATTAAATAAGATTTAGTAAGCAGCATCTTTCCGATAACTTAAAACAATAAAAAAGTGCAGTGTTGGTTACACCACACTTTTTTATTGCAACTATGGCAACTATTACTCACATGATGTGAATGAATGAATTTTAATTTATTGACATTACTGATGCTAACTTATCGCTACGCGTTACAAGTCCACTGCCGAATATTTATGGTAGACTTCATAAACGAAATTTCCTAAATAAGTTTCCTTAATTATTTGACCGATGTTGCACTGTATTTTTCATAAACTTATGTACGCCTGTATATTCTATGATATTTTTAGAGACTTGTTTCGTTTGTAGTTCTAGCTTTAGTTTATATTAAATCTATGGTTTGTAAACGTTGGATCTATTTTTTATTCAAGCAAAATTCGCTGTATTTTATATAAATTATATTACTACAATAAACAAGTCCTGAAGGTCGGCAATTGAACCCTCGTATTGTTCAGGATCTTTTAGGGTAATAGCTTTCTCCGAAGGGCTTCAAGGGCGCGTCCGTATATTTCCTAAATTTTCATGGGCGTCTACTACGTGATTAACATGTTAAGAAACATTACCTTGATTTACTGCTTTCCTTAATAAAAAATACCTTTAAGCAAATATAATCTAATATTTAAAAATTAATATTTGTATATTCGTATTATATGCGCTGCTATACCGTTTATCAGATTGCGGTAAAACTTTGTCAATATTGCTTGCACTTCTTCGAAGGCTACCTATAGGCATAGACGGTCATCAGATTGCGCTAAAACCTTTACAGTAGATAGCTAGTTGTAAATATGAAATTTAATAAGAAATTAAAATTGAAATAAGAAAATCTCTGAAATTTACTTTTTCTTTTGCGATCTTATGAGAGATTACTTCGGCCTCTACTTCGGAATTAATTTCTCTACGCAGCATCCACCGCTTCACAAGGGGTGGACCGCTACGCTATACATCGTATTGAGAAAGCTTCTCTATCTAATTCTTTGGTACAAAACTACTTATGCCATTGATGAAAATTTCTCTCTAACTTTTAAATATCTGTTTAAACCAAAACTCCGGAAAACTCGTTGACGCGATTCTGGGTGGAAAAGCTTCTTTACTACTTAGTAGTCCGCCGGGGTGTATTGTAACACGCAGTAGCACCTAGCAGCAGAGGTTTTATCTATTAATTTCGTAGTTAGAAAGATACGAAGATCCAGTATAATTACATATTGTGAGACTATCAGTCTTCAAGGGGTGAAACTCACCTGTAACCTATGGAGGTTACTGATGAGTTTCACCCCTTTTTATTGATGGTAGTTTCGAATATCTATGAATTGTAACAGCTACTTATTTGTGTACAATGCTAGTTTTTTTTATTACTCTATTTTTAGGAATAAGTGTCTGAAATAAAAGAAAATATAAACAAAGAAGTGAGGGTAGAGCTCTAAACCCCTATCGTTTTAGCAGTATAAAGTGGTCGTGGTGGTCGGTGTCGTGGTATTTCTTTTATACAAGTATGTAGCTAATTGTAATGTAAGCTATGTTAATATAATGTAAACTATGTTACGGAATGTCGTTGTTGGTTTGCATACTTAATTTATTTCAGTGTTATCTCCTTTAAGTCACATTAAGATGGTTGAAGCCGTGATACAAATGAACATTTCGTCTTCACGAGTAACACGAGTGTGCTCCTGTACATTCAGTTTACAATTATAATTATTTCACTAGATAAGTCCAGTAAGAGAGATAGTTAAATTACTAGATCTTGCTCGTATCATCAGATATATTTACTCCTAGTAAGACAGTTAGGAACCGCTGTCGTATAACTATATTACGGTATATAGCTACATCCCTAGGGATATAATTATATCACGACTTTAACCATCTTACTGCAACATAATATACTTCTAGCTGCTTATTGTAAACTAAGAATATTTTATAACGTTGTGTCGTTTTTAGGAACTATCCTTTTTATTTAAATATTTTGAAATATTAACTTCAGGAGTGGTACAATTTATAACTCTATATTTATACAAAATCCATTTACAATTGTCTTCTTAATACACGTGAAAAATTATGAATGGTGGTGTTGACGGAATCACAAATCCTAGTAGTCGCTTGGTAGTCGAAATTCGACCGTAACATTCGCAAGTCTCTACATGAAGAAAGCTGTATTTCTTTTTCAACTGGCAGTAATATATATATATATATATATATATATATATATATATATATATAAGTGTGTGTATTATCTATATTTTCAACTGAATATTAATATATAAAACTTTCATTTTGAAATCACACAAAATTCGCAGCACATTTAGTTAATCTAACAGTATTTATATTGACCATTAGTAGTGACTAGTTGACCATAGAGTAAGTATGTCTGGCAATTGACATCGGCATTATGAACCTACACAATGAATGTTTTATTTAATGTATTTATAACATATTATGAATAAATTTGAACTTTCTGCACACATTTTCCAAACGAACTTTAACTATGCAAAATATCAGATTCCTTTGCTCCGTGCGCGCAATGTACGTGTTAATGTAGGTATACATAGATTCGCTCTAGACTGAGATCACGTCTTGTTTCGTTACACCAACTTTCGATATGCAATGCAAATCAAAGTTAAAAGCCGCCCAGACGCCTCATGGATGAAGTTTTCTTATGATAAAGCCTAGACATTAGTATCCGTTCAGTATTTACGAGCGCTGCATAAATTTATTGCGAACGCGGATAAATATATACTCGTAGTTACTTTTGCACAAATACACTAGAATAGTAATAACATTGTACTATTTGTGTCAGTGTCGAACTATATTCTATAACATCATTTTATTTCATTGTTATTTTTTTAAAATTGTGCTCAAAGTACAAAGTAAAAAGTAAAAGTAGTTCTTTTCGGCAATATAGGTCCTTAATATATATCTTATGAATATTACGGTATTGAAATATATTATGACTGTTTGTAGCTAAATAAATTAAATAATAATAATATTAAGAGTTAAAAAACTATACAACACCCGCTGAAAATAAACTGTGACAATTGCAATAAAAAAACTTATTCATGAAAGTATTGTATACTTTGTGATCACAAACTTTTTTATATGCGCATATGCCTAAAGTAATGTTGTTGTTTATAAATGATTTAAAATGCATAATATGTGCTTGTGTTCTTATTTTTACAATTAGTTGAGCTATATTTTTGTGGCCAAAATATTTTTCGTGACCGTACAAAGGCAATTTCTGCTTTCAAAATCAAGTTCTATTTTTATATATAATAAGGGTGACGAAGAGGCACACAGTCCGCTTGATAGTAATTGTATGCTGTGGCCCATAGACATCTACATTTATCCTCGATCAAGAATCAAAATACAGATGCGTTGTCACTTTTGAGGACTATACTATAGCGTTGTCCTACCTCCGTCGAGTCGAGCCATTCATGCTACAACCATAGCGTAGCTGCAGCAGGGCTGTACCACGTAAAAAGACTTGGTTTCGGCTTTACTTGAAATATATGCAACGATCCATCAATTTTTCAGAGTTTCCGGTATGATTGTTTTTAATACCTACTTCTTCTTTTTGTTAGTGTCACTAAAATTGGTTCTTAGCTTACCTATCTTTACAACGTGGGTGATTGGAGGAAGATTGGAGGAGACTATTAGTTTGTTTCTAATAGTTGATTCAATGTTTCAGGCTGCGTGATGAAGCTGTTTAGACTGAATGATTTAATTGTTTTTTATATAAGTATGAGTTTCATACGATCACACAGCCTACCTAAGGTAAGTGAATTCTGAGGGCTAAGAGACACGTACATCTATCTTCAATTAAGAATCAAAATGCAGAGGCGTTATCATCACTAAGGAAATGGCTCATCCATGCCCTAATAAATAAATAGATGTAAAATTATACCTCTGACCAATGTTATACAGAACGGACTTTTAAAACTTGGCAATATTATAGAAAACAAATCAGAATAGGATATAGGCTATAGTTTTGTACATAAAAGATTTAAATCTATCCAAAATTACTAATTAGTTTTTATTAATACACTGTGTATTAAAATATTCATCGGTTTTTAATTAAACGCTAGCGGAACCGAGAGTAAAAGCTATTATGAAATAATCAATATGCTGTTGGTTTATGTCGACTGGGTACAACTCCCAGGTTTATTGTCATCCCTTAGTTATAAATGATGTTTTTAACTATCGCATTTTCAGCACAAAACAATTAAATTCAATTAAGGAAGAAAATCAAAAACTTTAGTGACCAAAGCACCCCAGTTACAATGTTAACATATTCGTACTTACAATATAGCGAAAATATCAAATTGAAGTAAGTTCTGTTCTACAGGTTTCATAAGCTCGTTTAAAAGCATTGAAGTATAACTTATTTATGTAGTACATGATATCATAATATATTGTTAAAGAGTTATAGCGACATCTTAAGTTCAACATCATCCATCTTGTGCTGGATCCGTTTGCTTAAAGTCCAATTAAGATTAATTTATTATTAATTCGGTCATTAATTACTTCTATATGTCTCTGAATTTACGTGTATGCACAGAACACTTTCTACTGAGAGCGTAGATGTGACTAGTAAATACATGTGACACAGTCGAACATAGGCCTCCCCATAGATTTCCTCACAGGCGGAACATTTGCCATAATTACAACGCTTAGCAAGCGGGTTGGCAAACCGCAGTTTTTTATTTTTAGTCGTTATCAGGAAGACACAGCTGCCCATCTGATTTGTTTCCCTCTGTAGACTCTTATGAGACCCACGGGATGATATGGGGTAGTGGCCTTTATTATATACCTGCCTAATCAAAGGGTAATTTATATTCATTATGAATATCATATAAAAGGAAGAATATCCATTACACAAAAACATAACATCATAATTAAATTAAAAATAATCTTTAAACGCTATTATAAAAATTGACATTTATAGAGTAAAAAACAATACTTTTTAGAGCAATTACAAATTTTATTTCAACAGATAAAATTCGATTTAGGATGTAAATATTCAGAAGCACAGACCGACTAGTCTATTCAATATATTTGTTTTAAACAAAGTTTTAAAATAAATATTCTAACTACTATGTTTATAAAGAACGTGTGTAAAACCAAAACATCATACAATATCTTACATTTTCTTCTTTATTCATATGTTAGCATTATCAACGATAGCGAAATGGGTCGTTATGTCAGTATGTTTATTTGATAATCGTGTAGAGTAATGCGAGTACTCCTATACTTTGTCGTACGATTCAAGGCCTCAGCGGAGTCAATATCTAAGCAAATATGCTGGTTTTAATTTTTTAGGTTATAATATATATCGCAACAAAAATATATTTTTATAGAAAAAGGGTGACAAGATAGCACACAGTCCACCTGATGGTAAGTGGTTACTGTGGCCTAAAGACATCTATATCTATCCTTGTTTGCGAATTAAAATGCAGATGCGTTGTCAGCCTTGAGGACTAAGATGGAATGCCTCTTTTCCAGTAAAAAGGGTCTCCGATTCTCTACACTCACCATACGAAACACAGCAGCATTAAGCTGCTATTTGAGGTTGGTATTCTGTGAGAGCGTGCTCCTTCCCCGGTCGAGCCAACCCATTCGTGCTACAACTATACAATTAGGATGGCTCTACCAGATATCCAACAAAGATATACAGTTGCACTGCTGACGTTGATAAAAGCGAAAACGGCAGAACAAGCCCGCCAGGTGGCGCCAGACGCACTATTAGGTTACAGCCTATTAAAGTTCACTGCTGAAAAAAGACTTCCTATGTAGATCGCCTCACTTGCCATAGTTGCCATGCTTGGCAAGCTAGTTGGCAACCGCAGTTTTTTATTATTTGTCGTTATTGGAAACACGCTGGTGCCCATTTCCTGATTTGTTTCCTTGTGTCGCCTCTTACGACAACCGCGGGATGATATGGGTCAGCGAATATTCTTACAATTTTTGAAAAAAAAAAGGATTACTCAATAATTAACAACTACAATTAACTACAAATTAGAAATAGCATGCTAACAATAACATCATTCCCAAGGGGTTAGTATCATCCACAAATTCTTTAATATTACAATTACACTTTTTAATACTATCTTTGTTTAAAGTTTTCAAAATTGGAGGAAGTAAGAGTTTGTATATTTTCTGGGACTATAATGTAAAAACGTACAAACATCCCACCAAGAATAAATAACCGACTCTGTGGAGTCGAGTAACTACTACCTAACTATAGTTACACGAATTCACAAAGTCAGTACTCGTATATAGTAACTATAGTAAATAATATAATGAAATGTGACAAGATGAAAGATTGCTTATTACATAATGGCGCTTCCAAGCTCGAACAGTTTGCAATCTGAGCTTAATATAATGGTTAAACAAATTACGGTAAAAATCGTCATGGAACACTGTTGGGCAAACAATACAACTTTATCCATTAATCATCTTACCATTTGGTCACGGCGAAAACTTTGGATACTGATCGAATTATTCATTTAACAGAGAAATATGGGGTAGTTTAAAATATAGTATGGAATATAATATATTATATTTTACTTTAATCAGATTACAATTGTACTGAGGGGCTCATTAATTCTATCATTTTTTCTGTCGTGGTATAGACACGCTGCAACTATATCATGTTTATAGCACGAAAGGGTCACAGAATACCAGCTTAAAATATCAGCTTAATGCTGCTGTCTTTTGTATGGTGAGTTTAGAGAACCGGAGACTCCTTTATACTGGAAACAAGGCATACCATCTTCGTCCACAGGAGTGACAACGCATCTGCATTTTGATTCTTAATCGAGGATAGATATAGATGTCCATAAGCCACAGTATCCACTTACCATCAGATGGGCTGTGTGCTCGTATGTTTCCCCTATTCTACAAAAAAGTAAGCGAAGTAAATGGGGGGCCCTACCACACTACATGGAGTGAGAAGAGTCCACTGGCGTAAAATATGCAAAGAGATGTTGCATTTCTTTGCAAATTTTATCGCATCTATCACGGGGAGTGCTCTGAGGAATTGTTCGGATTAATCCCAGCCGCCAAATTTCGTGAATGCACTACACGGCAAACGTCCCTATACCATCCACACCATCTGGATGCTTGGCGGTCCACCACTGTACGTTTCAAAAGGAGTTTTCTTCCGCGTACAACCTCTCTGTGGAATAATTTACCACCGGCGATTTTTCCGGACCGATACGGCCTGGGGACCTTCAAGAAAAGAGCTTACTCCTTTCTAAAGGGCCGGCAACGCACCTGCAATTCCCCTGGTGTTGCGGTTGATCATGGGCGGCGGTAGTCACTTAACATCAGGTGAGCCACATGCTCGTTTGCCCCCTCTTCTATAAAAAAAGAGAACCTGTTAAAACATGCAAGTCGGTGGATGCAGATTGTACAGGACCGTGTTTTGTAGCATTCTTTGTGCCATATGTCCAGCAGTGGACTTGTGATAGACTGTGGTGATGATGATATTCTCACTCACTTAAAAACAAAACCCCTCTGAAACTCCAAAACTATTAAAAGTGTCACTATTAAATCGAGGACAGATATACGTGTTTGTGAGCCACAGCATTTACATACCTTCCGGCTCGCTTATCACACTTCTATAAAAAACGGCATTTCGCAAAATAATGTATAATATCTATCTACCTACATATTATTCCAGTTTTTCTATTTGCATTTGACTAAAATCGAACTAAAAAACATGAACATTGTCAGATTTCCAATTTGGTGTCTTTCAAAATAAATCCAACACAAAGCCGGCGTTGAATTACTATAAACCTCGTATTGTAAGTTTGTGAGGGATAGTTACCTTCTAAATTCAGTTGACAGGAGGCGAAAGGAAAGGTATATTTTCTACTCTGAGTAAATAATATAAAACCTATTATTTTCTTTTTGTTTTATTATTTACTTATCTCTTTTTGAAAACCTTAACAAGTAAAGATGCTCTCTATCTTTATCTGAAAAAAGCGGAGTCTTTATCTGTTAAAATTTACTACCCTCCTCGATAGATTCAAATAGACTGATACTAAGATATAGTCTTTGCAATATACGAGTACAACTCACGGAACGAAAGTCTAGCTGTGCCCGTATTGCGTATAATTGGCCGTATTACGCATTATTGCCTAGGATTGGCTGTGCGTATCGTTCGCACGCGCAGATTGGCTCTTCAGTCGCGTTTCGTCCCCCGTACTGATACGGCATTCGCAACTATTCCCTCCACGTTTTGTTCAGCGCTAGGTTTACGTGCCGCGATAAATATAATACGTGAAAATACAAATGTTCTTTTGTTCACATTCTTAACTCTCCGTAGATTCTTCACCGATTGCTTTGAAATTTTGGCACAACATTGCATTATTATACGCGTTGCGTGGCAACGGATATTTTTAATATTAAAGAATTTGTTTTAATGCGTAATATACTAAATGGACAAGACTAATTGTACAAAATTATTATAAGGTTTGTACAAAAATTGTCTCTAAGAGACCTATTTCCTGATTAGTTGCCTTGTCTTGTCTTGAAAAATTCTCCATATTTTTGCCAAATTAGAACGTTATGTTCGTATAAATTCGGATATATGGCAAATATAATAATTTCGGTTATAGTCTGTTCATTTAAATAGTGTCAGTACACCCGGAGGCGTACTTATTATTTTGCTTTTATTTTATTATTTTTATTGTGATTGATAAATAAAGGTTTTTCTATTCTATTATGAAATAGAACACTATTTTATTCTTATGGTTATTTTATTATTTTTATTGTGATTGATAAATAAAGGTTTTTCTATTCTAGTATGAAATAGAACACTATTTTATTCTTATGGTTATTGTAATAAAATACGAATCTAAATAATAAACATAAACTAAGTAGCAAAGAACCGTTTACTACGGCACTTTGTTTTAAAATTCCAAATTCTCCTGCAGGTGTACGCCTCACGCAGCGACCTTTGATGTCGCGTCGGCGCTTTGACAAGATGCGGCACGTGTTGACATGTGTTTCTGTGCCCTAAAATAAGAGTACTTTGTGTCTCCGACCACGCGGCTCACACTGCCGCATAGATTTTGTTCGCGGAGTCTGTTTTAGTACTTAGAACATGCGTTGAGTTATAAGTACTACGAGTACATGTATATGACTATATGTATATCGACTTCAGCGTTTACGTCACCTAAAATAACTACTCGGTCTCAGATGGGAGACGTCTGGCACTACGAGTGGCAATCTGTCTGCCAAGCGTGACAAATAAGGAGTATCCGTTCCACTGAACATAATATGATAATAATAATATAAGAGTTACAAAATATCTGGACCTTACTCACGAGGCGACCAACATGTGGGGTGATCTGCTGACCGAAATTATTCCTGTAGTCGTTTCGGCGAATGGGCTATTCCCAATCAACCTCTCGGGTTATAAGAAGCGACTGGGACTTCGTGACGGATCGCTCCGGTCTGAAATGCAGAAGGCGGTGCTTCTCGATACCGCCCGCGTCGGTCTGCCGGTGCTGCCGAACGCTTTCATCTGTTTGGGTTTATATTTATTTATGTGTTTTTTTATTTATAAATGTTACTATATTAATATATATTTATGTGTATTTATCATTTTCATTATATTTATACCACCCAACCAGAGGAGAAAACTATATAAATAGTAAATACCTAATATAAGTGTTTAAAAAAACTTAAATAACACTCATTGATCATGAGCTGTGATGATTCTGATAATTTTTTTTATTTTATGATCTGATCAAGATACTAGTATAAAATTACATATTTTCAAATCGATCGGCCGTCTACAACTTGGTAAAACAAAACATTAAACATTCCGTTACAGAGATAGGTATATAGAGATACGAGAAGATAGATATAAGAAATATGTATGTAGATAGATATACGCGAAGCTAATATAATCATAGATTTAGTATAAACTGACGTAATATATCTAGGAATAAAAGGGTGTTAAAAATCCACTTGCACGTCAGCAAGTAAGAAAATTATATTTCGCTAAAGATATAATTTTAAAACTTGTTAACTACATTTTAATGACAAGTTTTATAAAGTTGTATGGGTAGTGGAAAAGTTCTCTCGCTTCCCACATGTCGATAGTTCCCAAGTAATATGAATATGTGTTCATTGGAAACCAGCCTATGTGACATAATTGGTTGAAACTTAAAGTTGAACAGGTTTGAAGAATATGATATATTTTATGACCTCAAAATAGTGACTAAGATAATTGGTTTAATATCAGGCTTAACAATTTATAAATGTATACTATGCCAGCAACTCAAGCTCAATCCTCGCAGTCATCACGGAAATTGTTCATGAATACAATTTTAAATACCAACCAGTAACAGGTTGTAGGTAGTACAAAATACGTGAGGATATGTTTGAGGAAAACCGTACCCATACTCGATAAGGAAATAAAACATCTATACCTAATATTTTTCACCTTAAAATTCAGGCCATTATCAAAAACATAAACTTCTAAATGTTTATCTATTTAAAGGGGAATGAAAGTGAACGTAAGTAAGACGATAGTTATGATTTTTGAAAGAAAAGAAAGTAAAACGATATGCGAAATAAGAATAGAAAGGGAGTTGGTCGAGTAAGTATATGAGTTTGTATATTTCGGATGCGTATTTAGCAGGGATGGGAGATATGATAAGGATAGAATAATAATAATATAAAATAAAAAATAATAGATAGTAGAATATATAGAAAGACGAGTGAACACTGAAAGTTTTGCACTCCTGTTCAATCGTAAATATTGTAATTCCGAATGTTTATAAAAATAATTTCATCTTTAGGATCATTAGTCAAATAATTTTTATGATTAATAAATTCAATGCGAAAATATTTTATAGCGATATTTTTTTTACGATTTTCAAAGTTGACTTCCATTGCAAATGCCGCGTTCGCCTTCCAAATGCCTGTCAAATTAAAGCACCACATTTGAGCACTATCAGTCGTTGGTACGCCGAATTTAATCACGGTCACGGTTTACTCTATGATAAGATACGTGAAGTTCGTTCATTAATTGCTATTACTTTGGATAACGTGGTAACTCAGGCTACTTAATGTAAAAAATCACCGTATCACATATTACGACGAAATGAATTCAAAATTATCGTAGAAATTCATGACTATTTTGCAAGGTAACCTATTAATAATATTATTATTATTTTCATTCCTTTTTATTACTTTATTTCTTTTCTTGTATTAAAGTACATGGGGTTTGATTTTATGTAGTATACGCTATTAATAAAGGTTAAATCCATAGCTCCAAAGCTATAACTAGTATGATACGATACGCCCCAGTCAAGAAAATGTTAGTCTTTTGATTCAAATCAATATTTAAACAGTTAAGACCATTATTGACCATAAAAAATGACATAAGCACATGTATGGAACCAAGTTTACATTAAATAAATGTTTCTTGTCGGTTCATATTAAGCATATCTAAATAAATATTTTTATCCATCTTACATAGTTATTCCTATCAAAGACGTGATAAACATAGTATTAGAATTCATGTTTTACAAGACTTTATCTTTACCGGTAAGGTAACTTTATCGATTTTTTGTAGTAGCTCCTAATCCTTGACCTGAGTAATGAGTATATAATATTAATTTTGCAAAAAAGACTAGATAATCAAATTATTCTGTTGAATTAAATTATTTTAGATTACAACAAATGGTAAATGTATTCACCAGACCATTATACGTGGTAGAGCCATGCTGCAGCTATATTAGTAGTATAGTTGTAGCACGAATGGATCGGCACGACCGCGGAAGGACCCCGCTCTCACAAAATACCAGCGTAAATAGCAGCTTAACGCTTTGTTTCGTTCGGTGAGTGTAAAGAACTGGAGACCTTTCTGCTGGAAACGGGGCATTGCAGCTTAGTCCTCACGGGTGACAACAAATCCGATATTTAATTCGTATCTGAGGATAGATGTAGATGTCTATGGGCCACAGCAACCGCTTACCATCAGGTGGACTGTGTGCTTGTTTGTCATCCTATCCTATAAAAAAAGATGAAAGACTCTAGTAAACTTTTAGAATATCTTTCCTAAATTTGATCAAACTAAAAAATGGACTAAGTAGGAAATGGATGAGATTTAAAGCAGGCGAGATAGGAAGTAAACCAGTTAGGATGTAGACTAGGTAGGCAATGGACGAATTGGGTAGTGAAAAACATAAAAGTGGACGAATCAATCCGCTAAACCGCGAGCTACGAATATATTCCGACATATTGAGACTTTGTAATTGTTTGGTAGAAATAATCGCAAATAAAAAAAATCTTGTTCCTTGCCAAATAAGCTAAAATAATTACGAACACTTAAGGAATCGGTCTCCGTTTCTTTTTCATTCTATTTTAAATTTTTTCCAATACTGCGAAATTACTGCCCATTATAAAATAATTAATGGAATCAGGCGTTACTTTGCGAAAATCCATTTATACTACTTTACCTGAGGATGCCTCGTGTAGAGGAGAAACACGTGTCGTATTATCGACAGTGGTGTGTCGTTTCTAGTGTTGTGGTGTTGGTAGTGGTGGTGACGAGGATAGTGCACGCAATTGAGGAATGGTGGGAGATATTCTGCAGACTAATCAGGACACATTATTTTATTTTATTACGCGGAAATCGAGCAAATTAAGTTCTAACAACTTCCCATAATATAATAAATTTTATAGGTACTTCAGGAAAATCTAAAAATGAAGTATCTAAAGATGTTTTTCAAAATAATTAGACGAATAACACAATTACTTGGTTTGAACAATCTGAAATTTTTGTGTAGCTATTTTGTAGTGTAACAGTCTTTTTTTTTAAATTAAAGCCTATCGAATTACTTCAAATGGAATACAGGTGCAGTTTCGATTCGTTTCTTCATTGCTGCTGATTCGGAGCGACGGCACCTAACAAACGTGGACAAAAGGCTACTTCCTCTGGTTCATCCACTCATCCATCCATAACAGCCTATAAAAGACTACTGAAAACTACTGCTGAACATAAGCCTACCCCAATTATTTTCTCTTTTGCCATAGTTGCCACACTTGGGAGGTGTCATCAGGAAGATACTGCAGCCCTCCTCCTGTTTCAGTTTCCCTCTGTCACCTCTAACGAGATCCCCGGGATGATATGGGGTGGTGGATATTCTCACACCGCTATTGCACGATTACTACTCAGGTTTATAATGAGGAGATGCGAGTGGCAGTGGAAGACGGTCCATCTGAAATCACTACATAATAAAAAGCATGGCTTGAATATAGCATTTCCACAATATTGAATCATTTGTAACGATGCATTTATAACAAAAAAATAAATAAATGGGGGTAGCTCACGAATTTATTATTAAAGAAGCACGAGTCAAAGCTTGCAACTTATTGATGAATCGACATGAAACGATGGGATTCTGAGCGGAATAACCACCTGAAATCTGTTTTTTCTCGTATAGTAAAAAATAAGCAAAACCATAGATATAAAATGAATCTAAGTCCAATATTTTATAAAGAATTCTCTTGAGTACTGCTAAAGCTTCCTATAGTATATCGATTGCTATTAATGATGAAGATATTGGCAGAAAAACAGCCATGTCCCATGAAACGAACATCAACACTATTGCTTCTCGATAACTCAGAACCACATTTTCCTGGCCAATAAACCATATCAATTCACTACTCGCGGTATAAACTACCTCTTTTTGGAATTCTTTTTGAAAACATTCCTGCACCCAGGCAACTTATATATAACCGGAAAAATATATAACTTATATATTTTTCCGGACTGCATTTATAGAATCAGAAGAAATTATACACAATGTCTTTTTAAAGACAATTAAAAAAATTAAGAACAGAAATAATTAACTTTGAATGAAAACTTTTAATTTAAATAAAACTTATTTTATGCTTTATAGAATGACTAAATCAACACATGTTCGAAAAAACAAGACCTCACAGAGAAGAACCGACGAAAAAATGCTCAGGTGTTTTTCCTATATAACAAATTCATTTATCTACAACATTTGAATATATATATATATACATTATAAAATATCAGTTTCACAATATATCAGTAATCAGGGAACTTGCAATTGCAGAGGTATTTCCACAAATCGTTGTCCTTAATATATAGTCAATATATTATCTTTCTGTCTGTTACATATAAAATACCTACTTTGATCTGCGCTTGTTATGGTAGAACAGCAATCCATTTATATATACATATATTTATAATAAAATACTTTTATTCTACATTAAACAACTCCATTAAAGGTTTTTCTATGGCCAAAATAAAAATTAATAATCCGATAGGGGGAAATATCTCTACCATACACTTAGTACCTACATTTCACAGAATCGGAAGTTGTAATGCAAAAATGATCCAAGACAATCCAATGATCTCATAAATAGATTCTATTGAAATATTGAAGTTTAAAGATAGAGCCAGTATTTTTTATAAAGTAAGGATGACATGTGATCATGTGGACTGTGTGCTCGTTTGTCACCCTATCCTATAAAAAAATGACGAACAAATGCACAGTCAAACACATGATAAGTGGATGTTGTTGCCCGTTCACATCTACATAAATGAAGATGCAGATGCGTTGAGGAATCACTCCATCCCCTGAGGAATCACCTTGTATCCAGTATCCTGTATCCAGGAAATACCCTGTATCCAGCAAAAAGGGTCTTCGGTTCTTTATTCACCTTAGCATTACCTGCTATTTTACGCTGGTAATTTGTAAGAGCGATCGAGTCAACCCATTCGTGCTACATAATAGAGGAGCAGCTTGGATTTACCACGTTGTTTACAGTGTCAGTCGCTGCCTTCGATTTGTTTTTAATATGCGGCTTGTTCGAATTTGAAAGCAATTGTGAAAGTATTGTATAATTGGCTCCTAGGGTTATTTTCGGGTATATATTATATTAATTGTCTTTAACCAGAGTTTGGATTGAATGCTTTTTGCATAACTACGTTCAATTATAACTTAATAACAAGCTTTAACTGTTATGTGATATAAATAATATGTGATGTAAATAAATTTTAAGGAAACGGATGAAATAAAGAGTTAATGATATGTGTGTGACATTGATAAATGCTTTTGGTAACATTGATTATAAATTTTTGTTTGTCAACTTTATTTTGGAATCGATTAAACTTACGGTTTTATCCAACAGCCAGCTGGCGGGAAATATCAGCGGCACGTACGTGATCATGTACACTATGGAAGTCCAGGACACTACCGTACTTGGCACACCATAGTATCTTACCACTATATCTTGTATAATGGTGTACTGCGTCCACTGCAGCGAGTTTGACGCAGAGTAAAGCACAAACACAGCCAGCATCACCCATCTGGACTTGTATACTTTATAGTTCATTAAAATCTTGTCCGGTGATAAGCCGCCAATCACACTTCCAGCAAGTTTTGATTTTTGAACGGAGCCCTCGTATGGGGAAAGCCAAGTGGGTTCCACCATTTTAATTTCCGCTACTTACAACTTTATATTTAATAAGAATTAGAAACGACGTACAAACATAGTAACTCAATTCACTCCCATTAATGAATTAGAATAAACAATACAATAACACTACGTGTTCCAATTGCCAAGTCACACTGTTTCTAACGCCAGTCTGTTCATTCCATTCAATGATAATTTGATTGTTTTTATCCATTACGACTGACAAAACGATATTGATAAAAATGTAGTTACCATATCGGCGCCGATACGAGTGTTTGTATCTTAAAACTAATCTTTTTGAACATTTACAAGTGCTATGACAAGGACTTATTTCGAGTTCATGGTCGGTTAAATTTGCAAGAAAACTATTCTTTGAAACCTATCACCTCCGTAACCCATAGGCCAATTTACATAATTTTTTCAGCAATATTTGTAGCTCAACGCAATTCAACACGACAAGGTTTGTAAACAATAATATTCTGAATTTGGATTTTTTTTTCTATACTATCTAATCAATTCCCTAATTTACATCTGCGCAATGTCACATCATTTGATTGAATCTTTTGTTGAAATAAAGATAGTTTATGACTTTAGATTAGACTTTTACTCCGCTTCGTTCCAATAAATCCGTCGAAATCAGTCACATGAAACCTTTTTTTTACAGGCACACGGTTATTTTTTTTCTGTCAAGAAATTCTCAGTAGCTAACCGAAATCAGGAAGTTTACGGTGTTTCACCACCGTGCCTCAGAAAGCTCGTCAAGCCGTTGTACCTGCGTTGCGCCTGATCTATCTCCGGTTAAAAATTTTCGTACGAAAATTAAATTTAAAAAAATGATTAAACTAGTTCTCACAGGTAAGAAGTATGAAACATCGTTTTTATCATACGTGTGATTAAAATGATCACCATGAAAAAAATCTTGTGAAAATATTAAAAAGTAAAAAAAACTGTAAAAAATATTTTGTGTTGACTTGCTAAATAAAAAGTATTTTATTATAAACAAACAATAAAAAATATTTTGTTATATCCACAAATGCCACAAACAAGTGCAAATAACGAGAATAGTCAATTTATTTTTTTCCGTCGGTCAACATTTTTTTATTTACTTGTATTATTTAATAGTTAACAGATATAATTTCATATCTGTTAACTATTCAATCGACTAACGACTAACTCAATATCGACAGCTATCGGCAACATGGAAACCTCAGTAGCTATTAAAAATTAAAAAAAATATTTAAAAAATATTTCTAATAAAATCATAAAGTACTTGTAAACTAATGTAGAATACTTATATAGTATTTCCTTGAAGAACTTAAAAAATATCATAATTTGAACTTTCATATTGAGTAATCCAATTAATATTAAATTATCGAAGTGCAAAATTTGGGTGTTATTTTATATACCTAATAGTCATTAACATTTTTTTACTATTATACTGATATATAAAGAGCTATCTGAATAGCTCTAACTTCTCAGAATGTAAAACAATTAAAACGGTTTACTAAAACCACGAATTTATCTGAACCATTTTTGAGATGGAACACGCCGTTTCGTACCGTAGTGGGTCGTGTTGGTTTACCATCCCATCGGACCATGAGAGTGGGGGAACAGAGAGTGCACCTGTCTTTGCACACACACTCGTCCATGATCTCGTCATGCGCAGATAGCTAGCCATCGTTGAGGCTGGCCGCTATGACTGATTTTCGGCCTAGAGGAATTTATTTACGGACAACAACTTTCGCCTCGCAATTGCAGGTATAGGTCAAACGCCATTTTTCGTTTTGAAAATAATACGATAACCATTTAGGCCAGCAATGGCGAAACCTATGACCCGCGGGGCAGACACTAAACCTTGGCCTTGCAAGTCACTTACGTGTTGATTTTTATAAGCTATAAAAATCATCACCACATTTTTACTGTTTATGCATGCATATACAGTAAAAATAAGTGTCTTGTTCATACAAATACTCATTCGCCTCTGCGAATACCAACTGCGGATGTGTGCGAAAGCGTTCCCGTGGCCCTGCCAATATACGGCAAAGATGCAAGGGATATTAGTCGGTGCGAGTCCGACACAACCCGTCCCTACCCCTGCGAAGCAGGTTTGCGTAGGCATTTCATCGAGTAAAAAATGACTGCCGACATTGCACTGCATTTAATAAATTTATTGACCACTCCCAACAAGCTTTCAGCTCACCTGAACTGTCTCGTGGCGGCTCAGGCCGAGCCTACTTAACTCATCTCATAATCTACCCTAGTTAGGCACACTTCTAAGCGCCCTCCTTTCAGCCAAGGAGGGTCGCGTCCGTTTACGGCTTAAAGATCTCTCGTCAGATCATTAAGCCAATCCCAAAAGGTGGTGTTTAGTGAGTAAAAGTCTTCACATAACGCAGCCGCCTACGTGGTATGCTATGAGCGTTCACCACCTCCCTCCCCGTTACCGGAGGGTTGCCCTTAATTATTTCGGGCGCAAAAAAAAGTCTACTTTTATATTAGCTTTTCAAATGAAAAAGAATAAGTAAAACAACAATAAGGAAACTTGATAATTTTAGAGGATTTTAAAAGTGACAACCAAAATAGTTTTTAACCACCCTTACCTCTCCCTTTCCGAGTAACGCCACTGACTTGGTGACCCAAGAACTACTAGGAAAAAATAAACAAAATTTGGCCTACTCTTCAAACGTACCTAACGTTATAATTGACCTAGGCAAAGGTCATATGGGAAAACCGTTACAATCGTCATAATACAGATGTTAATAAACTCTTAAACTATACACAAATAATGCAGAAAACTCTGAAGTAGCTAATTTACTAATTATGAAACCGAACCAAATTAAATCAGCTACGGAAAAATTCAACTGCAAAAATGCTTCGTTTTAGAATAATCGCATGTAGGTACTTCAAATGAAAACACAACTAATTTCGAGTATTACAGAACTGAAAATGTGTGAACTTTACACCCACTATCATATCATCCCGTGGGTGTCGTAAGAGGCGACGGAGCGTAGGTTATACAGGAGAGGGCTCACGAACTTGTTGAACACAAGACTGTGAGAACTTCGATTATTATAAGCTTTTTTTACATTTACATTTAACAGTGGTTAAAGTAGTTGCCGTTTTAAAGAAATGGCCCCTTCTTTTTTTAAATTATATTTTTTTTTCTTTTTTGAATTTGAATTACAATTAATTCAATAGTTCCTCTTGTTCCAAGATTAGAGCCATAAAAACATTTTATACAAAAACTATATAGTATTCTAAATTTAATTAAAATAATCAGACAATCGAACGCACTGTACGTTTTTGGTTAAATCTCTTCCGTAGTGGAATCTTTGACTTGGAAAATACTAAGGTAAACAATCTGAAATGCTGTTCAAGCTTGAAACGCTCGAAAATCTTCTAATTGGTTGATTTTTTTATTGTTTTTTTTATCCAATTGGTTGATTTGATTCTTTGAGGTCAAAAATTCAAAACATATCAATCAAACGAATATTTAGAAATTTTTAAATGGCTATAACATTTGAACGTCTTGTTTGATTTTGATTTACTTGGCGTCATTTGACACAGATTTTAAGTGCAAAAAATTATTTCTCCGGACTTGAGTCAATAGATCGAAGAATTTAAAAGTTATCTCAAAAAATGATTATTTAGAAAAATTTTAAATAGCTATAATTTTTGAACGCATCGTCCGATTTCGACACACACTCACACACAGGGCCGGATGTCCAGCCGGAAATAGTCCCAACGGCTTCCTGGGTCCCCAAAAAGTGATGATCTGATGAAAATTCGCATTCACAAAATTAACGACCTATAACTTTGAGGGGTTAAAAATTATGAATTAAAATTAATTGTCAAACCGATTTTTATCAAACATCCAAGGAATGTTCATTCCCCCACAGTTATGTCCTACAGGCTGAATTCCAGTCCCAGCAGCCGGTATCAACGGAGACTAGCCAACTGCACAGAACTGGATTATAATGTTCAAGGGTATACGCAAGCACAGGTGCACTCTCTATTTCCTCACTCTCATAGTCCGATGGGACGGTAATCCGATAAAACTGGAGAGAGATCAAGCGGAAGACTAACTGCTTTACGATATTTCGAAGAAAAGGGGTTGAAACACCGCCCACTGCCTGATTCCGGGCTGCTACTAAGAAGTTTTTGACTAAAAAACTCAATAACAGATTTTGGGCCGGTCAGGGACTCCAATTTCAAAGAGTAATAATATATAATAATAACCATCTGAGGCGGCTGAGACTCCGTGACGGACCGCTCCGGAGGCGGTGCTCCTCGATACCGCCCGCATCATCCGCCGGTTTCTTTCCCTTTCCCCCTAACCCTCGGCCGTTTGGTCTCCCCTGCCGAGGGCCTCCATCTGGTGGGACTTTTATTTATTTATGTATTATTTATTTATTTATGTTAGAATATTAAATATATATTTATGTTTATTTATCATTTCCTTTTATATATTTATTCAGCCCAACCAGATGAGAATACTCTATTAATACCCCAAAATAATAATAATAATAGTTAAGTAGCGTGTTTGTTGCACTGCACATAAAGTTATTCATATGGAGCTATTAAATTTTCGCATTTATCATAGTCACATTCTTTAAGTCACTTATATAACATACTTTTAAATGTATGATTTGAAGCCTTTCTTGTGCACAATGTTTTATTTAGTATATTATATAACTTGGGAGCTACCTAATTATAATTCCTTTTGCCGAATATGGATTTTATTTTGGAGATACTTATACGTACAGTTCTTTCTGAATTTTGTGTTTGCGGAACACTACATCTATGAAAGCGTCTATGACATTGATATATGAATAATTTGCGAACACTTAGTATGTACTTCAGTTAACTTATATACCATTTCTGTCGAATCTCTGTAAGGAAGCGAAACTTTTACTACAGCCCTATGAGCTCACTCTAATGTTATAAGATGTGTTTCCACGAACGGTTGTCATGGTGATTAGCTGTCGCAAGTGTTTGATAATTTTTTTTCAAAAAATTTAATTTTTCAGGGTTTTATTCGTGTGAATCGCTGTTTTTTATTCTTCTTTTAAACTAATTTCTGTCCCATGGAAGAGGGTAATGAGGAAGACAATGTTAACATTGAGAATAGTGACCAAAGTGATTGTAAAGATGTAAGCGATTGTGAAAATTAGTGTGAAAATTCCAAATTTCTAGAGAAAAATAAGATGGAAACCCAACATAAAATTAGGTCAGCGGAAAATAGAAAAAAAAACGGAGAACAGTGGAGAAGATAACAGTGAAGAGAGTTTAACAACAGTTACACGGAGAAAACCAAAATGTCGTATTAGGAGTGATTTAACAAAAAGTGCCGACAATAATCAACTCATTGACGCATTAGAAATGCACGCCGTTAGAAATGCAACGCTTAGAAGAATATTTTGAAGTTTGTATTACATCTTTGCAATGCCTTCCTAAACAAATAGGTTTGGCCAAACTACTTAAGTCAGAAAATATTATTAACATTATGAAAATTCGGTATAAAAGCCCGTATAAGGTTTTGGTTCAATTCCAGAAGTTAGAAGATGCTTATCAGCTAATAAACTGTAAGAAGATTTTAGATTTGGGTTATCATTGTCGTATTGTGAATGAGACACACTTATCTTTTGGATTTGTAAAAGGAATTGATATAGGAATTGAAGAACAAGAAATTTTAGAAAATTTGACCTCTTCATATAAAATTTCGTCTGTGAAAAGACTCAAACGCTTAGATATAAATGGTAAGTGGACAGACAGCGAAACATTTCGTTTGACATTCAAAAGTGAACAACCGCCTTCATATGTGTATGGATATGGATGCAGATTCAAGGTCGAAATCTATCACTTTCCAGTCACGCAATGTTCTGGATGCTGGAGTTTTGGACATTACGTAAAATTTTGCCCGAATAAAAATATTTTATGTCCTAAGTGTGGAGACAGACATATAAATTGCGAAACTATTGAATACAAATGTGTAAACTGTAAAGGCCCACATATGGCACTTGATAAAGCATGCCCTATTTTTATTAAGGAAAAGAGTATTCGTAACATCATGTGTCAACAACATTTTAGCTACAGAAAAGCACTGGATATTTACAAAACAAACTATGGATAGCCCAACATCTATGAATAAAGTACAAAAGGCTGATAAAGTACCAAGTGCTGATTATACGAAATCATATAGAGATATACTTCTAACAAATAACTACATAAATCAAAACTTGTCAGATACCGAAAGTGGAGAAGAGGATACCAGTAAAAGCAACTTACAAAAACATTAAAAATAAACATATTAAAAAAGTTGCTAATTATAACGTTAAACATTCAAAGCAAAAAAGTCCATTGTTGCTCTGTTGCAACCGAGTCTTTGCTTTATATTAAATAATGAAGAATTGACAAGAATGGAAACTGACGTATGTACAGAAAAACAAGAGGAGAAACAAAAGATATCTAAGATATGAGTAATTATTAAAAGTTTAAAAGAAATTCTGTTCTCCGAAAGCAAAGTAGAAGAAGAGATTCTCGATATTGTTGAGTTAGTAACTGGAGAGTTGAAAATAATCTTTATGAAACTTATAATGGAAAAAGAAATATTAAATAAACTTTTAAATGCAGTTAATGGATAACACATCAAAGGATTTTACGCTGTCTATACTCCAGTGGAATGCACAAAGTATTAAGCCCAAAATAGTTAATTTTGAATCCCTATTGATAGAACAAAAAATACATATAGCAATTGTGGGTGAAACGTGGTTGGCTGAGAGCTCGCCTCTAGGAATAAGTGAATATAACATTTTTAGGAAAGATAGATGCGACTCATACGGTGGTGTGGCTATAATGATACATAAATCAATTAAGACGCATCAATATTCAATAAGTACAAGCAATACTGGTTTAGAAGTAGTTTATGTCAAAATCTTCAATTGTAAGTATCTTGAAAATGTTTTATCTATTTACTGCCCATCTTCTGTTAGAACATCTTCAACTGACTGGAATAACATATTCGCCCTTTGCCCACCCAAATGTGTCATTGGAGGAGATTTTGATTTATTGGACCAACTGGTCTAATAAAATTGACACCAGAGGGGCACAATTATTAGACAGTTCCTTGGATTTCGGTTTCATATCAACAAATAACGGAGAAGCTACCAGAATTAAACTTGTAAATGGTTGTCTTCAAAACTCTTCACCTGATATAACATTTGTGTCTTCTGATATTGCTATATACTTTAATTGGCACATAACTAACGAAAATCTTGGTAGTGATCATTTTATTATTAAATCTTACATTAAATTCAAAGACGTCCTACATTATGTTCGAAAAAGAAAATTCTCATGAGCTGATTGGTCCTCTTATAAAAGAGATCTTGAAGCTTCATATCAAAACACGGTATGGACAGGTGATGATGTACAAAGTATGTATAACCACTTTAAAAAAGAGATTAATAAAGCAGCAAATGAACATATTCCTATAACTAAAATCAATATTGACCCAGAAAAACATTTTAAACCAAAAGTGTATTGGAATCCATCTTTATCAAAAATAGTTGCGCAACATCGGCTAGCCTTAAAAATTTTTAGAAGAAATCCAACACCTTTAAACCTTACTAAGTTACAAGAAAAAGTGGCAGAAAGCCGAAAAATGATTAGAGAAGCTAAATTTAATAATTGGAAAAAATTCTGCAATAGTTTTGATGAAACTACAAATACATCTGTTTTATGGAATAAAATGCGTTGGATAAAGGGACTTAAGTCTAACAAATTCTATCCTACTGAAGAAAAGCTGAAAGATCTATTAAATAATCTTGCTACCGTTTCGGTACTACCTAGAATGCCTGAATTTTCATAGTAAATGAACAATTGGAAGTTAAATTCACTATTCAGGAGTTTGAAAATTGCTTAAAGAAGAAAGATACATGCCCCGGATTCAATGACATTTCTTATTCTATGATTTACAATTTACCTGATGTTACCAAACAGTATTTATTATATTTTTTTAACATAATCTTATCAACGGGATACATACCCATGCAATGGCGAAATATTAAAATTATTCCTATACCTAAGCTAGGCAATAAGGATAAATTAAGGCCTATATCGCTAATGTCCTGTATTTGTAAGATATTTCATGCTCTTATAACGAAAAGATTAGAATGGTACATAGAACACAACAAGATATTATCCCCTTTCACCAGTGGGTTTCGCAGATCTCAATCGTGCTTGGATTGTTTAGTATGCTTAGTAACACATATTCAGCTAAGTTTTTCAAAAAATATACCTACTGTCGCCTGCTTTATTGACATAGAGAACGCTTATAATAATGTCCCAATTGATAAATTTGTTAATGTTCTTGACAGACTTCGGGTTGGTTCAAAATTTTGTTATATTTGGACTTTTTTAACCGAAAGATATCTTGTTATAGAAAGGGAATCACATAAAGGGGAATTTAAAATATAGGCCAGTAAGGGTTTGGCGCAGGGCGATCCTCTATCTCCCTTGTTATTTAACATTATTACACATGAATATGTAGACAAATACAAAATGTATCTATCGCTCAATATGCAGATGATTTTGTAATCTATTCCAGTTCAAAAAATCTTAAGGACTGTGAGTATAACATTCAGAATGCTTTAAACTTTATATTTACTTCACTTAATAAAATTGGCTTAGATATTTCTATTGCCAAGACTAAGCTTATGATTTTTAGTAGAGGTTTTAGACGTCAGGAAATTAAATTAGAACTATATGGAAAGAGAATAGTTGAGACAGACAAAATGCGATATTTGGGTATTTGGTTGGACCGGTTATTAAGATGGTCTAAACGCATTAATGAAATTAGCCAAAATATATTAAAATTTGTAAATATATTAAAAGTATTAACAGGGCATGGTTGGGGTATCCATCCGCAGCATTTACGTAGGTTATACTTATCACTTATAAGAAGCAGAATTGATTTCGGCTGTTTTTTATAAGATATGAGTGCTAATAGAAACATTTGTAAATTAGATAAAATCCGAAATCAAGCACTTCGTATTATAGGGTTTTATCAAAAGTACACCAATACACGTTATAGAAAGTGAATTAAATATAACGCCTCTATATATTACAAGAAAAATTTTTGCATACAAATATTGTCTGAAAGGTAAATCTAGAACTAATAATACTACTATTAAACTATTAACAGAACTCAGCTTATTCTGTCAAGACAGGTACTGGCAAAATAAAAAGAAAACACTTCTAGCAATTACATTAGAACAAGTTAATAATAATAATATGTACTCTTCGGATCCACTAGATATGTTCTTTTTAAATACTTGGTTATCAAGTATCAATGTTAAAAACGTAATTAATCAGGACTTAAATTGTATGAAGGGTGCTAAAAGATGTCAGGAGATAAATACTTTAAAGTCGAATGTAATAAATGAATTAAATGTTAATTATTTCGGATGGCACAAAATTTTCTGTGATGGATCCAAAGATAAATATGGTGTAGGTGCCGCTTATTTTGACTCATTGCTGGGTAATAAAAGTAAAATTAAAATTCCCAATAATTTAACGATAATGTCAGCTGAATTAATTGCTATAAATGATGCCCTATTACATGCTGGTACAACAAATTTTCAAGAAACAGTCATTCTAACTGATAGTAAGAGTGCTCTTGAACATATTGCTCGATGCGTCTCTGGTCTCAGAGGTGTATCGATAGCATATTGGATATTAAATGAAATATTGAAACTTCAATGTAAAAACCCTGAGTTAGTATTGCAGTGGGTACCGTCTCACATCGGTTTACAGGGCAATGAGGAGGCTGATAAGCTGTCGAGATTGGCAATCACCCAAGGAAGAGAATGTAATATTTATCCTGATTATTCAGAAATTTTAATTAAATATAAAGAGAAATGTTATGCAACTTGAAAAGAATATTTTGATAAAAAATCGCAAGAAAAAGGGATTTGGTACAAAACCATCCAGAGTCAGCCTCCGAAAGTGCCTCGGTTTAATCAATGTCTGTTGAATAGAAAATATATATTGTATTAGCAATGCGACTTCGTTCCGGACACATTCCGTGTAACAAGTTTGCTTTCATGACGAAAATGAAACAATCTCCAAATTGCGATACATGCAAAACAATGGAGAATGTACAACTCTTGCTTGCGAAAATGCTTCCAAAAATCATCATGAAAGGAAACTATTAGTTGCCAAAACTGATATCAAAATTTGTAACCTAGGGGAATATCAAAGGATTCTATCTGAACCATTATCTAATGCTGCTCAAATTGTATATAACTTAGTTAATATTTTGTGTAAATAATTTAAGAAATTGTAGTTTGTTATTTAATTATAAGGTACAATGGGACTGACATGTTTAAAATAACCTAAGTCCCTAAATTTAAAAAAAAAGAATTAAAAAAAAAGATGTGTTTTAGCAGCTCACAGTAGACGTCTATAGTGAAGAACGTGGCTAAACTCTAAGAGAATCCTCATCTACAAACTGAAATCTATAAACTGTACTTTGATTTTGCCTGAGCAAGACTTTACTTAGGAAAAAAGATTTTAAGAAATTCGGAATTAGTATAAAATTACGTAAATAAAATACGGATTAATGCTATTTAAAACAAAAAGGCGGTCTTAAACTACCTATTTACTTTTATAAATAATTAGAAGATCATACAAATAACAATTTAAAATTAATACGGTGGCTTTGGTTAATATCCTGAGTTTTTCTTAAGTCATCGATTTGAGTTTTGCTAAGCGCGCACTTAGTACGACTTCGAAGTTAGCTCTGTAAATACCAACATTGTCTTAGTTCGAAAGTAAATTCTGAGCAAAATTAAAATATGGTCTATAGATCGCAGCCTTAGTATTTACCAGATAGCCCTTTGTATATTATTTATTCGCCCTTTATATCTATACGCCAATTAGCCTCAACCATTAGCAACCCGTTAGCATTTTTCTGCAATTTGGACAATATTCTGCAAATAAACAAAAATATTGTGAGGAAGCGGCAGAAAATGTCTTCAAAGACTTTTTTATAGGATAAGGATGACAAGCAAACACACAGTCCACCTGATGGTAAGTGGATGCTGTGGCCCATCGACATCTACATTTAACCTCAATTAAGAATCAAAATGCAGATGCGTTGTCACCCTTGAGGACTAACATGGAATGACTCGATTCTAGTAAAACGGGTCTCCGGTTCTCTACACTCACCATACGAAACACAGCAGCATTAAGTTACCACGTATTTGTAGTCTAGATTTTCAGGCTTTTATAGCAAAGGCATAAATGACCTTCCCCAAAAATGGCATTAATGTGTAAATACTTTCATTGAATTAATATTCTTAGGAAAAAAAGGTGTTTTTGAATTTTTGTACAAAACGGATGTTTCACGCTTTAACTCATGGCACATGTCGATGATATGCAGCAGAGCAAGAGTATCAGACAAACTCCATCGGATCAGTAAGCTGGCATGGCAATGGACCAGCCATATAGCTCTACGAACTGACAACCGATGGGCAAGAGGTAGCTTCGTATTGTCATGAGTAGTGTAGTGTAATGACACTAAATGGAGTGACGGACTGGTCATGTATGAATTCGATGGATGCAGCCGACTAAGAACCGTGTTTTGTGGCATTAATTGGTGACAACCTATACTCAGTAATGGTAACTAGTCCTTGTAAATATGATAATCATGCTGATAAAATATATTGTATAAATTATTTACACGCCAAATAATTAAGGAAAAAAGAATTCAACGTTGAATTTTCGATTGTTTACCTCTAAAATGTACAGCGTAAAGTTTCCTAAAGTAGTACTATCTGTTTCCAAAATTTATGACTTCGCTTCGAATTTCATATTTGACAAACTATTCGCTTATAATCTGTCCCCCCGTTTATTCCGTTTGCTTTGACATATTTAATACTGACAAAGCAAATCAAGTACTCGCTAAGCCGCAGCGAAGTTTCCCAAATGAAAACAAAACAAACTTTAGTATAGGTATTGTTAGTAATTCCATCAATTCTGTTTTATAGTCTAATTTGAAATTATTTGTGGGCAGTGAACTTTTAATTTATATTAATTTTACTAATATTTATCCCACACTTCAGATCTTATTATAGGTAACGGGCCAAATTTTACGCTGGTATTCTGTGAGAGCGTGATCCTTCTCCGGTCGAGCCGACTCATTCCTGCCACAACCATAATATAGCTGCAGCGTGGCTCTACCACGTACAAAATTGTAAACAGAATGTGCATGAGCACACTCGTATAGAAAATGTTGATGTTATTTGTGGAGTACCGTCATGTGATGAAGGTACTCCACAAATAAGATCAACTGTTGTGCAATCGCAACTGTTGTGCATTTAACAACGTAACAAATATCCAGGACCAAAGAGATAAATCTCTAGGTAACTTAAAAAGAGCTGCTCTAAATTTAAAAAAGAGTCCAACTAATTTATTTACCTATTTGTATTGTTATCATGTAAATTTTTTGACAGTAGGTTTAAGGTGCGGCTGGAGTGGATCTTGGGCCACCCTAAAGTCGCGTACGTTATAATAATATAAAGTATAATATGGAAAGAATTGAACTCTTAATTTTAAAAATTCAAAAACTTTAAGTAAAAATTAGTTTTGACTAACATTCTTGGTCAACATATACTTATAATTATTTCCCTAAATTAGGATAGTAATATTACTAGATCGTGCCCGTATCATAGTTATATTCCGGTATATCCCTAGGGATTTGATGCCGTGATGTAGTTATATCACGGCATCAACCATCTTACTACGACATATGTAGGATGTAGATGTATTTTAAAGTTTTACGATATTGAAACTACCTACTCAAAAGGATTGCTGTTTTCATAAAGTTCAATAAAAACTTACCGTTTTGTCTAGCAGCCAGCTGGCGGGAAATATCAGCGGCACGTACGTGATCATGTACACCATGGAAGTCCACGATACTAAGGTGCTCGGTACACTGTAGTAGGTGACCACTATATCTTGAATAATAGTATACTGTGTCCATTGGAGGGAGTTTGAAGCCGAGTACATCACAAAGAAAGTTAACATCACCCATCTAGATTTGTATACTGTGTACCTCGCAACATTCAGATCTTCAGCTAGACCATCCATAACGCTTCCAGCCACGTCCAGTTTTGTAGAAGAATCAGTCTTGCATAACAAAGACGTTGGTTCTGCAGGATTGTCGAGGCCATTTTGTTTATCATCAATCAACACAGACATAATTATTAATTTAGGAACAAGCACAGTCTTAGAAATTTCACCGTCGATTTGGTCCCAATACAATATAAGCTCGGATTTTTCACTTTTAAATAATCAAACCATAAAACTTACGGTAAATACTTTAATAAAATAAATGCAATTTTAATTATAATACAGATAATTTCACAATCACTTATATTACCACATGTTTTCTGCGAGTTCTCGGTCACTCTTGCGTAATAAAACGTGGGTACTTGTTCAATGAATTTCTAAAGTAACTCTCAAATATATATCTGTCTCTTTCTCGCTAATAATAAACTATAATCTTGAGTCTAGATCACAGCACCAACATTACTGTAGATACATCTAATTTATTTACGACACGTGATTTATATATTAATTAAGCAGCCGAGTGGAAAACTATCTGTCATAAACAAACATCGGTTCAGATGATGTGACTTCAGAAGTATGTCGGCTAACAACGCAACTGTAGATAACAAGCGATAATACTGCGAATGGGAGAACTTTAACTACAAATTATTACTTGTATTAATTTAACTTTAAAATTCATGACATTCATTTAATTTCTTATATTTACCCAATTTATCGCGTGTAAGAGAAAACAGAAGGAAACGAAAACTGATGAGTAGCAGCATCTTCTAGTTATGAAAACAATGCGATAGCTAACCCACCCACCAAGCGTGGCAACTATGGCAAATATCCCTCCCTATGAGGTGATCTAACCTCATAGGTTCAGCAGCGGACTTTGATAGACTGTGATGATGATAATGATGTAAAATCATGATTGTCATCACAATTAGTGAAAAGTGAAACAAACACAAGTATTTTTACCAAATATATCGCGTTTAATTCAACTTATTTTAAAACGTTGCTTTTTAGAACCTGAACGTTAGTTAATAATTAAAATAAAGTTAAAACTGAGATGTATAAAGTTTAGAAAAAAAACTTTAAACATCTCAGTTTCCCCGTCACCATAGGTCCGGTCCAACTTGCTGTAAAGCAGGAACATGAACAATGATTTTAAAAAACTTTTTTTATAGAATAAGAATGACAAACGAGCACACAGTACACCGGATGGTAAGTGCTGTGGCCTATAGTCATCTACATTTATCCTCGATTAAGTATCAAAACGAAGACGGGTTGTCACCCCTGAGGACTAAGGAGGAATGCCTAGTTTCCAGTAAAAAAGGGTCTCCGGATCTCTACACTCACCATACGAAACACAGCACTATTTACGCTGGTATTCTGTGATAGCGTGGTCCTTCCCCGGTCGAGTCGACCTATTCGTGCTACAACCATAATATAGCAGCAGCGTAGCTCTACCACGTATACCACGTATAGGTAATATTATTTTGTTCAATTTCGTGTGTACATTAGTTAATTATTTACACTTCCTTTTCTTGGATTTGAACTTGGGTCTCTCCAAAATACAATATGGAGGTTATTATATTTTGGAGAGGCCCAAATTTACTAAAATACGATGATACGAACGATGAGTTCAAACTAATGTTGGAACCAATTCTTATCAAAAGCAACGGAATTAGCAATGTCAATTTATCCATAGTTATGTTCTCCAGACTGAATTTCGGTCACGGCTGTACGCCTCAATGGGGACTGGTCTCCTGCGAAGAATAGGATTATAATGCACGAGTGAACTCGTCTCTCAAACACGGGAGTGAAATGCCATAAACGTCCTGACTTCGGATTGCCACTGAGAATTCCTTTCAAAAACCCAATAACTGGTTTCGGGCTTAGCCGACCCGTGATTCGAACCCGAGATCTTATAATCATCAGTTGTTCTTATAACCACTAGACCAGTTAAGACCAGTAGATCTTAACTGGTCTAGTAGTAGACAGCTAAAAATCATCTTGTCTCCAATATATATACAACACAATATAATGATAATACTATTTTTGCAACGAACGCAAATATTAGCATCCAGGCTTAGCAAACTTTAAAAAGAAATAAATATTTAGCGCGAATTGTTCGCAGGTATTAGCAAAAAGTTCAGCGCTTCGAACCCAATGCAGATTAATGACACCGTTTGTTAACTCATGACTGAACATAAGTACCCGAGCTTCATATTATAACGTCAGCAAAACCATTAAACTTTTAAAAAATATAAAATACAATAGTTTATTATTATTTTTATTTATTTAATTTGTACTCATGTATTTAAAATTATAATTATTAAAAAAAATAAAAATTAAAAATCAAATAATGTAACAAAATACGATGCGACAAATATATTAAAACAATTAATTATTACTAAATACTGTAATGCACATAAACAGCAGTCAAATTAGCTGCTGGACACATGCAGTCTACAACATTGTTGCAGATAGGGACAATTCACTCTGTCACCTATAATTTTAAGAACGCCATTGGGGCTGGCCCTTACCCTACGACCAGCGATGCAGCTCTTTTTTTTGTTTGAGCAAAACGGGAACCTCAGTTTTTGGGGAGCTCCATAGGCCCGTTGCACGTGTAAAGAGATGTACAAAACGCTCCAATATATATATATATATATATATATATATATATATATATATATATATATATATATATATATATATATATATATATATATATATTAGTAGTATAGTTTTAGCGTGAGTGGGTCGGCTCGACCACGCTCTCATAGAATACCAGCGTAAAATAGTAGCTTAAGCTTCGCTACTGCGAGTGCTTCGTATGGTGAGTGTAGAAAACCGGAGACCCTTTTTACTAGAAGCGAGGCATTCCATCTTAGTCCTCACGGGTGACAAAGCATCTACATTTTGATTCGTAATCGAGGATAGAGGTAGATGTCTATGGGCCGCAGCAACCACTTACCATCGGGTGGACTGTGTGCTCGTTTGTCAAACTATCCTATAAAAAAAATTACAGTACGCAAGCAGCGCGGATTCCATCCCTGCCGGTACCAATGAAATTATAAATTGTAATTTTAACTGCCATTTTACCACGTTAACAGTGTTGAAGGAACATATCGTGAGGAATCCTGCATGTTTTGAGGAATAAAATATTTAAGATTATTCCAGTGCACGTTAGCGGAATGATCGCTCTATAACTCTCTTAGAAATGAAAGAAAACGTGTTCGTAGTCGTGAGACGTGTACATATATCTAGTATTTATTCATATTATGAAAATTTGGATTTATAGAGCTTAATATTTCAGATCCATAACTAACCCAATTTTTGTTATTTCACAATCCAGTCTGTCCTAAGGTTGTTTGGAAGTAATTACATTTGGCAATAAGACTGCGTGTAATGCTTCTATTTTATGTACATAAATATGTATTAACGTACGTTAACACTCACACTCATAACCCAGGAAGGTAAATATTACGGACTTTGATGCGGCACGATCCTGACACACCTCTCTCGCTTCATTCACTTCCATATATCATACATACAACTACTCTACTCTTAATCTGGCCGATCTTTAATATATCACCAATTAGGTCGATAAACTTCAATCTGGGGCGACACCTTTAACATAAATTTGCTGTTATTTTTCTTTCATTCATTTTTCCTAAGTGTCCCAAACACGAAAGTATTCCTTTTTTAATTTTAGTCACATCTTACAAACTTTCTATTTTTTCCTCGTGTTCGACAAAGAATTCCATATCTGTGCATCTATCTCATCTTCTAAATGTATTGTTTATATATGTTTATTTCACTGTGTGTAATAGGACTATGTTATTAAATTTAAAAGTTTCTTCTGACCTTACATAACTCCGTAAAATGCGCCTCAATAAAATTACCAGAGTTCGTAAAATGAAACAGCGCGATATTGAGAGTTTAATCTTTCCACTCTATTTACCGATTCTCGGCTCGCTTCTGCCATTTCACACTGATAAAAATTTTCGACTTGGTCTTTTAAAACAACTTTACTGTGTTGAACGTTGAATAATTCGTCACTATTATACCATCATCTTGTTCGTACTTATTTTGAGACAGTACTGACCATAGAATACTGGCTGTCAAACTTATTTTGTACGAGGTACGGCGTCGCCGGGAGCACACATACAAGCAATTACGTCGTATTGTTACTACTACAAACCCGATTCGTGGTATTGACAGACTGAGTAAATTTACATATTTTAGACTTTTGATTAATGTTCAAGATCATCATTAAAAATTGTTTAAATTTTAACACATATTTAAATATAAATAGTGTGCAATTTGGCATTTTCTAAATAATTTGCATGCGAAATTTGGAAACGATTGTAACGTCAAAACACATCTCGTGTTGACAGTTATACGTGTGAATTGACATGTTAGTGACATTTTAGTGGCTACACGGGCTCCACCCACTCCCCCGTTCTATTATGTATGTATTATAGTATTCTATGGTAGTGACAGTGTAGTTGCGCTGTAAGTATATCCACTAGCCCACGTCGTACCGTTGGCGCATTACAGGTAACAGAGAGACACTGAAACGAGACAGGCAACAGCATTTAACTGATAACAACACGAAATAATAAAAAAAACATCGGTAGTCAATCCGCATGCAAAGCCTGCCAACTATAACTAAAATTTACCCTATGAGGCTATTCATGGGAGAGGCCTATGCCCAACGGTAGACTTTTATAGACTATAATGGATGAACGAATGGATGGATATAATAGAAAGACTTTTGTACTATTATTAATATTTGGAACGAAGTAGCTAAAGTTGCAGCAAAAAGCTACATTTTCAGCTGGTCCCAAAAGTTTAATGAAAGACTCACGGCCGCACATGCCCTTTGGAAAATGTTAATATTAATGTTACAGTATTTTATTTTAAGTAAATTCATGAGGTATATTGTTAGTAATATTAGATCCAAAAAATCTAAGCAACGCAGCCCAACATTATACCGAAAATGTAATTTCGTTTAAACGTTATTCTTATCAGCCGTGCCGGCGAAGATTAAACTCCGATCGCACACGTTCAATGAAATTTCAGAAGGGACAGTAGTTTTAAATAACAATACAAAGTAATTCAAGCTCAAAATCTTCGGAAAATTACATAAATTCATAAACTCTCACACCTGTTACCCAGAGGGGTAGGCAGAGACTACAGTTTTTTTTTATAGAATAAAGGTGACAAACGAGCACACAGTCTGCCTAATGGTAAGTGGATGTTGTGTCTCATAGACATCTGCATCTTTCCTCGATTAGGAATCAAAACGCAGATGAGTTGTCACCCGTGAGTACTAAGATGGAATGCCTCATTTCCAGTAAAAAGGGTATCTGATTCTCTACACTCATCATATGAAACACAGGAGCATTAAGCTGCTATTTTAGCAGCTTAATGCTCCTGTTTGTACCCTGTAAAAGGATGGTCCCGCACGCGCACGAGCCGACCCATACGTGCTACAACCATAATACAGCTGTAGCGTGGCTCTACTACGTGTAAAAGTTCTTCCATTTGGCACAATCCTAACACACCTTTCTCTTCTTTCACATCAATATGCATACGCATATATACTCGTGGGTTAAAGGTACTTTTAATTTAACCTATCTCAACCATTTTGTCGATAAACTCTTAGGCGTCCCTTGCCGACTGTGCCACTCACTTCTGCAGCCATAGACTTATTATACTACTGCGTATGGACCGGGTCATTGAACGAACAAAATGGCACCGACTCCTTATTGCGAAAATGTTTATGGAGCACCACCGCGAGCACCAATGCGTGCCGGGCGTCTGTGTAGTGTAGTTTGCCCAAATACAAGAGCAAGACGAGACTTAGCCAGTCTTGGTCTTGGTCTTGCGCCAATACACCTGGTCTTGTTCTTGGTCTTGGTATTGCGCTCTCAGTCTTGTTCTTGGTCTTGGTCTTGCAGCAAGAGTCTCGCAAGTCTCACAATTACCTATTAGCCTATTGTTATTTATTAAACGTTACTTTAGATCTTAGAACAACTTAACAGAGTAGGCACATTTTGAGCTTGAATTAACATAGTCATAGAAAGACCAACCAAATTAATAAATATCTAAACATTTAATGAGAAATTCGAAAAATCAACTAATACCGGGTGGGGTTTGAACCCACGACCTAAGCGATCCGTGCCGATGCTCTAACCAACTGAGCTGTCTACCAAGTCTCACGGCCACGGGAGTTAGTCTGTTTCTTAATAAACGTTTACATTTAATAAGCTTACATGTGCTAAAACTTAGTCAAAACATATAAAAAACAAATTAATGACATTAACGACTGTATTATAAAGAACATTATCTCTCTAGAAACAGATTGATAGACCCTTATATGAAATGGAATAAAAGAGTTATACAATTTACCATTTATTTAAATAAAAAAATAAAATACAATACAAATTAAATTACATAACAGTACACAACAGCTTTGACATTACTGTTTTCTTTTGACCAAGAATTAATACATAGTAACCATCTGGCTGACTTATCACTTAACCTATTTCTATGTTTTCTAATTACTAATGATGCTTTAGAAAATAATCTCTCAGCAGGTACTGACAGTTGTAGGTATTGAAAGAAAATAAGATCATGAAACTTTGCATACTAACTGAACTAACTATAAAGCAGTGCTTATGTTATTTACTTTTTTTTAAATACCATTATTTTCACTGTAAAAAGAAAATTACCTAAACTATCGGCCTCTTGAAGCGTGATTCCTGCCGCCCTCAGTTTCGCTTCGGTTTTGAAGGGGGAGGTTGTGTCGCTTACGATCAGAATACGCATTACGCAACAGAACGACGTAAAATTAAAATGGGAAATAACCGTAATAAAAATAAGAAGCGACTGGCTTGGCGTTAGAAACAGGCATAAATATGATAAACCTAATGAAATAAGTGTCTAACGACCTATCTACTTACAGTATTAGTGATTACAAATATGTCGGTACATAGCATACGACGCGTGGGGAAGTGGGGGCGATATTAGAATTTGAGCTGACTTACTATATCCCCTTAACCGGGGACCGGATGACCTCACGTACTATATAATATTGTTTTTGTATATCGTAAAGTTGCAGCCTTTATGCATCTTACTCCTGGGAGCTAACGTCCATTCACTTTTGAAAGATTTTTAAGTCAAGGAAGTGTCCACCGCACTGCCCTAATGTGTTAGCGTACTTCACATATCTAAGAAATACTTTTTTTATTTTCTCAGACATGCAGGTTACCTCTCCATACCTCTTTTCGCCGCCAAACACGTGTTATATAAGCACTTAAAATTTTGACTAACAATTTCTTTGGGTCGATGGTGATCGAACCCAGGTCGCTCGCGTACTGTGAAGTTGACAGCAAGCGCTTAGCCCCTGAGCTACCACGGCCCATACTGTATATGGTTCATTATCATCATCATCATTACAGCCACAAAACCACTGCTTAAGAAACACGAGAAGAAACATCACAAAGGACGATCCTAAGCCATTGACATCCACGGAATTCCTGCATATCTTACCAGGCCAACACTCCATCTTATGAGGGGCCGCCTTGCACTTTGCCTACCGGTACGAGGCTGACACTCAAGAACCTTTTTTCCTCATAGATGTCGGTTTTCCGAGCTATATGGCCGGTATATGGTCACATGCCCAAAAATAAATATTTGAAAATCTTTTAAGAATATAGTAATAAATTTAATAGTTTTTGATATATTGCTAAAAAGATATTTTATTAACTTTATTCTTTTTTTGTTTGAAGATGACTTGGGGAAACCTGGAAGTCCTATAAGTAAAAAAGAAAACAGATATTTTACTGAATTATTAAAAGCTTTAATAAATATAATATGTAATTATTATTTATAATAGTAATATAATAAATAATGCATTATTTTATTTCACCTGAAATAAATATTTATTGTAGTAGGTACATACCTAATACCCAACGATTTTTAATCATTCTTCAAATATCTACACGTACACTGGTTTAATACAGGTAGTGTTAAAAATGTAAACATCCCTATCATAAATATATTGACTAATATTGAGAAAGAGACAGAAATATTTTTTTCAAAACGAACAGCTGTTATTTTTAATTAAAAAAACTATAAAACACACACACACAAAACGAGCTGACCGGCAAAATGATCCAAAATATTTGTATACACAAGCACGAAGGTGAATGACGAAACTCGAAAGAAATCATCACAATGAGTGTTCTCTAAATTAATTCCGATAATGGTCCGATGTTCCGAACCAATAAACTGAAGACTGAAGGCAGACACATGATCAATAAACTACTAACTACAATGTGTTTATTGTTTTGAATTGATCCGTATAGGTTAGAATTAGCAGACTAGCAGACAGTTGTCAGTTCAATCAGTTGTTGCGCGCTGCTGTCGTATAAGTGCGCATGCGTTGAGTTTGCGTGGATAACCCTATTTTTGCCAAGGGCAAAATCGGCAAACACTTAAAGCCCCACACTTCCTTAAAAAGACGAAAATAAAAATGAAACCCATAATGTGTACATATTATTACGTGAAGGTAAAACTCTGTACCCCTGTTTAAGCGTATTCTGCGCGCAAAGGAGTGTGAGATTTGGCAGAGTTAAAGTTTTTACGGAGAAGGAGTGCAAAATACTAAAATGTATACTGCAATATGTGTCACAAATACATTAAATAAAACATTAATTACTTGCGTTCGTACTGCCAATGTCAAACACATAATGACAGAACACTACTACAGTACGTGAGGGTAATATGGTCATCCGGTTAATATGGTCACTTTCTTGCAACTCAAAAATGTTGTCTTTTCTTAATAGATGTCATTTTGAAAGTTGACATTACAGCTGTCTTCCTCCTAGCTTAAGGTTTGCTTACTCTTTTTTTTGGTTAGCTATAGTTTTATAAGTTATTTCTATCTGATAAGATTACATTTTCTAAAGTTTGTATCGTTTAAAAAATTAGTTGAATTTTTCAGTTGTTTTTATATTCTATAGTAGTAGTATGGTGATAAAAGAACATATTCTATCAGATCGTAAATAGATGATGCGGTCTACGGACACCTTAATTTATCCTCAATTAAGAATCAAAATACAGGCGCAGTGTCACCTTGAGGACTAACAGAATGCCTTGCAAGCAGTAAAAGGGGTATTTGCGTTTCTCGTTACTCGTATTGTAAAAATCAATAATACCATGGTGCTACTTCACGCTGGAATTATATGCGAGCGTTGTCTTTGGGCCATCCCTAATCGAGTCAATCTATTCATGCTACACACATAATAATATCACAGTCTATATGTCTTTATTATATTGTAATGATATGCAGTAGCGTGACTCTACCACTTAAAAAAAATTCAATTTATTTTCTTTACTATATAATATAGTAGATGTTATATATATATGTAGATATAAATATAGAATTTCAAGTCTGAGAATTTTTTAAATGGAGTTTTTATTTATTTAATTTTAAGGATACAATTACGACAAACATTGTACACTTGCTTATAAACTATAGATAATTATCGGAAACTTAAATTTAAATTAAATTTACCACACTTGTTGGAGTTTGTCCAAAGTCCGTAATCAAGGGATGCACAGATAAAAATGTATAATATATAAGTATGTACGACTATCATGAATATGATCCTACGGGATTTCGCTATTTTCAATACATGAGCAGTCACTGCTGCAAGGCTTCTTTTATATACCTCGCCCCGCGTATAATAACAATAATTAATACATGGGACTATATTCTTACTACTACTACATACTTCTAATGACGCCCGTCACAAGCCCACTGCTGGACATAGGCCTCCTCCATAGATTACACAAAAGTGCGGTCCTGAACTAAACCGCCTGAACCCATTGTACAAATTCAACATTAAAACGCGAACAACTTTAATAAATTACTTTTTTATACTAGTACTATACAATTTAGAATCCGTTCAGATTTCAAGTCTTATTGGCGAAGCTAAAATCTGTCGTAGCTAAAATCTGTCGTTTGTACCGAACCTCACCCTCTTTTCACATTTATATTTCTAGCGGAATATCATTATTTTTTCGAAAAGTTTAATCCATTATATAAATGTAAATAAATATAATATTACCTTTAAAAAGTTTCTTGCGTTTCATCATGATCATTACAGCCCTTCACAAGTCCACTGCTGAACATAGGCCTCCTGCCATCTGCATCCATCGACTGCATGTCTTACCAGGTCGTCACTCTATCTTGTGGGAAACAGTGCCAGCCTCGTACCAGTAGATGAATTGTAGGGGTAGCTGTGAACTTCCACGTGCCACTTCAGCTTACTAATCCGTTGGGCTATGTCGGTCACTGTGGTTCTACTGTGGATATCCTCATTTCTAAGTTTATCATGCAGAGGAAGCTTTCCGTAGCTCACTGAGCGACTTTAAGCTTTCTCATATGGCCAGCAGTAAAAGACAACGTCTCAGATCCATAAGTCATCACTGGCAACACGCACTGGTTGTACAATCTCGTTTTCCTGACGAGAAGATGCGTCGTAATTTCCCGAACACTGCCCAGCCGAGTTTAATCCGTCGATTGACCTCTCGGTCGAAGTTGGACTTACCTAGTCCGACCATTTGTCCTAGGTAAACGTACTCGTCAACAACTTCAAGCTTAGTGCCCCCAACAACTACTGGCATAGGCGTGACATGGACATTACACATTACCTTGGTTTTGTCCATGTTCATCTTAAGACCTATCCGCTGGGAGACATTATTGAGGTCGTTGAGCATAGTGCTTAGGTTCTCCGAGTGCGATTCTGCCATAAGGACTATATCGTCGGCAATCGAAGGTGAGTGATGTACTCGCTATTGATGTTAATATCGTATGCTTTCCATTTCATAGCTTGAAAACGTCTTCCGATGCAGCAGTGAAGAATTTAGGGGACAAAACGTCACCCTATCTTACACCTCTCTGCGGTTAGATAGGTTTCGTACTCTGGTTCTATACTCGGATATCTATCGTAGCCCTACTATACAAACACTTCAGCATGTCGATATATCGACAGTTAACTTGGAATCGCTGAAGGGACTGCAGCACCGCCCAAATTACGACGGAATCAAAGGTTTTTTCATAGTCCACATACGCCAGGCAAAGTGGCAGATTGTACTCTTCGATCTTCTGTACAATCTGCCGCAGGGTATGTATGTGGTCTATGGTACCGAAGCCTTTTCGGAAACCGGCTTGTTCGGGAGGCTGGAAGTCGTCGAGTCTGCGTGCGAGACGATTTGTAATGACTCTCGAACTTCACACTTTTTCACCACGTCTTTGGAGTAGTGCCACCATGGAGGACGGAATTAAATTTTAAAAATATTTAAAGATCTTCCGAAGGACTTTAAGTATTTACTGGTTTTTACACCCTTTCAGAATCTCTGCTGTAATTCTATCCTCGCCTGGGACCTAACTGTTTTTAAGTTGCTGGAGAGTCATTCTTATCTCGCTCAGACTGACGTCTAGGATATCATCGGAATATTGTCGGATAAGACTTGCTCTTGGATCGTTACTCACACTTGCGTGTGGCTCCAACAATGATGTGTACAGCTGCCCATAGAACATCTCAATCTTCACTCAAAATCTCAGGTGTCTCGGAAACGACGCTGCCACACTCAGTCTTCAGCTTCGACCGTTGGCTCTTTCTTGCAGACAGATATCTGGCAAAGACTTTGGAGCCTTCGTTTCGCTCAATAATAAAGGATAAAATCTTTGAAGAAAAGAAAAACAAATATAGTTAAATTAGATAACTAACTTATATTTTTTTGTAAGTTCTGTAAGACATTCAGCGCGTAAAAAGATAACAACACAAAAGCTAAAAGAGAAAGAGTTCTATCTTCAAAATTTAGGGTGTTAGAAGACAATCAGGACTCAAGAAAATTGTAAATGTGTACGTCTTATAGTTTTTATAAGAACACAATTATGATTACTCTTATAATAGCTGTTGTGGTTCGCCGAAGAAATCATAAATCTACTTTACTTAAAATCTCTACATATCTATACTTTAAATCTTAAATCCGAATATAAACAGGTTTTTATCTGTCTTCCCTTCTTTTAAAATATTGTCGTTTAATGCGTGGTAGCGCCTTCTATAAAGTTATAGCAACCCATTAATAATACAAATATAACGATTCCAAATCAGCAGTTCAGAAAAAAGAAATATATTTTATTATTCAAGGGTGAAAAATAAAATCAAATTTATGGAATAGATTCAATTTCAGCAGAGAGCACTACGCAAGTTATCGGAGTGTGAGAGCAAACAGGAATGGGGTCGGGTGGGCAAAAACGAGATTCGCCACTCGACTCGAACCTTTCCATGCATATCGTACGACTATATATATTTATTCGTCTATATTCGTTGGTAAAACAAGTATTCAGCAACTTTGTGAATTGTACAATTATTATTAAAAGTTTTTAGTTTAATTATGGACATGAACTTGCAATTAACCTGTGTCCGATGATGAAAAAGCAGGGTAGGGTAGATGTTACGCACTCATCAATGATCTAGTACACGAGCAAACGGAATTTAGTCTCCGCTGGCACCTCAGAAATTGTTAGCTGCAATTTTAGGTGTTGATTTAGCACGTGCTCAGCTGCGAATCAAAATATTTATTTATGCAAAGAGTAGGGAGAACGGCGCCTCGCAATATCGACACTTCTCTCCCTCCGGGACTTCAACTTTACTGCGGCGACAAGCGGAGAGGCTAAGGGTTATAGGTTAAAAGATGAATTGACGATCATTTTGGCAACATTGGTTTGTATCAAAGATTAATAAAGCTAACCACGTTAATGAAACATGGTAAAAACTATCATCTCATCTCATTCCGAAGATTTCGTAAAATGCGTCTTTGGTAAATGACCTCCTACCGCTGGTGAAATAACTATCTTGTAAACAGTAGCAAATTCAAAACTGCGGTAACTCTGGTGTAGCGAAGTTGCGATTGCTGGTACGCCTTCGAAGTATTCCATTTAAATGATTATTTTAAAAATCAACAAAATAATTTAGAAATAAACATTCATTCTTTTCTTGGAGGTGTTCATTTACAGCAGTAACGACTTTCAATCAAATATATTATTATAGAAAAGGTTGGCTAAAGTCTTCTTTATTTTCTTCTATCTAAATCTAACCATATAAAATAGTAATAAATCTTCCTAAATAAAAATTGACTTCTTCTTTTAACGTGGTAGAGTCATGCTGCATCTTTATAAGTAGTATAATTGTAGCATTAATGGGTTGGTTTTACCGGGGAAGGACCACGCTCTCACAGAATACCAACGTAAAATAGCAGCTCAACGCTCCTGTGGTGAGTGTAGAGAAATGGAGACCCGTTTTACTGGAAAAGAGGCATTCCATTTTAGTCCTCAAGGGGGACAGCGCATCTGCATTTTGATTCGTAATCGAGAATAGATGTAGATGTACAAAGGGCCACAGCAACCACTTACCACCAGGTGGACTGTGTGCTCGAAGCAAGACAGCGCGATTTTCCCTTTAGGGCTTTACCACCATTTACCACCAAGTGGGATCGTGGTCAAACACTGGCTGTTATAATATGATATGTAAAAAGTAACAAAGCCACACATAGGTATGCATTGTTACCTGAATACTAAGATGAATAACCTTACCGTACTAGATTTCTGTTAAATCTGAAATTGCTCCCGAGTTTTGTGAAAATTCTATCTGAAGTAGTAATTTAACTAACATGAAGAGGCTCATCTTTTTTTATAGTATTGGGTGATAAACAAGTACATAGTCCACCTGATGGTAAGTGGTTGCTGTGGCCTACTTACCATCAGGTGGACTGTATACAAATGCAAATACGTTATCGTCCCTGAGTACTAAGACGAAATGCCTCGATTCCAGTAAAAAGGGTCCCCGGTTCTCTACACTCACCATACGAAACACAGTAGCATTACGCTGCTATTTTACGCTGGTATTCTGTGGGAGCGTGGTCCTGCCCCGGTCGGGCCAACATATTCGTGCTACAACTATAATATAGCTGCAACGTGGCATCATTCAAAAATAATTTAAGACAGATAGCAAATGTGCTATCTTATTATTTATATATTAACTCAGCCAAGGACTTGGCTACCCAGACATCTGCTCCTATTGAGCAGCATAATGATGTGACATGCAATTTGGAATCCGTTCCAAGTAATTTAAATTAGAAAATGAGACAATAGAGGTAATCTCTAGCAGTTATAATTAAATAATTTAGAATGTAGCTTACTAATCCTTTATAGTTGCAATTGTATAACTCCACAAAATGATAATAAAAATTATTTACACCTGGTGCATCAGAATATACAAGGCATGATAGAGGCAAAGAGCTAGAAATTGAATTGTTTTTAAATATCAACAATATTCATATTTTATGTATTACTGAACATTGGTTAAAAGCTCATAATTTAATGTTTAACTTCAGTAATCACCAGGTGGTCAGTTCTTTCAATAGAAAAACGGTTTTGAGAGGTGGCTCCTTAATTTTAGCTATCATGTAAAGAACGTAAAGATATTGTGACCCTCTCTGTTGAGCGAACTGTAGAAATGGCATGTGTTGAGTTTGAGCACCTCATTGTTGTGAGCGTTTACAGACCCCAATGTTCTTTATATATGATACTTTTGAAAAAAATATGGAGGAAGTTTTCGCTAAGCTTAATAAACAGATCAAAATTACTTTAATATCAATCTCCTAGAAGCTTCCTCCACCAATAATAAGTTTAGATCATTGTTTTTATGGTCTTTTTAACTTATTTTTGGAGCCAACACGTATTGCTGAATCTACTGCAACATGTATAGATAACATTTTTACAAATGTTAAGCCATTCAATAAATGTATAATTCAAAAATTGAGCTCTGATCACTATGGACAATTAGTTTCATTACCTTATGTTCACATAAAGCAAATAGATAAAAAAGTAGTGTTTGTGCCAGTAAATGAACATAGCTTGGAAAAGTTTAGAAGTAACATAGTAAAAAAAACTTCCATTACTTTCATACCAAAATAATCATAAAAATTTTTTTGTATGGAACATTATTTAAGCTTATTTGCAATGAATTTAATAATACTTTTACTTCTTAAACATTCTCCTTGAACAATCGCAAAGCATTTAATGAATGGGCGACAGTAGGAGTCCATAAGAGTAGACAAAGGTTATATGAACTTTACAATGAAAGGTCATATAATCCTAGCGTCAAATTTAGGGAATATGTAAAAAAATATTCCAAAATATTTAAAAGAGTGTGCTCCTTAGCCAAGTAATTGTATTTGAGCAACAAAATAAAGACTGCTTCTAATAAAATTAAAATGACATGGAGTATAATTAATGGTGAAACTGGTAAGGTCAACTCTCGCAATTAAAACTACCAGTTAAGTTTTAACAATAAATTAACTAAATCAATCAGGACGTTGCAATGGTTTTTGAGAAACATTTTAGTGATATTCCGATCTTAACCACTAAGTCACCGAATTCTTCTCCTGCCGTCGCCGAAATTACTTAAACCAAATGTAAATGTGTGTACAAAGAATTTTACATTTCATAAAGTGTCATCAAAAGATATTGTAAAATATTTTAAGACTATTGATATTAAGAGAACCGACGATCTGTGGAGGATTTCTGTTAAAGTTATTGCGTCTATAATAGATGCGATCGCACTTCAATTATCTATTATTTTTAATACTAGTATTGAATCTGGTGTGTTTCCTGATTTAATGAAGCATAGTAAAGTAATACCTTTATTTAAATGCGGTAGTACATTTGACCCTGCTAATTTTAGACCTATTTCTGTACTGCCAACACTTAGCAAATTTTTTGAAAAAATTATTCTTGATCAAATGTTAAATTTTTTTAATGTAAATAATTTACTTCATAAAAATCAATTTGGTTTCACAAGGGGTCGCTCGACAACTGATGCTGGTGTTGAGCTGATTAAATATATATTTAATGCATGGGGGAATTCACAGGATGCTTTGGGTGTATTCTGTGATCCTATCCAAAGCCTTCGATTGTGTTCACCATGAAACATTAATCAGGAAATTTCAACACTACGGTGTAAGAAGCGATGCTCTTAAATTAATTATTTCATATTTAAGTGACAGAACGCAAAAAGTTGTCATTAATAGTATGAGTTCTTTCGGGTCAATTATACAAATGAGCGTGCCTCTGGGCTCAATTCTCGGCCCTTTTCTATTTCTAGTATATATTAATGACTTACCTTACATAGTAGGGGATAACCATGATATAGTACTATTTGCTGATGATACTTCATTAATTTTCAAATTAAAACGACAGTTATTAAATTACGACGAAGTAAATAATACTATAGCTAAGTTAGTCAATTGGTTTAATGTTAATAATTTGCATTTGAATGGAAGTAAAACTAAAAGTATGAAATTCGTAACTCCTAATGTTAAACATGTCAATACTAATGTAATTTTAAATGAGGGGGCAACTGAATCTTGTTGATACCACCATTCTTCTTGAAATCACACTGGACGCAAAGCTTCAATGGCTCCCCCATATATCAAAACTAGCTAGCAGACTTAGTTCTGCAGCATATGCTGTGAAAAAGATTAGAACTCTTACCAGTGTTGAAACAGCTAGAATAGTTTACTTTAGTTATTTCCATAGCATTATGTCGTATGGTATTTTGCTATGGGGCTATGGGGATACGCGACTGACACTGAAATTATATTTATTTTACAGAAGAGGGCCATTAGAGCAATATGTAATTTAAAACCAAAAGAGTCACTGAGACAAAAATTTAAGGAAATTAATATATTAACTCTGGCCTCTCAATACATTTATGAAAATGTAATGTACGTACACAAAAATAAAAGTAGTTTTGCGAAAATAAGTGATATTCATTCTTTAAATACTAGGAACAGACACAAGCTAGTAGTACCAGTTACTCGACTCCACCGAGTCAGTAATTCATTCTTGGGGCGATGTATACGCTTTTAGAACAAAATCCCAGAAAATATACAAAATTTGTCATACACGAAGTCCAAAAATGTTATTAAACTAAGTTTGTATAAAAAGGGTTCTTATAATATCAAGGAATTTATGGATGATAATAACCCCTGGGAAGGGTGATCGCTACCAAGCTATTTCTAATTTGTCTTGTGTTGTTTATTGTAAACATTATTGTAAGCTATTATTGGAAAAAATAGTCCCGCTGGGTTTCTTGCTGGTTCCTCCCAGGACAGAGGTCTTTTTTTTTTGTGAACCAGTGGTAAATGAAAAAGAAGTGACTTTCAATAAGTATTCTTATAATCTACATTAAATAAAAAAGTTTCTGTTTCTGTTTCAATGAACACTTGTGCAAGATGCGCATGAATATTTGGTCTAAATAAACTTATGATATACGAACTGTTTACATTGCTACACATAATCTCATCCCATAACCGAATGGATTTCCGATATAAAGCAAAAGGAAATTCGAAAAGCATATCTTTCAGACCCCTTTTAGTAGAATGTGCCAATATTTCTACTCTTAAATATCGAGTCAACTAAGTTTAAACAAATCAATTACAGGTTGCCGCGAATATGTCAAATGTTTTATTTGATACAAATTTAAATCTATAAAATAACACAATATAAATAAAACAATTAATAATAAATAACAATATAAATAATCTACAAAATAATTTCAGACAGTTTAAGTATATACGCGGTGTAATCTCAGATTGTTAGCGCTCTCTGAGTAACCCTAGTTCGATCTCCGCTGGCGCCAATAAAATTGTTAATTACAATTTTAAGTGCTCATTTACCACATGCGTCGAACGAAAACATCGTGAAGAAACCTGCTGTCTGAAAAATAAGAGAAAACATATTTCAAAGATATGTGAAGTTCGCCAACACGTAGTGGGGCCGCGCGGCGGACACTTCATTGTCTTGAAACCTCTCAGACGTGAGAGGAGGCCGGTGCCCAGCAGTGGGACGTATATAGGCTGTAAAATTAACTTTAAAATTTTATATGTATTGCTTCAGTTAATTTACTTACACATTCACTAATTACAGCCTACAGCCGAGCGGGTTATCAAGCGCAGTTTGTTTATTATTTTGTGTTGTTATCGGGGAGATGATGCTGCCAATCTTCTGGTTCAGACTATATGAAGTAGTGGATATTCTTACACCGCCACTTTTCAAATATTAAAATTTATTGTTATTTATTTAACTTATTATACAAAACATATGTCTCGCTCTTTTATGCCCACTACTAAATGTTTACTAAAGATCAAAAGTTTGATCAACACAAATACATAAAATCGTTCTGTCTATCTGACGTGTGGTAGTGGCGTTAGAGAATACATTACATCATATCATCCCGTGGGTGTTGTCGGAGGCCATAGAGGGATTATACGTGGTAGAGCCATGTTGCACCTATATTAGTAGTATAGTTATAGCACGAATGGGTCGGCTCCGCTCCACGACCACGCTCTCACAGAATACCAGCGTAAAATAGCAACTTAATACTGCTGTGTTTCGTATGATGAGTGTAGAGATCCGGAGACCCTTTTTACTGGAAACAAGTATCATCTTAGTCCTCAGGGGTGACAACGCATCTGCGTTTTGATTCTTAATCGAAGGTAAATGTAGATGTGTATGGGTCACAACATCCATTCACCATCAATTGGACTTTGTGCTCGTTTGTCATCCTTATTTCATAAAAAATGGATATGAAACAGGAGATGGGCTGGAGGATCTTTCTAATAACAACTTTAAATAATAAAAAACTGTGGTTTCCTACCTGAATACTAAGCGTGGCAACTATGGCCCATCTATGGGGGAGGCCTATGTTCAGCTGTATACTTTTGATACGATAATAACGTTATACCTTTCAGATTGAGGTACGTGAGGGTAATGTGGTCACCTTAAGCTATAAGGGCGGCGTGCCCTATAACACAAAAACTATCAGGAGAGCAGAGACGAAAACGCAAAGTCGTATGCTATAAATAGTATATTAAGAAAAATAGCAAACAAGCCTTGGCAATAATTACGAACACTTTGAAAAATCAGCTTAAAAAAGAAAGTAATGTCAACTGTCAAAATGGCGTCGATAAGGCAGCGCCTTTTTGCCCTTTATTTTTTTTCTTAAAACGTTACCATTATACTAGGATTTTCTCTTGTATCATGGGGGCAATCTACAAACATAAATTGCACAAGGACAAACATCCAGACAAAGAACAATTATTTGGAGACCATAAAATACCTATTCCGTGCGGGAATCGAACCCGCGACCCCAGCGCAGCCACTCATTGCTAAGCCACTGCGCCACGGAGTCGTCAAATTTGATTGAATGATGAAGATTTATCGTATCACAGATCCATCTATGCAAACAAGGCTGCAGTTTTTGAGTTATGAGAAAGTGACTACATAATATATCAACCGTATGACCATTTTACACTTTTTTAGTTTTGATAAAATACTACCAGGTCCTTCGCAGAAGAGTTTAGTCCGTTATTACCAAATGCAGGATGTTGCGTCCGGAAACTAGGTAGGTGAATTAGTCGAAAAACATTTTAATGGCGTAGTTCACACTTTTCGACCCAACATAGAACTAGTGGTTTTTTTTATTCTTTAATGCACAAAGTTGTACATATGACGGACTTAATGCCATATTACATTCTCTCGCAGTCAATCAATGGCTGAAGAGAGAAGGCGGTGCAACAAATATCAAAAAAGAAAAGGATGTTAAACGGTGAAATTTTATGTAAATATACATACATAGTTATGTCCATACATATTTAATCAATGAATCATCAATCAATCAAGTAAAATGGGCCTGCTTTATCGACGCTGTTTTGATAATTGTCATTACAGTAAATATTTTTGTCGATTTTAGTATGATGTAGTTAGTGTAGTTAGTTTATTTTAAGTTGATTTTTCGAAGTTTTCATAATTGTTGCCAAAGCTTGTTTCTATTTTTTTTCTTAGTGTATTGGTTATGGTATACGACGGTATGGTTTACGTCTCTTTCCTCCTTCTAGTTTTGGTTTTATAGTGCGGCAAAGTTTAAGGTGACCGTATTACCCTCACGTACCTTAATTATTATCTCTATGCCAATATAAATATGAAATATATGTTTATGAAAATAAGTGCTGTGTTAGTTCAAACTTATGAGTTTTTGATATGCTTACGACTTTCGGATACTACAACTTCAAGCCTTCCTAATTATCCTCAAGAACCTCTACCATTCACTACTGAAAATCGTCTTCTGCAGTCTTCAGTTCCTGCAAGGCAGTCTAACTTGTCTTTATCTCGACTCACTGTAGATTAATTGGGCAGACTTCTGGCACTTGCTCCGGCACATCGTTCTCACTTGCCTCACTTGCCAGTGCGTAGTACGGCATGCATTACACATCGGCATATCATTCGCACCGGTGTCACTTGCCCTTACGCACACAGCATGCATTCCCCACCGGCATTAAGGACGCACCGGCAATCAAACCGCACTATCGACCTTCGGTCTGAACACCGGGGGGTCACATGAGTGAAGAAACCGACCATAGGGGAAGCTACTTACAAACGGCTCGCTGCGAATACACCAATACATTGCGCAGCGATGTGTGCGTGAGCTCTGACCGACGGGTTCACCGACGCTCCGTCGGGGTACAAACCGGTTTGCAACGGCTCAGTCATAGTATTCATAAAAGGGCTGTTCGTGCGCATTTAAATAAATCAAAGAACAATTCGTGATTTTATAAATCAATTTTTTTATTTTATTTTTTTTTACTAATATAGTTAAGTTTAGAGATTGTTTATCATAAAATAAGCCATTATAGATTTATATAAGTAATTAATCAGTGTTCTGTATAAATTAATGCCTAACAGTTGTACAGTATGTATAAAAATTCGAGAGAAAATAATACAATTGCCAGACAATGGTGAACGTTGTGTTAGAGGCAGTGGTGCTGGTGTTGGTGGTAGTGGTGCTTGTAGTATCTTTAGTGGTGGTGGGCAGTGGACCACCACCTGGCCGGAATATGGTATAATTACAAATGATAATTTGTAACAAGGTTTTTATTATTCGCTATGTTAACTTCAAATATTTTGTATCGACATATACACGAAAGAACAATATTTGTGGAAATAAAAATATTTATCAAACAATGGATTTAAAAATAAAATCTGCTAATACTACGGCAAAAAGAGCGACACGTCTATATAGCAACAGGTCTCGGGTCGCAGTGTCTAGCTTGCTACATATTTATTTATCTATGGCAGTGTCTGTATCTGTAGTCTGTACTCTGTACACAGGCCTTTAAGTACACATCCGTACGTATTATTTCAGAAACTAGCTTTTTCCCGCGGCTTCGCTTGCGTGGCCTTGAATTTAGAAACATCGATAGTATTATTTCGTACTAAAATTAGCAAAACTGGATCACTTGTAGAGACACGTCGGTATCTGTGTCTATATTGGCAATATTATAGGCTACAGAAACACATAAGCTAGTTTATCAGAATCGCATAAATATCATACACCAAGCAACACTCTTTTTATATCGGGCTTCCGATATGTCTTTATTTACGAAAAATTATCTTAAAAGAAAAAAAATAGGAGCCTAAATACATCCCATTACTGGGCACAGGCCACAGTGACTTTTAGGTCAAAAAGGATTAAGTTGAATCCAACTCTGGATGACCGACTTCACGTACTTATATCTAAAAATGATTTACAAAATATTTTTTTACATCTCTGTGACTCTATCGCACAACAAAGACGCCAAAATTTATATAATACATAAATTTGGCATAAATTCTGTTTTATCAAATATACGCAATATAAATAATTTCAACGAATAACATCTAGAAATAGCAACGTCGTGTTTAGTTGTTAATATCGCCAAACAATCTCTATCCATTGATTTGGTCAAGCTATATTTTTTTTTTTTTTTTTTTTTTTATAGGATAGGGTGACAAACGAGCACACAGTCCACCTGATGGTAAGTGGTTGCTGCGGCCCATAGACATCTACATCTATCTTCCATTACAAATCAAAATGCAGATGCGTTGTCTCCCGTGAGGATTGAGATGGAATGCCTCATTTCCAGTAAAAAGGGTCTCCGGTTCTCTACACTCACCATACGAAATACAGCAGCATTAAGCTACTATTTCACGCTGGTATTCTGTGAGAGCGTGGTCCTTCCCCGGTTGAGCCGACCCATTCGTGCTACAACTATACTACTAATATAATTGCAGCATGGCTCTACCACGTAAAATCACGTATACATGATATAGTCTATAATCACTGTTAAACTTTATAAAATACCGCCATTTCACTTTCAATAATCAATTAATCATATTATAAATTTTTAGATCTGACCAATACATATATAAAACTCTTTTTATTTAAATTATATACATTTAAAATATATTATATAGTAGTTTTGTACATACTAATTGCAATTTTTATCAGTTTATTCGTAGATAAAAAATCTAATACCTACTAAAACTTTTCACAGATTAGAAATTAAACTTAGAAACATCATTAATTTTATGATTTTCGATAGATGTTACTACTACCTATTTAAGTATTAATTAGTTACTATAAAATTTATTTATACTACTAAAATGAAATAACAAAAACTAAAAAATGTACATTAGAATATTCAAATCAATTATAAATTTAATAAAATAACTTTATAATGGCAAATGAGGCAAAATGTCACTACTTATTTTATTTTACGCAACAATAATATCGTAGATAGTAGGCGTAGTTCAATTTATCACACAACGATTAAAACTAATTTTGGGTTTTATTTCTGAATATTTTATTTATTTTAGTAAAACACATCAATCGTATAAAATAGAAATTAACGTCTAAAGGAAGGAACATACTTAACCCTCCTTTTTTGAAGTTCCGTAATCGGATATACATACAAAATTTAATGTAAATCTGTTCAGTAGTTTTTGCGTGAATCTTTAATACACAGACAGACAGACAAAAATTCTAAAAACCAGTAATTTGGCTTCAGTGCCCTTTATTTAGTCCTCGGACTTGTTTTTTCCAGAAATTATTATAATTAGAGACACGACTTTTCTACAGATTTATTATATGTACACTAAGAATAATTTTCAGAAATAAGAATATGCGATTTAAAAAGAATCAATTAATTGGACTATAAAATTAAAACAACAATAAGTTAATATGTAGCTTTCATAATAATCTGACAAAAAATCAGAATGATTGCATGTATATTAGTATGGTTTTTCGTTAAATTAAATTTTTAGAGGTATATTTGTGATTTTTTTTTCTTTATCCTATAAAATTAATAGTGTCATGTTTTCAACACAACACTCAACTTTTTCTGGTTTTGTTTACTGCAGTCGATCATATAGTTTGAGGCATTATAAAACTTGCGTTTAGCTCCTGTAGTCCCCTTGACATAAACGTTTGATACGGACACGATAGAATTTGGTTTTGTAATTGGTTTAATATCATCGAATAACTTTATAGGTGTTTTGTTACGGAATTAATCGAAACGCAACAGTTTGGTCAAACTTATTCCTAAATTCTTTTGCGTAACGACTCGACGCTGAATCAGAATTGTGACGTAATAGCAATCTTCTGCAAAACAGTATTGGAGACTTAATAATTCTTGTGTCAACATGTTTACTAACAGCTTTGTCTTCATAATTATTTCATATCGAATATTTGCTCAGAATCTAATTTCATTCAAATAATATCTAGAGTATTCTAACATATCTGCGCTGACGGATAGGCTGTCAATTTAGTCGAGTACGAAAAGAAGATACATGGTCGTATTTCATGTATTATGTTATTGATTTGTTTATTTGAAAAATATAAACCAACTATGAATGGCTAAACATTTGCGGTTGTGGGACTACTGTGAAAATATAACACTTCTGAAAAAATTAGCAAAGTTACAGGGGTAAGGGTAATAAACGATCACGCAGCCCACCTGATGGTAAGTTAATGCCGTCGCCGATAGACCAAATCTATCCTCGTTTGAACATCAGAATGTATATGCATTGATACCCTTAAGGACTAAGATGGCAATCCTCGTTTGTACCATGTCGGAATGCGGCTAATTTATGCTGGTATTCTGTGAGAGCGTGGTCCTACCGCGCTCGAGCTATAGCCACATTATAGCTACACCGTGACTTCACCAAGCTAAAATTGCTCGGTAGAGCCACGCTTTTTTTTTAAAGAATATTAACAATGCTATAAACGTTACTAATATTCCCCTTAAATACTCGTGGTAAGCTTAAATTGCTTGTGTTACGAGAGGTTCACGCCAGTAGTCGAATGGCGGATTCGAATCCACGACCTTTTTGAGTTCGCGGTCCGTGCCCTGCCATTAGGCTACTGTCGCTTGACAGTACTGACGCTTGATTGTTTTACGAATATTAAAAAGAAAAGAAAATACAATCAAATTGATCACCTCCTATTTTCACAGTCAGTTAGAAACAGGTTAGATGAAAATATTTAAAAGACTTCCCAGTACGACATGATATACGTTTAGTTTTCCCATCCTCGTACTTAAAAGTAAGTGAAACTCGGAAGAACATTCCGTACGTCAATACGCGGTAAGACTGACGTTGAAGACCCAGTTACGCATTCCGATTTAAGTGTTCGGGGTCGTTATTTGAAGCTTATAAAAGGTGAAATTAGTTGAGAAAAGCTATTTTTAAGTTCGAGTATTAAAAAAGTAAACCGCTGATGAAAAACTATTTTCATACTGCCACCTATTACATACGTAAAATATTTGACAAAGTACTATATCTATAACCAACCTCTCCGATTACGGGATATACAATACGTGTCAGTATTGTACTATACTATTATACTATACAGATTGTAACAGGTTATATCATTATTAATATAACCTGTTACAATCTGAAGATTTTTAAAATGATATTTCGGTTAATATGAGAAGTTATAAATTACAGTATGTTACTAGTTACCAAAATAAATCTGAAGACGAGTAAAAAACGTCTGTTACAGTTTCTAAACAGCCAAATCGACTAAGCTCGGTGATATCGTGTTATATTAATTAAAAAAAGTAAAATGGAAATGATAACTTAACCATTTTTGTAGACCTATAAAATGCAATATATTCCATTAAAAATGGCGCCTGGTGCTCGATATTCAGTGACTTTTAAATTTATTGCGCTCGAATTATTCTTCATACATTTTTTATTTTAACTGCTACCCCTGCACGTGCGGAATCTTTTTTTTCAGTTATGCGCTAGCTAGTTTTACTGCAGTACAGGGTTAACACTTACCACAGATAAGCTGTTTTCGCTGGACTGCACAAACTGCGTTGGATAAACATTAACATAAAAAATAACTAAAAAAAATAAAATAAAATAATTTCCGCATACTATAATGACTTCTGAAGTTTGTGTTAAGACATAATATATCGAAGCTATTGAGTAAATTGGAAAATATATTTAGTCCTTTGAAGACGGTTATTACTATTCGAAGTTTAATTTTGTTGCCCCTTTTGAGTAACCTATCAACGTAACAACTAGAATGTCATCTAAACCATTATATTAAAAACCATTATTGTTTTTTATAAATCGAAAACTTTTCTGAGAAATGCCACTCCTAAATAGAGTGAGAATTCTGAAAGTGAGAACACTACAGAAATTAAAAAAGAATAATTAAAATTGATTTACAATAATTAGCAAAATATCGAGTAACATAACATACGTACAAAAAAAACCGGCCAAGAGCGTGTCGGGCCACACTCAGTGTAGGGTTCCGTAGTTTCCCGTCCGTCACAATAAGTGTTCCCACTTATGAGTTTAAAGGTGGGTATCCATTATGTTCGCGCTCCAGCAGCGCTTTGCGCCCTCCTTTCTGCCAAGGAGGGTCGCGTTCGTATACGGCTTAGAGATCTCTAGTCAGATCGTTAAGCCAATTCCTAAAAGGTTGAGTTTAGTGGGTAAAAGTCACCACATAACCACGCAGCCGGCTGCGTGGTATGCTATGAGCATTCTCAACCTCCCTCCCCGCTTTCCGGAGGGTTGCCCATATTTGCTTCGGGCGCAAAAAAAAACAAAATCCAGCAGCGCTCCGCGCTCCTGCAACTGCTCCCGGTAGTGGGTACTGTTGTTTCCATCCAATTAGTCTTTATTAAGTTCTACTTTTCAGATTTTTTTCATATTTTCTAAACTTATGGTTCAAAAGTTAGAGGGGGGGGGACACATTATTTTTTACTTTTGGAGCGATTAGGCCCGTTTCCGAAATTATTGACATTATCAAAGAATGATTTTAGTAAACCCCTATTCATTTTTAAATACCTTTCCAACAATATATCACATGTTAGGGTTGAAATTAAAAAAAAATCATTCCCCACTATACATGTAGGGGGGCTACCCTAATAAAACATTTTTTTTCCAATTTTTATTTTACTACTTTGTCGGCGTGATTGATACACATATTGGTACCAAATTTCAGCTTTCTAGTGCTAACGGTCACAGAGATTAAGCGAGGACGGACAGACGGACAGACAGACATGGCGAAACTATAAGGGTTCCTAGTTGACTACGGAACCCTAAAAACATTCAGTCGAGTCGAGAACCTCTTTTAGTGAAATTGAATTAATTCAAATTCTAAAATTTATTTCTTTTATTACTTTACAATTCACAAAAAATATTTCTTAGAACAACATTGAACCAAAGTTTTGCTAAAATTCGTTAAAATCTTAATTCATTACCATAAATAGATTGTCGTGACAGCGTGCAGTATGAGAGACATGAAAACCCTATTCAATAAGACAAATGCTAAAGCAGAAAGACATTATGCTAGTAACTTATTTGACTCTTATGCTGTGCGCTCGAAGAATGCCGTAGCAAACCGTCAACAACGAAGGAGCGAAGACTGGGTGAGCGCCCGGTTTGTCGATGGAGGACAGGATAGGGGGGAATAAAGTTAAACAATTTCTGCTCATACTCTCTGAAATGTATCCTGTAGAATACCGCAAGGTTGGCTACCAGACTTGCAAAATTCAGCCTGCCAGAAAAAATGTCTTCAGTTTAAAATTTCATTTTTTCATTTATGCATACTTACGTCTTACTCGTAGTTGCAGGGCCCAAGGCTCCTTTTACATGGGAATTTTAAAGAGCGGGAAAATTTCGCAGTAATGTTCCAGTGCTCAATGGTGCACAATTCATGTCCATAATCTTATGAAATTGCCGTTCTGCACTACTGGCCATTTGAAATCAAAATAATTATTGTGACTAAGAATTCTAATTTTAAATTAATTTTATTTAAAAATGGAATTCTTTTTGTCGAAATTAGTCATTAGTATATAGATAAACGTCATGTTTTCATCGCATTTCAATGTTTTTCGTTATTATGGACACGTAAAAAAATCGAGTAAATATGGAATATAGTCGTAGCAGCAAAGCAGCACAAGCGGCACGCAAAAAACTTTGGTGAACAATGACGAATTAAAGGCGATTGTGGAAGCTGATGATACTCAATCTACGGCTGAATTACTAGCAGCTTTCGACGACCTGTATCAAATTGGCCAGGTAAAAAAGCTTGACAAATGGGTGTTCCACGAACTTAATGATTGTCATCTTGAAATACGCGTCACGACGTGCCTTACACTGCTCAACAGGCACACAAACGAAGGAATTTTGAACCCCATTGTTACCTGCTACAAAGAATGAATTCTGTTTGATAATCGCAAGCGCTCAGAAAATTGGTTGGATCCTGTTTCAACACCTTCACAATGCCCTTAACGAAATACTTACCCCTAGAAAAGCAATCTTACCAAACGGGATGAGCATAACTGCAGATATGTACTGTAAAGAACACACAATGATGGAGAAACTCGCACGTCTCCAGCCAGCTTTGGTAAATCGCACGTCCCCGCTACTCCTACAGAACAACGCGCAACCTCATACTACACAACCAACGGTCTCCAAGTTACAAGAGCTGAGGTTGGAAGCTCTCCCACATCCGCCGTAATCACCAGACCTTGCGCCTTCAGACTTCTACTGTTCCCAGAATTTGAATAACTTTTAGGAAAATTCACTACCCGAGAGGCAGTACGAAATGCCTTTAAAGAATTAGTTGCCTCCAGTTCAGCTGATTTCTTCGAGAAGGGCATCAATAATCTGCCACTGCGTAGGCAAAGATGCATCATCAGATCAGATTAATAGAAATAAAAAATAGAGAAAAAATACGTTTATTTATTTCATAAAAAAACGGCATTTTCATAGGTAAAGACCTATTCAGATTGCCTTACCATGTTCCTGATCATTCCTTAACTGCAAGCGCAAACTTGTTAACTCTCTACAAATTGCGATGAACAGTCATGTAGATACTTTTATCGCGTAGTGGCGTTGTACGAATATCCACTACCCCGTATCATCCCGGGGGTGTCGTAAGAGGCGACGGGGGGAAACAGATCAGGAGATGGGTAGCAGCGTCTTCCTTATAACGTCTAAAATTAAAAAGCTGTGATTGCCAACCCGCTTGCCAATCTTGCAACTTTGGCAAATATCCCCCATACGAGGCAATCTATAGATGAGGTCTATGTTCAGCAATGGACTTGAATAAGCTATAACGGTAACGGAACAGTTATGGTGCCGGCGAGGTTCGAACTCGGGTTGTTAAACAAGCTAGAGCTCTTTGAACTGTTCATTAAAGCTATAAAAATTTCAAAATTACTGACAGATTTCATTATGTGTTCATGTAAGATATACAATAATGTCCTCCAGACCGAATTACGGTCACGGCAGCCTGCCTCAACGGAGACTAGCCATCGGCGCAGGACAGGTTTATAGTGCCTGTGCTGGCGCGTACACTTACGCGCAAGCACAGGTGCACTCTCTACTCCCTTCCTCCCATAATCCGAAGGGACGGTAAACAGGCATGGCTTTACGTGCTTTTCGGAGCACGGAGATGAGACACCGCCAACTTCTTGACTCTGGGCAGCTACTGAGTATTTCTTAACGTGAAAACTCAATGATTGTCTTTTCAGCCCGACCCGGGATTCGAACCCAGGACCTCATAATCAGCAGTCACACTACTACAACCACTAGACCAACGAGACAGATATACTATAAGTACTATTCCTATATTCTATGTATTTTAATCAAGGTTTACATTTGATGGAGACGTTTAGACATAAATTTCGTACGCCTTCATGCTTCGCGAGACGCGTTAATTACTCATCTCGTTTTTGTAGGCGTTGAGAATGTTGATAATCGGAAATGATTCAGTGAAAATATAAGCGGCAAAGATAAATGTGTCTTCTTCATTGTTTTGAACCTCTATAGCCTCTTTTTACCCGATTAAAAAAGGAGGATAACAATTCGGTCGTACGTTTCTTTTTGTAACGCGAATCCCTTGTCAATTGTAAACCGATATTGATGATGCTTTTTTTAAATAGGCTATATACTTCACGGATGGTCGCGAGGTTTGGAGAAAGTTCTAGTTCTAAAGGTGGCAAATTAGGGGATATAGTATCTATTGGAACTATATACATAAGATTGTGATATTCCTTATTCGACTCAAAAGTTTAAAAAAAAAACTTTAATAAAAAGTAAAAAATAATTTCAAAGAACTAAAAAAACAGATAATTGATTAAAACTACTTTTATGGATTTTATCGCGTTTAATTTATTTGTTTTTTAATACCCAACGTGTGTGTTGTATAGTCTCTCATATATAGGGCAAACAAAACGATCAATTAGAATCCGCGTAAAAGAACATATAGCTGACGTCAACCACAAACGTTCCGGGAAGTCTGCAGTTTGTGATCATATCCTAGACAACCCCAACCATTACATCAGATTTGATAAACCACAACAACAAACAACAAGTTTTGGAAAACATTAATAAAAACCATTATAACGAAAAATTGGATAATAAATATAGAACCAGGAAAGTTAGAGAAGGGAAATTATTTCAGCCTAGTGTTAAAAACTACTATGGTAAAAGATGTACAAAATATTTAATACCAAAGCTTAACTTATAGATTGGCTAAGGCAAGATAGACCTAATTGCAAATTAACAATTAAAAAGAAACTTGGGAATTATTTTTTGGATAAAATGCTAGATGTTGCAGATGCTAGATGCTTTAGAAAATTATTATTTGTTTGTAATATTTAAAAAAAAATATATACGGATTATATTTACAATTTTTATTTTGTTGCAATGTTATGTGGGTGGAGTGTTGTATTTGGAATTGATAGAGTGTGGAATTTATAGTGTTCATGTTTTAAATTTCTAGTTGTTTGTAATATTATGTGGGTTGAGTACTTATTTAATTTAATTATGTAATAGGATATAGTGCATTTATTCGCCAACAAACTGTCTTTACAGTTTGGCGAAGTTATGATTTTATGTAATATTTTTTTCCTGTAAATGTCATAAAATAAAAAAAAATCATCGATTCCTATCAAAGATGATACGTAAGGCTATTGAAATAGAAAAACATCCTAATTTCAATAGAGAAGGAGCCTGGGTACTACCACCTGCCTGGGATCCTGTAATTAACAAAATTAAAATTAAGCCCAAGCATACCACTGCAAGACTTCTAGACAAAGTAAGTTCATTTTGTGTAGATCGGACCATATAAAATAATTAAAAATCTGAAGGTATTCCGGGTGAACACTGACATCGGAACGTCAGTCACCTCAGTGCCCCCCTAACGAAAAGTCGGGAAAGCACCCGAAACGATAGAAATAAAAAATCTAATAAATTAAACGTGATACAATCCGTAAAAGTAGTTTTAATCAATGTATAGTGTTCGCGTAAGTACAAGAAATCAATAAACTAAAATAATCTCACATTCAGAAGTTGGGCCTTTCTTCCATATCCGTCTTAACACCGACTTCAGAATGTGAAATTATTTTTTTTTGTCTTAATTTTTATTAAGTTTTTTTTAGACAGTCGACTTAGAAAGAGCGTTACAATATTACACATTACCGTTACAGCCTTTACCGTCCACTGCTGAACATAGGCCTCCTATATACTTCTAACCCTCCACTCTAAACGTAAGCAATTGGAGTCTATGACATTGTTTCGTATAGTAAGATGCAAATTTGACTGTATTGAGTTAAACAATCTTTTATGTTATGTAGTTCCCAGAACTGTCCATAGACGACGGGTGCGTGCGGGTAAACTCTTTGCCGTAAGTACCTGTCGATCTAATACCGGTATTCGTTCACTGATTCGACGTATGGTTGCCACATATAATGAGACCTTCGAGCATATAGACATTTTTACATGCTCAAAGGAAAAGTTTCGTGGTCTTTTATACAAGACACTTTTCACATAATAATTTTGTTATCTTAGTCACATTATAATATCACTGTTGACCATACTTTGACATTTGTATAATACAATGGGTGCGTTTGGCAGAAAAAAGCGCTAGCAAGCGCTTATAAGCGCTGAAATAGTTTTCGGTCAGGACACGATTGCTACTTCAGTAGCGCTGACACAATCCGCCATTTTGCTTATTTAATTTGTTTGTATTGAAGTAGAGTTTATAAGTTGTTTTGTGCAATATTAGTTTTAAGTAATATAATGACATGAATAAACATATATATGTTATTAAAAATTCATGATTGGTAAGTTTTTAATATGAATACTTTACAAACATAAATTTAAATTACTAATAACGTTAGGTTCTCCGGTTAAAACTAACATCGTGTCCTGGAGGAAAATAGCTACTTACGATTTGACAGCGTTTACCGCTTACGATCGCCATTTTGCTTACAAGCGCTTGCTAGCGCTTTTTTCTGCCAAACGCACCCATTCTGTACAGCTGCAGGTCTGCTAGGTAATCTGTGAACAGCCCTGTGGGCTGCATTATTGCGTATATTCAGTTACCGTACTATCTATATGTAATTATATATAATGTAGTTCTTAGCTGTTCCACTTTGATTAAAAAAAAATAAACAAAAATATAGACTTCCTCATAGCGAGCATACTTGCGATAGTTGCCATGCTTAGCAAGCGAGCTGGCGGCCGCAGTTTTTATTTTTAGTCGTTACTGGGGAGCCTCTGCTGCCCATTTCCTGTTTTGTTTCGCTCTGTCGCCGTTTACACCGCCACTACACGCTAAATAAAATATAATTCCAAAAGTCCTATTACAAAGATTTGTCGAGTCTTCCCTTTATGTAGTCATAGACTCTTGTGTTGCGAGTGACTCGCTACTTCCCTAACATTTTTTTAATCATTTACATTTAACATACTGGTTTTATTTAAATTTGAAATTGCGGCTCTAGTGGCGATGAACTATTTTCATGTAAGCATGTGTGTTAGTATATAAATGTGCGTAAGTGAGTGTGTATATATGTTTGTGTGTGTCTGTACATGTATATGTGCGTGTGTGTGTGTGTATGTGTGTGTGCATATGTGCGTGTATTGTGCACGTGGTGTGTGAATGATGTATACGTGCTCGTGTCTGTGTGTGAGTGTGTATATGTGTATGTGTTGGTTACCTGCATGCCCTACGGATAAGGTTCCTTGGGGTCGGTATGAATATTCCGCATACATTAATTTAACCGAAATTTTAATAGTAAATAAATAAACACATTAAATAAAACTAATTTTATGGATTTTATCGTCTTGATTTTAAATTAATTTTCTTACTCTCAACTTTTAAAACAAGCTAATTTGAACTAACAAGTCGAGTTCATTACAGCCCAAGCGACAATGATTGTTGATTGCTGTATAGCATTCATAACCGGCGAGCGTTATAACGTCGAGAGTTAAAAATAAGTTAAAAATTAAACGTGATAAACATCGTTTACGTAGGTCACTCAATAAGTTTTGAGATGCTCGAAATTTAAAAATGGTACGCACCCGTGTTATATGTTTCTAAATAGTAAATTTATTTAAAAATAGAACTCCATAAGCCAATTGCTCAATATTGAAAAAAAACATAGTTCTATCAATTTTCCTTCAACGCTTACCAAGCTTTTCGTTTTAAACGATGGATCTTAACCGCGAACATTTGCGCGCTATGATCTATAATGATTTTAAATTTGATTTAACCGAACAATTAAGTTTACAACGGTTACAATCAGCATTAGGGGACTCAACTCCATCTGGCGCAACAATTTTTAGGTGGAACAAATTATAAGAGGTAAAATTTACCTTAAAGATGACCAAAGAACCGGGACCCCGCAAACAGCAGTAGCGGCAGAAAATGTATGGACTACTGAAATGTTGGTGCGAGAAGACCCACGAATCAGATATACGCACATCGAAAAGATTGTAAGCATTAGTTCGGGGAGCATTTCAACTCGCTTTTAAAGCGTGTAGCGTTCCATGGCGAAATGACAATTCAATAAGTATTCATGTCAAATTCGATCAAGACCAAGGTAAACGCTTTACGCTGTCAAATTTCGATGGTAAGTGAATATTGTGACCCGTAGACATCTACATTTTTATCCTCGATTAAGAATCAAAGTTCAGACGCGTTGTTGCCCCTGAAGAGATAGAATGCCTCGTTTCCAATAAAACGGGTCTCTAGATCTCCACACTCACCATATGAAACGAAACATTAAGCTGCTATTCTACGCTGGTGCTCTGTGAATATGTGGTAGTGCACGAATCGAACTGACCCATTCGTGCTACAACCATAATATAGCTGTAGGTGGTGTGGTTCAACCACTTAAACTGTAATATAGCCGTATTGTGGCGATAATTGCACGTAATAGGTAATTACAAGAGAAACGCACGGTGCATTTTTATTATGCCGATTCCATTACGATCTCCTACCATCTATACGTTTTACTTACTACTCAAAGACCGCGGCATGGATCCAGCGAATAATAAAGGACTTACCATCTCTTTAAACTAATATGTAAATGCCACAAAATATAATCATTACTATTTCGTGTGCTTGTATAACACGTAACTTTTTTTACACATTTGCTATCAATTTAGGTTTAATACGTAAAATTCAGAGTTTACCTCGTAAATTTGGTGGTTTTTCTATTTCACACATTTTTTTAAGTTTTATAGATTACGAAGCAAATTTTTGGTATATGATTTTTGACTATATGACCTTGCATTTCATAAAATGATGACATCTAATTTTGTCGATAGAAAAAAATTGCAAAGTGGGCTCTAATTAGTTACATTTTTCTCCATGACACCACGAATAAGTTTATGGGAATTATTTTTAAGGCATAGTAAAATAATTATATCTCTTTCTCAAAGTTCTCATAAACTATTTTTTTATCCATAACAAAGCTTTGATAAAAATAATAAAAATGTTGTTTGGCGCTTAATTAGTTTTTTCCGAGCGCGTGCTCGGTATAGCTATCTCGTAATTTGCTCGTCAATTACGAAGTCATTGCATCACTTTCTTTTTGACACTTCCGTCGTCCGTGAGCCTTACCACAGAAGCTTCACCGACAAAGGGATAAGCCACGCCCCCAATACTATAATTCATTTACAAGGTATCCTCTAAAAAGACACCATCTGCACAATTTTCGTCATTATTGCAAGCAACACGTAACGGCGGCAAACTGCAGTCATCTGTTTCCCATGAGCGGCGCATTGAATTAATTTGCTCGTGTGTGCTTTCCATTCATCTCTCTTACGTTAAGGTATCCACGTTCTTGTCTTCACATATTTTAAACTAGCGATCCGCCTGGAATTTGCCTGGATAGTATCTATTGATGTAAATTTTTTTAGATCAAGTATAGCCTAGACCTAGATCTCTCCTGGCATTACTCTCTATCTGTTCGTAAAGTACCATCACAATGGGTTCGGTCATATCGTCAATTAGATTTTTTCATTAGTTATTTATGTCCTACTAACATGCAGATAACCTTCTGAGGTCCCCTTTCTCTGTCACAGCCAAAGGAGAATACGTTTTAACGTCCTATTTCACATCACCAATCACCGACGTGAGTTAGATCGAGTGCATTAGAAGTCACGTGTAAATATTTGATATAAAAAATACCCAGATGGGCTGCAGAAATCAGCGTTAAAGGAGGATATTTTTAACGGATCGATAAAGATGCTAACGTCAATTATTCTGCTAAGTTTATTTCATTTTAAGCAATTTAACTCAGATGAAATATTACTGGCGGTAATACTACTTACTAGTTTAACATTTTTTACCCATTACAAAAAAATGTACAACGCCGCTAAAGAAGTTTTCACTTCAAAAATAATCCTTTGTTTGTTCGTATTTTATTGCGCTGTCATATCGTTCATCAGTTCGCGATAAAACTTGTCAACTTATTGCTTGCACTTGCGCGAAGGTTATAAGCATAGTACAATTAACATACACTAGGTGGCGCGAGTATCGTACCAATAATTTCATTTGAAAGTCATTTAACATTCAATTACAATGAATATATTATGATTATACTTTTTATATAATTAAACTAAGTATATAACTCTTCGAAATTTAAAACAATATTTCCACTATAATTATTTTATTTGCGGCAGCAAAACGCCGGTTACGAACTACTAATTAATAATAAATGAAGGAGAAAAGTCCGCAAAAGTCTACATGTATGGCGGCACTATTATCACTTAGTCTCGTGATAACAACCTCCTCGTCATCTGCGTTTGCGCATTAGCCTCGTGCGCCCGCGTCGGCTTCACATATGAATGTTCAACAAATACATAGGAACTTGAACATTAATTAAACGTAATAACGGCGGTAATTGAGTGATATTGTGGACTTAGTGACAGTGTGTTACGGCCAAAGAAATTTTTCCTTGTGTTTTTTTTAATCGTTTTGCTGATTTTTGTGTATGATCATTGAGGTAAGATTTTATTCAACGATTTTGGTTATATATGTTTACTAAAAAATTTCTTTGCAAACTTGTTCTAAATATTCTAAGCGTGTATGTCACCGTGTTATGGAAGCGTAAGAGTACCTAATGCACTACCCCATATCATCGCGTGGTTAAAGGCGACGGAAACTGGAAATGGGCTGCGACATTTACTTGACAAAAACAAAAAACCTGCAGGTGCCAGCCTGCCTGCAAAATGCTATGTTCAACGGTGGACTTTGATAAGCTATATCGAAAACCCACCATATAATCCACCACAAGTCTACTGCTGAAGATAGACCTTAGAATGAATGCTATAAAGCCTGCCGGCCCTGAACCGCTTGCATCCATGAACCGTATATCTGCTTATGTTTAATTTATTTCTATAATTTCAGTAATAAATAATGCCTTAATTTGAAATTAATTACCGTACCAAAAATAATATGCACAATAGGTAATAAAACACCTCCATAAATTTTAATATGACACGAAAACACATTAATTGTAGGCTCTCCTGAAATTCCACGAAATTATTGAAGTCTTTTATCACATATACATATTTTATTTATATTATATTATTTGTATTTGTACGTAATTAAGAATGTTTTCTTTCGTACGAAATATTATATGTAAAAAGATGAAGAGAGTATATTAATATTATAATATCCAAATTACAATAATTACTGCAAGCTTATCCGCAAATGTTATGAAACTCACACGACTACTTTCATTTTTCAATAGAGATGTTATATCACATAAATATTAAAACGCAGAAGATTATAAACTGTTGGAAACATAAAAAAGGATTTAGTTTTTTGAATCGACAACTCAAATTCTAATGATTCTAACGAAAGTACATAATGAGTCTGATTGATAAGATCATCTAGCAGCCATATCTGTGTAAAAAATACTTTCTAATAAAAAAAACACTTTTCCTAAAACGTTAACAGGGAGGACGACTTATTCTGCCTCGAAGTTCGTCTGGTTATGGTACCACAATCTCACCTATTTTTATTTTACCGTCAAGTAACAGTACGTGCACAGTTTTGTTACGGTCTGAAGAACAGAATTACAGTTGCCGAGTGTGAGAGGGAATAGAGAGGGCAAATGAAAAAAGATGCACTCTTTATTCCCTCACTCTCATAGTCATATATAGCGGCAATCTGACACGACTGAAGAGCGAACAGGCGCAGGAGCGACTGCTTTACGTGCTTGGTGCTTGCTGAGGCACTGGGGTGAAAACTGCCGAGAATTCCTTGACAGACAATCTCAATATTCTTGATGCAATGCTTGACATAAAAGCATATGTAATGCCTTCTATTCATTGCAGACATAGGGCTTAGCCGTGAACTATAGCCATAGAACTTCTAGGTCGCAGTAATACTGGTCTCTTTCCCTAGACCTGCATAGCTGCTCGCACTTAATAAAAAAAATATGTAATGACAATGTTACACCATGGTCGAATATCGACCACAATGCGACCACTCGTTAGTTTAATTTCATGTGTTGTACTCGTACTAAACTTATGAAACCATTACTGATACTTGGAGTTGATTAGAAAGTCAGATCGTCATAAGATTTTGCCATAGTTGCCACGTTTGGCGAGCGGGTTGGCAACCGCAGTTTTTTTAATTATTTTAAGTTGTTATCGGGAAGGTGCTGCTGCCCATCTCCTGTTTCTTTTTTCTCCTGTCGGATCTTACGACACCCACCTAGTCCTGAGATAAAAATTCTTAATTCTGAGAAACAGTTAAAGTAATTACAAAGTATAAACTCAAAGTAACAGAACGTTATGCGTGGTTAGAAACCTTGGCCCGTAGGAAATCATAGTTTACGAGAAATCGCAAACGAATGTCTCTCATTTATTTAACTCGTAATAGTTTTACAGAGTTTAACATCGTTAAACAAACATTTAGCATTTAAATTTGCTAAAACAAATGTTACTTCATTAATTGCTTGTGTTATCTTACTTATTCGATGTACAAAGAAACCAGTTGACGAATTGTTCGAAATTTAAATGGAATATTTCGTTCTAGTTTTGCATAATGAAAAAAAAATTATCAATGAGTTCTAAAATTTAAACATTTAATAAAAATTACAAATGGTCTTCAAAACTACAATAAAATTAAACAATTTCCACATAATAGCTTTTGAAGTGGATGGTAAGACAATATATCGAAGAAATAAAGACCCGACTTTAGAAAACTGTTAAGTTATATGTTAATTATTTTATTTATATAGTTGTAAAGTCGGTTTGAAGGTACTTTTGATTAAAAGGTTCATCAATTTATCCTTTTGAGTTGTTTAAAAATTATCACAATTTTAAGGTCTAAACATGTCGTCGAATATATATCGAATATGGTTCGATATCTTCTCGTTTTTAAACTCGTTAAAAAAATAAATGACAATGCTTACTTGCTTACAATAGTTGGATTTAATGGTCAGTTACCTCTGACTAGCTCTAATTATTAAATCTAAGCGCTCGACTTAAATATCATATAAGCGAACTACACGGGTTTGACTCCCGTCAGCGCAAGCGAAATTTTAATTAAAATTTTATTGTTAGTGCTGATTTAACACGTGTTCTTTTGCAGATTTGTGGTCTACCAAAAGAACACCGATTCCTACCAAGGATGATTCCCGAACTTACCATCTGCGTGGGATAACAAATTCCAAATTTAATAAAATTAAAACCAAATCCAAGCGTACCACTTAAAGACTTCAAGATACTGAAAAAAAACTGAAGGTAGTCGGGCTAACTATGACCTATTGACGTCAAATACCTTATTAACCCCCCCCCCCTCACGTGACCTATATATAGGTACTGTAAAGCACCCGAAACGTGGGGAATTAATAAGTTAAAAAAATTAAACGCGAATAAATTAGTTTCCTTTAATCAAATTATTATTTATTACGTATGCCCAGGAATTGGACTTATATAGGCTGTAACTTTATTGTAAGCAAATATGCTCGTATAATAAAATAAATTATAATGTAACAATAATTATATTTTATATAAATGTAACAATTTAAATATAATAAACATAAACAATTTCAATAAAATTATGTTTATTATATAACAAGTGTATCATCATTTCGTATACTTTAACGCTGCTGCATGTTGCAGCACGTAGGGTGCAAGAAACAGGTTCTTGGATCAATAATCTCATTCACTTGCCACATATCTCCAACGTAAAACGACCCGCCTGAACGTGTTTGTACCTCCGGCTAGTAAATATTCATTCCGGTTTTAAATTACGTCTGCTAACTGCGAAAGTAAATTCTTCGATAACGCAATTTCCATGGATAAAGCTACCCGAAGCGGTCGCGTTTCCTTGATATATTTAAATTAACGTTATCTAAAAACTTATTGAGGTGCACTAATTGACCGTGAAACAAAGTCAAAGTCAAAAATATTTTATTACGTTTAGACTTATTTAAATCTACTAAAGATCGTCAATCGAATGACAGTCGATCGTAACTGGTTCTAAAAGCGAGAAATCTACAAAAAACAACTAGCACGAAATAAAAAATAATAATAATGTAAAGTAACCCGTTATACGTGTACACGTCCCACTCCTGGGCACAGGCCTTCTCTCATATCTGAGAGTTTTTTAGGGTAAGGAAATGACCGCGGCTCGGCAGCGATACGTGTTGGCGAGCTTCACATGTTTTCGAAATATTTTTCTTTAATTCACGATATTTCCTTCACCACCGAATACGTGGTGTATCAGCGTATGAGTGCCACTTAGGTTTTTTTATAAAATAAAACAGTACTGATAAACGAACTTTTTCGTTTTTTTATAAGGGTGAAAAACGAGCACACAGTCCACTTGATGGTATACATAAGTGGATGTTGTGGCCCATAGACATCTACATTTATTTTCGATTACGAATCAAAACGCAGATGCGTTGTCACCCCTGAGGACTAAGACGGAATGCCTTCCGTAAAAAGGGCCTCCGGATCTCTACACTCACCATACAAAACACTTACGCTGGTATTCTGTGAGAGCGTGGTTTTTCCCCGGTTGAGCCGACCCATTCGTGCTACAACTACACTACTAATACATATAACTGCAGCATGGCTCTACCACGGCTCGCTTATTCTAAATTAAAAAAAAATTAGTTCTAAAATAATTATTAAAAACTTATAGTACAAAGCATTCAGCATAATAAGCATACACTTAAATACATAACATGTTTAAATCTAACGTCAACGTTTACTTATTCCAAAAATACTATCTTTTTAATTTGTTTCATTACTACAAATCAATAAAAACTTTAAAATTGCATCATTACTATTACCACGTGGGTTATACACGTATCATCGCGGGTTTCGTCATATTTTGTTTGTACCTTCTCATAACTTGTCTTTCAAAAAAACAATAATTGTATTTGCGGTGTTTTGTTTGACACGATTTAACAGTCCATCTTATAGACTGTTAAATCAATGTATTTATTTATGTGTGTATGTATTTATGTATTAATTTATTAATGTTGAAAGAGAAAGAAGGGCATTGGCGGTTCGCTGTAACATGCTGTCCCGTAGCTTTGCACGTTGTACAGAAGAAGTTAAGGTAACACTTTTCAAAGCCTTTTGCCAGTCATTTTACACATGCAGTCTATGGGTTAAGTACACGCAGAGAGCCTACAATGCCCTTCGGGTACAATATAATAATGCCTTCAGGATGCTGATGGGGTTTCCGCGGTATTGTAGCGCTTCAGGGATGTTTACAGCGTACGGTACGGACGGTTTTCATGCCATAATTCGAAAGAGAATAGCATCCCTCATGCGCAGGGTTCGTGGGAGCTCTAATAGCATTCTGAAGGCAATATCCGATAGATTTAACTGTCCCATCCTAGAGCACTGGATGCGTATGCACTTGCATGTGCCTGGTGTCATGGGGTGCCAAAAATAAAAAACTAATTGTTATGAAAATTGTACGTGTAATGATTTAGGACTAACATAGGTTAAGCTAATTTACTAACATATTATGGACTATATGTGGGTCTGAAATAAATTATTATTATTATTATAACAAAACATTATACTCTCAACATCTAGTAATTGCATAAAAGCTAAAATTTGTCTAAATCTATCTAAACAACACTCGATTTAGGGTTGAAATAGGAAAAATAGGGAAATTCAATATATTATATTTTTAATGAATATGCCAATCAAAAAGTTATGATGACTCATTTTACCCCGTTTTTAATATAGTCTTAAAAATTAAAGTTTAACAATATTTCTCTTTCTTCCTATGTTTGACACTCGTAAGTATGTCGTAACTTTGATCCTCTTATGATCGTCTAGTCAGTCCACAGCAAAACATAGAACTCCACTGTAGATCGAGGCATCTCAGGGATATTCGTCGCAGTTGACACCATTCGTAGACGAGTTGGTAACCGCATTTAAAAAAATATATTCGTTATAAAGAAGACTGCTGCCTATCTTCTGGTTTGTTTCCTCTTACGACATCCGCGGAACAATATGTCGTATTGATTTTTATATCAGAGAGGGCAAACCAGCATTATTGGCTCACCTGATGTTAAGAGGATATAGTAAGTCAGCTCAAATTCTAATTTCGCCTCCACTTTCCCGCGCGTCGTATGCTATGTACCGACATGTTTGTAATCACTAATACTGTAAGTAGATAGGTCGTTAGATACTTATTTCATTAGGTTTATCATATTTATGCCTGTTTCTTAACGCCAACCTAGTCGCTTCTTATTTTTATTACGGTTATTTCCCATTTTAATTTTACGTCGTCCTGTTGCCTAATGTGTATTCTGATCGTAAGCGACACAAACTCCCCCTTCAAAGGCCGAAGCGAAACTGACCGGGCGGCAGGAATCAAGCTTCAAGAAGCAGATAGTTTAGGTAATTTCTTTTTACAGTGAAAATAATGGTATTTAAAAAAAAGTAAATAACATAAGCACTGCTTTATAGTTAGTTCAGTTAGTATGCAAAGTTTCATGATCTTATTTAAAGTATTTTATGAATAACAGCGGTTTATTGTTTATTTTGGAGGAAACTTTGGATTTTTTTCTATCGAGAAAATTTTACGGAATCGTGTTTTCGTCTAACAGAGTCCTTAACATTAGTCCTCAACTTTACCATATATTTATTTCAAAATTAATGCTGCAATACTTTCGGCATAACGGAGGATCTTGCTAAGCCATTTGAGGTTATATTTCCCCTTAAGACGCTACCCTGACCAAAACCTGGCAAAAGTGCGTTTTTCAGACTCTATTATCTCATTAGTTATGAAAAATAAACTACATCTAAAAGTACATTATTAATGTTCGATATCTTATCATCGCATTCCACGTTCTAATTTATTTTTATGTGCTATAAATACATTTAAAATCAACTTTTAAAAAATGACTAAAATTCTTGATTACATGCATCTGTTGCTAAACGCAACGCTCTAATCATTTGAGGATAACACTAATGGATAGATAATGAAAAAATCTATATTCTCCACGTTTTATTTAAATTTTTAAGTTCGTTTTTTCTCTTTTAATTGAAATAATTCCGAAAATTGTGTGACTTCTATGATAAAGGGGCGTACGCAGAGTGCGGGCGGCATTACGCTGTATGCGTCAGTAGGAGGTAGCCGCGTCGCTGGTCGCCGCGTTTCGTATTTCGCCGCAAACATAATATTATTTGAGTACCTACCAACCGATGCGCTTACGTCACGGTATATTGTAACTCGGCCGTATCTTAGAAATAAATATTACAGCCGTGCGGTACGTAAACATGCGATAGGGCTGCTGCCTCCAGTATACAGTACATTTGCCCATTGATTATGTGTTTTATAACTCAATGCATTTTCCTACTTTGTGTTTCCATTTAGTTTTATGATTGTACTTAAATATACTTTTTTTGTATAAACAAATATAATAGGTACTTTGTGAATTGAATAGGAAGTGTTCAATAAAAATGTGTGTCGTTTTATGATTGGTAGATTTAATTAAAAAACCATGTTTATGTTTGAATAACAAATCGGCCTTATAAATTTGCGGCCGAAAAATATTTGCGCCTCGGCTGAGACGTACGAAATGCTTTATTATTAAAATTTTAAATATAAAAAATCCGCATTATAATATAAAGCTTAATTAAAAATTGTTTTGGGAAACATGGACAAGTTGGAGTAAAGGAATATCTTTTACTTGGTTATAGATACCTGCAGCTATTTTACAATTTGTATGTTTGGTTTTAAATGAAGTTTGGATTTATTATTTTTTTATTTCTATTCTATTTTCTGAAAGGGTCCTAGGAAAGGAATTATCCACCGCGCTGCCCCACTGCGTGTTGGCGAACTTTGCATGTCTTCGAAATATTATTTTTCTTATTTCTCAGACATGCAGGTTTCCCTCACAATGTTTTCCTTCACCACTGAGCACGTGGTAAATCAACACTTAAAATTGCAATTACAATATTATTGGTGCCGGCGGGGATCGAACCCGGTTTGCTCGCACACTGTGAAAATTTTAGCAAGCGCTAACCATCTGAGCTACCACGGTTCCTCTCCTCTCGAGCTAGAGACTTTATTTTATTTATCGTCAGGCCTGTTGGTCTAGTGGTTAGTGACCCTGACTGCTGTGCCGTAGGTCGTGGGTTCGATTCCCACCCAGGACAAATGTTTGTGTGATGATTTATCTATAATATTTATGTATTTAGAAATATATAAGTATGTTTATCAGTTGTCTAGTACCCATAACACAAGCTCTGCTTAGCTTGGGACTAGATGGCGTTGTGTGATATTTGTGGAATATTATTATTATTATATTATTATTGTTGGGGTATCTGTATAGTTTTCTCATCTGGTTGGTTTTTATTAATATTAATTAAAATGAAAAGATAAATACTTATACATAAATATCAATAAAATAAAATAAACACAAAAAATATACAAATAAATAAAGATCCAACCATATTAAATAAAAAATAGTCTCCTATCTTTCTCTCTATGTTTTGACACGGTAATATTATCTATACAGTATTGTAACTCGGCCGTATCTTTCAAATAAATGCCTACAGTCGTGCGGCACGTAAACATGTGATAGGGTTACCTGCCTCCAGCAATTTTACATTTGCCTACTTTGTGTTTCCATTTAGTTTTATGATTGTAAATATACTTTTTATATAAACAAATAAAATAGGTACTTTGTGAATTGAATAGGAAGTGTTCAATAAAAATGCGTGTCGTTTTTTGATTGGTAGATTTAATTAAAAAACCATGTTTATGTTTGAATAACAAATCGGTTAAATAAATTTGCGACCGAAAAATATTTGCACCTCGGCAGAGACTTAAGAAATGCTTTATTATTAGATTTTTAAATATAAAAAATCCGCTTTCTAATATAAAGCTAAAAATAATATAAATTAAAAATTATTTTGGGAAACATGGACAACGTGGAGAAAATGAATATCTTTTAATTGGTTATAGATACCTGCAGCAACTTTACAATTTATATGTTTGTTTTTGAATGAAGTTCAGATTTATTATTTCTTTATTTCTATTCTATTATTTATTTCCTCCATTTTTCTCTTCATGCCGAGCGCATGCCGAGATCGAGGCGCGTAGGTATAGCTCTCGCTTCGTCCGTTTGTATGAAGTTGGAATACTGTATAGATATTATTACCGTGGTTTTGATCTCCTAAAACGAGTTTGAGTTGGTAAAATCAAGGCAAACTTAGGGTAGGGTTGACAATTATTATTTTGATAATAAAACTAGTGAAATTCCGCGGTTTTATATGCGCAAGCGCGAACGTAGTTAGAACATAATATAACCTTTATATTTTACATAAATATCCTAAAAAACTTATTATTTTAATATTTTACTAAGTACCTATAAAATTAACAAGTTTATTACATTTTTATTTGAGTAATTTTTTATGCAATTTCTTTATCTACGTCTATTTTTAGGAACCTTTATTTAGTCTGAATCATACATAACACTATGTTACTGATTTACTTACTTATACGTAGTTTTTTTTTTGTAGTTACAAATATCTTGTGAGGTTGAAAAAGGTAGTAATGAAAAAATAATAAGAATAATAATAATTGACGTCAACAACCACTTTTCATATCATGGTCCATTGGGTTGCAGCTTCACCGAACCACAACTTATAATAATAATAATAATATAATATTATTTTGTATTTATTTTATTTTATTGATATTAATGTATATTTATCTTTTCATTTTAATTTATAATTTTTATATATTTAAATATTTATATAACCGAACCAGATGAGAAAATTATGCGGCTCCAACGATTTTAGCGACGAACGCTTGGATTTATTTTTAGAAAATATCCTTTTGTCCATGTTTTCAGGCAATAAAAAACTGCTACAATATAAGACGGTAAATTTCGACTAATCATTAACGGTCGTTATAGCTCAGGTGGTATGTCGGTCGGGCGTGATATCGGAGTTCCGTGGTTCGCGTCTTGGCTTTGGTCCCGCTTTTTTTCCTTTTTTTTCAAGTTCCCTTCTTTTGTGAGAAAATTTATTATTTCAAACCCTTTTTTTTAGTAATTTTTAAAAATACGAAAATTTTAATTTTAAAAATTTAAAAAAAATATCTATTTAGTTACTAATGCTATATTTATTATTTTAATAATTACCTACCCAGTAGGTAAATATTAAAATAATAAATGTAGCATTATAAACAGTAAATCTCCCTCAAACTCAATTTACTAATATTGCTCCTAAATAAGGAATAGCAGATAAAAGATTAGTAGGTAATAACTATTGCTTCTCAAAATTATATTTGACCTCAAGGTAAAACATATCCTAAAATTCAGTAGCTAAATAAAATAATAATAACTACTATTCAAGTATATTTTCAATATGTAAGTAAATGAAAATAACAAAAATGAAGCACCATTAGCATGTAAAGTTCGAATCCATAATTAATATTTCGACAAATATTATAATTTACACTATAAAAAAGCTAATTCAATATTAGCAGTATAGTATATAGTTAAAAATAATCAAAATAGTCATTTTCATTAATTAGATAATATATTAGAATACATAATTCTAATATAATGCAACTAATATACCGAATAAAGAAAATTAAAATACATTTATCACTGTACGCCGTGTCTATTTCCATAGAAGAGTTCATTGGCATTGAAAAAATAATACTACGTTCGTAGCAGTAGGTGGCGTCTTTTGGCGATTTCTTACGCGATATATTGTAGCGAGCGTCGACAGACCAAACGCTCAAGGTCGTTCGCTGGAGGTAGCGCCTTAAGTGACTACCGCCGCCTATATTCTGTGGATATTCTCAAACCGCCACTACACGGTCAAAACGTCGTCACGTCTATTCTCACAATTACTAAAATGAGATGTAATTTGTTACAACGATACGAGGTATTAAACACTCAAGTCTAATATGTATAATTATGATAAGATAAAATTTCGTTAACGTTCACGGTCTTATTACGAAAGTTGGTTTATTAATAGCTTTAACTTTGAAGAAGTCTTTGTCACGATAAAATTTGATACTTGCTGTTCAATTACATATCTTATATTTTAGTACACTTATTTTCCGTGAGACTTCTTGATTAAAGCAAACTCTAGTTTGAACCTGAGACTTTATAAACAAACTTTTTGCAATAAAACGACAATGTTAACATTTTCAGACTTAAACGCGGACGTAGTGATTATATTCTCTTTAGCAGACACGCAATTCCTTGTGTTTATCTCAACCTTTTAACCGAAATTGATTAATGCTTTCTTATTGTAAAGTATCTAATCATACAATATATTGACACATGGTTGACAAAAATAATCAAAAAAATAATTGCGCGGACTGGACAACTGAAGACTCTTTTTAAAACTCAAAATGTGGTATTACAACTTAGTCCTCAGGGTTGACAACGTACCTTCATTTTGACACTTAAACGAGGTGGACTGTGTTTTTTTTAAATCTGTGGCCCATAGACATCTACATTTATCCTCGATTAAGAATCAAAACGCAGATGCGTTGTCACCCCTGAGGGCTAAGATGGAATGCCTCTTTCTCCAGATCTCTACAATCACCATATAAAACACAGCAGTATTACGCTGCTATTTCACGCTGGTATTCTGTGAGAGAGTGGTCCTTCCCCGGTGGAGCCGACCAATTTGTGCTACAACCGTAATATAGCTGCAGCGTGGCTCTACCACGTATGAAATGAATGAACTTGTTTTTCACCCTTATTAAAAATATAATAAACTTAAACGTAGAAGTACCTAGGCAATTTTATTTTTACGGTTTCTAAACACTTACATAGTATTGCACAATTTGCACCAGTGATACAAACTTGCAAATCTTCCTCTAAAATAATAACGAATAACTCGACGAACAATACAAATACCACTTTATTTCAAGAACACAATAGTAGATTTATATTTTGATTGTCTCTAACCACAGGTTAGTGTTAGTGTTAGGTAATAAAGCTGCACATTTGATTCAAATACCTTCTTATATGATAAATTATAATTGAGGCAAGACACGAAATTGAAAGCTGTTTCAACAAAATTTATTTTCAACCTCCGATGCAAACAGAGAGGTTTTATATGTTTAACGTATGCATCTGTGTGTCTGTCTGTAACACTGAAGCTCTCAAATGGATGAATCCATTTCATAGAAAACATGTCTTAATCCGTGTTCTGTGATCCATTCAGATTTAGTTTTATTTTCTTTTTGTTTGAAATTGATTGAGAGTGTTCTTAGCTATGATTCAAGAAAATCTTTTCAGAAGTTTGAACAACACCAGCTCTTTTTGTTCTGTTTTATTGTTCAATTTTTAATTTTAAATTACTTAAATTAGTGTTTGCCTTAAGAGTTTTTTTTAACAGAGTACTTCATATGCTTCATTAACTTTATAAAAGCGACGCACACGTTCGTGGGGTTCATCTACAGTAAGCAAAGATAAAAAAATTGCATCGGCAGTACAAAATATCACGATACTTTCTCCGGGTCCTGTCCTTAAGTAGTTAATAATTTAAATTGAAAATTAAAAGAAAATCCCGAAACAAATAGAGTTGATGATCTTCAAACGGCTGAAAAAATTTTCTTGAATCGTAACTAAGAACACTCTCGATTAAGATACATTACAAACGAAAAAAAAAACTCATTCAAAATCTGTTCTTTCGCTCTGAGGTTCTGAGACGACTGACTACGAATGAAAGAAATATTATGGAAAATACAAGAAGACAAGACTTTAAGAATAAAGTTATTCCTAGTCTAATTACATCCAAGCACTGCTCACAATATCAGTCTGATCATTTATGTAATAAAATACCAGTCGACCTAAAAAGTTGTCTGTGCAAGGGTTTCAAAACTAAGTTGAAAATATTTTGTTGGAAATATGTTTTTCTATCATCTTAGTATTATTGTAACATAATCTATATAAAATCTGTTATGACGGTTTTGACATTAATCTTTTCATAAATTGACTTTGCTTGATTTATAATGTATCTTATTGTTAAAAAATAATAATAATTTTGTTTTGCTTATGATGTATTGATTGGTTATAATTCTTAATGTATTCTGGAAAGTGTATATTTTTCTGAATAAATTGATTTGACTTGAGACATATCATGTGACATTGCGTATTAAGTTATTAAACGTCACTTACATTTTATTGAAAACAATATGACATCCCCTACTTTTATCCTATGTTCTTTATTTAATCTTATCAAATTCTCTAAAACGTAAAATGGGAGCTGGTAACCCTAAGTATATGTATATTCCTAGAGCATTGTTTGTCGTGATGCAGGTCTCGATAACAAGAAGATCGTGCGTAACACGTTATCGCGAGCTGAGTGACGCCTTGAAGATTTATGTTTACATTGTCATCTTTAGTGTGTAGCGGCGAGTCTTTCGCTAAATTAACCTTGCATAGTCCTAAAGTCCGTAAAATCATTTAATGTATGGTTAATATTTGTTTACATTGTGCTATATTTATTGTGCTATATTTTTTTTCGTGGGTAGGAGTGAAACAAGTAACACATGTTTTTGATCAGTCTTGCGTAATTTATATTTTAAAAATAGAAATTAGGATATTTTAATTTGTAAAATATATATGTAATAATCATCTGTTTACCAGCCTTGATTCCTTGATATATTTTTTCCTTAATTTGCTAACACTACACGAAACCATGGAAGCCCTCAAAGGATCACTGTCAGCTATGTCAGAACTCTTCAATACTCGTATGAATGAGTTTCAGCAGGACTTAAATAAGACTAGTCCAACTGTGGCCTCAAATATATCTGTACTCTCAACGGAGTTCGCAACATTCCGAAAGTTTATCTTGTCCGCTCTTGAAACTGTTCAAAAACAGGTTGAATTTCTTGGGAGAGAGATCGACCGCTTGGAGATAAGACGGCGTCGTAAGATTCTGCTGCTTCATGGGTTTCCCGAGGACAAGTCCGAGGATACATCTTCAATGGCTTCTAACCTAATTATGGACAAGCTCAAGATTCCCAATGTCTCTAACGATTCTTTTAGCCGCTGCCATCGCCTTGGACGTCCAATAGAAAAGAAGCCAAGACCAGTTCTTGTAAAGTTCCGGGATGTCCGAGTCCGTGATCAAGTTTGGTTCTCAAAAACAAAACTGAAAGACACGGGTATAACTATGTCCGAGTTTTTAACAAAAGATCGTCACAAGATGTTCATGGTGGCCAGGCAGAAGTTTGGCATAAGTAATTGCTGGACTAGGGATGGTTACATTCATATTATCGCTTATGACGGTTCGCGCCATCAAGTTGAATCCCTCGCTGAGCTCGAAGTCGTCCCAGTGGCACCAGCTGCTGCTACCCAAGCACAGAAGGCAGTCGCTGGAAGTAATAGATCTACTGACAAAGTAGTTCAGCGCTCCAGGAGGATAGTGAAGAAGTGATAGTTATGTGGTATAGGACCTTTAGTTCTCTTCAATAAACTGTATGTATTGTCTTTTATCACATTATGATTTCTGTCAATATTTCAGTATGTCTGCATTGTGCTTTTTGCTAACCTTATTTCTTTTTTTACCAGTCTTATGTTAAGTGTTATTTAAGATATGAGTTAATTTTTTCATATATATATAATTAGTCTAGTAGTTTTGTATATACTCGTATATGAGTTAATTAGTCTCTGCATTGTACTTTCGATAACCTAAATTCTTTTATACCAGTCTAATGTTGAGTGTTAAATAAGATGTGAGTTAATTAGTCGTTATGGATTCCTATTATATACGAAGTATTATCTATCTACATCACTTTGAAACTTAGACTTTGTCTATTGTTCTGAATTTGTTGTTCTAAGTTAGGTTATTTTAACAATGTAGGTATTTGATATTGATACTGATAATTAACTGTTATTTTAGGTTTCGACCACAGATTAATAAATTTTTGTTTCTACAATTATGCAAAGAGTATATAATCACTAGGTTATTTACCTTAGAGAAATATCCTCTCATTACAGAGTAGGTATTAAATGCTCTTGGTGTACTAACATGGAGATTTGTTTACTTGTATTTTTTTTATGCAAAGGTATCCATGCTTATGCGGCCTTGTCGGACGTGTACTTTGTTAACATTATTGCAAGCATAAAAGTGGTTTTGACTTAATGTTTAATATATACTCACAAATGACTCCTAACGTACTACTCACAGTACATAATTTTCTATTTAATATCAGTGTCTGTGGTTTCAGTTATTTCTCATAAGCACCTTGTGTTATATATATATATTTTTGTTCAATCAAATATGATCTGAATGGCATATGTGTAGTACCTTTTTTGATTGTTTTTTTTTTTAAATATTTGCATTATTTTCTATTCTGTAAATGCTGGTAGGTAGTAAATTTAACTAAAAGGTTTAGTTTATAATTTTTATAGTTATTAGTATTTTTTTTTTTAATAATTTACAGTTGTTTGAATTTTTTTTTTTTTAATATTTTTTGTAAGGATAACATGTCTTTTGGTGAAAGTGATCATATTCAAAGCTCCTCCCCTTTCTTTTCTGCGTCTGATGTATTAAGTAATGACGACAGTTTTGAGAGCATTCCTCCATTAAAACAGACCCTTGACTCCTATTTTTCTCAAGCTATCAAAAACTTCAATGTAGTCCACATAAATGCACAGAGTATTCCGGCTCATTATCCCGATATGTTAGCTAGTTTTGAAAGTGATAATGTTCACGCAATTCTCGTTTCAGAGTCATGGTTAAAGCCATGTCTTCCTTCTATATCCTATTCCATTCCAGGATTCCAGTTAATACGCAACGACCGAACTGCGCGAGGTGGTGGTGGTGTTGCCATTTACATTCGTGCTCATATTACTCTTTCTATTGTTTGTTTATCATCTCCATCTCAAGCTGAGAACGAGGCAGAATACTTATTTGTTGAAGTACTTCTTTCGCACAACAAATTACTTCCCGGAGTTTTTTTAAAGTCCCTCTTCCACAGTGGACTATTTTACTACTTTGGATAACCTTCTTGAAGAGTTAACTCCATTATATACACATACAGTGCTAATGGGCGACTTTAATACTTGCCTTCTCAAGAATGATGCCCGATCTCTCCGGCTTAAGTCCCTTATAGAAGCAGCCAATTTAAATATCCTTCCTCTCTCTGAAACTCATTTTTTCCCTAACTGTATCCCATCCCTCCTTGATTTGGTTATCGTTTCTTCTCTTGACCATGTTGATAGTTTTGGTCAATGTGCTGCAAATGCTTTTTCGTATCATGATCTCCTGTTTCTATCTTATAAAATAAGACCACCCAAAGCCAAATCAAGGATACTTCTGCAGCGTAATTTTGAGAAAATGGATTTGGATAAGCTTCAAAAAGACGCTGCTAATATGGACTGGAGCGTTATAATGAAGGCTTGTGATGTTGACGAACAGGTAGCATTGTTTAATTCACTTCTTGTTCAACTTTATGATGCTCATGCTCCTGTCCGCCCAGTGCGAATACGTCATCCTCCAGCTCCGTGGTTGACCGAAGATCTTAAAAGATTAATCTGCAGGAAGAATAGTGCAAAGTCGAGTTACAAGTCAGATCCTAAGAATGACAGGATTCGGGAGAAGTACAGACTCCTACGAAATCAATGCAACAAGATGTGTAGAGATTTACGACGCCGCCACATCCATAAATCAGTACAAAACGAAGATCCATGTCGTATTTGGAACTTCTTAAGGTCTATTGGAGTTGGGAAAACTCGTTCATGTCCTATTCCAAATAACGTGGATTTAAATTTGCTTAATCAGCATTTTTCTTCCGTTTCTTGCCTGAACAATATGGCAAAATCAGCAACACTTACTCAACTTTCATCGTTTCCCACTCCTGACTTTTCTCCATTTGTGTTTAGGCAATTTGCAGATTGTGATGTTAGGAAACACATACTCTCTATCCATTCCGACGCTGTCGGAAGTGACGACGTCAGTCGTAAAATGATCATTCCCCTGTTGGACTTTTTAACACCTATTATAACCCATATCTTAAACTTTTCCATATCCTCATCTTCTTTCCCTTCCCAATGGAAGGACGCTCAAATCATACCTTTACCTAAGAAAACAAATCCTTCAAGTTTTTCTGAATATCGTCCTATTTCAATTCTTCCTTTCCTTTCCAAAGTTTTAGAACGCCTTGTCCAACAACAAATTAATTCCTTTTGTTTAAGAAATAGCATCCTTAGTCCTCTCCAATCTGGCTTTAGATCTGGTCATAGTACGACTACGGCGTTATTAAAAATCACCGACGACATTCGTCACGGTATGGAGAATCATCAAGTCACAGTATTGGTGTTGCTGGATTTCAGCAATGCCTTCAATACTGTTGATCATGATATCCTGTTAGGGATTCTGCGTTCTCTTAACATATCTCCAACTGCAATTTCCTGGTTTCATAGTTATTTGCACGGGCGCCGGCAACGTATTCGTGTCCAAGATAGACTTTCTTCGTGGCTTGATACCGTAGCTGGCGTTCCACAAGGTGGTGTCTTATCTCCTCTTTTATTCGCAATCTTTATTAATACGATTACATCCCAAATATCTTCTCTCTACCACTTGTATGCAGATGACCTACAAATATATTTACAAACAACCATCGAAGATCTTGCCAAAGCTGTTGAATGTATCAACAAGGATCTGGCTTTTATTCTCGACTGGACACGATCTTATGGGTTGACGGTTAACCCTTCAAAATCGCAAGCTATAATTATTGGGAGTTCAAGAACTATTTCCAAAATTAAAAAATGTCAAATTCAACCCGTTGTATTTAATGGTATTCTTATTCCATATAATGAAGTAGTTAAAAATTTAGGTATCTTTTTTGGATTCCAGTCTGTCTTGGACACCCCAAATTAATGCAGTGAGCCGAAAAATGTTTGCGGCTTATGCTTCACTCCGAAGGCTTAACTACTTTTTACCCATTTCCACCAAAATTACGCTTGCACAATCTTTGCTACTCCCTATCCTCGACTATGCTGACATTTGTTACCTTGATATCACCGAGGAGCAACTTAATAAACTTGAGCGACTCCAAAATCTCTGTATACGGTTCATATTTGGGCTTCGTAAATATGACCATGTCTCTGAATACCGCACTAAACTCAAGTGGCTCCCAATCCGTCTTCGTCGGAATACTCATATACTTTCTGCGCTCTACTGTGTCTTATTTAATGTATCAAGTCCTCCCTATCTGAAAGAACGTTTTAAATTTCTTAGCTCTTGTCACGATTTTTCCTTACGGTCCAAAGAAAACCTTTCGCTCCAATGTCCTATACACTCCTCGACATTTTATGATAAATCTTTTGCTGTTCTTGGAGTAAGACTCTGGAACTCCTTACCCCAGTCCATTAAAAGTGCTCAGTCTTTAAATGTGTTCAAGAAACAAATTAAGGAACACTATTTGTCACTTTAACTCCTCTCTCTTTCTCCTCTTAGTTATGGTCACTAATATACCTTAAGTATGTTGTCATTATATAGTATATAAGTTATATTTTTTTTTTTTTGTCTAATTTAGTGCACCCTACCCATTATTTTTATTTTTATTTATTTCCTCTTCTGGGTTGTCTGGAAGAGATTGCTATGTAGCAATAAGACCGCCTTTTGTTTATCCCTCATTATTCTTTTTATTATTTATTAATGTTTTGTTGGTGTACAATAAAGAGTATTGTATTGTATTGTATTGTTTAATTGTGCTATATTTAGGTCAAGTTTTCTCAGTTGCGATTTGTACAATGCGTCTTTATTTATATAATTAGGATGAAATACAAACACCTACCTGATGGTAAGTGGATGCTGTAGCGATATACAATAGACAGCTACAACTACCCTCGAATAATATTCAAAATGCAGATGTTTATCAATCCTAAGAACTGCGGTGAAATGCCTCGCTTTTAGTGAAATGGGTCTCCAGTTCTCTACACTCACCATACGTAACACAGTAGCACTGCGGAGCGGCCGCTAATAATACAATTAAATTAGCACATATGCAAAATAAGCAAAAATTAAAAAATGTACTCGATTAACAACATAATCTAAATTGTATTATAGTATTATATGATCTAAATAAACAATTACATATTATGATATCAACTGCGCATGCGCGACTCTATTGTTTCCCGCGCATATGCGGATACAGAGTAGTGCACATTTTTTGTTTGGAATAGCTTGTCTAGTACGTAGTACAAAGTAGTTATTGATTCATTAAAATTAGATCATTTATTTATTTTTTCATGCACAAAGTAGTACATATGGCGGACTTAATGCCATAGGGCATTCTCTCCCAGTCAACCATTAGGGTAAACAGAGATAGACATTATGGAGGCGGTGCAGCAATTATAAAATAGAGAGGATAAAAAATATATATATAAATATATATATATATATAATAAACAATACATATACATACATACATACACTATATATATACAATAGGTTCGTATAAATATTATCTATGTCAGAACAAATATGAAATATATACGAAAAAAAAGAGCTGAGTTAATTCAAACTTGCAACGATTTAATCATATACTTACGGACTTGATTTTTAAAGACGAATTTGTTGGGAGGTTTTTTAATGTCAAGAGGAATGTCATTCCAGAGTCTGATGGCCATGAGGGCGAAAGAGTGAGATAAATAACCAGTGCGGTGTAAAGGAGTGAGCAACTTAAGATTGGCCGAGGAACGGAGAGAAAAATTATGAGAACCTCCCAGGTATTGAAATTTAGATTTCAGATATTCGGGAGCACATGGATCAAAAATTGAGAAAAGGGTGCAGAGTATTCTAACATATCTGCGCTGACGCATAGGCAGCCAGTTTAGCTGTGTACGAAAGGAAGATACATGGTCGTATTTACGAAGACCATAAATGTATCTGATGCAGTTGTTAAGCAGACGATCCAATGTATTAAGATGAAGTTGAGACAGGTCTGAGCAACACACATCGACATAATCAATAATCGGTACAATAAGTGATTGGACAAGTAAAATCTTGGTATTGGTGGGAAGAAAGTTTTTAAATTGATATAGAGATCGCAAAGTTCCAGTAGTTTTGCGACTCACCTTCTGTATATGTTCCATGTTAAGAAACCATCGATGTACAGACCAAGGTTCTTTACATTAGTAAAGAATGGTATGACATTATTATTAAAATAATTGATGGTAGGAATATCTAGTTTAGATAATAATCTTGAGCTACCTAAGATTATCGTTTGGCATTTAGACGGGTTCACGTTTATGCCACACATAGTAGACCATTCTGAGATATATTTCAAATCATCATTTAACAGTGAGATAGCACTTAGGATATTTATCGTCTTTATTTGTATCCAGACTTGACACCAAAAAGTTTTTTAATAAGTACTGTAAATATATATTTTTTGTGTAGGATTTTTACACGTTACAATTATTTATACAAGTCGTGAAGGCGTTTTACATAAATTGTACACGGACAAACATCAAGACCCGGAACGCTTATTTCTAGGCCATACAAACACTTGCTCTGTGCAGGATTCTAATCAGTAACCTCAAAAACACCCCACAGAGGAGACATGATGATTGGTAACAAAACCAAACCATAAACCATCATCATAATCATCGCCTTTCCCTTCATTTAAACAGGCCTGAAAGGTCGCGAGCCCTGTGTCAGATGAAGCTATAAAAGCTGAATAATCTAACATCACAGCAACTCACAGCGCGTTCGAGAGAGCAATCGTTTTATTTTGTAGCGCGAGTCCGAGTTCATTTACATATGTCAAAATTAAACTTTTGATAAAAAGGAAAATCCGCTAATGTCGGAGTTAAAACGTAGTGATCATATTATATACTCTTTGGTGGGGGCTGTAATTCTTCTTCACAATTAGCATTATGTCATATGGTATTTTATTATGAGGACATGCGACTGACACTGAAATTATATTTATTTTACAGAAGAAAGCCATTAGAGCAATATATAATTTAAAACCAAAAGACTCACTGAGACAAAAATTTAAGGAAATTAACATATTAACTCTGGCCTCTCAATATATTTATGAAAATGTAATGTACGTACACAAGAATAAACGTAGTTTTGCAAAAATAAGTGATATTCATTCTGTAAATACTAAGAACAGACACAAGCTAGTAGTACCAGTTACTCGACTCCACCGAGTCAGTAATTCATTCTTGGGGCGATGTATACGCTTTTACAACAAATCCCAGAAAATATACAAAATTTGTCATACGCAAAGTTCAAAAATTTTATTAAACTAAGTTTGTATAACAAGGGTTATTATAATATTAAGGAATTTATGGATGATAGTAACCCCTAGGAAAGGTGATCGCTACCAAGCTATTTCTAATTTGTCTTGTGTTGTTAGTTGTAAACATGATTGTAAGCTATTATTTGAAAAAAAAATAGTCCCGCTAGGTTTATTTCTGGTTATTCCCAGGACAGAGGTTTTTTTTACGAACCAGTGGTAAATGAAAAAATTGACTTTCAATAAGTATTGTTATAATCTACATTGAATAGAAAAGTTTCTGTTTCTGTTTCAATATTATATCGTAACATCGACAACTTGTTACCGTTTATGACGATCAATTTTTCACGCTTTTTGAGTGTGCTAAGAAGTATCACAAGCCCAAGTTAACTAGAATATCGTCTAAATGTTAGTTTAAAAAATTTCCCCTCCTATTTCACCCTTAGGGATGGAATTTTTTTTTACCAAATTTATAAAGAGTCACCACTTGATTATAACCAATTTAATAAAAAACAGATATTGTATCGTGTTAAATACATACATATAAAATACATGCAGTCGGATTGACAACCTTCTCCTTTCTTGAAGTACTTATATATAGGATAAGTTTCAGAATCATATGTTATCTCTGGCAACAGCCACTAGTTTAATACTCTTGTTTTCAAGTTTTGAAGAATACATGGCGAAAAGATGAGTCGTAATCTGTCTGAGGAATGCTGCCCAACGGAGTTGGATTGGACGGATCTAAAAACATTTATTGATATCTCATGTTGATAATAACAACTAAATAAGTCTTTTTATTGTCCGTTTTGAAATATATGAATCTAATTTACTATCCGCACCTCGCCGTCTGGTAGCGGCCTAAGAGAATCCATCATGAATCCCTATGCCGTAACTTTCATTTTGGAAGAGCAACTACAGTAAACGGCAGGAAGTTCTTTCTCGTATTCGCATTATTGGTGACCTTGACTTGGTTGAACCGTGTAATGTTAGAATATCCACTACCCCATATCGTCCCGTGGGCGTCATAAGAGGCTACAGAGGAAAACTAAAACATAACATGGGCAGCACCAACTTCTAGACTACAACTAAAAATATTAAAAAACCGCGGTTGCCAGTCCGGCTTAAGGAATGGAATAGGCTATAATAAATGGAATGGATGGACAACTTGGTTGAAAACAATTTTGCTCGTCTTGAGCACAGACGCAGAGCAGCCAACCTTTCAGTATTATATAGGTCAAATACATTTTTAAGAATAACATAATTTCATTCGTTCACCCGTTTTCCACAATCGGACGATCTTCGCACTTTTGTTAAGGTAATGTAGATAATTGATAGAATCAGGCGTTACTTTGTGGAAATCGATTATAATAAAAATATTAATTACTTCGCAACTTTCCGCCAACTAAATACAATGATGTGTCTTACCTGGATTAAAGAGCACCTCCCACCCTTCCTCAATTGCATGCACTAACTCCGTCACCACTAGTCCCAGCACCACTACTCCCAACACAACTACTCCCGGCACCACTACTTCCAACACCACTATTCCAGAAAAGACACACCATCGACGATAATACGACACGTGTTTCGCCTCTACACGAGGCATCATCAGGTGATGTAGACTCTACGGCGGCTGACTGCTCTTCAATCCAGGTAAGACACATCATTGTATTTAGTTGACGGAAGGTTGCGAAGTAATTAATTAATTATTTTTTTATTAAGGTAATGTAGGTTAATTTCGAGACAAGATTGAATAGGCTTCTGATAGCAGTCAAATATTTGTTTGAAATTTTTAAAATGCAATACTGGATATCGTGATTAAAAGTAGCGGTAAAGGTCGATCGCAACTCTACCTGTCAAGTGGTAAGGTGACGAAAGTTGTAAATAATCTATACTAATAAATGAAATTGAAGTTTATGTTTGTAATATCAAAACAACAGCTTTTTACTAATTGCAGATGAAAATATATACTGTAGGCACTTATATATATATATATATATATATATATATATATATATATATATATATATATATATATATATATATATATATAAACCAATTTTTTAAATTTTTATCTGTTCTTCCGAAACGGCTGCTGGGCCGGTTTTGACGTAACTTTCATTGGCAAAAAAGCTACTGTTATAATGAGTAACTTAGGCTACTATTATTTTAGAAAAAAATAATTGAGGTTCCGCGCAAAAAATTAAAACCTATAAAATTTTACGCGTAGGAAATCGCGTGGAGCAGCTAGTATAAAAATAAGTGTGCGAGGCCCATATTGAGGACAAGACCGTAAGCTGGACCGGAGAGTTTATAAAGAATAAGATTTCATAAAATTTACTTTTTTTACTATTTTCAATTAAAATAAGTCAATTTATATTACAATAATAATAACAAAGCGCTAATAACGTTCAATGTTATTACGTCTGAAGAAACGACGCGATATCGATTGTGGGAAGCTGTCTGATCCCGTGCCTGGAGACGGTCTTCACTCTAAACTTGGATAGGTTTATAAACAATCTCTGTTGAATCTCGTGCACGCAAAGCTTCAGTATTTCATAGGCTTCTTTTTCTGTTAAATCTGTTTAATACAAGTGGTAAAATTATTTTTTTACAACCGACATTAATATAAATAAAATGAGAACAACATCAATGTCATCATCATAATTATAGCCCTTCACAAGTGCACTGCTGAACATAGGCCTCCCAAGGATTGTCACAAAGCACGGTCCTGAGCCACCTGCATCTATCAACATCCTGCATGTCTTACCAGGTCATCACTTCATCTAGGTTCGAACGCTGCCCAGCCGAGATGAATCCGTCGATTGACCTCTCGGTTAAAGTTGGACTTACCTACTCGGACTATTTGTCGCAGGTAAACGTACTTGTCAACAACTTCGAGCTTAGTGCTTTTATTACACATGACCTTTGTTTTGTCCATATTCATCTTAAGACCTATCCGTTGGGAGAAACCATTGAGGTCTTTGAGCATAGTACCTACTTAGGTCCGCCAGCGATTCTGCCATAAGGACTATATCGTCGGCAAATCGAAGGTGAGTTATGTACTCGCCATTGAAGTTAATACCGTATCCTTTCCAGTCCAGTGTGTTGCGTAGTTTCGGGGGTATAACGTCGTACACCTCTTTGAAATTGGGTAGGTTTCGTACTCTGGTTCTGTACTCGGATAGTCATCGTAGTCCTACTGTACAAATACTTCAGCACTTCGATATACCGACAGTCAACTTGGCACCGCCGAATCATCAATGTAGTCGAAGTTAATTAAATGCGCATTATTAAGGATAACTCAAAAACTACAGTACTTTACACTGTTCTGAGCATCCTACATTGTTATACGTGATAGAGTCACGCTGCAGCTATATTATGGTTGTAGCACGAACGATCCGACCGGTCAAGGACCACGCTCTCACAAAATACCAGCGAGAAATAGCAGCTCAATACTGTGTTTCGTATGGTGAGTATAGACAACCGGAGACCATGTTTAAAATGTGACCATGTTTATTGATACGTATGGGTCGGCTCGACTGGGACCACGCTCTCGCAGAATATTAGCGTAAATAGCAATTTAATGTTGCTGTGTTTCGTATGGTGAGTGTAGAGAACCGGAGACCCTTTTCATTGGAAATGAGGCATTCCAGCTTAGACATCAGGGGAGACAACGCATCTACATTTAGATTCTTAATCGAGGATAAATGTAGATATCTATTGGGCCACAACGTCCACTTACCATCAGGACTGTGTGTTCGTTTGTCAGCCCTATACTATATTTAAAAAAAAACTAGGAGACGTTTCGGTCATAAACAGACAGAAATTCATGATGATGATGTTAATGATGTTTCCCTTGCCTATTTTCGCTACGGCAACTTTCAGATACCGGAAACTGCGAATTAAGAAGGATTAAGAAGTAAAACGGGTCTCCGGATCTGTACACTCACCATGTGAATTGTATTAAGCTGCTATTTTACGCGCTATTCTGTGATAGTGTGGTCCTTCCCCGGTCAAGCCGACCCAGTTTTGAATGAAATTGTTTTTAACTTATTTTATTTACTACATAAATATCTGTTGCTTATAGAGTTATAAGATAAGGTAGAAAACGATAATTATGTGAGACATAAAAGATGACATACTCGTACCTATACCAAAAGAAGAAAAAAGATATATAGGTATGTATAAGCAATCAAATACTTACTGGGCTTGTAATATTGATCCAGGATACCCAAGCTGAGGTAGCCGCCTAAACCATGGGAAGCGTGCGACACCTTCATACACGAAGCCAGGAAATCCATTGTATACAGTTGGCCACCGCACTCTTCATCATAGCCCGCAATCAAAATATTTAACATTTTCGGTGTCTATAATAAAAACAAATATTAGTGAATGAAATTAATATTACCGATTTTATTAAGTATAATTTGAACTTGTTTAATTCCCGGCGTTTCGGGCGCATATGGTCCCCGGGGGCCTAAGAAAATAAACACTGTAATGATTATGTTCTTAGGAAATCTTAACAAAATTGGAGAAATAAATTTTTTTTCATTTAAGAAGAGTCACGCAAAATCCTGGATCTATAGTAATTTACTTAGTTAAACAAAATCAATGAAAAATGAGATCAAAATTTATGGTTAAAGAAGTCATTAATATTATAAAGGCATTTATTAGCCACTGCTTTAAACTTTTTTTCATTCGCCTTAATGGCTGTTCAAGATTATTTTTAGGAATTTTATTATAAACCTTGATACACATTATGACACAATTCCTGTGAAATAACGTAGTTCTACAAGATGGCATGAGTATACATGTCGGATCTCTTTTTGCTACATATTTATTATTTTCCTGCACGGTAACAAATTGATTAGAATTATTTTTTAGAGAATTTGTTTGATTAGCATAATTTTGAATAGAATTAAATTTTTGTAGAATAAGGTTAACAAACGAGCACACAGTCCACCTGATGGTAAATGGATGCTGTCCATTTACCATCAGATGGACTGTGTGCTCGTTTCGCTCGCTCTGTCCCATAGACATTTACATTTATCTTCAATTAAGAATCCAAATGCAGATGCGTTGTCACCCCTGTGTATAAGATGGAATGCCACGTTTCCAGTAAAAAAATCCTCCGGATCTCTACATTCACTATACGAAACACAGCAGTATCAAGCTGCTATTTTACGCTTATATTCTGTGAGAGCGTGGTCCTTCCCCGTCCCCGTTGTAGCACGAATGGGTCGTAATATAGCTGCAGCGTGGCTCTACCACGTATATAATAATAATATTTATTTTATTACAGCCCTTCACAAGTCCACTGCTGAACATAGGCCTCCCCCAAGTAATGCCACAAACCACGGTCCTGAGCCACCTGCATCCATCGACTTCCTGCATATCTTACCAGGTCGTCACTCCATCTAGTGGGGGGTCGCCCTACACTACGCCTATCGATACGAGGCTGCCACTCGAGAACCTTTTTTATAATAATAATAATAATAAGTACATACCGAAAATATATGTATAGTTTAACTACAAATAGGAATGAAATTATTACTGTCTGTTTTCTTGGCTTAAAAAGAACACATTAAGGTATTATGTAAAAAAAAATCAATCTTTGCGCTGATGCGTGCTGATGCTGAACCACTGATGCGTTTTTTTTTGAATCTGTTCTCAGATATGGTATCATATTTTGGGCAAACTCAACTGACACAGTTATGGCATCTAAAATGCAAAAGCGATGCATACGCGCAATGTTCGGTATTCAAAGTACGGAGAGCTGTAAGCCATTATTTATGAAACACAAAATTCTCACACTTCCGTCACGATATATATATTGGAAATAGCTTTATTTAGAAGCAACGCACACTTGTTTCCTCGCCTATCAGATAATGCAAGACGTAAACGCCGAGATAACAATAGATTGTGTTCACCAAGCTAAAACAGCGCTACTGCGTAAAAGTGTAGTAGGTATGCAAAGCTCCATTAATATATAACAAAATTCCAAATAACATTAAACAATTGAATACAGACCTATTTGAGAAAATATTAAAAAATATTGACTGCAAAAAGCTATTATAATATTAATGAATGACTATGAATATAATACTACACCTATTTATTTATGCTGCATATACCTACCTATACATTGTTAATATCATTATATTGTTAATGGCATTTTACAATTATAATTGCAATAAATAATAAAAATATAAATTACTTCGCAACCTTCCGCTAGCTAAATACAATGATGTGTCTTACCTGGATTGAAGAGCTATTATATTTAATTGCTAGGAAATATAATTGACATTTATTTTATTCAATTATTTCATGTTGTGATACATTAATTAGTAAATATTTTATTTTTTCTAATAACTTTTTAATTATCTGTTATAACTATCCTTCTTTTTATTTTTTCATATTTATACACCAACTATGGTCAAACATTCAAAATTATAATATTCAGACCAATATTATAAACATCAAATTTATTATGTTTTTGCAAAACAATATATCTTCATCTTTATCTTTTATCTTTAGGTATATACATAAACTGCAAAAAAATTACCAATTATTTCGATACTGAAACTAGGTACAACAAAATAGCCAAGAATCCACTAAAAGATATAAAACAAGTCTACAATGTGAATTTGTTGTTATCATACAATCAAGAATTTTCTAGTAGTATCAGTTTTCGTCTAGCGGAAGTCATGGGTCATCACCTACTGTAGTGTGACTCTGATTTTCGTAAAATTTTTGTTTATAAGACATTCTTTGTATTTTTTTTATTGTTTGAGTATTTTTGTGGAACGACTTTTGCCGCAGTTAAATTTTAGTTTTTAACTTTATTACTTCAAAATAATTGATTATAGTTGGTTACCAAACGTGTACAGGTTTATGTATGTAAACCACCACTGAAGAATTTTGACCTTTTCAACTGCTATTATATGGGATTGTGTAATCGACTGGCTTGCGTTTTCGGTTATACTTACGCAATCAATACAAGTGTAAATATGCATTTTTACGCAATGTAATAATAAAACTTAACTTAATGAAAACGTGGCATGCCACCTTGGAAACAAGTCATTCCATCTTAGTCCTCAAAGGTGACAACGCATCTGCATTTTGATTCTTAACCGAGCTCGTTCGTCAGCATTATTCTATAACAATATATTTCTTCGTTGGTGCATCTGTTAGTAAATCGTGTAACACCCGAACGACTTGATTGATTGAGGTCAAATTCACAATATATTTGTTTTGTCGTAGTGATGGCTCATAGTTATACTAGAATTCGACAGGTAGCGATGTTACCATGTTTATGGTCCAAAATGACTCTTATTGTCAATATATTTTGTTAAGTGCAAATATATAAATTACAAAATCTGTATTCAATAGATGGCGCTGGAGTCGAGTAATTAATAATAATAATAATAAATGCACACCGCGAACGTGAAGAAACCGAAACAGAAACATTTTGTATTATAAATAACACTTACTGAAATATCTCAGTCTTTTGCTTAATTTACCACTATCCTGGGAAGGAGCAGCAAGAAACACAGCATCATATACGTGACACAATTAACAACACAAAACAAATTAGAAATAGCTTGGTAGCGATCGACTCATTCCCAGGGGCTATTATAACCCATTTATTCCTGAATATAATAATAACCATTTTTATACAAACTTTGTTTTTTGACATTGTGTATTAATTAGGTAATCTTATTTGACATAAATCAAAAAATTATTTAGACACTGTAATTTGATATGTAATAATTTTAATTTACACTATAGCTTATAATTGAGAATTTTGCATGACATGAGACTCAATATGGCAATCAACAATGTAAATTACTTAACCACTGTAACATCTGTTACGGCATTAATGTTTCATTAAATCAAGAAACACACCAGATTCGATACCAAAATTAAAAATAATAACTAGTTGAGGCACACAATAACTTTAAACGAAATCCCCCGAAAATCCTTCGAAAATACCCTACAGAACAGACATCGTGGGTTCGTATCCCGCCCAGAACAAATATTTGTATGGGCTACAAATAAATGTTCCGGGTCGAGATGTTTATCTTTGTGCAATTTATGTTTGTAAACTGCCTTAAAGAAAATCCTGGTTTGGGGGTACTTAATGTTTTTTTTTTTTAAATAAAACAGATCTGCTGTTTTCTTAATATCGATAGTTTTAAAATATTTTACGATATCTTTTGATGTTACTTTATGAAATGTAAAATTATTTTGTTTAAGTAATGATTCGGCGACGGCAGGAGAAGAATTCATTGACTTAGTGGTTCGGATCGGAATAACAGTAAAATGTATCTCAAAAACCATTGCAACGTCCTGATCTGATTCAGTTAGTTTGTTGTTAAAACTTAACTGGCAGTGTGAATTGCGAGAGTTGACCTGACCAGTTTCACTATTAAATATACTGCATGCCATTTTAATTTTATAAGAAGCCGTCTTGAGCTGAAACGAGAGAAGTTGGGCTTTACTGTCGACTCGATAAGATCACGCTACTTGCTCTCATCAAAATGGGTATATAATTTTATACTGCACTAAAACGTTTAATGAAGCACAAAAACACTAACAAATAGGTTTTGCTATTGGTATGTTTTATTATAAACAAAATGTTATAACCCTATACTGCAACCGTACGTAAAGTATTATTCACATTATATCTATTGCTTATTCTGTGATTATATTAAGTTAATTGATAGAATCAGGCGTTACTTCGCGGAAATTCATTATAATAAAGATGTTAATATTTAATTCGCAACCTTTCGCTTAATTAAATACAATGATGTATCGTCGATAGTGTCTTTCCTGGAATAGTGGTGTTGGGAGTAGTGGTGCCGTGAGTAGTGATGTTGGGAGTAGTGGTGCTGGGACTAGTGGTGACGGGATTAGTGCAGTTGAGGGAGGGCGGGAGGTGCTCTTCAATCTAGGTAAGACACATCATTGTATTTAATTAAGCGGAAAGTTGTGATTTAAATATTAACATCTTTATTATTATATTAAGTTACAATTTTACCTCTGTGCTTCGTAAATGTTATTCAGCATGTTGTGAAACTCTGTTATTGCCTAAGTGTATTAATATATATTTTAAGTGTAATATTAAAAAAAATGCTATCGTGTTTTCTACAAAAAAAAATTATAAAAAGTTCAATGACAATTTTTTCTCGTCGCACTCCGTTAAACGTGGTAAAAAATATAGTTAAGTAATTATGTTAGCAAAATAATTTGGAAGTCTTCTGAGATGAAATGGTCCGATATAATTATATTTCACTATCTTTTTTAACCGACTGACCAAGAAGGTGGGTAATGTGTTTTGAGAGTATGTATGTATGTATGCTTATTTCTTTGGCACCCTCTGTAGCCTAAACGAATTTATTGACTTTACCATATAAGGTGTCATTAGATTCGTCTTAATTCTATGATATATGCTATTATATATATTAAATTATTTCTTTTATCAGTAAACTTTTTTGCGCCATCTTATTTTTTAATTACTTATTCTTATAAACTTCATGCTTGCATTTTACACTAAAAATTGAATGCGATGTGTGGCATTTATCGCCGAAAAGGTCAAAAAACGTCTGCCGGGATAGTTAACGGTTATGTAAATTCTCATAACTGCTATATTGCTACTGATAGGCAATCACGTTTAGTTTGTGAAAGTTATCCATTAAAAATGATTTAATATGAACACTATTTAAATAATAACCATGATATATGTTACTATATTGATTTGTAAAAACTTGATTTGTGAAAGTAATCAATTAAGTTATTTTTCTGGTAATTCCGTTCAGTCTGGTGTATATGAGGTAACGAACTATTAAACTAAAGATGCAACATTACGGAAGTAGAGTCTATATCTGTATTTTTAATAATTTTTCTGAACATAGGTCTCCCCCATAGATTGCATCAACGGCTTTTGCCGTATGTTCCACGTTTGGCGGCTTGGCAATTGTAGATTTTTTATTATTTTGAGTAGTTATCAGTAAGATAGAGCTGCTGCCCATTTCCTGTTCAAGTTTCCCTCTGTCGCTTCTTTCGGCACCCACAGGACGTGGGATAATGAATATTCTTAAACCACCTCTACACTGTCTGTCTTCAGGGGTGACAAAGCATCTGCATTTTGATTCTTAATTCCAAAGCTAAGCCTAAGCCATCTACTTGCCATTTGCAATATTTTTGCTTTTTTACCACCCTTACTTAAGGCTTAGTAAATATACTTCAATTAAAACTCACTTATTCTAACTTTGAACTGTTGCTTGTTTATCACCCACACTTTTATTAAAACGTGTGGTTATACTCACTTTCTTATCCTTCAAACCATAATAAAAGGACTCTAAGGAAGTAAGAGCGCTACAACAAGTCTTTATACGCGAACTAGCGATCAGCCGCGGCTTCGTACGGGTGATTTTTGGATCTCGACAACATATGCATGTATTACACGTATAAACCTTCCTCTTGAATCATTCTGTCTATTGATAAAACCGCATCAAAATCCGTTGAGTAGCTTAAAAGATCTAAGCGCACAGACGGCGGTAAGCGACTTTGTTTTATACTATGTAGAGATTTACAAAATTTGATCTTCTTTTTTAATATAGAATAATGGTGACAAACGATAGACATCTACATCTATCATCGATTAAGAATTAAAACGCTAATGCGTTGTCACCCCTGAGTACTAAGATGGAGTGCCTCGTTTCGAGTAAAAAAGGGTCTCCGGATCTCTACACTCACCTTAAAAAACGCAGCAGTATTAAGCTGCTATTTTACGCTGGTATTCTGTGAGAGCGTGGTCCTACCCCGGTCGAGCCGACCCATTCGTTCCACAGCCGTAATATTGCTGCAGCGTGGCTCTACCACGTATATCTACCACGCTCGTCTCAAGATATAAATAAAATTGAAGCGTCTGTATGTTATATTGAAGTAACCGCCTCGTATTGAGCTGAGCGGGTTATTTGTATGCTATTAAAACTTGAATATGAATAAACATTTTTAAAACTTTTGCCTATCCGTCTTTCTGTCCGTGTTAATTTGTAATGATTCAACCAATTGTAATGAAACTTCACAAATTGAGAGCAATTCTTCGAAACACTTGTAAAATTTGATTTTATAGAAAAATAAGAAACTGATAAAATGGATAGTCTCATGTTATCAACCAAATAACAACACATTAACATATCCTACCCAAGCGAAGCTAAGCCAGGTCGCTCGTTCCAAAACAAAGTTACCGTTTATAATATACGTATCCTCCTACTCCTGGGCACAGGTCTTCTCTCATTTCTGAGAGGGTTTTAGTGCAAGGAAGTATTTCCCGACTTCAAAAAGCAGGAGAGGTATTCAATTCGACTGTATGTTTCTTTAAAGTGTGTTAACTCAGAACTTTTCTCTGGGTGAACCGATTTTGATGATTCTTTTTTTTATTTGAAAACTTTTGTGTGTGTTCGAAATACTATAAATTTAATTAGATCTGACTAGTAGTTTTTGAGTTATCCTAAATAATGCGTATTTAAATGACTGTTGTTATCATTTTAATTATATTGAAGTCGGTTGCACAAAATTTTTAATTTTACTACTCGATTTGAATAAAAAGACATCATCACATCATGGAGTTACGATGTATTGCAGTAAAATATTGCAGTAAGTATAAGTATTATTAGCTTAGAAGCAACATGGAAACAATTGACAAGTAAATTTAACAAGAACACGTCCAGTGAATAGTGAACTAACATAAAGACACGCCACTAACTTTACTTCTTGTTCTACAATACAATGGTCGTTATTACTGTCATTGTGAAACAAATGTAATACAATTATATACTAAGTGCTTTAGAATACCTTTGTAGTGGTTGGCGTACTTTTTTGATGAGTTGATAACAAACAATATTTCCGGCTTCAATATAAATAAAATGATAATTGATAGAATCAGGTGTTACTTTGCGGAAATCCATTATAATAAAGATATTAATAGTTATTTTGCAACCATCCGCTAAATAAAATAAAATGTTGTATCTTCCCTAGTTTGAAGAGCACTTCCCGCCCTCCCTCAATTGCGTGCATTAATCCCGTCACCACCAATCCTAGCACCACTACTCCCAACGCCACTACTCCCAACACCACTATTCTAGAAAAGACACACCATCGACGATAATACGACACGTATTTCGCCTCTACACGAGGCATCTTCAGTTGATGTTAACTCTACGGCGGCTGACCGCTATTAATATCCATAAATAAAATGAGTACATCATCAATGTACTCGAAGTAAATTAAACACGCATTATTGAGAATAATTCAAAAACAACTGTGGGACCACATGAAAAGTACCAGATTTCAAATAAAAAGCGAATCATCAAAATCAGTTCACATAAAATAGTTATGAGGCAACACACATAAACAAAAATGCAGTCGAATTGAGAACCTCCTCCTTTCTTTAAAGTCGGTTAAAAATAGTGGCAAACGAGCACCAGTCCACCTGGCGGCAATTAGATGATGCAGACTATAGACAGTAAACGTGAAATTGCAGCCTTTAAGCCTGCTATCGGGCACAGGCCTTTTCTCATTATTTTTTTATTTAACTGGCTTTACGGCTCTGGTTTCTCATCCTTCTGAGCCTATTATTTCTTTCGGAATCTTCATTTTTATATATTTATTTTCTTCACAATATGCTGATGCGTCACATTACGAAGTTTTTGGGAGATTTTGACGACAGCTCAACCCAGCGGACAGTTGTTGTCAACAGCCACTGAAGTTCATAAGGCGCCCAAGCGATCAAAATAACTTGAGATTTATATCAACATCAAAGCACTTGTTTCGTCGTTTTCTCTAATAGTTTACACGCGCAGACACTTAATTCATAAAATCGCATTACTTTTAAGAATCAAAATCCACTTCAAACCATTATTCAAGCGACAAAACAGGAGCGACAATCCGTCGATGGCCAAGTCCCCGCCAAAAAAACCAGCCCTTTCTCAATAATAAGAGGGTTACAGAGTAATGAGAGCTAATATAATCTTATATAATAAAGCTAATATAATATCTTACGGCCACCAGATGTCGCTAGTTGGTAGGTACTAAGGTGAATTATTTGGTGCAGATGGTGCAGATGCTACAGATGGTCCCTCAGTGTCATCGCCATTGAAACATTTCGATTTAAATATAAGTTGTGGCGGCGCTGTCGTCGCGCCACAAGCGAAAGCACACCGAAGCCTAAATCACGCTATCGAAATTCCGAATCATAAACAGTATATATAGAATATCTCCGAACTATCACATGGAGCGTTGGCCGCTCCCTGGGCAGAACACCTTGCCCGACGGGAGATCTCTCCTTTTCCTTCTACGGCCACGGTTACGTCGACACAGAGTTTTCTAATTTATGGATTCACACAAAACAATGCCTCTTTTTTATGGAATAAGGGTGACAAACGAGCACACAGTCAACCTGATGGTAAGCGCATGCTGTGGCCTATACACATCTTCATTTATCCTCGATTAAGAATCAAAACACAGATGCGTTGCTACTCCTGAGATGGGACTAAGATGGAATGCCTCGTTTTGAGTAAAAAAGGGTCTCCGGATCTCTACACTCACTATACGAAACACAGCAGTATAAAGCTGCTATTTCACGCTGGTATTATGTAACAGCATGGTCCTTCCCCGGTCGAGCCGATCCATTCGTGCTACAACCATAATATATAGCTGCAGCGTGGCTCTACCACGTATATGAAATAAGAAAAAGCCTCAATGTTTTATTCATCAATTATTATTTATACATTTTTAACTTATTATTAATATCTTCATTTCGTAATCTCCGTAGTTTGTTTTTTTATTTTTAATATAATTAATATAAAATGTAAATAATATTTACATTAGAAAGTTACACAAGTGATAAAATTAAAAAAAAAATTAATTTTGTACAACCGACTTCAATATGACCGGATCAATGTGTGGCGGCACTGTAGTTGCGCCACAGGTAAAACACATCGTAGCATAAATCGCGCTATCAAAGTTCCAAACCAAAAACAGTATATATCTATCACATGGAGCGTTGGCCGCTCCCTGGGCAGGACATCTTGTCCGGCGGGAAATCTTCACTTTTCCTTCCACCGCCAAAAATGTAATCGAAGTCAATTAGATACGCATTATTAAAGAAAACTCAAAAACTATTGATCAAATTTATATGGCACCACACGAGAAGCATCAGATTTCAGATGAAAAAAGAATCACCAAAATCGGTTTACACCTCGGTGGAAAAGCCTACGTATTTTGGACGACGTAAACTTTGGAGACCAAAGATTGAGCTCCAGTTCTTTACACTCACCATACGAAACACAGCAGCATTGACATGCTATTTTACGTTATTATTACGTGAGAGCGTGGTGCTAACCCGGTCTACACACACTATAACATTGCTGCGGCATGGCTCTACCACGTCAAATTTTTAAGTACATGAATTTTAATATGACTTTCTTTTAAATTAATAGTACGTATTTTAACGGAATATTTAAAAGCACCTTAACAGTCTACTCACTCCCTTATGGAACGCCTCCACCATGTGGTTCCTGGCGAAATGTGCGACCGATGCCGTTTTTAAACTGTAACTATTTCTCATTTTGTACAACTGTAAGTTCTTTGCGAGGTATTCAGCGAACTGCGCCGTGTCGCCCATGTCTCCATTAAGTCCCAACATTATGTTATCGGAGACTTCGTAAAGCTTGTTTCCATCTGAAAATACAAAAACCGTTGTTTATCTATTGCTTTATACCAAAAGGGTTAAGAACGCTAAGTACTACTCACCTTACCTCCACACTAGTATTTTCTCCTATATCGTGAGGGCAGTTCACAAACATAAATTTTACAAAGACAATCTATTATTGTTTGAGAGCGTTGTCGCACATCATCAGTCATCACACAGATATTACGCTAGAGTCGGTAGAGTGGAGTCGGCTAGTCCGTGTACGGACCACGATCTAATAGATCATCAACGTAACAAGTATATTGAATAATATCATTTATACGGATTTTATCGAGTTTAATTAACTAAATCCTATGGTCATGGTCACGGGGGGACTAAGATGTTTGACGTCCCAATGTCGTTTTAGCCCACCTACCTTCAGTTTTCGAACATAAATTTTTGGTCAGGTCAACGCAGAAACGTCGGGAATTAAAAATAAGTTAATTAAACGCGATAAAATCCGTATAAGTGGTTTCATTTAGTGTGCAGTGTTCGCGTAAATTTAAGAAAACATGTAAGAATAATATGTATAAAAAGTTTTAATATACTACGTTTTTAAAACGGACTAAAAAATTCTTTCTGTTTTTTTTTTTCTTATTAGAATTCATATTCTTACATTGTCATTGCTGATTCTGAGCTATGTTCAAAGTTTCAAATCTCTAGCTCATCGGGAAGTTCGTTTAAAATCAATTACTAAATTCGAATCGAACAGATATATACGAAAGCTAGTTAATAAAAACGCGGTGGTCACAGATTAATACTGCCGTGTTTCGAATGGTTTGTGACGAAAACCGCAGCTTGTTTACTCGTCACGAGGCGTTCAATATACTGATTTTTTTTTAATTGAAGCCACAAACTCACAATCACTCAGAAACCCGAAAAAAAAAAACAAAGAAGATTGCAAATTCATTGTCACCTCCTAGGACAAAACTAAAACGCCTTAGAGCCTGTTATACAGGATCTTATCCTTCATACTAGAAAACATCCGTGGAGACACTGCTGCTTAGCGGTAAAATAGATAAAAGAGTGATGCTTATCCAGACACACTAGGCAACAATGCGTCCCAGATATCATCTTGTTTTTTTTTATAAAAAATCATTATAAAGTAGCATTTAATTCTCAACGGAAGAAAGATATATGAAGTGCTCGAGTAAGCATGTTTAACAAACTTTTATACGTGGTAGAGCCACGCTACTGCTATATTATAGTTGTAGCGTGAAGAGGTCGGCTCGACCGGGGTATGACCACGCTCTCAAACAGTACCAGCGTAAAATAGCAGCTTAATGTTGCTGTGTTTTGCATGGACTCACCGTAGAGAACCGGAGACCGTTTTTACTGGAAACTAGGCATTCTATCTTAGACCTCACGGATGACAACGCATCTACAGTTTGATCGTTAATGAAGGATAAATGTAGATGTCTATGGGCCACAGCATTCACTTACCATCAGGTGACTTTGTCATTCTATTCTATAAAAAAAACTTACTTGACAAAAAATAAATGATTAAACTGTGCCTCATGTGTGCTAACACAACAACCTACAAGCACTTACAGCCAACCTACTGTTGGATATGGACTCACTATTATAAAATATTTCTTGACCCTAAGTAGGCAGAAATCAGGTGGCCCCAAAAAGGAACGCATACAACACGAATTTGACTACCGGTGTTGGCACCAAAAGTCTGATATATAAATATGTACGAGCTTGCTCTCAAACAGAGTCGAACAAACAGACGCCGAATCCCCGCCCGCCTGTGTCCTGTGCAACCAGACAGGACACCCGGCGAACTACAAGGGTTGCCCACGCGCACCTCAACCTCGCCCCAGTAGGAAAGCTCCACCGCCGGTGAATGACCGATCATTTCCGGCCCTCCAACAACGGCCCCATCAGGGCCCTTCTCAGCCTATCCAGGGCTTCCCTCGACCCCCTCAGGGTCCCCCTAGGCCCCCTCAGGGTCCCCCTAGGCCCCCCTCAGGGTCCCCCTAGGCCCCCTCAGGGCATAATTCGGCCCCCCTCCGGGCTTCTCCAAGCCAATGCAGCCTCCAGTCTTTCCCTGGGGGCCCAAAAAGGCAGACCCACCGCGGACAACCTCGTACGCACACGAGGCAGAGCCCACACCCGACGACTACAACACGCTATATTCCGCGATTAGGAATATCGATGTAAGGGAGATCACCGTTATAGCACGCAAACTGCGCGCGGCGAAGTCCCCTCAAGAGCGTCTCCTCGCTCTTGCGGAATACAACGATCTTCTGCTAGCGTTGTAAGTTAAGTTAACTTAATTAACTTAACTCCAATGTCTGAGCAAATTAACCTACCAAGATCCCACGGCCGTATCAAACCTAAGGGTTTATCGCTTGTATCATTTAATATTCGCGGCTTGCGAAATAACCTCCCAGAGCTTAAGCTCTTTCTTCGAAATCGTGAAGTCGATTTCCTCTTCCTACAGGAAAGTAATCTCAAAGCTAAGGACACTAGAGGCCTTTCTATTAAAAACTTCTCTCTTCTTCGTAATGACAGACCCGACCGCCGAGGCGGCGGAACGGCCATTTATTACAAGAAGACACTTCATTGCTCGCCCATTTCTACTCCGCAGCTTACCAACATGGAAGCCACGGTATGCAGGCTAGCTATGGCTGGACATCAGTCCATCCTCATATCCTCCTGTTACATCCCTTCAGGAACCTATCCCCTCAAAAAAGATTTTGAGGCCATTTTATCCTTGGGCAATTCAGTCATTAAGTTTGGAGATTTTAACTCCAAGCATACTGAATGGACATGCCGCACTACGTACCCTAGTGGCAAGATACTGCTCGATATCACGCAGTCTCTTGATATTACCGTCCACAGTCCTCTCGGTGTTACTCACTTTTCCGATAACACCGATCACGCACCCGATGTCTTAGATTTTGCGTTACTCCAAGGAGTTTCTCTCAACCTCAGAGCAATCGAGACACTAGACGATCTAGGATCAGATCACCGACCGGTCTCCCTCATTCTTGGCCATCAGCCACCTCCCCCAACACACACGAAAACCTTCACTAACTGGAAGGGATTCAAGGAGTCCCTAGCTAAAGCTCTGGACTCACAGGATTCTACCATCCCCATACCGTCGGACTTAGACAGTCCCGAAAAAATCGACACCGCGGTCGATTCACTCTCCACCCTTATTAAATCCTCCCTTAAGGAGAACGAAAGGGTCGTCCCGGTTGCTAACAATAGTGGGCTTCCCCTACACATTAGCAACCTATTAAAAGCCAAAAAAGCTGCTTTCCGGAGAGCAGCAAAATATCCAACCCCCCGAATACAGGCGCGCGGCCAATCGTCTTCAACGAAAACTCCGCTTCCGCCTCTCTGAATTCCAAGATCTCGAAAAGAGTAAGCTCATGGAGAATATCTCTCCATCTCACACAGCGTACTATCAGATGGCTAGAGCCCTCCGCATAGACGCTATCCCCACACTCCCCCTCTCTCCCGTCCCGACGGCACGGTTGCCTTCGAGGACGAGGAAAAGGCTGAGTGCTTTGCAGATAGCATTGCCGCTCAATGCTCTCCTAGTTCTCAACCTGTCGACCCCTCACACGTCCAGGCAGTGGAGGATGAGGTCCGCCGCCGGAACTCACCCCCCACGGCCTCTGAACCTATCTCTGTGTCCAATGATGAGATTTCATCCCTCATCAAAGGACTTAAACCTAAAAAGGCTCCGGGCGCGGATGGCATCTCCAACCAAGCCCTAAAACACTTTCCCGAGCAGGTGTTAACCTTTTTATCTATTATCTTCAACGCCTGCTTCAACCTTAGTTATTTTCCCACTACGTGGAAAGAGGCTACTGTGATTGGAATTCCCAAGCCAGGCAAGCCTCTCAACCTCCCCCTCCAGCCATCGCCCCATTAGCCTCCTCAAGGCAATGGGCAAGCTCTTCGAAAGAGTCATCCAAATTCGTATGAGGCGCTATCTGTTTCCCACAGACGGCGACCCTCTTATCATTCCCCATCAATTCGGCTTCCGAGCCAAACACTCATGTCCCCAACAAGTTCACCGCATTGTGGAATATATCCTCAGCGGTTTCTATCCTCGTCGTCATAAGACCATCGCGGTCTTTTTCGATATAGCCAAAGCTTTCGATAGAGTCTGGCACACAGGCCTCATCTACAAGCTCTATAAAATAGGTCTCCCCGATCGTCTAGTTCGTCTCGTGGCCTCCTATTTAAAACATCGTACCTTTCGTTTTAGACACGAAGGCACGCTTTCTTCACAGCGAACTATCAAGGCTGGTGTCCCTCAGGGCTCAGTACTTGCTCCTCTGCTGTACATCCTGTTCACCAACGACATTCCCATCCCGTCGAAAGGTGTTCAACTCTCCCTCTTTGCAGATGACACTGCCATCTACTGCAAAGGTGTCTCACTACCCCTTATACGGAACAAGATCCAAAAGTCAGTTGATGACCTAGGAGCTTGGTTCAAAAAATGGCGCATCGATGTGAACCCGGAGAAGAGCTCCGCCGTCCACTTCGATTATAAACGACACCGTCTCAAAAACACTCCACCAATACGTATGCTAGGGACCCCTGTCCCCTGGCATACGTCCGCCAAATATTTAGGTGTCACTCTAGACACAGGGCTCACTTTCAAGCCCCACGTCAAAAGAGTAACCCGTCACGCACGGTTTTATCTGAGTAGGCTCAACAGTATGTTGGGCCGACACAGTAAAATGTCCCTTCGAAACAAGCGTACCCTCTACAAGGTCTGTATACGACCAGTCATATCCTACGCGGGCCCCGACTTTGCCCACGCAAACCCTAACATTTTAAATGAACTCCAAATAGTTCAGAATCTCTTCTGTCGTCGAGCTGCGACCGCACCGTGGTACGTCCGTAATGCCGACCTTCATCGGGACTTAGAGCTCCCAACAATTCAACAATTTTTTAAAAAACTCTCTGAGAACTTCTTCAAAGCCTCAGAGTCGCACCCAAACCATTTAATTCGTGAGGCAGCTTCTTATGCAGCCCCACCCCCCTCTCGCTATCGTGTCCGCAGGCCGAGAAACTCTCTCTCGGACCCGCCTAATAAACTTTCAAACGACCTGAACTGTCTCCTGGCGGCTCAGGCCAACTCTAATTAAATAAAATTATTGTAATATCTAACATTAATTTGCCTTCGTAGGCACTCCCTCAGCGGCACTTAGCCGCCTGCGCCCTCTTTTCCCAAAAGAGGGTCGTTCATGATAAGGCACAATAGAGCTTAATCAGCCGGTTGCCTGTCCCCAAAGGCGGTTTTTAGAGGGCATCACTTAGGGTCCCTGGTAGGACAGTGAGCCCCCTCATAACCACGATAGACCGGCTATCGTGGTATGCGTAATGCATTTTCCGCCTCCCTACGTATAGGGTAGCCCTTTAATTGCTTCGGGCGCAAAAAAAAAATCTCAAACAGTGTACCCTACAATTTGATATCTATATATAACAAATACTTTAATATTACAAACGGTTCCAATTAACGCTCCCGTACCGTGCTGTTGTGTGGTTTCATTTACGAGTACATACAACGTACTACATTCGATGCTAGGGTCGAACAATGGCCCTGACAAAATAAATTTGTCTACCTACATCGGCGAAATGTAGCGGATTTTTCCTGCAGATGTCTTAAGGATAAACTATCTTTATATAAATAAAATTCTTCTGTCCGTGTGTACGTGACTGAATTCAGACCGATGAAAATGATAAAATTTTGTGTGTTTGTTGCGAGAAATCATGAGCACGAAGCGGTAGCGTATCGGTAATATATTATTATAATGATAAATTTTTATTGAATTAACTTATATACGTCATGAACTGCATTGTTTGTAACCTCGAAAAAAATCTTTCTCATTACCTGTTCAGATAACATCTTTTTATCAAGCTATTTTAAGATAAGTTTTCTCAGCTAAAGGTCGTAGCAAAGTATTTATGTAAATAATGTAATTCTCACTAAACACTATTTATCTCATTGACCTTATTTCAATAACATCTCTTTTAAGGTGGCTACTAGATGGTGGTGTAGCCATCTCGTTTACACCAAAGGCCTTACTCACTACGATTTGACGGTCCGCGGCGCAGTAGCTTAGTAGTGAGTTGCAACGCTAAGGGTCGCAGGTTAAAATCCCACACGGGACTAGTATTTGAATGCCCACGTAACTATACGTGATAGCTCAGATGGTTAGCGCTCGCTGTAAATTTCACAGCGAACCGGTTTCGATGCCTGCAGGCACCAATAAAATTTAAAATGTTGATTTACCACGTGCTCGGCGATGAAGCTAAAACATCGTGAGGAAACCTGCATGTCTGAGTAATAAGAAAAAATATATTTCGAAGACATATGAAGTACGCCAACACGCATTAGGGCAGCGCGGCGGACAATTTCCTGCCCTAAAAGCCTAAAACCCTCTCAGAAATGAGCGGAGGCCGGTGCCCAGGAGTGGGACGTATATAGGCTGTAACTTTACTTGATAAAATAATTTCTAATAAAATACTGCCTAAAATAATTGTTTCTGATCTGAACGTTTGTCCTTTTGAATCTTATGTACGTAAACTGCATCCACGATACACGAAGAATTCCTAGTGCGGAGGTAACGTTTTATTTTTAAACTAACTAAAACCTTTAAACTTTTAACAAAAATCGACTTCAATTTAAAAATTCATAAGTTCCCCTTTACATTCCTCTTTTCACTAAATGACAATGACAATAGAAAGAGACAGGTATAGGGATTATTATTCTTTTCAACGATCTTATGTGACGTGACGTCGCAAATTTTTTTCGTATCTTAAGGAATTATCCTTAAGATACTTCGATCCTATCAAGGAGCACCAATGGGGATGCTGCCCCCACCAGACGTCACAAGAACGTCCTTCTAGACCCCGATGACGAGATCACCTCCAAGAATAGGTTAATCCCGTCCCCCCCTCCTTAGGAGAGAGAGAACCCGTATTGACGCAACACATACATATTCAGACATTACACTAGTACATAACACTAGGGCACACCTCACTCGCCGTCGAGCGCGAAGTCATATACACATTCCGTATACGAGGTTCAACAACCGCGATACGGGGCGTTTTTAGTAACGACTCGTTCCCCTCACTACGATAGTAGTTCAAGCCGATATTCGTAGCTCCTTCAGAGGGGCTCTTGAATAACATTGAGCCCTTGCCTAACTTGAGGAGCTTCACTCCAAAAGCAAGAGTTGGGGTGCCTCGGGACTGTAGTCGGCGAAACGGCGCAAAGCGCCGCCTGTTTTATAGAATAAGGATGACAAACGAGTACACAGTGCACTTGATGGTAAGTGGTTTCTGTAGCCTATAGACATCCACATCTACCCTCAGTTAAGAATCAACATATCAACATACAGATGCGTTGTCCCCTGAAGAATAAGACGAAATGCCTTATTTCCAGTGAAAAAAGTCTCCGGTCCTCCACACTCACCATACGAAACATAGCAACATTAAACTGCTATTTAACGATGGTATTTTGTCAGAATGCGGGCCCATCCATTCCTACAACAATCATAATATGTTTGCAGCTTGTCTCTATCACGTAAAACTGTTTCCTACGTTCAGCAGTGGATTTTATTATAAGATTATAAAAATAACTATTTGAAAAATAATTATATTGGAGTTATCACCGTTTTCTAATAAAATAACGCTTTGTGTTAGAGCTTGGTCGGCAGCCATCATAACAAAATCGTTGCACTGGATTCCGAGCAGGCATTGAAAATGAAGTTCTGACATTCTTCTTGTTATTGGAGATTTTCTTGTTAATGTTTAATCAATTATTTCCCTTATTTATAGGTGGCAGTAAGTTTATAATTAACCTATTTAAGATTAAAATGATAAATAGTAAATAACTTTAATAAAACAGTAAAATTATAAGTAAAAATCAATAAAGTATACAGGTAAAAGAACTGAGTAAATACATAGAAGATAGGAAATCACTGACAAACTGACAGGTCATGAGTGTCAAAAATTATAAATTCTTAAACGGCCCATTTCTCAAACTACGAGTAATTACATACTCTAAGGCCTATATCTACAACTTGAATCAACAATTACGGTACTTATTGATTACAGTTTATTTCCCTATCAAAAGAGTCCTATAATAAATCTTATTTATTTTATTATTTCATATTTTTTAACAAATACATTTTTTAGGAGAATCAGCACAATCAGCTTAACATTTGTAATTAAATAAACATAACGAACGATAGACACAAACATAATGCAACGAAAGTAAGCAGATAATAATTTATTTAAAACAATGAGTAAATGGCTTCTCAATTGTTATTTGCAGTTATTCCAAATTGAATGTGATTTACGGGCCATAACGTTTTTGCCTACCAATCGAGCCTTACAGTTATGAGTGCGCAGTAAAATCAGTCAAAATAATGCATTACCACGCATTTTTTATAGGATAGGCTGACAAACGAGCACACGCCTGATGGTAAGTGGGCGGTCCATAGACATCTACATCTATCCTTGATTACAGATCAAAATAGTGAGGCGGGGGCCTTTGGGGTCCTTCCCCGGTCGAGCCGACCCATTCGTGCTACAACTATACTTCTAATATAACTGTAGCATGGCTCTACCACGTATAAAACGCATTTTGAATTTAAATTATAAAAAGGAATGCTTGACGTTTTTTTTTATTTCATTTTTCTTCACTATTTCCCTATACGATACATGAACCTTCTCTGCAAATTTGACCGATTATTCCAAAATAACCCAGTACATACTTAATTCCAATTTTAAAGAATATTTAATTCAAGTTTATTACGGTGTCATTTGGTGTCAGCATATTTTTTATGGAGACGGAGGCAACTAGTTAATTAATCTGGTAATTAAAGTAGATAACACCACTGAATACTTTCCCTTGGGAAAGCGCCGTCCATTTTCAGTATTATTAGTTCATTAGCTCTTGACCTGCAAATCCACAGACTATAAATGCTAAGTATCGGATGGTTTCTAATAATTCTATCCAGTCGCAGATGGTAAAGAGCATTGACGTAACTTAACGTAAGTTTAAATAATGAATGCTTAGTTTTATTAAGTAAAGTAAGTAGGTATATAATGCGCATTTACACCTCGAAGTTAAAACAGAGAAATAGTGGTAAATGAAATATTTACATAATAAAGATCAGTGCACTCTATTATCGGCATAAGTATGTACAGTATACGATTAATTCAACCTTAAACTATTTCCGCCTTATTCAAAAATCACATAAATTATATAAAACTAAACTAATACTAAATTAAGATATTTTAATGATTAATAGTTCTTAACTCTTCGTCTCTGTCTTTACTTCTACACGGCGGGCATCAAGAAAGGATATTATAGTCTGTTCGCTAAGATCGTTTCGGTACACCCGGAGGCGTACTTATTATTTTGCTTATTTTATTATTGTATTTGTTAAATAAATATTTTTGTATTCTTAGAATAAAAAAACACTATTTTATTTTTATTGTAATAAAATACGAATATAGATAATAAACATAAGTTAGGTACCAAAGAACCTTCATTACAGCGCTTTGTTTTAAAATGCCAAATTCTCCTGTGAGTGTACACTGCACGCAGCGACCTTCGAAGTCGCAGCGGAGCCTTTGACAAGATGCTGCACTTGCCAAGGCGACCGTATCTAAGCGAACAACGTATATATATTATTAGAATAGAAATAAAATAAATTCTTCCAAATCTTATCTTAGCACCGACTACAGATTGTGAAATTATTTTTTATTTTGCTTATTTAAATTCGACTTTTACTTTTTAATTTTAAATTCATGCTCTATTTTAAAACCCTTAGGTGTGGAATTTTTTCTCCAAATTTATATTGGACCACGTAAAGTTATATAAAAAAGAACTATTTATTTGATACACACATTTCAAAAATATGTAAAAGAAAGGAGAAAAATATGCGTGCACTAGTCTAAGACTGCTTACGCATTAAAAATTAAGAAGTTGTACATGCACATCAATAATTAATAATCTTATATATTATGAAAATTAATGTTTGTTTGTTCATATTTTATGCGTTGCCACAACGTTCAACAGGTTGCGGTAAAACTGTCAACTTACGAGTATTGCTTGCATTTTCGCGAAGGTTATATGATTATGTACCACAGAATAAATAACAATACTACGTAGTTATAGACGTAGTGGAATTTACTTACCTCGTACAGCAGGTGGCGCGCGTATTGTACCACTACAAACTTATTTGATCATATCATTCAATTTCAATGAATGTTATTTGGTCTTTACCTATGAAATAGCCGTTTTTTTTAAATAAGACAAAATTTTGTATTATTTATTTTTTATCAAAATCAAAGTAACCACTCATGTAATCGATGCATATTTGATCAACTGCGTGGGTATTATGGCAGATATATGATATGGGCATTTTATTGATTGATGCCCTTCTTCAAGAAATCAGCTGGATGTCAGGAAACAAATTCTTCAAAGGTATTTTGTACTGTCTCTCGGGTATTGAATTTTTTTTAATCCAAAAATCATCTAAATTCTGGAAAAAGTATAGGTCTGTAGGTGAAAGGTCTAGTGAGTACGGCGGATGATGAAGAGCTTCCAACCCCAGCTCTTGTAACTTAGAGACAGTATGTTGTGTAGAAGCAGCGGGGACAAACGATAGACCAATATTGGTTGGACACGTTCGAGCGTCTCCATCATTGTGTTCAGTTCTTCACTGTACACATCATCAGTAATGCTCATCCCGTTTGGTAAGAAGTTGTGATGAATCACACCGGCGCTAAACCACCAAACAGTGACCATCACTTTTCTAGGGGTATGTTTTCCTTCAGGGTATTTTTAAGGTGCTGATCTAGGATCCAACCAACTTGCTGAGTACTTGCGATTATCGAAGAGAATCCATTTTTATCGCAGATGATAATGCGGTTCAAATTCCTACGTTTTTGTGTCTGTTGAGCAGTGCAACGTACGAGGTTTATAAGGCACCCATTTGTCAAGCTTTTTTACCTTGCCAATTTGACGCAAATGGGCCAATATTGTTTCGATGATAACGTCGAAAGCTACTGCTAATTCAGCTGTAGAGCTCCTCATCAGCTTCCACAATTGCCTTTAATACGTCAATGTTGACGAAAGTTTTCAAACAACCACGGGGCACATTTTTCAGATCGAAATTTCCAGAACGGAAGCGCTCAAACCAATAACAGATGGTGTGTTCGTTTGTATGTAGTATTTACTCCGTAAACGTCGTTGATGTTGCGTGCCGCTTGTGCCGCGATGCTAACACTATCCTGTTCCTTTATTTTTTTATTTTTTAACGTATCCATGATGACGAAAAAGATTCAAATGCAATGAAAACATAACGCTAATCAATAAAGACTAATTTAAAAAAAAGAATTCCATATCTTTAAAATAAAATTAATTTGAAATGAGAATTCTTAGTCAAACAAAAATTGTTTGATATGTATTTATAAATTTGTTTGTATTATATATATAATAATCATTATTTTTCATTTAAAACAGCACCATAAATGATAATTTTATTACTATATTACTACGTGATAAAACTGATTTACCAAAGAAAGCATCGTGAGGAAACCTGCATGTCTGAGAAATACTTACTTACTTACTTACTTATCTTCACGCACAATCCCGAACGGGGTAGCCAGAGAGAACAGATCGCCAAGTGTCACGATCCTTACATACCTCTTTCGCTTCTTTCAGGTTCATTAACTTCTTCATACATGCACGTCTAGGTATCCGAGTACTCTTGACCCTCCCCTCTTCGAGCAATTTGCTCACATGGTCTTCGAAAGTTAGTCTCGGTCTACCTCGACACCTTTTAATATTTACTTTCGCTCTATATATTTTCTTCACCATTCGGTCTTCACTCATTCGTTCAACGTGCCTAAACCATTGGAGTACGCCCCTATCAATTTTTGTGATAAGGTCATCTTTCAATCCTGCCATATTGCGAATCTTTTCGTTTCGTTTTCGGTCGGCTATGGTAACGCCACACATTTTACGAAGAGATCGCATCTCCACTGCATTCAACTTGCTTTTATGCTTCTTCTGGCATACCCAGGTTTCGCTGCCATATAACAAAGTCGGTACCAACACTGCGTTATGTATTGCAAGGCGTGCACTCTTCACCACGCCTTGCCTTTTTACTAATGCATTCAGGGCACCATTGACTTTGTTTCCGGCAGCGACACGCCTATCCACATCTAAATCACATCTTCCATCCCGGCTGAAAGCACTCCCCAAGTATACAATTTCATTTACCTGTTCTAGACATTCCTGATTTACCCATATTTCACATTTCGTTCTCTCTTCGTCCTTTTCAAATACCAGAACCTTAGTTTTATTAGCATTCAAACGGAGACCTTTAATTTCACATTCCTCTTTCATACACGTGACTAATGCCTGAGTTCTGCTTCTGATGGTGCAATAAGCACTGCATCATCAGCATACAGCAGACAATTAACTTTTATGTCACCCAATTTCACACCCAAACAGCTATTTTTCAGCTTCTGTAAACAGTTGTCGAGATACAGTATGAACAGCCAGGAAGACATGACCCTGTTTTACGCCCGCTTGGACGCTAAACTTGGGTGACAGGTCATGCCCTACCCGCACACAGGCTTTACAGTCATAGTAAAGTGACTGCACAGCCCTTAACAATCGACCATCCACACCATATCCCGGCAACAGTTCCCACATTTTCTTCCTTATACAATGTTTTAACCTTAATCAACCTTATCAAATGCTTTCTCCAGATCCACAAAAGCACATAAAATCCTCTGGTTAACACTCAGAAGCTTCTCCGTGATCATGCGGAGAGAAAACATTTGATCCGTGCATCCTCTTCCAGGTCTAAATCCGCATTGTGCCTCCCATAAGAATCTGTCTGAGAACATGTCTGAGAAATGAGAAAAAAAATATTTCGAAGACATGTGAAGTTCACCAACACGCATTAGGACAGCGCGGCGGACACTTCCTTGCCCTAAAACTCTCTCAGAAATTAAAGGAGGCCTGTGCCCAGGAGTGGGACGTATATAGGCTGTAACTTTACTTGATAAAAATAATTTCCAATAAAATACTTCCTAAAAATATTACGCGGGAAAAAATGCCGCAAAATTTTGTCTTCTGATGAATTTTTTTTACATCGAATAAAGTTAAACAAAATGATAAGGTCTATATCTATCTATAGATAATTTCTATATCATATCTATGAGTTAGGTAGACCAGAAGATCACCAGCTGATCGACCACGAAGAAAACCGTATTAGCGATCATTAATCAGCTAGTGATCTTCAAGGTACCTCATGAGCTGGCAGTTAACAATAGACTCCATTGTTTTGGAGAACAAGGAGGTGATCGCGATGGGCCTGTAGTTGGACGGGTCTTAGTGTTCGCCTTTTTTAGGGATCGGGTGAACGAAAACCGTCTTCCATGATTTTGAGACTACGCCTAGAGAGTAGAAGTACCGGAAAAGACGCGTTAAGACCGGTGCAAACTCTGGAGCACACGTCCTCAGCACAATTAGTGATATACCGTCAAGTCCACTCAACTTGTGAATCTGCAGGGAGAAGAGTGCTTTGCGAACCGAGCGCTGTGTGAATCGCCCCTCCGGCATGGAGCACTCACACCGCGGGATGGTCGGCGGCATACTCCTCTCATCATCGAGAGTCGAGTTGGACGCAAAGAAAGAGCTTAGAAGATCGGCTTTCTCCTTTGCGGCATGGGCCAGTGAGTCGTCCTCCCTGTGCAGAGATGGAAGAGATGGCTGACAGAAATTCCCTTGGACAGCCTTGGCGAGAGACCAGAGTGCACGGGTTCCAGAAGTAAGGCGAACTAGTTTCTCGCCGATTCTGTCTATGTGCTAAGGGCACTGCTACAACAGATTTTCTTCATAGAATGAGGGTGCCGAATTGCCACAGTCCACCTGATGGTAAGTAGATGCGTGATCAAGGACTAAGATATAATGCCTCGTTTCCAGTGAAAAGGGTCACCAGTCCTCTATTTTTTTTACATGGGGAAATGCCAACGCATACCCGCCTCGCGGGGGGCAAGAACGGGTTATGTCGGACTCGCACCGACTTCATCACATATTGGCAGAGCTACGGGAACGCTTTCGCACACATCCGCGGTACCACCAGCGTCTGCCGCCCCACGGCGGCATCTCCTCAGAAGAGGATTACTCCTCCCCTTTCTCCCTTTCAAGTAAGGCGCACCATGTGTTTGGAAGTCTGCAGTTTGTGATCATATCCTAGACGGCCCCAACCATTACATCAGATTTGATAGACCACAAATCCTCGCGAAAGAACACCGATTCCTACCAAGGATGATACGTGAGGCTATTGAAATTAAAAAACATCCTAATTTCAATAGAGAAGGAGGCTGGGTACTACCACCTGCTTGGGATCCTATAATCAATAAAATTAAAACTAAACCCAAGCATACCACTGCAAGACCTCAGGCCATAGTCAGTTCATTTTGCATAGATCGGACCATAAACAATAATTAAAAAAGCTGAAGGTACTCCGGGTTTAACAATGACATCGGGACGTCAGTCATCTCAGTCCCCCGTGACCATGGGTGCTGGAAAGCGCCCGAAACGTCGGGAATTAAAAATAAAAAGTAAAAATAAACGCGATAAAATCCGTAAAAGTAGTTTTAATCATGTGCAATGTTCGCGTAAATATAAGAAATCAGTAAGAAAATCGTTTTACTTGGTATTATTCATGCGCATAGTATAGTGGTATGATACGGCGGTTACACGTTCGGTATTTCATCAGTTCAGTCTGTCAATCTGGTCAGAATAACCGCACATTTATCGTCTAACCCACGGACTGACAGACTAATGGGGGTAACGACACTACACCCACACTAAATGGGACAAACACAAATAGGACAACGAATGGGACGCATCGCACCCGCAGACGGGCACGACGCGTTCCAGCTCACACCGCGACACCGTACACCCGCGTTCCTGGACGGTTCTCACCGCCCAGACCATCGACCGACACGAGCTGAGCAGTCAGAGACGGGGGTCCGCACTCCCCTTCTCGGACTGCTGTTAGATAGCTCAAAAAAAAACGCCTAAAAAGACGACATGATGATTGGTAACAATATCAAATCGTAAACCATTTCATCATCATCCTCACCTCATTGCCTTCCCCTTCTTTAATTAGCTCGCGGCCTGCAAGGCCCTGAGACAGATGAAGCTGTAAGGGTCTCATAGACTAACAGCACTAACATCTAGATAATAGTACTAATGGTCAGGACTAATAAAAATTAAATTATTGGATAATTTTCGTCAGTCCATTGTGAATGATGAAATACAGATGCGAGACTGATCGTATAACCGCCGACTATCATTCTGGCATCAGTCAAAGTTGATTCAGTTACTGATGGACTGAACTGATGAAATACTGAACGTGTAACCTCCGTATAAGAGAATACATCACCACCGGTCACCCCATTTTATCCCGTGGTTGCCGTAAAAGGAGATTATGGGAAATGCCATAAAATCTTATTAATTCCGATTGATAGCGGTAAACCACCTCGTTTACGCCGGGCCTAATATTCCCAGACCCTGACAGCAACTGGCACAGACTTGCAGCGCCAAAGCACGACGATCCTCCCTTCAACAGAACAGACCACCAGCAGTTTAAGAGCACTTCAACGGACTAATGAAGAATAAGAACAAACACAAATAGCCTTTAACAATATTTACTATATTTAATTTTTTGTTTCAATAAACGTCTGAACTTGAAGCAGTGTATATTTTTAAAAAGCGTTTAGTGTTAAAATACCTTATAATTCATTAACCCAACACGATAGCAATATTAAAATAAACCTATTAGGCTAGAAACTCAAGATAGCCACATAAAAACAAACTACTTTAATGGTGTAGTAAAACATTACGAAACAACTTGTGCTATCATTACTTTACAGCCTTAGCGGCCGTGTTTGTAACGTAGAAAGGTTAATATTAACAGAACATTATCTTCGCCATTTTAATCTTTAAAATGCTCTTTGTATGCGATAGAGGGCCGTAAATTATGAACATCACGAGAAAATTCTGCGTAAGACAAATTACATAACAAAGAAGATGTCGAAACGTCTTCAAACTTAATTATTCAATATATCTACACGTATGCAGCACATTAAATAGAACTTATTTCAATCAATGAATTAGTAAACACTCTCGGTTTTTCCGCGCTACCTATAATTCAAGCCTTTCCAACAAATTGAAATATATTAAACACGCCCAATTAACTTCATTAAAGTTACATATTTTTTGATTATAAATATGTACATAGTTGTGTGCGTTAATGGTCCGTGTCAAAGTAAGGTGTTTCGTTCTTTTTTCCTTTCACTTCAATAACCTATGAACCAGGCGATGCACTAAATAGCACAGGAAAAATGTTCTAGTTTTTTCCAGACACATTTGGACACAGTTGGAACACCAACGTGGCCCATACTATATTAGAATTCGAATAACAATACATTATGTCCGTTTTTTCCTTCGAATTTTTATTGAAATTATTTTACTGTTTTCCCTTTAAATTAATATAGGTAGGTTGTGTAAACTAGACTTTTTTCCCGTAGTCTATTTACTGAACTACAATAATTACTTTATAAATAAATAGTTCAAAATGTCTTTCCTGCATCAGAAGAAGTCCATGTTCAGCAGTAGCCTCTCACGGATTATTACATAAAAAGGAAAAAGAAGACGATAGAGCACATGGAATCAAGTACAACGTTAATGACGCAAAACAGTTCGCTGGAGGGTTGACAGCGCAACCAGGCTCGAACAGTTTCGTTTTCACCCAGTCATCCATTACAGCCTATAAAATAAAAATACGTGTGGCACTCGGTGACTGCCGCGGTAAAGCTATTGCATAGCATTTTTTATCAACTTATGCAATTATAATTATTTATTTATTTTATTTATGCAGTTAAGTCTTTGATATTAAATCAAGTTACACTTTTTGAGCGTGGTGACCGATAAGAAAACAATTTTTTTTTCTCTTATTGAATAAATGAGAAGTTAATATTGTTTAAAATATTTTTAATATCTTACAATACATGTAGGTTATTCAGGAATTTTTATCATTGAGTTAGCAGCTAGTGTACACGCATACGTTTAGTCGCATGCACACAAACACCGTGCCGAAGTCTGCCGAGTGCCGAAGTCTGCCGAACTGAAACGACGTTAGACGATGCACGGCTTTCAACGCCACACCTCCGTGCCCGTCGGAGTGGGGAGCATGAGGTTTTTTTCGTTACAGAATTTCTGGATTCGGTCTCCGCGCTCAAGGCCCGCGATAGAAGCTATGCAATAGCTTAACACAGCTGAACATAAGCCTCCCTCATGTGACCTAATAAGCGGGGATTTTTCCATAGTTGCCACGCTTTGCAGACAAGTATGCAACCTCAGTTTTTTTCAAAGAATGCTAACAATGCTATAAACATTACTTATATCCCCCTTAACCACTCGTGGTAAGCTTAAATTGCTTGTGTTACGAATACTTACTTTTGAATACTGTTCACGCCAGTAGTCGTATGGGGGATTCGAACCCACGACCTTTTTGAGTTCGCGCTCCGCGCCCTGCCATTAGCCTACTGTCGCTTCCACCAGTTCCAGTTTCTTATAATTTTAAATTGTGTTCAGACTCTGCTGCCCATATCTTGGTTCGTTTCCCTCTATCGCCTCTTACGACACCCACAGGATAATATGAGATATTGGATATACTTACATTGCTACTAAATGGTCACTTATTTCACTTTTGACTTAGTGCCAGTTTTTATACGTGGTAAAGCCATACCACAGCTATATTATGATTGTAGCATGTGTGGGTAGGCTCGACCGGGGTAGCTCCACGCTCTCACAGAATACCAGCGTAAAATAACAGCGTAATGCTGATGTGTTTCGTATGGTGAGTGTAAAGAACCGGAGACCCTCTTCAATGGAAACGAGGCATTCTAGCTTAAAACTCAGGGATGACAACGCATTTACATTTTTATTCTTAATCGAGGATAGACGCAGATGTCTATGGGCCACACAATCCATTTACTATCAGGTGGACTGTGTACTCGTTTATCATCCTTATTCTATGAAAAAATCAATTAAATATTTTTAGAATTTGTTGCAAAATTATATAAAAGATGAATAGTTTACTCTTATTTCTGAGCTTTAGACGAATTAATAAATAATTAGCTACAAAATATGTATATTACATATAAATATATTCTATGTTCAAATTACGTTTAATTGGCTCACTAATTACTGTGAGTCATCAACCGCGAACTCTCGAGACCGTTTCATATTGTTGTTGCGTCGTTGCGCTTATTCCTTACGAATAAATTGTAAATGAAAATGCATTTGGAGACAAAAACTTAATAATTCATTCACAGCGATCTATCTAAATAAGGAATGATCAAGAAAATCTTAAATAGAAAATTTAATTGTAGTATTTTTACCACAAATAAATTTGTTAAGTATATTCTTTTGCTTGTAAATCAGTATATATATATATATATATTACAAACAGTTTACAAGCTTTACACGTCACATTTTGATATTATAAGTTATTCTTCTTTGTAAAAATAAAATTAATTTTGAAACTCAAAACTGAAAATATTCTTTAACCATCTTAAGCTATTGAGGTTAAAGAAAAGGTGACAAAATTTTTACTTTCTTTTTTATTTAGAGTATTATATTATACTTAAAACTATCAGTAGTTTTATTTCTTACAAAAATTAAAAGTATATTTTTTTCAATTTATGTGAGATATAAAAATAACAATAATGTGTAAACAGCTTTACACTGTAACTGGCCGCTTTAAGCACTCACAATAATTTGAAATAGTTTTCTAAAATTCACTTTCGTTTGCTGAAATTGTTTCTTTTAAGTTATCGACTCAAAAAACGAGATCTGTTAAATAAATGAATCAAACAAATGCATTCACTTCAATGATATTTATAATATATTGATTCGCTTACTTAAGTTAGATATAAAAAAACAGGCAGATAACAATTCGACTGATAATTTTTTTTTCGGGACTTGAAGTTTTAATGAAACTGTTTAGATGACATTGAGATTGTAATATTCCTTATTAAAGTTAAAAGGATTAAAAAAAAAAACGTTTAATAACTAAAAATAAAAATATTATAGTAGCCATAATATTATTGTTGTAGCACAAATGTCGGATCGATCGAGGAAGGGTCATGCTCTTATAATATCAGCCTGAAGATTAAAACTTAATTATGTACTTATAGCGAGTGTAGAGAACCAGCGACCCTTTTTACTGAAAACGAGGTATTCTATCTTAGTCTTTATAGGTAATAACGCATCTGTATTTAGATTTTTAATCAAGAATAGATGTAGATTTCTATGGCCCTTACGTGGACTGTGTGCTCGTTTGTCATCCCCTTATTCAATTATAAAATAATAAGCACGTCTTCAAACAACTAAAACGAAGAAAATAACTTGACATTCTGCAAGTCGCGACTTTTAGTCTTCACTACAATATTAATGATAATAACTTCACAATGTGAAATTATTTTATTTGTTTTTAAAACCGGCTTTTACTTTTTTTTTATAAAAGTTAACTTTTTGTTTCAGTGGTGCGCCAAATGAGTGATATGTAAAAATACCTAGATTTTTTAAATAATGGTGATACCTCGAAAATTGGTAGTTTTTCTATTGCACTTTTTTTTTAAGTTTTATAGATTACAAACCATATTTTTGAATAAAACTAAATTTACGGATTTTATCGCGTTTATTTAACTGATTTCACTTATTTTTAATTCGCGACGTTTCGGGTGCTTTCCAGCACCCATGGTCATGGGGGGTCTGAGATGTTTGACGGCCCAATTTCATAGTTAGCCTGGTTACCTTCAGTTATTTAATATTAATTTTTTGGTCCGATTTACGCAAAACGAGCTTACAGTATCTTGAAATCTTGCAGTGGTGTGCTTGGGTTTGGGTTTAATTTTGTTAATTATAGGATCCCAAGCAGCTGGCAGCAACCATCTTCTCTATTGAAATTAGGATGTTTTTTAATTTCAATAGCCTCGCGTATCATCCTTGGTAGGAATCGGTGTTCTTTTGCGAGGATTTGTGAAATCATTATGTGAACCATATTTTTGGTACATGATTTTTGATTATATGAACTTGGATTTCATAAAAGGAAAACACGATAATATGTAATTATCTCAGTAGAAAGAAATTGCAAAGCAGGCTCTAATTAGTTAAATTTCTACATAGCACCACAATATTTTTATGCATAAGTTCATGGAATTATTTTAGAGCATAGTAAATAATCATATCTAAGTTCTCATAAACCGTTTCTTTTAATCCATAACGCATTTTTGTTAAAAAAATAAAGATGTTGTTTCACGCTTACTTAGATTTTTCCGAATCTATCTCACAATTTGCGTACTATGAAGCCACTGCATCACTTTCATTTTGAGAATTTCAAGATACATTTTCTAGTGTTTTAGATGCTGGACGCTCCTTACGTTGGTGTTGACAACAACCACTAAACATAGCTCAACAGATCGTACATACGTAAGATGAAGTGGCAACAGTCCGACCGACCATCACTCTTGTACTGGTGAGCGAAATGTGGGGCAGCTTTCTACTAGATGAAGTAAGGACCTATAAGAGATGAAGGAAGTCGATGGATGCAGGTGGCTCAGAAGCTTAGGCTCAGCTCAGCTTTGTGGTATTTCGTGGGGAAGGTCATTTATAATTTTTTCTCCTAGCAGTGCAGTTACTTCTGTATTCCGCTTTTCCGTTGTTAAAATAAGAATCAGTATGATAATTGATCTAATGTTTTCTTTTTTTTCTTTTTTTACTCTAGGATGACCATTTTCCAATGCATTCGTACCATCTCAAATTTGTAGTATGACATCCAATAAACAATTTGAATTTGAATTCTCTTTGGTGGTGGTGTCCATCACTAGCCTGAGTATCCCACATTTTTATACGTGATAGAGTCACGCTGCAGCTATATTATGATTGTACGGGTCGGTCCGACCGGGGAAGGACCACGCTCTCACAGAATACCGGCGTAAAATAGCAGCTTAATGCTGTGTTTCGTATGGTGAGTGTAGAGAACCGGAGATCATGTTTAACATGTGACCATGTTTACTGGTAACGAGTCATTCCATCTTAGACCTCAAGGGTGACAACGCATCTGCATTTTGATTCTTAATCGACGGTAGATGTAGGTGTCATTGGATCACAATATTCACTTACCATAAGGTGCACTATGCGCTTGTTTGTCACTCAGTTGTATAAAACAATAAGAAATCAACATTTTAAATAAGAAACACATTTTTATTTTAATCACGTATTGTGTTCACATATGCTTTATACGTAACCAAACGAATCGTGCACTTCCTTTCTACAATAAACATCGAACAGTTCAAATAAAGTTCATGAAAATAAGACTCTATTATTTTGTTACATAATTTGTTTTTTTAACTTTCAATTGAGCTTTGCAAGCTAGTCAGGTTTCGGATGAAAGTTGTGTACACTAATGGGCGGAATAGGTGCCGGATACCAAACCACTCTACTTTGTACGTAATTGATAATTTATATGTATCTTAGGCTGTGGTCGATCAGAAGCTAAGTGCTCGATATATTTTTTCACAGTTGGCGGCTCTTTACTGCAGTGGATTAACAATGAAGTCCGCGGGTTCGAATCCCGCGCGGAAAAAGTATTTGCTACGGTTTTGGATTCAGCCTTGTGCAATTTATGTATGTAAACTGTCTCAACGACACAGCATAAAATCCGACGTTTTATAATAGAAAAGTCACCCGTCTTTAGTCATCTCAAACAATTTAAAAAAATAACACAGCAAGAGGCTGTGTAACATTGATTAAATGACGACTTTTTCGCGGAGAGAAAATGCTTGTGTAACATAATTTGTTTTTTAGAATCAGCCAAGCCAGCAACCATAAAATTGTTAATTGCAATTTTAAGTATTTAATTACCAGATATAGTCCTCGGCAGGATTTTAGTCTCGTTGTAGGAAAGATTTCTCATCAACGCCACTGTCATTGACAGTCAAATTAGTGATCGCTGTAGAAGTCTGCAAGACGAGACAAAGCCAAGAGCACTTTTTGACATTTCTCTAAGTAGCAGTACTTTTACGAATCCCAAAGCGTAATGTAGTTCATACCTAAACATGAATCTACGCTAGAGGAGCCGAGCACGAGCTGAGCACAAGCTGAGCAGGCTCTACTCGCGGTGTCAAGTGTGGACGTACAACGAGACTACAACATGCAAATGACGCAGCGGATCACTTTGTGTTCGTCAAGAAACCGACTATAGACGGAGCACAGTCGAGCACGAACCAAACGCTCGAAGCGCGCTCGTTCGAGGCTCGTAAATCGGTCCACACTACACGAATTTGTGCTCGGCTCGTGCACCCGTTAGTAATAGTCGATTTCACAAATAAATTATTTGAGGAAGAAAACTTTTGGTAAATCGCATGGCAGTGGACCGCTAAACATTCAGATAGTATGAATGGTATCATGAGTTTTATCGCGGTGTGCGATGGTGAAATTTTGTGACTGGAATAATAATACCTCTGAGCAATCCTCATGGTAGATGATATGATGATGATGATGAATATGCACAGGAATGCAAGATCTCTTCGCAACGCCAGAAAGTCAACCCAATCAGTATGAACTCGGTAGTCGACAATTTGAGACGCTCTGCGCTTAGTGCAGTCACGAGGAAGGAGCCTCGGCCTAGAGATGAGACCCCTTTGGCGGTATAAAAATTCTATGTTCACCCAAAAAAATTACTCATATTTTAACATAATACAACGTTGCCTACGTGGGTGTCTCTAATAAGAAAGGATTTTGGAAATTTCAACCCCTGAGGGGATGAAATGGTGTGTTGCAGCTTATGTATTATATAATTGTACTGCCTTGGCACACATATCTTTTTTTGTGTCACTTTGCAGAAATAAAAAAATATAAGCGATCCTCCCCGACTTCGCTGTAGCTGATTTTTAAATCTCGACAATAGCGCCATCTACCGGGTCTAACTATAGGTACTTAGACTAACTTATAACCATCCAGGTGACCTTATAAAAATTTCACCAAATTCGGTCAAGCTGTGGAGGATAAGAATTACGAACAGTCGCACACCGGAATTTTATATTTAAATGGTGACCCCGCCTTGCCTTTAATTTATAAATTTTTTGATATATAAAAAAAATCTTCAACTTTTCGCTTAAACCATTCCCGGCATTGCCTTCCTTCTGCTCGTCAAGTTTCATTACGATCCGATCAGTCATTTCGAAGACTAGCTCGAACTGACACACAGACATACAGACCGGCAAATATTTTAAAAATTGTTACAATTTTATTTATAGAAGATGGTGACAAACGAGCATACAGTCCATCTGACGGAAAGTGGATGATGTAGTGTAGCCCACAGACAACTACATTTATACTCGATTAAGAAACAAAATGCAGATGCGCTCTTACCCCTGAGGACTAAGATGGAATGCCTCGTTTCCAGTAAAAAAGGGTTTCCGGTTCACTCACCATACGAAACACAGCTGCGTCAAAGAACATAATATACACTACGCGAAAAGAAACGACACTTAAGCATGTGTGCACGTAAAATCGCTTGCGGCTATGTGTGGGTGTCTGGATGTGTGCGGGGGCCTTGAGAGGCGCGCGGGGCGTGGAACGGGCAGTCGCCGACTGCCCTGGCCGAGAGCTAGTAGTAATACCGATATTTGTCAGTATTAGTTAATATGAATATATTCGTCAAGTGATATAATATTTCAATTAATATATGAATATTACCGATATGTTAATGTACATATTACTATTCTATTCATGTAGGTATTAAGTTTATGTTACCAAGTAACTTTTTTTTTTTTTGCGCCCGAAGCAAATATGGGCAACCCTCCGGAAAGCGGGGGGAGGGAGGCGGTGAATGCTCATAGCATACCACGCAGCCGGCTGCGTGGTTATGTGGAGACTTTTACCCACTAAACACCGCCTTTTAGGAAATGGCTTAACGATCTGACTAGAGATCTCTAAGCCGTATACGAACGCGACCCTCCTTGGCAGAAAGGAGGGCGCATGGCAGAAAGGAGGGCGCATGGCAGAAAGGAGGGCGCAACATGTTACCAAGTAACGTTATTAGTTTTTATAGCCGTGTATGCTAGGTTTATATGCTTTGATAAATATTTTTGTTTTTATTAAATAAATGATTATAGTATCATGCATAAGTATTACTGAAAGTCATTTTAAGTGATTACAATTAAAATAAATTCCACTGCACAAAACAAGGGCCCTTGTTTTGTTAGTTTAATTTTTAATAATGTTTTATGATACCTAAAAATATGTGAACTCATTTTAATGAAAGTCGATATGATCTTAACAAGAATTATGGGGAAATACCATGACAATAAAACTAATATATCGCCAATAATTTTATTATATTACATTAACTGAAATATACACTATTAAAAATACCACTAGAGAGTCAAGAAATTTTAGATATCTATAAAGAGTTTTTGTATTTGTTAATTGTTGTATTTATGGATTATTTTTTTTTTGACCCGGTTGTTGGGTATACCTCTTCCTTCTTCCTCTATTAAAAAAACAGGGGGTTTTGTTCGTGGGGGAAGGGGTGCTTTTTCTCAGTCTCTTCTTTTCTCCCCCCCCCCAAAAAAAAACAAATTTTTTTTTTGTTTTGTGGGGCGGGTCCTTCTCCTCCGGCCATCGTTTACTTTTTTCTTTAGTACTTTATTTAATTAGAAATAGAAATGACTTATCTCCTCAACACATAGGGAACAATTTGTTGGCCGCTATGTCCCAGGAAACCTGCACACCTTTGGATTTTCTAAAAAAAATATACATGCTAAGAATTTTTGCAATTGTTAGAAATAATAATGAAAATTAAAAAATTAATCGAAAAATTCCAAAATAGATAAGAGTAAATTATTTTTAAAGGATAGTAGGGAATACTGCCTATTGCGTAATGAAATACTAAATGTTGGTTAATTCTTTAATATTACCATTAACTGTCGTGCATATTTGGTTTTGTCGGAAGTTTTAATATTCCTCATTTAATAAAAGTTGATTTAAAATTGAACGTATCTTTCACTACTAAATACATAAGTTTATATAATATATAACACATACCTACTATATATCTTCTTTGGTACAAGTCTATAATATTTCATTTCGGATCGATATCAACCCTAGCGTTACACGCTTCGACTCAAGGTCACCGGCGCGTACAGGGAGTGTCACCGCTGTGGCTGCGTTGAGATGCTATTTTACGATGGTATTCTGTGAGAGCGTGGTCCTACCCCGGTCGAGCCGACCCATTCGTGCTACAACTAAAATATAGTTGCAGCGTGGCTCTACCACGTAAAAGACATAATCGCGTCGTAATGACATGCAATCAATTTTAGGTTAGCTCAATAAAATTTTAGTTATATCGATATAATATAACAGACAGACATTTCAATTTTATTCATACGTATAGAAGATAAAATTATATATTTAAGCTTACCACCAGTTGTGCCGTAAACATTGAGTCGTAAACGGAAATAAAAGTGTTACGAAATTTCTAAAACGCCTACTTAATAACTGCCGGATTAATAAACGTTATAGTTATTATAATATTTGGTTTTAAAGTTGAATTATGGAAATGCTTGCATAAATTTTGACAGTAAAACGTTAACGTGTTTTACTGTCTTTATCTTGTCTGCTAATGCTAATTTTACGTATAATGATATGTAATTTTGTGGAGGTCATTATAACGCATTACAATGCTACTCAAGCGCAAGGTCGTTATTATTTTCAAATCATTCATAGAGTCTAGGAAACAGCTTTGTTTATTTACGTCAGTGCGGTACAATAATTACATGTTGCTTTGTAACTGTTATGTTTATTAACTAAATAATTCATTATTATCACTTATCATCATCAATACAGTCCATCACAAGCACAGGCCTGTTTCATACATTAATACAAGCACAGTCCTAAGTTGCCATTATTCATAGATATATGGTACGAGGGTGGATTGAAAAGTACTCGGCCTAACCAAGAAAATAAACACATACTAAATCAGTTATATTTTTATTTTTCTACATAATCACCATCAAGTTCAATACACTTTTGCCACCTCCCCTTCCAAGCATTTAGACCGTTGAAAAAAAATGATTCTTCCTTAGAGTCAAAATATGCGTCTACAGCTGGTTTGACCTCGTCGTTTGTCGAAAATCTTTGACCTCCCAAGTGCTTTTTTAGGTTAGGGAACAGAAAGAAGTCTGATGGTGCCAGATCAGGTGAATACGGCGGATGCGGTAACAGTTCAAAGCCACAGTTGTGAATTTCAGCCATTGACTGTACTGACGTGTGAACACGGGCGTTATCTTGATGAAACAGGACTTTTCTTCTGAGCATTCCTCGACGTTTTTCTTTTATTTCCTCTCGTAAACGACGTAGTAAGGTGCAGTAGTAATCAGAGTTTATAGTCTGACCCCTTTCAAGATAATCAATCATAATCACACCTTTCGAGTCCCAGAATACTGAAGCCATCACCTTATTTGCCGACAAAATCGACTTAGCCTTTTTAGGGGGTGGTGAACCAAGTCTTCTCCACTGTTTTGATTGTTGTTTTGTTTCTGGTGTACAGTAATGAACCCATGTTTCGTCCATAGTTACAAAACGATTCAAAAAAATCATCTGCATCGGCTTTAAATAACTCCAAACAGTCGCGTGAAATAGTCAATCGCGTCCTTTTTTGTTCAACTGAAAGCAGTCGCGGAACCCACCTCGCAGACACCTTGTGGAAACCCAACTCGTTGACAATGATGTTTTGAGTTCGTTCATAAGAGATGCCGATAATCTCGGCTATCTCTCTAATTTTTAATCTGCAGTCTCCAATTATTAAATCAAGTACTTTTTTAATATTTTCGTCAGTAGTTGACGTCGAAGGCCTTCCAGAGCGGGGTTCATCTTTCACACTCTCTCTACTACGCTTAAATACTGCTATCCATTTTTTAACGGATAATATGACAGAGCACAATCACTTAATGTACTGACCATGTCATCATGGATGGCTTTTCTGATCTGTGTTAGGCCGAGTAATTTTCAATCCACCCTCGTATATAGTACACAGGTACGTGGACGCTGTGCCCCATAAATAAAATAACTAAATTCGATAAGTATCAAAATGCAGTTGCATTGTCAGTCCTGAGGACTAAGATGGAATGCCACGTTTCCAGCAAAAAAGGTCTCCGGTTCTCTTTACTCACCGTACGAAACCCGCTATTTGACGCTCGTATTTTGTGAGAATGTAGTTCCCGGTCGAGTCGATTCATTCGTGCTACAATCATAATGTTGCTACAGTAAGGCTCTACCACGTTTTATTTTATAGGATAAAGGTGACAAACGAACACACAGTCTACCTGATGGTAAGTAGATGTTATGGCCCGTAGACATCTACATCTATCCTCGATAAGAATGAAGCTGCAGCCGCATCGTCACCCCCGAGGACTAAGATGGAATGCTTCGTTTCCAGTAAAAAGGGTCTCCGGTTGCATCTCACCTTACGGAATCTAACAACATGAAGCTGCTATTTCACGCTGGTTTGTGTTTGTCTGCGAGAGCGTGTTTCTTCCCGTTGGGCCGGTACATTCGTGCTACGCTATAACATAGCTGCAGTGCAGTACGCCTCCTCCACCTCTAACTGATGACTGGACACAGTTATGCTAACTAGAACGAACCCACAAAACTGGTGAAATTGAGTTATTGGTACCAACGGAAGCTACGAATCAACTTTCATATACTCAAAAGAGATCCAAGCTGCTTGAGATAGTTTTTACTCACATTAACGAAAGCTGCAAACGATACCAACCCCAGATAGAGTCTTTTTTTTAAAGTTAAACGGACCTGTGCTGCATAGTACCTGTAGTTCTTCAGTTTTTTCAATACGCAAAATAGAACCAAGCCACGTGGTTCCCTTAAAAAAGAAATGGACAAAATTATGTTGGACGTTTTCTAGGTAAAAGGAACCATGATGTGTGGCTTTAAAAGCTTGTTGCATTTTATTTCTGAAGATGACCAAGACTTTTACAAACAGTTAACGGGAGATGTTACTGTTGAAGATGACATAGACGGGTTTTCTCGTGAAGAGGATTTTAAGGTAGAAGTGGATGATGACGATTAGGTAATGTAGAATGAAGATCAATAACAGTACTTTGCTTAAGTAAGTTGTTACAAGTACAATTTTAATGTTGAATAAAAACTAAATTTACGGATTTTATCGCGTTTAATTAACTACTCTTTTTAATTCCCGACGTTTCGGGTGCTTTACACCACCCATGGTCACGGGGGGGACTGAGATGTTTGACGTCCCAATGTCATAGTTAGTCCGGCTACCTTCAGTTTTTTAATATTAATTTTTCGGTCTTTAATATTCTATACATATATATACTTCGGTTTTTAATATTAATTTTCGAAAAAATAAGTAAAAGTACTTAATTAATTGCAATAAAATCCGTAAAAGTAGTTTTATTCAATGTGTAGTGTTCACGTAAATTTAAGAAATCACAATTTGAATGTGTTTAACTAATACGTATGTTCAAGTCAATAAAAATGTGATTAAAACATAAGTATTTTAAAATTATTTAAAGCAATCTAACTTGAAAAACCTTAACATATTGTAATAAAGCACCAACCCACAAAATAGTAATTTTTCTTAAGGAACCATCAGCTTTTTGATCAAAAACAGATAATAAATCTGACTAAAATCCAAATAATTTAATTGTCCTATATCGCCATCAATAATAACCTTAACATTGTATAGTTGTTTGTTTCAAATAACTTACCTATTTATTTCTACACACATTAGAAACAAAAATCTAATTATCTCTAAAGTCCCTTTTTGTGAGTTGGTTCTAGTTTACATAACTACGTATGTCCAACTGTACTATATCATTGTGTTATTCCTACAAGAAACATCAACAGACTGAAACCGACAATTTTAATGAGTGCTCGCATATTGTTCATTAATTAGGCCCATATCGTCGCATTAGGGCCTGGGAGTCTCCCACCGCGCCGCAACCCACAACTGGAGACCATTGTTGTATCGATCTCATCGAAAATTGTTTAAGCTTATCTTTTCTAAATTAAAAGCTCGGTCTTGCAAATGCACTGACTTGATGTTTATTTATGAGACCGTGTGAATCTACGGAGATCTTAGTAGGTTGCTCAAGTTGTGTATTCAGTTGCTCTATCGTTTATCTCATTGTATACAAATAAATGAAATTGAATTGTCTGTTTGTAATGTCGAAATAACAGCTTTTTACTAAATGCATATGAAAATTATATACGGTACTTATATCAAAAAACACTCTTTGTAATTTTTGTCCGTCTTTCTGTCAATCTGTCTGTGTGTTTGTTCCGGCTAATGTGCCAAACTGTTTGACCGATGTTGACGGGGCGTGCACCGGCAGCTAGCTGATGTTATGACGAGTAACATAGACTTTTAGCAAAAGAATTAAAGTTCCGTGCAAAAAGTTAAAACCCATGAAATTCGATCATAATAATTTCACGCGAGCGATGTCGCGGGATCATCAAGTTTATAATATGTACACGTATGTTAATTTAATGAATTGTATCGTGTTTAATTATAGCTTAACTTGATTTCTGAGGTTTCTGGTGAGTTACGTACTCATGTATGCTGTAGATCACCCTTCTCAATTTATGTTGTTATGCCGTATTGTTGTTACTTTACGCTGGTATGCAGTGAGAGCGTGGTCTTCCGCCGGTCGAGCCGATCAATTCGTGCTACAACCATAATATAGCTGCTGCTGCCGCGCGGGTCAAAGGTCCACGCCATTGAAGCGGCGGTCCTGATGTCCACATACTAAAGACTTCCCGGTGCGTAGGTGTTTCACGTCAGTTGTTTGTTCTGTCAATTAAAGTACTCGGATGACCGAGCTTTGCTCGGTTTTTTTTTTTTTTTGGAAATTACATTTAGATACAAATTACATACTGATGAATAAATTTTTGATCTTATTGACATAATAGAAAAAACTGAACTGGTTATTTGAATAAAAATCATGAGTGCAATTTAGTTTAATTAAAATTTTCGTATTTTTAAAAAATACTAAAAAAAAGGCTCGAAATAATAGATTTTCTCACAAAAGGGAACTTGAAAAAAAAAGGAAAAAAATCGGGCCGAAGGCAGGACGCGTGCCAAAGCATTACGGTTTCGCGACCGCTCGATATACACTTGAGCTATTACGATCATTAACACAGTTTCAAAATTTACCTTCTTATATTGTAGCAGATTTTCATTGCCTAAAAACACGGGTAAAAAGACATTTTCTAAAAATAAATCCTAGCTAGATCGATTTATTTCCCCCGAAAATCCCTGGACACTAAATTTCACGAAAATCGTTGGAGCCGTTTCCGAGATTCCGATTATATATGTACATATATACAATAATTGCTCGTTTAAAGGTATAGGATAAGGATAAGGTAATATTTATATTGAGAGAATCCGTAAAATTATTTAATTAACTAACTAACTAAATTAACTAACTGATTTAACTAACTAAATTAACGTGAGGTGGTTAAACGTTAATACTTTGTTCTTTTACCTGCAAACTGACGCAAAACAATGAATGCTCAGCTGCTTTGATTGCCAAGTTGGTACGACCCTCACACATACGTATCTAATTAGAAGTACACGCATATTTGAGTTATATAATATATAACTCAAATATGCGTGTCTCACTTCATAGAGAAATATGCGTGTCACACACCACTGCGAAATATTTGTGTCAGGGTAGTACCAACTTAAATGGATTCCTAGTGATAAGCTCTATTCATCCATTTTCTATCAACGAAGAGACTTTTGTTTATTTCTTCAGTAGATGTTACTCGCGTTTTTTTTTGCGTGGAATCCAATTGTTTTTCTGTTGTAAAAGTAGCCTAAGTTACTTCTTAACACATCAGTTATCTGCTAGTGAAAGTCGCGTCAAAATCGGTCCAGCCGTTTCAGATATTACATGTAACATATAGACAGACTGCCAGACAGGGACAAAAATTGTGTTTTTGCTGTAAGTACCATACATACATATTTTCATACGCATTTGAAAAAAATCTGTACAAACAGACAATTTAATTTTATTTATTTGTAGGTATAGACTTTACATTAAGGACGTTACTCAATAATTATAACAGTTATAACTGTTACCAAAAATTAAAAATTGACTTCAAATTGCTAAGAAAGAAATTTATGTGCAACCCTTAGGGGTTGAATTTTTTATCCAAAGCTATACGGGACTACTCTTGAAGTATGACCTGTTTAAGAAAAAAAGAATCATTAAAATCGGTTCTTTATCTGCTAAGATATCATACGAAATTCCTTAAGCAATAGTATAATATGAAACTTTTTCCCCTATTCTCCCGCCGTAAAACTTCCGCCCCAGAGGGTGGTACCCTTGGGGGCTGAAATTTTTCATAAAAATTTTATGGAACCACCATTAAGGTAATGTCTATTTAATAAGAAAATAATTTTGTTTTTTGTTTTATTAAAATTGGTTCGCAATCTGCGAAGATATCACGTAACATACATATAAAAAAGAACACACTCGAATTGAGAACCTTCTTGTTTTTGAAGTCAGTTAAAAACCAATGTCAATTTAACAAATGCTTAGAGCTGCTCTCTCTCTCTCTCTTTTCACTAAATAACAATGAAAAGCGGCATATATAGAGATAAATAATATTTATAAGTGAGCGATAAATCTGTACTAGCGTCCGCCGTAAATTTCACAGCATTCGAGCAACTCTGTTTTGATCTCAGCTGGTAACAATGAAAATGCTACTGATTTTCCACGTGTTCTGCGGTGAAGAAAAACGTTGTGAGAAAATCTGCATCTCTGACTCTCTGAGGAATAAAAACATTTTAAAGACGTGTTGCGCCAATACTAAGCCAACAGGGCAGTCTAATCGGTCCATATTTTTTTATAAATATTTTAAAACATAAACTTCTATTACAGATAACTTAATCATCATGGACAGAACGCAGTTGAAACGAGCCGTTTGAAGAACCTTGTGGTTAGTGCAAAGCGTCCAAAAGTGATAATAAAACCGACGACGCGTGCGGAGTAAGAGTGGGGCGATGCCAGACACTCTCTCACTATCGACTGGGGTCAGCCTCGGCCTACTTGCCGGGATCGTGTCCGGAGTATGCTATCTCGTGGCAAATGGACTGACCTGGCCCAAGTAAGTTTATCATACATTATTTAAGTTTTTTAATTAACAAATCTAACGGTTGAAACAGTTTTTAAAGGTGTCTGCGTAAAAAGTGTACGGAATAAAGAAAAGCTTAATACCATATGTCACTCATATAATTAAGAATATAAAATACGAACGGCTACAGGCTACAGACCGTGCCAAAGAGATAGACATACATACGTACATACATTACCCTCTTTCTGGGAGAGTCGGGTTAAAAGAAAACAAAGTGTTTTAGGGACGACGTAAGAGGCGACTATGTGATATACCAGAAAAATGTAATGGCTGCCGATAGGCATTCATGACGTTTGATTCTTCGGCATCTCTTCGTGTCGACTATGGCAAATCTTGCCAGAAAGTTCCATGACCAGTGGTGCCTTTTGCGAGCCGATGAAGATGATGGCAAAGATATCCTGATAATGATAAATATACCTACATATTGTGCATGCCTACGACTGCCTCGTTAATCTAGTGGTTGTAGTAGTGCAACTGGTGATCACGAGGTCCCGGGTCATCGGGTCGGGCCAAAAAAATCAGTTATTGAATTTTCCATCACGAAATTTCTCAGTGCTGCCCGGAATCAGGATGTTGGTGGTGTCTCAATCCCGTGCCGCGGAAAGCACGTAGAGCCGTTGGTCCTGCGCCTGATCTCTCTCCGGTCGTGCCCGTTTACCGTCCCATCGGACTATGAGAGTGCGGGAATAGAAAGTGCATCCGTGCTTACGCATATACTTGGACGCTATGGGTAATCCTTTACAGAACTTGGGTCTGGAGGACTATATTATTATTACTGCACATACGAAGTAAATCGAAATCATGTTCGATTTCGACATGTTTCGGTTTATAGTCACTTTCAGATTATGGTTTATAATCCCAGCTTATCGTACTCTCGGGCGCTTCAGAACCATGCTAATTGTGCTATTGAATTCAGTGTAAACTATAAGCAAGACTGATTAGCTAACTGTTCTAAGACACTCTTTTATATTATAAAATACAGTTTTAAAGTAATTAAAAATACATTTTTTTTTTTTTAAAAAAAAAATATTCGATATGGAAGGCCAAAAATTAAGACAGTTTTGATAGTACGTAACGGTGACATCTGTGGACAGAAATGTAAACTACCTCTTGATGTTTGTAATTTAAAGTGCATTCAAGTTATAGAAATTTACTTTAGATGGCGCTTTTAGAATGATTTAAAATACTAGTGGTATAATTATGATTATTCGTATAATATATTTTATTACGAAAGCTGCGGCATTAAAAAAATCTATTCATCATACTTTCGGTGTCGTAAGAGTTAACACGAAAAATCTAAGCTTATGGTTTCCACTTTCCTACATGGCAGTTTGGCTATCTCGTTTGCGTTATGTAGGTACCAAATAAACGATCTCGTTATGGAGTTTAGTACTTCTACACTCCATAGATCTCAGAACAGCAGTAGAAATGAGGAGAAGTGTCAAAGGTATGTTAACAACAAGCCTCAAGCAGTGAAATGAGCTATGGAAAGATGCAGATATTATCTACACTATACTGAATTTAGGAACTTATATAGGATTAGGATTCAAAAAAAGAAAAAATGTAATTACTAGTAAGATTCTTAGACCAGTTAAGATTCTAGTTGGCCCGAAAATCCTTGTACTTATAATAAATACTACTCGTCGAAATAGGGCCGCACATTTTTATTTTTAATAATTATATTAGAAAGTAGCAGGCTCTATTCTTGAAATTAAATAACAATAAAGACATACGAGTACTCTTTAAACTGTGCTAGAACATCTTGTTTAATTTCCCTGCAATCTGTAATATGACGTCAATGCGTAAAGTACATTGTATATAGGTAAGGTCAATGGAGGCTATTGCAACTAAAAAAAATAAAATTTTTACCTTTTGCTAAAAATGTCCACCTTATTTTATTGGATTGATATATTGAAACTATAATATTAAGAAGGCATATAACGGAGATTCGTATCGACCTATAATAATGTCAAAAAGCTGTAAGATTTACACAAAATCTTAATATTAACCCATGCCGGCAGAAAAAGTCGCATTAGCCCCATGTTGGGGTAAATGCAACTGTTTAAAATAACTTATTCGTTTTTGTAGCGTATGTGCTCAGAATCAGAGGCATGATCCTCCAGCGTGAAATTTTCGCAAAAATGATCTCTAAGTTGCACCGGTCAAGCCCTGATACGACTAAAAGTATATTTTGTATTTTTGGGGGCTAATGTGACTATTTTCTATAGGATTAGTGCTGTGTTGGCGTAAAAAATATCGACAAATTGTAAAAAAGTGTAGGTAATCGATAATATGATGGGTGACTAAGTGAAATAAAACTATGCATTGTTTTTAATTTATATTTATTTGACTTCACTTTATACTAAATCAACGGCACATATAAATCACATCTTATAAGAGGATAAAAAATTTCAACGGGAAATATTTATCAAATTTTCCTATGAGGACTTTTGCTTATTGAAAAAACAGATATAAAAATAACTACTTTAGCTTAACATCACTTTGTGTTTCAATCGATGGAACATAATATTCATCACATTTTTAGAGGACTTTATGAATAATTTGGAAAAAAAAAGATGTAAAAATAACATACGCATTAGCAGTTAGTAATCATCACTGTGTTTCAATCAATGGCACATATTAATCAAATTTTTAATGTTTAAATACAAGAATATTATACTTAATATAATACTAAATCAAACCGAATCACTTCACTATTAAATCAATTGCACATATTTATCACATTTATTTATGAGGACTATGAACTTAATTAAATTAAATACTAAATCAATGGAAAATATTTATCAAATTTTCCTATGAGAACATTTTGCTTAATTGATAAAAAAAAGATATAAAACAACATACTTCAGCTTAACATCACGTCGTGTTTCAATCAATGGCACATTTTTACTAAAAAGTTTAATTTAGACTTTATGCTTAATTATTATTATTTATACAAACAAGACAAAAATTATACTTCGTACACATCAATATTGTATGGAAACTTAAACAATTCTGCATCTAAGTTCTCTGGTTGTGGAAGATAAGTAACTACGTCATCGAAATCAATAATTGAGATATCATCTTCGATTATTCGAAACGTGTTCTTTCGTTTGTATGACTTGAGCCCTGTAACTACAATTTTGGTATCTGAGACTTCTTGTACACGACATACGTATTTGTAAGTCTTTTTGCCCCGCGTGGAACTAAATTTCGCTAAAACAAAAGTGCCTTCATTTGGGACATCTGAGACTAGAGATTCTTCCGAAAATGATGGCATATCTTTAGACGTAGTTGCCAATTCCATTAAATTAGATGAAGTTTCTATAGAAGCTGGTAATTCTATCGAAGCAGATGCCATTTCCGTCGAAGTAGATGCAATTTCAGAAACTTGCTTACAAGTTTCGTTAATGTCAATATCGTCGGAAAGTTCTGTAGTTAGTAAGGTTTCCCAAAAAGTGCTAATATTTTTTTTGCGTCTTCATCTGATGAATCATCTAATTGATAGGAACAACTGCTGTTACTGTCAGTTTCATGGTTCTTTTTAATTTTATTGTTTCTTAGGCCTCTCTTTTTTTTATTTTGTTTTTCAATTTTTGTTTTTTCATCTCTTTTAGGTTGATTTTCTTTTTTTGTTTTCTTTACTCTTTTTTCTTCTTGTTCCTTTTCCATTCTCTCAATAACTTCCTTATAAGTTAGTATTTCCGCTCCCCCTTGTCACACGCGTTTTTTTTATTTTTTGGAGGATCATTGCGAGCAATTGAATTTAACAGAAGTTCTTCAAATGATACGTTAAAGTTGTCTTCATTTATCTGGTTAGTGGTATTTGCTGCCTGAATTAACTCGTTTCCGACAATTTGAATGTTATTTGAATTAGTTTTTTTTCTTTTTGGACTTGGAAGTGGTAGTTTATATGTACGAGGATCTTCTACGGTCTTTGGATACATGATTCTTTTTTGTTTTTCCTTTTCCAGAGTTATTTCAGTTTTGTTACTCAATTCTGTTATAGCTGTGTCATTCTGAATTTTCTTACTTTTTTCATAGGTTCTTATTTCTGTACTTGTTTCTTTTTTAACTCTTAGTATTTTATTTATTTCATTTTTTTTAGTTCTATTATTCTGTTCATGATATTGTATTGAATTATTCTGTTGTTGTCTTTCGTAACTTATCATGTTCTCTTTATTTTGAATCTTGTTTTCCGTTTGTTTTGAATCTTTACAATATGTAAGGCTTTTATGGTCTGGTTGAGAGTTTAAAGTTTTAAGTGCCAATCTAACGAGAGTTGGAACGTTTTTAAGAGGTATGTCGACCAATTTTTCAAATGGTGCTCGAATGGCTTCACTAACATCTTCGACGTAGTTGTCTTGCTCGTATGTTTGACTTTGAACATACTGCTCCCATCTAGACCAAGTTAAGGGATCAAACTTTTCTTTTGGGATCACGTGCCGATTTAAGGGATAAATACCTGTTTTATTAAATCCATTGGCTAGAATAACAGGATTCATAACATCCCATATTTCAGTAATAATTCGTGCGAACTCACTTTTGGGTAACTTTGCTCCGATATGAAGCCTTTGCCATTTAACCAAGGCTTCTTCCCATCGATCCTTCATGGGCTTCATTCCACTTACATCTAGCGGTTGAAGGATATGTGAAGAATGCGGGGGTAACTTCAAAATGGTAACATTTTCGGAAATGGCGAGTTCGATTACTTTTAAATCGACATGTGTGGAGTGGCCATCATAAATTGCAGAATGGTGCTCTTTGGAGTAAAAATACATTTTTAAAATATTTTTCGAAAATTGATGTTTCCATCCAGCCCTTTTGGCTTACAGCATATGCTGTTTTCACACTATCATTTTTGTAACACCACTCGTTCCACAAGTATTTTCCTTAAAAAATTATGAGTGGTGGGACTTTATCGCCGCGTGCATTAGTTGCCAATAGGACAGTTGTGTTATCACGGCTGGGGGGAGCTAGTTGTCCTGGTAGAACTATACCCTCTTTGGCCAAGCACTTTACTATTGGAAGGATCGTTGCAAAAACTGGTTTCATCTAGATTATAGATGCATTCAGGTTTCTCGGCCAGATCCAAATCATTTATGGCATTTTCCAATAAATCAAAGTATTCATATACGGTGAACGGGTTGCAAGCTTTCCTTCTAGCTATTTCGACTGACTGTGGTTTTTTTAATGTAGATTATTTCTTTTGCAAAAGCGCTGAAACCAATCATCTCCAGGAATATTATCCTTAAATGGAGTTATCCACCCATTTCTTACAACGTATTCCGAAACCAATGTTTTAACTTCCTTTTTAGTTAGAGGAAAGCCATACTTTTCTAAAGTATGCAGATACGAAGCTATCTTGCACTCAATATCAATTGAAAATACTGTCTTCATTCCAGCATTCACCTGCTTCTGGCCACGTGTGCCATATAAATGCGAAATTATAGTAGATCTCGGAATATTAAAGTTTTTTGCTGCCTCGTAGCTATTTAACGTTTTGTTTTTAACTAACTCGAGTGCCTCGAGAAGCTTTTCTTTTGAGTAGCTCTTTTCTTTTTTTCTTAATATAATTTCGGACCATCTAAAACAAGTGAAATAAATGAGAACACACTTTTAAACAAAAAAAAATGATAAAAAAAACGATAGAGTATTACGGTGGGGGCAGTGCAATGCATTACCCTTTATTTAAGCAATTTACTCAGCTCCCGAATGCATTCAGATCGTGCTGTAACTGTATCGATTTATTATTGACATTCGACATCACTAGCATATTTATTTTTATACAAACACAAAGGGGCTATTGTAACTAAAATAACTAGACACAATAGCCCCACAACGCGGTAAATTGAGGCTAATGTAACTATTACATTATCTTACGATTTAAAGGATCTAACGTTGTAAAAATAAGTTTATAGAGTACTTACCGTTAGTTTTTCTAAGTTGTTGCATAAACCCTTGCTTAAAATGCACGATAAGTATTTTTTTGGTTGAAAGTTGATGAGACGCTCTCCAACAAACACGAGATTAAAATGGCGACTAACAAAAAAGCTCTGGTAAATCAAACAGTTTCGATCCAAGTGATGCCATCTGTTTATGATACGTTAAACTATGATTTTTCTCCATGCCAATAGATGACATTGTATTTAAAAAAACATAGAATAGAAGATATCGCTCTTGGTTGCTTTAGCCCCATAGTTGCAATAGCCTCCATTGACCTTACGTTAGTGTTGATATTTCAAACGCGCTCAAAATTGCCCGAAAGCAGTTTTGAATAATAATTTATTTTTTATATTTACGCATTGAGTAAGTTATTATCGCGTTGCCACCTGACAGCTTTCGAACCGGTGCACAGGCGTTTCACGCACTTGGGGGCGTTCATCAATTACGTGTGGTAATTTTGAAGATTTTTCTACCCTCCCCCTCCCCCTGGTGAGATCTTGTAACATATGACTTAACCCCTTCCCCCCTCCCCCAATCGGAAGTAAGAATTTTTCAAAATGCGTATTTTTGGTATAATTTGCTTAGTTATTTTCCTAGAATTTGTGGAGTTCGCATAAACGCGATAAATATTATTGTGTAGGCTTTAGCCATATTTTACTTTTACTTGATATTTTCTGAGCTCTCCCTCTTCCCCACGTGAGATTGAGTGAGATACCCCCCCCCCTAACCACCTCTTGTGATTATTTGACTTCCCTTATTGGTGATCCCAATTTGGTAAAAATTAATCTTATCCGTCTCGAGCACAGGCGCTAAGTAGTCAGCCTATCAGCATTTTAGAAATGTGCCCAAGCATGAGGTAATTCCTCTCTCACCATTTAAAATAAGTCGCGTGGCGTGTCTCTAAACATTTTAGCCGCACGGTTTGTTCGTCGTTCATAATACGTACATAGCAAAGAAGTGAAACAAGTTGAGAAAAATAAAATAATTTATTTTTAGTATGGCAGTAGTTTTGAATTGTTTTTGGGGAAAATATTTGTAATCACAGCAGGGTCGTCACGGTTGAGAACAGTTTACAAACGTAACGCTCTGTTGTAATATGGTATAGAGATCGCACACGGATGTGACGAAATGAACAATGCTCGATCATATCTATGAATTTAAACCCAGCTGTCATTCAGATTGGATCTCATCGCCCATATCATCAAAACTCTTACTACTAGTTCAGCACGGTATCGTCGGGATGTTCATAGCAGTCTTATCAAATGGTCTTATTAGTAAAACTACTGAGAACTTTCTTACCAAGTACTACCTCGCCTCGTAGAGCTAACTGGTAAGACCACCAGGGTAGTAGATATTCAGTAGTCCACTAAAACATTTTCAACAGTACCAACTACTTAATTTTATTTTTGTCTTACATTTCATGATACCTAACGTTATTTTCGGCCTATTTTGACTGGTTCGCTTTTTATAAGCAGGATAAGTACTAGGCAAACATATATGTAAAAGAGTTCTTCAGTCCGTATTTCGGTGACGGGGACCAGTGACAACGGAACCAATTAATGCAGGACAGACTTATAGTGCGAGAGTGTGCGAATGAGGAAATAGAGAGATCACCTGCGAAAACGCAAGCGCAAGTGATCTCTCTATTTCCTCAGTCTCATAGTTTGATGGGACGATAATCCGACACGGGCGGAGAGAGATCTGGAGCAGAACCAACAGGCGTACTTAGGTACGTGTTTTCTGACTCCGTGGTGCTACTGAGAATTGTAACTGAGAATTTTAACAGAAAATCCCAGTAAGAACCTCTGATTTTTGGCCAGTATCAGGATTCGAACCCAAAATCAAATATTTACATTTACCTTGACCTGGTAAAGAATCTCTTTTCAGAAATGTGTATTAATTTAATCCGAAGGGATATGTTCTGGGTCTAATAAGAAGATTATCTAACCACTAGATCTATTTGGTTTGTTAATATTATATTTTTGTCTCAGAAAGTATCACGCGTACAGAAGTCAGAATATTATTAACTATTGTCTCAAAATAATAAAAGAAATGGTTACGTTTAATTCTTTTTCTTTATATACTTTTAAGACGACACATCGAAAACGCTATCGCCGTACTGATCCGAGTGAATACATAATTTCTATAAAAACTTGAAGAAACGCCGTCATAAGGTCTAAAATTGCGTAGCGCCTGCGACGATTAAAAGCGTCTGGAAATTGTCAGAATCTTAAAATATTTTTTTTAAAATTATTGATTTAAGTTATCAAAATAATGAGCAAGTAAATTATGAATAGTAATGTTATGAAAACATTTGAGTGATTCCCAAGCATATAGATTAAATGATTTCGTTGTAATTTCAACTATAGTGATTTTTTAGAGGTGTTTTCGCAAATAATTATGATCGAGTCAAAATTATACAATCGTGTTTTTGAACAATCAAATTCAAGATAAAGACATGAATTTACCTATATCAAAATCCCACTTTCGTTAGTGATGTCATAGTCCTATACTATTCGATGAAAGGTGCATTTTTTCACGGTGTCGCCTTAACTAGCTGTTCCTCGCAACTTCTCCCGCGTGGAAATTATTTCGATTGTATTTCATGGTTTTTATTTTTTTGGCATGGAACCCTTATTCTTTTTCTAAAATAAAAGTAGCCGAAGATACAACTTATAACATCAGCTATCTGCCAGTAAAAGTCCCGTCAAAATTGGTCCAACCGTTTCGGAAATTAGCCGGAACAAACACACAGACGGATGAACGGATGGACAGACAGACAGATAACAATATTAAAAATTGTTTTTGTTATAAGTTCCGTATATACTTTCATATGGATTTAGTAAAAAGTGGTTATTTTGACATTACAAACTGACACTTCAATTATATTTACTTGTATAGATGAGTCAAAAGTATATGCAATTGGGATTTTTCAAAAACGGACTTATTACACTACTGCTACGCTACTATTCAAACATTTAAAAATTCATAACTCCGAAAATATTAACTTTATCGTAAGAAGTCATAGGACCTTTTTTATTCCTATTTCATCGAAAAAATATAAAAAAATCTTTCATATTTTACTATTTTTCTTTATACATTTTTAATGAGTCAAAAGTATCAGAATTGGGGATTTTTCAAAAAAAAATGAGGTGGAATAGTTTTCGGTAGTTAGTTTTCGGCTCATGCGCCGATTTCTCTTGGACTAGTATAAGGTTTAAAAAATATAAAGTGAAACTACCCTACTGCCTCTAGCAAGTTTATTTTGTTTATTTTATTTTTTTATTAGGCTCTCCAACAGTTATAACACAATACATTTGAATTAAAAAATACAATTTTTTTTATGCTACTATAACCTAATACAAGCGTAAGAATAATAGCAGCTTAATGCTGTTGAGCGTAGAGAATCGAAGACCCTTTTTACTGGAAAGTAGGCATTCCATCTTAGACCTCAGGGGTGGCAACACATCTGCATTTTGATCTTTAATCGAGGAGGAAGAGGAGATAGATGTAAATGTCTATGAGTCACAACATCCACTTAACAACAGGTGTGGACTGTGTTCTCGATTGTCACACTTATTCTATAAAAAAAGACAACTAAAGTACTAGTAAAAAAATCCATGTATTTTATAGAGTTAGACCACTGAGAATAGTTTTCGTGGTGTAAGTGTACTTTATGAAAATCATTCCAGTAGTTTTACTTATTAGGTACTTGGTAAGACTACTGAGAACATCCCGTATCTTCTTTAAAACGGCCCACTTATCTTCTCAATTATCATGTTCTACGCTTTCATGATGTTAAGCACATCAAACTAACCTAGATTATTGGTGCTACATCTTTGTTTTTACACGGGGAGTACCTACCCATATCCGCAGGGACAAGGACGGGTTTGTCAGACTCGCACTAACTAAAACCCCATGGTGTTTCACCTTCGTCGCATATAGGCAGGGCTACGGGACGCTGGACGGAACGCTTTCGCATGTATCCGCGGTCCCCCCGGCGCTGGCCGCCCTATGGCAGTCCTTCCTCGAGACTTCTCCTCCCCCTTTTCTTTCTCAGGTATTCCACTGTTTTTTTTTTTGAATTACTTTTGAAGCGAAGCTCCAGTGTGTCCACAAATATATGTATATATATATATATATAGGTATTCGTCTATATATATATATAATATATATAATTTGCGATGGTGTAAGTCAAGTCAATTCAAAATGTATATCCACCATACAGGAAAAAGTTCAAATGTGAAAAGATAACATTTCACTTCCTTATTCATAAACATATTTAAACGCTTGATTAGGTTAAATAGTGTTTTGTCACTTTCTAGCAAACAAGTGTCTCGCAAATGTCAGTATGAGTGAGACAAAACACTATTTAACTAGTCAAGCGTTTTAATTTTTTTTTATGAATAAGGAGTTTAGAAAATAGTAATTTTAAATTTAATGAGAAAATAAATCAGTGTAATTATACACAGTAATACAGTGTCACAGACTGGTCGTAGACAAAGAACAACGTCATTCATAGCGAAAATTTCCTACCAACTTTTTCTGATAGATTTCAACAAAACGACACCCAAATAAAACACGACTGCTAATCTTATTGTTTCCATTTCACTGAGTTCACCCGAATACAGCATCACGCGCGAGGATTCGTTTCGATTTCAGTGGCGGACTGGCAGTTCGATATTAAATCTAACTTTCTAACAAAAAAAAATACAAAGAAAGTACCTAGTGTTGGCTATGTTTTAATTTTTTATCGTTCATATACACATTTATTCATTCATCCAAATTCAAGGTCAGGCTAAAATCATTTATTGCGTGAATTTCTGTCAAGAAATTCTCAATAGTTGTTCGGAGTCAGGAAGTTGGCAGTGTCTCACTCCCGTACCTCGGAAAGCACGTAAAGCCGTTGGTCCTGCGCCTGATCTCTCTCCGGTTGTGTCAAATTACCGTCCCATCGGACTATGAGAGGGAGGGAATACAGAGTGAGTGCATCAGTGATTGCGCATTACTCGTGCACTGCGCAGATGGCTAGTCTCCATTGAGACTGTCTGCCGTGACCGAAATTAGGTCTTGAAACCTTCATTTTTGCCTTACAACAGCCCATCAAAACTACACTGATGAACTTAAGATCTTCCCAAGGTTTGCCTCATAGTGGGGATTTTGCAATGGCAGGCGGGTCAGGAATTGCAGTTTTTTTATAGGATAGGGTGACAAACGAGCACACAGGTAGAGCTACGCTGCAGTTATATTAGTAGTATAGTTGTAGCACAAATGGCTAGGCTCGACCGGAGAAGGACCACGCTCTCACAGAATACCAGCGTAAAATAGTAGCTTAATGCTGCCGTGTTTCGTATTGTGAGTGTAGAGAACCGGAGACCCTTTTTACTGGAAACGAGGCATTCCATTTTAGTCCTCACCGGTGACAACGCATCTACATTTTGATTTGTTATCGAGGATAAATGTAGATGTCTATGGGCCTTAGCATCCACTTACCATCAGGTGGACTGTGTGGTCGTTTAGCACCCTTATTCTATAAAATAATAAATGTGCAGACACTTAATATATAGAATCGCATCACTTACGTATCAACATCCAATTCAAATCATTAATAAAACGATGAAACAGGAGCAACAATCCGTGAACGAACAAATTCCCGCCGAAACAGTGTGTATAATTTACAAAACTAATGTAACGGTTGACTGATCCTGGAGCAACGGGACCAACACTCGTTCTATTGACCATGTGCTTCACGCCGCCGTGCACACTGCCACGTCTCGTCAATAACGACCTGCACACAAAACGTTTCGATTTCAGTTTTACACCGAGCTTAAACTACTTATTTTAAACATATAAGGAATTTTACGTGGTAGAGCCATGTTGCAGCTATATTGTGGTTACAACACGAATGAGTCAGCTGAACCGGGGTAGGACCACGCTCTTACAGAATACCAGCGTAAAATAGCTTGATGCTGCTGTGTTTTGTATGGTGAGTGTAGAGAACCGGAGACCCTTTTTACTCGAAATTGAGATGCCTCGCATTCCAATTCAGTCCTCAAGGGTGAGAACGCACGTGCATTTTGATTCTTAATTGAAGATAAAAATGTAGATGTCTATGGGCCACAGCATCCACTTACCATCAGGTGAACTATGTGCTCGTTTGTCACCCTAATCTCATAAAAAAACAAGGTAGTAGGTACTGCTCAAGCTACATAGATGGAGTTAGGAACTCATTAAACAAACTTATTTATTTATATTCATCATCATTATTATAACAGTCTATTATAGACCACTGCAGAACATGGGTTGCCTTAAAGCGGTGATTTATACCGGTCGGTAGGCGGGTTAATAAACGCAGAGTTTTTTGGGTTTGTTTTTATTTTGAGTTGGTATCAGGAAGATGCTGCTGCCTATCTCGTGTTCCAGTTCCTCTCTGTCGCCTCCTAAGAGATCCATAGGAGATATGGGGTAGTGGATATTCTTTCACCACCACTACACGGCCTATTTTCGGTACCCACCGGATAATTCAGATGAGGATGACAGTAGAAGAAAAAGAGATGGAGGTTTATTTTTTATATAAGTAAGGATAGTAGTAAATGAGAAAACCGTTCATCTTACGGTAGGTATGTACATCCTGTAACTCATATAATCAATCAATCAATAACTATAGTAGATCATGTCAGAATTTTGTGACTGTGTTCATAGCACGCAGTGTGAACGACTTATATTTTTTTATAGAATAGGGTGACAAACGAGCACACAGTCCACCTGATGGTAAGTGGTTGCTGCGGCCCATAGACATCTACATCTATCCTCCATTAAAAATCAAAATGCAGATGCGTTATCACCCGTGAGGACTGAGATGGAATGCCTCGTTTCCAGTAAAAAGGGTCTCCGGTTCTCTACACTCACCATACGAAATACAGCAGCATTAAGCTACTATTTCACGCTGGTATTCTGTGAGAGCGTGGTCCTTCCCCGGTCGAGCCGACCCATTCGTGCTACAACTATACTACTAATATAACTGCAGCATGACTCTAACACGTATAAAAATATTTTGATTGTTTTTTATCTAGGGGGAATGTTTGGGTGTTTACAGACTATACTGACCATTTACCACCTGCTGAAGCCTTGGGCGAAGGCTTCCTTCATGACCTTACAGCATATGAAAGGTTAAGTGGTATTACAAATTACAGACGCATGAGGCATATCGCCGGCTACGGTAGCGCTCGCTTGCCAGTCGTTTTGTATCGTTGAGTCGTTGTAACCGCTTCCGAAAGGTCCTGGTGTCGAAATATTACGGTTTTTGAGTGTGTGTGATAATTAAAACAACCGGCTTTCTATGTCGTTTGACGTTATTGTGGTGTGGTTAGTGCAGTAGTGTATTTTTTTTTTTGAAAATACAAAATTCGCTCACGTTTCATAAAGGGTAAGTTTTATTTTATTCCTTAAATTTTTGATGATGAATCATCATGGTTTTCATCGTAGTACGTTTATAGTTCAGAGAAGGTATACCCAATGAATGCATACTCTAAGATAGAAGGCATGTTTTAATTTTTACTAATACTTATATATGTGTACGTACACATTGATTTTTATTACTAGGTTGATGTTGATGATTACTAGGTAAGGGCTGATTTTTCAAAGGCCATTTAAACGTAATAGATCAAATAGATATCTTATAACCTGACTGTATAAAGTAGTAGTTATTTTATACTATGAATAAATTGTATTTGATGATTGAAAATCGGTCGGTGTGTAATGTGAGGTTGTAAGTAATGAAAATTACTTTTTTAATAAACCAAAACTGGTCGACCGTAGTCACGATCCACTGCATTCGGCAAATTAGTTGAGGCTCTCTAATTGTCAGTGTCCATTAAATGGTTTTCAAATCCATATTAGACCATGCTGAAGTTATATTTTTGATACCCTAAAGAGGTATATCAAAAACAAACCTTCGAATTAATAAGATAGGGACTTACTAAACCACACTATACCGAGGAGTGACAGTGTAAGAGTATCCACTGCCCCATATCATCCCGTGGGTGACGTAAGAGGCGACAGAGGGAAACAAATCAGGAGATGGGCGGCAGCGTCTTCCTTATAACGACTTAAATTAAAAAAAAAACTACGGGTTCTAACTGAATTGCCAAGCGGGGCAACTATGATAAATATTCCCTCTGTAAGGCAATGTATGGGGGAGGCCTATATTCAGCGGTGGACTAGGCTGTAATAGATGGAACACGCGGCCAGTCAACAGATACAGGTGACTCAAGACTATGCATTCTTATGAAGGATGTTCAACGGTGGACTATAATGGTGACAAACGAGTACACAGTCCATTAGATAGTAAGTGGATGCTGTGGCCCATAGAGAACCCTGACGAATGAGTTGGTGTTTCCAGTAAAAAGATCTACGGTTCTCTACATAATGGGCTGTAATGTTGATGATTCTATTATTATTAGTATAGCGACGAGGGCTATGTGCTAGTGTTCGTTTAAACTGGCTGCCGTGTCTGAACTTCTGTTTGAAGGATATTAATATACTATGGAATTACGAGTAACAACAAACTGGCGCCCATATAATATTTGTTCATGTAAGTAGAAAATCGATTTTGCTATCGAGTGGCAGGCGACAAATTCACATTTTAATAAAGAAGATAACAAAACGTATTCACAAGTTAGATTTGATAATATTATAAAGTAGCGATGGGTACGATTTATTAATGTGGCGTTTATTTGGATTTTATCAATTATTTTCCTTTTTTTTTTCGAAAATATCTGAGATTCTCGGTTAAAATATAGTCTAGACCCCCAGAAATCTAAATAATATTATTTAGACTTCTGTGCCTAGATCCTGTTACAGATCTGTTACAGAAATCTAAATATTATTTAGATTTCTGTGCCTTGATCACTCCTGGCATTGCTATCTATTCATGAAGTTTCATTACAATCGTCCTTCCGTTTACTGTTATGTCGTAATAGCATGCAAAACACTCTGAGATTCATTAAAACTTTTTCAATATTACAGACAGACGCTTTGATTTTATTCATATGTATGTATCTACTTTATGTTTATTTTTCCTATATATTTATCTCTGCTTAGTCTTTGGTTGAATGAGAGATTAAATTGATTACATTTTAATGCTACAAACAAGTCCAACTCAATTGTGATTATGTAAATTACAAATTGTTAGAGGCCAACGTCCACAGCAGTGCAATGCAATACGCGGTGCCTTTTGGTAACTGACGAACGAGGCTGTGGTTTTCTTTTATATCTAAGAAATAATATCATTACCGGTAACTACAACCGGTAATGACTTTTTATATTTAATCGAATACTACACATGAATAAAACTAATTTTACGGATTAGCAAGCTGACAAGCAGGCTTTTCCCGACTGAGTTAGTCCACTTTTGTTGAAATATCTAGATTAGTTTTATGATTTCATTTAATTTTAATTCCATTTAATCATTTCAGACGTTGCAGGGGGGGTGATGTAGGCACCCCCCTGAAATGTCACAAAATACGGTCCCAAATTACCTTAATCCATCAAAATCCTGCATTTGTTACCAGATCGTCACTCCATCTAGTGGAGGGCCGCCCTAAATTTTGCTTACCAATACTAGGCTGCCACTCCAAAACCTTTCAATTCCATCAGTTCTTTGTGTTAAGTTTATATAGCTATGTTCAAACTACAGCAAAATATGTTATAAAATGTTGCTATGGGGAAACACAACTGACATTGAAGGTAGGTAGGTAGCTAGGTATTTTACCTTGCAAAAGAAGGTCCTAAGGTCTCCCATATCATCCCGCGGGTGTCGTAAGAAGTGTCAGAAGGAAAAATAACCAGGAGATGAGCTGTAGCGTCTTTTTATTAACTACTAGAAAATAAAAACAGATGTTGCCGATCCGTCTGCCAAGCGTGGCAGCTGTGGCAAATGTTTGAGGCAATTATTATCTATATGTATTAGAATGTAATAATGATGATAATGATGATGATGAACAATGAGATTGTCAGAACATAGAAATGATTTATACAGGCAAGACTCAAACCTTGTAATAACAACAAAATATCTGTTGCGACAGAAACGAAATTATACTTTGCTGATACAGAACCTTTATCAACTGTACAGATTTTTTAATTATATTAAACCAGCGCTAGACTACTATCCCAGTAAAGTGGTGATGCAGCCGATGATGGTAAAGCCTATTCACTCTTGCCTTGAAGACTCACATTGTAATCGAATAGAAAGACAGATACTGACAACATATTTCACTCCGTTGCTTTGCACGACGTATCTAGTACAACATAAGATATTAATTAAAGAGTTATTTTGTTATATAGAACCGGACCCTGATAGGAAACGAGACATTGTATTTTTCATTATCAATCCTCAGGGTTGACAACGCATATGAACTTTGATTTTTAGTCGAGAGTAGATGTCTGAATCTATAGACCACAGTAACCACTTACCATCAGATGGACTGTGTGTCGCCCTTATACTATTAAAAATAAAATAAAAAAAGCATTAAAATAAATCCTCTTGTTACAAAGAGGTTTCTATAATGTTTATTTTAATAATGTGCTGCAATCTACAGCGATGTTATTAGATGATTTGCTTCAGTAATTCATTTTGCAATAACCACTTGGAACAATTATCGTGAAATATCGGTTCTTGATCCGAGTTAAGTAATCGAATCAATGAAACTAGTAACAATTAAAAAATAATTAGATAAGGTTTGCGCGAAGTTTTCAACACTACAGAAACTAGTTTTTTTACCGTTTTATTCCTCAAACGCATAGGTTTGCTCACAATATTTTCCTTCACGGCTGAGTACATGGTAAACCTTAGTATTAAAATCTTTAAAGTCGACTCGACTGCAGTTTGAATTCAGGCACAGCTATGTAGTATCCAGTAGTAGCCAGGCATCCTGAACACTAAACTGGTATGTGTTATGAAATGCTTATGATTATATTAGACGTGCACAGTGCACAGATTATCTACAAAAACTGGTTTACTTTGTTTTATTAGTATATAGTTTTGTTTTAACTTGTTTTATTTTTATAATATATTAGTAGTATAGTTGTAGCACGAATACGTCGGCTCGACCGGGGAAAGACCACGCTCTCATAGAATACCAGCGTAAAATAACAGCTTATTGCTGGTGTATTTCGTATGGTGACTGTAGTGAACCGGTGACCCTTTTTACTGGAAACGAGGCATTCCATCTTGGTCACGGATGACACCGTGTCTGCATTTTGATTCGTAATCGAGGAGAGATGTCTATGGGCCACAGTAAAACCATCAGGTGGACTGTGGGCGTTTGTCCTCCTTATGACAAAAAATATAAGTTAAATATTTCATCACCATCATCATAAATTGCCACGTGCTCCTCCCAAGACTGCCATAAAGCACGGTCGTGAGCCATCTGCATTCATCGAACTGTTCCAAGCGTACATGTTTCATCTGGTCATTTCCAGTGTAGTGTCACCCGAACTGCGCTAGCAATTTCGAGACTGCCACTAGAGAACCTTTCTTCCCCTTCGGTTTTCGTTTCTTCGAGTTAAATCTATTTTTCTGCGGATTTTATTACACAGGGAAACCGTCTGAAATAATATTATATGCATCCATTACCACCCTGATTTAGACTGCAACTTTACTTTGAAGGAGGAAGATTCGGAAAGCAAGGCTTCTGGGATTCAAAGTAATGAATTCCGGTTCGTTCATTGCACGAATTTGAGGTCAAATTACCAAATATGATCTAACGAAATGGTAATTTGTGAACCTCGAATTTGTAAGGTTAAATATACATTTATACAATATGAACTGTTCCGCACATATAAAAAACGAACTTTTTGTGTTATTAACAAAATAGATGCCTATGGCATAGAATATTTTTCAAATTTATTGCTTTTATTGACATTTTATTATATTAATCGAAGTATAAGCTTATACTTAGATCAATATGATGAAATGTTAAAAATAAAGTTTTTTAAGTGAGCTTTTTACAAAGTTAGGGTATTACAAATTCATTAATTCGTGCAATCTCAGATTATGGAAAAAAGTGTTTATTTTATAATTTAAACTAGAGTTGGCCTGCCACGCATAGAGTAGATTTGAATTTCGTAATAATTAATAACATTTTCAAGCAGAATACTTTTGAAAAATAAATTTGCGAAATATATATTCTATCTTCACTTACTCTATTTTTTGTCTCACGGTGAAATCAGCCAGTATGAATATACTATAAACATTTAATTATTATCGGTTATAATATTACTGTGGACACGTTAACCTATAAATAGTCCCATGGGTTTCGTAAGAAGTGACAGAGGAAAACTGAAACGGATGGACGGCAGTATCTCCCTGATATCACCACAAAATAACAAAATGCTGCGGCTGCCAAAACGTCAGCCAACGCCAACTATTGAAGATATCTTTCGTGAAGAAATGTAATAGGGAGCGCTCTATTCAGCAGTGCTTTTGATGCATTGTAATAAAGATGGCGACGAAATGATAATGACGATTTACCAAATGGCAGCCTCAGTCTGAATGTAGTATTAAAGATCCGGACACAATAGGTTTTAAAACGAATCTCAAAAGCTGTCTATTATTAAAGTACATTTATGATGTAAAACAATTTTTAAATTAATGTAATTTCGTTACCTCGAGTGGACTTAACCATATTTTATACTTTTATATTTATTTAATGTACTGATTTGCTTTATTATAAAATAATAATGATTGACATGACAATTGTAATTTTAATTTAATTTAACTTTTATTTTATTTGATTTTAAATATATTCAGTTATTGACTTGCTTACTTACGAAAATAATGATACCATCAAAAAAAATCCAAGTCTCGCAACTTAGTTTTTCTACCGTAAAAAGTTGTGAGATCCATGTAATAAATACCAAGTCGGTTAATTTATTCAGTCCCTACTTAAGGGGAAATATAATCTCAAATGGCTTAGCAAGATCCTCCGTTATGCCGAAAGTATTGCAGCATTAATTTTGAAATAAATATATGGTAAAGTTGAGGATTAATGTTAAGGTTTATGTTAGACGAAAACACGATTCCGTAAAATTTTCTCGATAGAAAAAAAATCCAAAGTTACCTCCAAACTGAACAATAAACCGCTGTTATTCATAAAATACTTTAAATAAGATCATGAAACTTTGCATACTAACTGAACTAACCATAAAGCAGATCCTGTCAGGAACCAAGCTTACGCGCCGATAGTTTAGGTAATTTCTTTTTACAGTGAAAATAATGATATTTTAAAAAAAGTAAATAACATAAGCACTGCTTTATGGTTAGTTCAGTTAGTATGCAAAGTTTCATGATCTTATTTAAAGTATTTTATGAATAACAGCGGTTTATTGTTCAGTTTGGAGGTAACTTTGGATTTTTTTTCTATCGAGAAAATTTTACGGAATCGTGTTTTCGTCTAACATAAACCTTAACATTAATCCTCAACTTTACCACATATTTATTTCAAAATTAATGCTGCAATACTTTCGGCATAACGGAGGATCTTGCTAAGCCATTTGAGGTTATATTTCCCCCTTAAGGGTCCTTCTGTTTTAAGTTATTACGTAGTTAGCTAACCTAACAACATTTTATAGTGACCATATCAATGTTAAAAATCTTTTTATGTTTCAAATAAATATATTGACTTGGCCATCGCAAGAAAAGACAATGTAACACAAGTAATACATATATTCGATTAGATTAGTAGTTTAGGAGTCCATCGCGGACAAACGTGATACGTAATTTATATATATTAAGATATGCTAATTAATGCCAGATGTGTTAAATATTTAGAATATGAAACGGGATGAAATCCATATAAATAGTTTTGTTCAATGTGTATCGTTCGCGTAAATATAAGAAATCAATAAATACAACTAGAATTTGGCGTGAAAATTGACTGAATCTTGCATACATTGAGAGAAGGTGGCTTCTAAAAAATGTATAAAAAAATGAAACGTGCGTGACAGATTGTTGGTCCGCTGGGTATTTTGGCGCTGCGACACCAGAGACACGCTCTGGTAAACACGCGCCCGCCGTGTGCCATCTGTGCTGACTAAAGGAAAACACAACACCTGGCAAACTTGTAATATACACGTTTTTATTATTTTGTATTTTGGTAACCAATTTTCAAAGAGAATCCAATAATACATATCATATACATATCATTATAATTCAGATGTAACAATGCACTACAGAGTCGCAAAAACCTCTACATAATGTAAAACAAAGTCTCTTCTCGCATTTTGTACGTAGATCTTTTCAGCTTGTATGGTTACACCACACATTTTTATTTACATAGTAAACGTTGCAACCTACTTTAGCCGGGCGTAGCGTGTATTTGAATGTCTATGAAGAGTGGGCATTCCTCTTTGCCTATTTAATTGCAAGCTGATGATCGGCAATACGTCAACAACCGTCCTTCTGAACACCAACTACTCAAGGAAAGATCTGCCACTCTAACTTTATAACTATTTTACTTTTAATTAAACTTTTAACTTTGGTGATCTTTTCCTTCTGACGTGCTCATCAACTAACTACAACTCTACTTCTAAAAGGTGTGGCCTTACAAACCATGCACAAAGATTTTGATGCGGCGGTTTTTATGAATAGACAGAATGATTCATGAGGAAGGTTTATATATATATTTCTATATTTCTTTTGTCCTTGTGTATGTGACTGATCTCGTAAATGGCTGGACCAATTTCGATGAAATTTTGTGTGTATGATTAAGTTGATTCGAGAATAGCTTAGATTTAATTGAGCCCGGTAGGTAAAGCTGTTGTCGAGATCCAGAAATCACCCGTGTGAAGCCTGGGCGGATCACTAGTACTTTATAAATCGGACGTTTAAAAAAATTACAATTCAAAAAGAGTTACATAATTTTGTGGAATTTTAAACGATAAAACTATTTAATGAATAGCATATATTATTAAATAATATTTAATGATATATAGCAACTTGTAGTTCGCCGCGACCTAGCCCGCGTGGATTTTTTTACCCTAAAATAAAAGTCAAAATTCCAAATCTCTATCTGATCGGGAAATTAGCTTAATATCAATGACTGAATTCAACCCTAACAGACATACTCGAAAGCGAGTTAATAAAATCGTAGGTAGAAAAATAGTCATAAAATAGTACTCGATTATTACTTAAGAGGATAGAGTAAGTCAGCTCAAATTCTAATTTCGCCCCCACTTCCCCCGCGCGTCGTATGCTATGTACCGATATGTTTGTAATCATTAATACTGTAAGTAGATAGGTCGTTAGATACTTATTTCATTAGGTTTATCATATTTATGCCTGTTTCTTAACGCCAACCCAGCCGCTTCTTATTTTTATCACGGTTATTTCCCATTTTAATTTTACGTCGTACTGTTGCGTAATGTATATTCTGATCGTAAGCGACACAACTTCTCCCTTCAAAAGCCTAAGCGATACTAACGGGGCGACTGGAATCAAGCTCAAGACGCCGATAGTTTAGGTAATTTCTTTTTACAGTGAAAATAATGGTATTTTAAAAAAAGTAAATAACATAAGCACTGCTTTATAGTTAGTTCAGTTAGTATGCAAAGTTTCACGATCTTATTTAAAGTATTTTATGAATAACAGCGGTTTATTGTTTATTTTGGAGGTAACTTTGGATTTTTTTCTATCGAAAAAATTTTACGAAATCGTGTTTTCGTCTAACATAATCGTTAATATTAATCCTCAACTTTACCATATATTTATTTCAAAATTAATGCTGCAATTTTTTGCGGCATAACGAAGGATCTTGCTAAGCCATTTGACATTATATTTCCCCTTAATATTATATTATATATTATTCAAATCCTTATGGCATCAGCGACGAGTCTGCGACATACACATTTACTATGGCGAGGAAAAAATACATAAAGTAGTTTCCTCGAAATGTCGCAAGGGTATTTTCGTGAAAAAAATCCAAATATTGAAAATTGTAATCGGGCGTGCATGTAGGATTGGATAGTGCATGAAGATTTCTGATCTGCTAATGGATAGAATTAAAAATCACAGCTGAACACAGTCTCCCTCATGGATTGCCTAATAGGGGTATACAGGGATATATAGGGTAATAGGGATATTTGCCTTAGTAGCCACGCTTGGCATGCGGGTTGGCAACCGCAGTTCTTATTTCTAGTTGTTATTAGGAAGACCCCGTTGCTTACCTTCAGGTTTGTTTTCTTCCGTCGTCTGTCTTACGACGATACGGTATGAGGTAGTGGATATTTTTACACCGCCACTACGTAGTTTTATCATCATTACATTACAGCCCTTCACAAATCTACTGCTGAACATAGGCCTCTTTCAAGAAATGCCACAAAGCACGGTCCGGAGCCACCTGCATCCATCGACTTTCTGCATGTCTTATTAGGTCTATCAATAAGACCATATTCCAAAAGATATATATATATATATATATATATATATATAATATAAAACACTCACGCCTGTCACCCAGAGGGGTAGGCAGAGACTACAGACTTCCATTTAGCACGATCCTGACATACCTCTCTCGCCCCTTCCACATCCATATACCTACGCATACATGCTCGTCGGTTAAGCGACTCTTAACCGACCAAAAGAATTTAAATTAAAAATTGAATAATTTCACAGAAAGAATAGGGCACGTTCCCCTGTTTTAAGTTAGTTCAAGCGTTTAATATTTAAAATCAATATCCGCTTGTTTCGATTCTAGATACACATCGAAATTAGTTGAGGAAGTCCATTTGAAGGGTAATAATTTTGTTTTCGGTCTTCGTAAATACTTTTTCGTATAACTTGATCGTTCTTAAAACTACGTAACGACGTCGTCGACGAGTACGTTTACCTGGGACAAATAGTCCGATTAGGTAAGTCCAACTTCGAGCGAGAGGTCAATCGACGGATTCATCTCGGCTGGGTAGCCTTCGGGAAATTACGACACATCTCGTTAGGTATACCTCAAAACCTAAAAACTGGATTGTACAAAGTGCGTGTTGCCAGTGATGACTTACGGATCTGAGACGTGGTCCTTCACTGCTAGCCGTATGACGACGCTCAAGGTCGCTCAGCGAGCTTGGAGTTTCTCTGCATGATAAACTTAGAAATGAGGATAACCGCAGTAAAACCAGAGTAATCGATATAGCCCAACGGGTAAGTAAGCTGAAGTGGCAATGGGCCGGCCATATAGCTCTGAGAACCGACAACCGATGAGGAAAAAAGTTCTCGAGTGACAGCTTCGTACCGGTAGGCGTAGTGTAGGGCGACCCCCCACTAGATGGAGTGAAGACCTAATAAGACATGCAGAAAGTCGATGGGTGCAGGTGGCTCCGGACCGTGCTTTGTGGCATTTCTTGAAGGAGGTCTATGTTCAGCAGTGGATTTGTGAAGGGCTGTAATGTAATGATGATAAAACTACGTAGTGGCGGTGTAAAAATATCCACTACCTCATACCGTATCGTCGTAAGACAGACGACGGAAGAAAACAAACCTGAAGGTAAGCAACGGGGTCTTCCTAATAACAACTAGAAATAAGAACTGCGTTTGCCAACATGCATGCCAAGCGTGGCTACTAAGGCAAATATCCCTATTACCCTATATATCCCTGTATACCCCTATTAGGCAATCCATGAGGGAGACTGTGTTCAGCTGTGATTTTAAGGTTAAATGGGTCTCTATCCATTAGCAGATCAGAAATCTTCATGCACTATCCAATCCTACATGCACGCCCGATTACAATTTTCAATATTTGGATTTTTTTCACGAAAATACCCTTGCGACATTTCGAGGAAACTACTTTATGTATTTTTTCCTCGCCATAGTAAATGTGTATGTCGCAGACTCGTCGCTGATGCCATAAGGATTTGAATAATATATAATATAATATTAAGGGGAAATATAGTGTCAAATGGCTTAGCAAGATCCTTCGTTATGCCGAAAATATTGCAGCATTAATTTTGAAATTAATATATGGTAAAGTTGAGGATTAATGTTAAGGATTATGTTAGACGAAAACACGATTTCGTAAAATTTTCTCGAAAAAAAATCCAAAGTTACCTCCAAAATGAACAATAAACCGCTGTTATTTATAAAATACTTTAAATAAGATCATGAAACTTTGCATACTAACTGGACTAACTATAAAGCAGTGGTTATGTTATTTACTTTTTTTAAAATACCATTATTTTCACTGTAAAAAGAAATTACCTAAACTATCGGCGCGTAAGCTTGATTCCTGTCGCCCCGTTAGTACCGCTCCGGCTTTTGAAGGGAGAAGTTGTGTCGCTTACGATCAGAATATACATTACGCAACAGGACGACGTAAAATTAAAATGGGAAATAACCGTTATAAAAATAAGAAGCGGCTGGGTTGGCGTTAAGAAACAGGCATAAATATGATAAACCTAATGAAATAAGTATCTAACGACCTTTCTACTTACAGTATTAGTGATTACAAACATGTCGGTACATAGCATACGACGCGCGGGCAAGTGGGGACGAAATTAGAATTTGAGCTGACTTACTCTATTATCTTAAGAAATCATTACTTTTCTTATATATATAGAATGACCTTTTTACCGTCTGGAAAAATAGGGTGTAACATGTGAACGCAATATAAGCCTATGGCACTAATATTTTACAAAAAATTAACACAAAATTTTTTATTTAAATTAATTAATTAATTAAAATCTATCGAAATTCAAATTATATCCATCCTAATTTACGAACGGTAATAAAACAATGAATTTAGTAGGCATCTTTGACCTCGTCACTTCGCAGGGTTTGTTTGTGTACTGTATGTTTATAATAACTATGTTTAGTTCTTTTTTACTTTATTCAAAATGAAAATGTTTATTTTTTTAAATAACTGTTTCTTATCTTTTAGCCGACTAAAAAAACTCTTTTCTTTTCTTTCTCAATTCAATTCAACTATAAATTCTTTGGATGTATGTTACGCGATATCTTCGTCAATTTTTAACCGATTTTGTTGATTCTATTTTTATCAAATATTTTAATTACCTACTTCTGCAGTGGTCCCATATAAGTGTGGAAAATATCCATCCTTTAGGGTGGCAAAATAGGGAATGAGTTTTAATATAACTACATTATAGGACTTCCATTCTAAAAGCTTACTTAAAAATAATCTTTTATTTAATAGTTTAAACGGACTTCAAATATTAAAAAGAATTAAATAATTTTACATACTGAAATAGGGGCCTTAATTCCTCTATGCACTATATCTACGCACCAACTTCAAAGTATGAAATTATTTTATTCATTTGAGTTCCTTAAAATCGGCTTTTAAAGGTTTTTACTCTCTCTTTAACTCATTATCTTAACAATATGGCGGATACTATCAAAACAGCTCTGTATATTATTGGTTCCTAAACGGAATGACATGATGCCACTTGCCATTCCCGACATGGCGTCCGACTTCCTGCGCACGCGCCTTTACTTCCGCTGCAGATGTCACATTAGAGATCAACGAACGGACGGATGTATTGTCTAGCTCCTCTATGATTCAATTTGGAACTCACACCAACGTAAACACGTTTGTATAATTTTACAATAAATATATTACGTATTTATATTCAGTTCATATCATCCATACGTTTGCACGTGTTGTGAAAATTCTAAAGTAAGTAATTTGTTTTCCTGTAATTCACTTGTGTCGGTACCACGTTCGTACTTCTACTGCAAAGTTGTAAGAGCTCATATTTTTATAGAACAAGGGCAACAAACGAGCACACAGTCCACCTGATGTTAAGTGAATGCTATAGCCCATATAGACATATCTACATTTCCCATTGTAGGAAGAGTGCTATAATTACCACGCTTGTTGGAAGGATTGACGATTATAGATTCAGACGTCTTACACTTCTGACACTGGTCATTCTCGTCGAGCGGCCGACAGACAAACTTGCAATGGAGTTGATTTTAAAATTATTTATAAAAGTACTAGTACCGTGCGGAATAAGAATAATACCTAACTCATATCATCCTGTGGGTGTCGTAAGAGATGACAGAGGGATACAAATCAGGAGATGGGGAGCAGCGTCGTCCTAATAACGACTAAAAATAAAAACTGCGGTTGCCAACCCGCTTGCCAAGCATGGCAACTATGGAAGGTGTATCACTTATGATAAAATCTATGGACCTATAGTTCAGCAGTGTACTTAAATAGGCTGTAACGTTAAAAGTAACGGTATAAAAGTACCAAGTATGTAGAGCCATACCGCAGCTATACAGTTGTAACACGAACAGGTTGGCTCGAGTAGAATACGTTCCGCTCTCACGGAATACTAGTGTGAAATAGCAATAGAGTCTAGAGAACTGGAGACGCTTTTTACTAATAACGAGGCATTTCGTCTTACTCAGGTTTACAAGACAACACATCTGCATTTTGACTCTTAGTTCAGGATATATGTCTATGGATCACAGCATCCACTTACTATTTGGTGAACCGTGTGCTCATTTAGCAACCAAAACAAAGTAATGGAAATAATGCGTTGTCACTTTATAACTAAGATGGAATGGAATACATCATATCCTGTCATTATACTGTCTCTTTAATAGAGAGTCTCTACTCTATCCCTTTAAAACAGAAAACGGCTTTTGGTGAACTCTATGGTGACCTTAATAGATAGGAGGTGAAAAAGTGTCTCGTGCTGAACTTAAGACGGGCAATCATCACCCTCAGTGTAATAACGAAGAAATTCTTTTTTCATCGTATAACGCCTACGCATACTCGCTCGCAGGCATAAGGACGAGATATTTTGGTCTTGCACCGAATAAATCCCATGGTGTTCCACTTTTGCCACATATTGGCTAGACCACGGGAACGGTATGAACCAAGAGCTTATATTAATAAGTTTTATAGTGCACAAGCGTGTCGTATCTAAGAGTTTAATTTAGGAGCTACATTTCTCGATTTCATAAGTATCTTAATGGACGCGTAAATTCAAACTTCAGTATTTTGTATCATTCTAATTTCAAATTCGGCTAAATCATAAAAACGCCTGTGAAATAATAATAGCAATAACATTTTATGCAACCACTTTGCCGTGAATTTTTTAAATACTTTTGAATGCCAAAAGTTGTTAAGTTGCTACACAACAAACTTTAGTGTACAGTGTTGCCTATTTATAAGTAGGTAACACTCAGTTTAGAAAAAAGTGGCGCTGGATTTCTGGCTAGGTTTTCCCGGCACAGAAGTTTCTTCCAAACCAGTATAGTGAAATTAGTTCATTCAGTACCTACTATTTTTATTACACAATTCATGATTAATTTTGAAAACATAATGCTATGCTGTTTACACAGTATCTAGAAAATGATCTATCAATGCACTTTACTCCGAAGATCTGGTCAAAGCAAGTCGTTCGTTTGAGAGTCCGACAACGGAAAGGCAACATTCAATGACATTGAACGATTCTTTTTTTGTTTACGTGGATCTATTTAATTGTTTCATTGAAAATGAGAGGTAGGTACAAGTAAACCGTGTACCTAAAATCTCCAAATTGTTTTATTCAATCAATCGCCAATTGCTTTAATTGCGATATCATATTGATATAATTTGATATCGCAATTAAAGCAATTAGATATTTCAATAATAACTTAAATTGAAAATTTAAAAAAAAAACAAAACAAAAAGACCTCATGATCTTCAAACGGCTTAAAAAATTTTTTTAATCATACCTAAGAACACTCGATTAAGTCACCGTTGAAACAAAAGAAAACTAAATCTAAATTGATTCATCCACTTGGGAGCTGTAATCTCACTGACAAGAACACAAATGCACACGTTAAACATATAACATCCCTCTGTTTGCGTCGGGGCACAGAATATATAATAGCCGAGGACTTTAAAACCGGACAAGCGCGAGTAGGACTCGCCCCCTGAGGCCCTGAGGGCTATAAACTTAATTATAAGGAAATAATAGGGAACCGAGAAAATGAGAATTAGCACCGAATATTGCTCTAAAAATGTAAGTCAGATTGAAAGACAAACTTAACGTTGATCGTAGAGGGAAAAACCTTCTACATATCTATCTACACCACGGATAGGGTTGCCACCCGTACTATAATATATAGTATCATACTATATTTCGGTCAATTGTACTATATATTATAGAAATATAATATAGTACCAAAAATACTACATTTTTATACCTAATTCAACAGTCGCCTTATCATATTAACTGCGATTGGAAGTCTGGAACAAGTATGTTTTACGGAAATAATTTTTCAACATGAATGTAAAATTAAAAGAAGAAAGAAAAAAACATGCATTGATTTAATTAAAAATTTATTTTAATATGAATCTTAGACTCCTATAATTATTTTCAAAGTAAGGTAGAAGTTTAGATTGGTTAGATCACTGTAGGCCAAAGCAAAGAGCAATGAGAAACATATATGGAAAAATATATTCATATTTATGAGTACATACAGACAAAGAGTAAAAATAAATCTGTACTTTTTTCTCCGGAATTTCTCAAAAGTACATTTTTGCATCCTTTTTTTGTTTTTTTTTTTGAAAAATTTTATACTTATTTGTTCAAGGTGGCAACCCTAACCACGGATGACGTGCCAAAGATTTAAAATCCATTTATATATTAAAAAAAAAAACTAACGAGTTTCGGACCTTTTTTTTACTTCAGATGGGACACCACGCTTCTTGACAAAATTCATGACTACGTAAACGGAAAGTTACCGTACTCTAAATGTTTTGATGAGTTTGTGAGTATCAAAAATTGTTATTGTGTGAAGGTGATTTTAGTAAAAAATAACAAATTATTTTCATTCATTTATTTTTCTTCAAAGATGGCTTTATTACATTGATAGAAGCAGTCTTACTGGGCAAAGATGGCGATATCTTTGACTGCGACGAAACCAGGTGACTACTTTCACTTGACAGGAGATGCCTTTTGACCTTGGCCTTCAAATCAGAGTAGATCTTGTTGTCGTGGTTCAGTTGAGGCAATACAATAAGCCGCTTGTCCGTTTCCTAGAAATTAACGTTTATTTTTTACTTTTATAGTTTAATAAGTGTATATAGTGTAAATTAGTTTTTCTAAGTAGATTTTTCGAAGTGTTCCTAATTTTTGCCAAAGCTTGTTTGTTATTTTTTTCTTAATATACTAATTATAATTTGTATTTTCGTCTCTGTCGTCCTCTTAGTTTTGGTTTTATAGTGCGGCAAAGCTTAAGGTGACCATATTACCCTGGGTTTTTTCCCAGGACAGAGGTTACTGTAACTCGGTACCATGAAACTGATCAGATGAGAAATTTTATTTCTCAAAATTCGTATTAACAAAACACTTCTCGATCATAAAGAGGCTGAATTTGTCTAACGCTTCCTTCAATTGTCAAGACTAGGCGATCGATAAGTACTTGACATTCTCATAAGAGTCACATGCTTAAGAATCCGTGATTTCTAATACAATAAGAAATGCTAAGGAACCTTGACACAATAACATAGTTCTGTTATTAAAAAGATTGTTATTTAAAAAAAAAAACAATATTTTTGACGTGGTATTTAATATAATAGTTGTAGCATGAATGGGTTAGCTCGACCGGGATAGGATCACGCTCTCACTGAATATCAACTGATAGTTGAGTAGCCGAGTGTACAATTGACATAATGGGCGACGAAGTGACATTAGTGGCAGTGTAAGAATATCCGCTACCCCATATCATCCCGTGGGTGTCGTAAGAGGCGACAGAGGGAAACAGATCAGGAGACGGGCAGCAGTGTCTTCCTAATCACGACTAAAAATAAAAACTGCGGTTGCCAACCCCGCCAAGCGTGGGCTATGAGAAATATCTCTCCTAGGAGGCAATATATGGGAAAGCCTTTATTCAACAATGGACTTTAACTGGGTGTAAGCAGTAACGGTAACGGTTATCTACATTAAATAAAAATTTGTTCTTTTCTTTAGATGTTACTTATTAGAAATAATGTACCATTTTGAACGGGGTGCATCGCACACTCTTTGAAACTTTGGTTTTTGTCGCTCAAATGCGTTATTCCATGTATCCACCCTAAGAAATCCACGGTGGACACTGGGAGACGCGTGTTCTTTTATCCACACAAGACGGGGGATCAGTTAAAACGGATCAGTTAAACTGATCAGTTAAAACGAATATAACCGACACACGCAGCTTATGCATAATGCATAGTCTTAAAACTATAAATATTTGCAAGACATAAACTTTGATCGTATATCCTGGGCGTATAGCAATATACCTTCTAGGTCTACAATAATTATTATTGTTTTAATATTTCATTTTTTGTTACTTTAAGTGCTTTTCTATATCAGTGCTTGGTTGTATGTGAGTCAATTAACCCTTTCCCTGTACCGTATATGAATACCACATATGAATCACTGCTATTGACTTACTATTGTGTCTGCCCATCGAGCAGTGAAAGTGTTAAGGTGAAAGTGTTAAGGTCCGGACTGAAAACTAGTGCTATGGTGCCCTACAGATTATCACTGCGGCGTAATCCTTTTTGACATCACGCAAAAACTGCATAATTACCAATTTGTGATTTGTACGAATTTCTATGTTTCTTAATGCTGTGTGTTGGTCAAATAAATTTTTCTTTCTTTTTATCTATCTTTCTTTCTTTTATTTCTTTCCATAGGTGTCGTGTGAGGCAACGGTTAAGTTAAACAGGATAGGTATGGGCAACAGTATCTTCCTGACAACAATTCGAAATAATAAAACAATGCAGTGGCTAGCTTGCCCGCCCAGTGTGCGAACTACAGCAAATATCCTCCGTACAAGGCAATGTATGAGGGAGGCTTATGTTGAACTGTGTACTCATTTAATTTTAAGTTATTTTCAATTCTCTACTATTCGGGGTGATGTTCATAAAGGCAGTCTGATAACATGTTAAAGATTAGATTCCATCGATCACAATACTCGCAAAAAAACCAGTACTAATGAAAATTGACAATCGTTTTCTTTTTTTTTTAAATCTATTCTCGTGCAGGGAAGACAAAGGGATCTTAGCTCATAAAATCATATTGTTGGTTAAGCCTATTGTATGACAAAATCACGGGTGTATGGTCACTTTAGCACATGATTTTTGTGCATATCTATGCCACAGTACCTTACGAATGATGTAAGTTTTACTTTTATTCCTCTCCTTATGAAATAAATATTAAAAAGGTATTTCAATTGTCGTTTTTCACGTGATGATGTCCATTGACCATTATTAGGCATATACATTTAGAAGCGACAGTAACTTCATGACAGGGTACAGAACGCAAATTCATGGGTGTATAGGTCGTGGTTTCGAATCCGCCATCCGACTGTCATGAACCACTCCTAACACTAGCATTCTAACCTTACCAGGAGAGGTTAAAGGGAGTATTAGTAATTTCAAATATAAAATATATAAAATAAAAAATATATAGAGCCAGGCTAAATTATGGCTGTAGCACGAATGGATCTTTTCGCCCGCGGAAGGACTACACTCTCATAGAATACCATCGTAAAATAGCAACTTAATGCTGCTGTGATTAGCATGGTGAGTGATTAGAAATGAAGACCCTTTTTACTGGAAACAAGGCATTTAATCTTAGTCATCATGAGTGACATCGCATCTGCATTTTGATTGTTAATTGATGATAAATATAGTTGTTTACGGGCCACGGCATCTACGTACCATCAGGTGTACTGTGTGCTCGTTTGTCACCCCTATACTATAAAAAAATATACATTACTCGCTCTTCTCACTTTACGGACACAATGGTTAGGGTGAAGGCCGGGTGAAATAAACAACGTCGGCCTTAATGTTTAAACTTGAGCGCAATTACATATATAGCGCGTAAGATAGATACATATCACAGATAATTTTATTGTTTTATATTTTCATGTTTTTTTATTTTTATTTTTAGACGTTATGTAACTTTGAATTATTATTTGTAAATAAGTCTTACTCAGATAAGACAATTGTTCACACCACCACTCTCCACCCAAACATGAAATTAATGAGATATATGAGAGAATATTTTGTTTGTTCGTTCCTTTTGATAAAAATATAAAGTAAAATATATAATATTATATGTACAAATAATTTTTTTACTTAATAGATTATAAAGTTGATGCTAAGACAGTGTATTGGAGAATTAAGTCTGGCTTTACGCCCCCGCTTCAGAAGCTATTACATGGATATATTTTTTTGTTTTAATTTTTGGAGTAGGCTCTACTTTTATTAAGTTTCAATCTTTAACCCTTTTGTGTCTTCTACCGAATATCATAAGTTCAAAGTGACTACTAGAATGTCTTATAGAAAGGCACTTTAAAATCTTTATTCCCTGTTATTCCAGCCTTAGGGTCGGATTTATTTTCTTTAAATTTATATGGGATCATTCCTGAAGTATTAACCTATTTAATAAAAAAAAATCTTAAAAACGGCTTAACCAGTTCCGAGAAATCGATGAGCATCACTAAATAAAACATAGGCGTCAAAAATATAATCTTCTCGTTGTTTTGAACTCGGTTAAAATTACAAAATTAAGGTAGGTTATAACACGTCTAATTATATACGGCGAAAACTACAAATACAATTAATTTTCTAATGAAAAAACTAGTACCTAATTGGGGAATAGTAAAGGTTTACTTCCTCTCCTGTAATTTTCTAAAAATTGAGGTTCGTCCGTTTCCGGCGTCAGCGACAATTTGTTCCGGGTCTGAATGTTTTGGGTCCTTGTGCAGTTTATGTCTGTAAACTGCCTCCACGGCACAGGAGAAATTCCTAGACTAAAGGCGCTTTAAAAAAATACTGGTCTAAAACAAACTTTTCTAACGATTCCGTTAAGGCCAATCGTAAAATAGTTACATCGATGCCGGGGAACTGCGTGATTTAATATAAGCAAGCTACTCTAAGTGCGTGATATTTACTAGACGTCTGATACTGCTATCGCCAATCCGTCAGCTGAGCGTGGCGATTAGAGCAAACCTTGCTACAAAGTGGAAAGCCCACATTCACCAGGCTGTAGTTAAGTAATCTGCTACATGCAGAATCGAGAGATGAAATTCAGGTGAACGGCCTTGTAGCTTTCACTGTCGCAACTTTATATCACTGAATTGCAAACACCTATGAAATTAATGATGAGGGTCAGACAATTTAAAATACTTGTCGCAATATGTAATTTCGTATACGCGGCAGAGCCACACTGCAGCTATATTATGGTTAAAGCACGAATAGGTCGGCTCAACCGGGGAAGGACCACGCTCTCACAGAATACCAGCGTAAAATAGCAGCTTAATACGGCTGCGTTTCGTATGGTGAGTGTAGAGAACCGAAGACCCTTTATTTACTGTAAATGGTGCATTCCATCTTAGTAATCAGGGGTGACAAGTGACAACGCATCTGCATTTCGATTCTTAATCGAGGAGAGATCTATGGGCCACAGCATCCACTTACCATCAGGTGAACTGTGTGCTCGTTTATCACCCTTATTCTATAAAAAACATCAGCCCCTAACAGGAAATTGCTAGTCGGGGTGTGGACAAACCAACGTCTGAGGCGCTCATACAGGTAGATTGCATGGAATGATATAATTATCTTTGAGTTGAAGTGCTGTTAATCAACGTTACGTAAATATATTAGACGCTAAGTTTTTCTTTAGTAGTCGCTATAATATATTAGGAAAATAGAGAACAGAAAACGGGTCTTGCTTGTTTCTGTTTCTAGTAACATGTATCAAAATTTTGTAACGGCGACTGTTCGTTGCACTAAAAACTTAGAAATGAGAGAAAGACTGTGCCCGTGTACTGTAATATTTGTACTTTTCATTTAGGTTTTGTTGTATTTTAATGTGATGATTGAAAAATCAATATGTATAATGACTCTATTCGACTGCTGGCCAAAGCTCAGTCACACAGCTTGCGATTGAAAGGGCTATGCTCGGATTTTTTTTGAATTTTTTTATATTCTCCACGTTTTGAGCACTTTACAGCACACATGGTCATGAAGGGGACTGAGATATTCAACTTCCAGATGTCATAGTTGACCGCGGTTACCACAGATTAAAGTTATTAATTTTTGTTCCGATATACGCAATATTTATATATTGTAGTATACTAGCTTAAAAGGGCAGAACAACGTCTTGTCGTTTTGACAACGTTTTGACGACCCTTTGTCATGTCCTATTAAAAATCCTTAAATTCGCAAAACAAAAATTGTGGGTAACTCATGGGCAAAAAAACTATCCTATCTCTCAAGTTAGACCAAACTACATATGGTGTGCAAATTCGATTAAAATCGGTTAAGTAGTTTGAGATTCCATCGCGGACAAACAACGTGACACGTAATTTATATATATTAGGATTGAACTCTTGCAGTTGTATGCTTGGGTTGGGTTTAAATTTTATTAATTATAGGATCCCAAGCAGATTGTAGCGTCCAGCAATTTTCTCAGTTGAAATTAGGGTGCTATTTGTTTTCAATAGCCTTGCGAATCAACCTTGGAAGGAATCGGTGTTCTTTAGCGAGCATTTGTTATTTTTTATATAGAAGAGCGGGCAAACGAGCATGTGGCTCACTTGATGGTAAGTGACTACCGTCGCCCACAAACAACTGCCACACCAGGGGAATTGCACGTGTGTTATCGGCCTTTTAGAAAGGATTAAGCTCTTTTCTTGAAGGTCTCGAAGTCGTATCGTTCCGGAAAAATCGCCAGTGATAAAAAATTTCACAGAGTAGTTGTACAAGGAAGAAAACTTCTAGTAAAACGCACAGTGGTGGACAGCCAAGCATCCAAATGGTGTGAATGGTATCGTGAATTTTGACGCGATGTGCCTTCACGAAATTTGGCGGCTGGAACTAATCCGAACAATTCCTCAGAACTACAGAAGTACTAATAATAAGATAAAAAAGTTGCATAGACGCGTGAATTTGTCGCCATGATGTGTTTACGAATATCATTCACCATTTTGTGATTTAATTACGCGGGGAACGTAGTACGTCAATTTATGTTATTATAAAAGTGAACTGCAGCATAGTCAGTTGTAAAAACTCACCAAAGACGTGTAATTCAACCAATAAAGGAGCAATATATAAAACATTTCATCAGTTAGTTGATTATTTACTAATTATCATTGTTTTAACTAATTTACAACTAGATAAATACTTTACTATGATACCTCCTAAACTTTCAATTAGTCATTTCTATTTTCTTAATATTACTATTTATGTGCTCAGAACATTCCCCGTGGTATATACGATAGAAAACGCAAAGCCAGCAGCACCAGTGTATCAAGCCGATCAGAAAGAAATCGGTGGATGCGGTCAAGTGGAAGAAGCTGGCACTGGGGTGCCGTAATTTCGAAACCGTTTGCAATCAGCGGTAGAGCGCACTCACATTATACACTTTGAACGGCTAGGCCCGACCGACACTGCTAGAGCTTTATTTTGATAGAACCTTGCTGCAGCTATATTATTCTTGTAGCACGAATGGATCGGCTTGACCGGGTAAAGAACAGGCTCTCATAGAATACCAGCGTAAAATAACAGCTTAATGCTGTTGTGTTTTGTATGTGAATGTCGACAAACGAGATTATTTTTATTAGAAACGAGGTACTTCGTCACTCCTCAGGAGTGATGGCATCTGTATTTTGATTTTTAATTGATACTATTTAACGCTTTTAGTAAACTGTGAGAGCGTGGTCCTTCCCCGGTACCCATTCGTACTACAACCATAATATAGCTGTGAAGCTGCATTACCACGTATAAGAATGTTTTTGTCGAAATCAACTTGAAAAACATGATCGTCGTCATAACGATGATTCCGTGTACGGATGTACAAAAACATCTCTTACCTGTTTTAAAACGATTATATAGTACGTCTTCCTGTGCTCAAACAAGTTCGCCACGTTCGTGTGTGCCGGCAGACTGAACAGTTCTTTCAATGCTCCAGTCTCATCGCACAGATCGAAGTGGGTGTAGATCCCTAACCTGCATTTCTTTCTTATGTACTCCAACATCACCCGTACGTGGCAATCTGGGTTGACGAGGAGTGTCTGCTCAGTTGATAAGTCCGTTTCAGAAGAACGTCTTCGAATGTTAGACAGTTCCGGTTCATCTCTGTATTTTAAATTAATAAACATTTTCACACACACAATTCAATTCAAATTACGCGACGAATATTATAAGGAAATATTTAAATAACATTTTATTCGACTGACATTTCTAACCTTTTGTCAAAGTTATAAATTAACCAAAGAGCATGAATATTCTGTCGAATCGAATTCGTCATAATCGAGTGTCTTTATATTACGAAATATAGTTAGATTTACGTCGGCCAAGGGCGCTATTCGCGACTAAAATTATATGTAAATATGTAAGTATATACTAAATCTATGGTAAATACCTACCCATATAATTATTATTTTTATGAAAATATTAACAGCGCCCCTTGTGGACGTAAATGAAACTACGTTTTGTAATACAAAGTCAAGCGATGGCGTTAGCAATTCGATTTAATAGAAAACTTATGCCAAAGGCATAGAGTAGGAAGAAAACCTCAAAGTAGATAGAACCTTTACCCACTGTACCTTGCTTCCGTCTCGTGTCAAGAGTATGATTGCGATGTTTTCAGAATTGTTATTAGACTGGGATAGTAGTCTAGCGCTGGTTTAATATAATTAAAAATTCTAGAAAATGTAGAGTCGATAAAGGTTCTGTGTATCTTATATTTCTATGTATATATATATTTTTTTTTTTTTTTTTTATATATATATATATAATCGGAATCTCGGAAACGGCTACAACGATTTTCATAAAATTTAGTGTCCAGGGGGTTTAGGCAATGAAAAACTGCTACAATATAAGAAGGTAAATTTTGGCAGTGTATTAAAGATCGTAATGGCTCATGTGTGACATTCGACGGTTGTGAAATCGAGGTGCCCTGGTTCCCCAGGTCGTCCCGTCTTCGGTCAGACTTTTTTCCTTTTTTTATCATGTTCCCTTGTTTTGTGAGAAAATCTATTATGTCGAGCCCTTTTTTTAATATTTTTTAAAAACACGTGAATTTAAATTAAACTAATTGCACTCATGATTTTTTATTCAAATAACCAGTTCAGTTTTTTTCTATTATGTCAATAAGATCAAAAAATATTTTTGATGTTTCATCAGTATGTAATTTGTATCTAAATATAATTTACAAAATTTCCAAAATTCGACTGGCCTGTTGGTCTAGTGGTTAGTGACCCTGACTGCCATGCCGGAGGTCGTGGGTTCGATTCCCACCCAGGACAAATGTTTGTGTGATGAGCACGATCATTTGTTCTGTGTCTGGGTGTAATTTATCTATAATATTTATGTATTTAGAAATATATAAGTATGTTCATCAGTTGTCTAGTACCCATAACACAAGCTCTGCTTAACTTGGGACTAGATGGCGTTGTGTGATATTTGTGGAATATTATTATTATTATAATAATTATATTATTATCCAAAACACACGATTTCCAAAAAAAAATACCGAGGAAAGCTCGGTCATCCAGGTACTTATTACTTATTTCTAGAACTGCTTACTTATAGGTTGGCTGGTTAGACAACGCCTTAAAATTAAGTACATGCTACTACAGTTCACTACTAAAATGGAGTACTAGCTACTGACTCAAAATGTAACTTCGAAATAGAAATGCTTCGACTGTTGGTAGAAAGGCCGATTTGATTGAGTGGCAAGTAAATAATAACAGTTTTAAGGTTTTGTTCCAAAATATATCTATCTTCTTTGTAATCAAGAGCTTATTGGCCTTTTTTTCTTTTGAGATTAAAAACACATGATCAAACCAAAAGTTACGTAAGTATTATTACGTCCAAGATGACAAAAATTTGAATATCTGCTATATGACGACTCTGCGAAGAAGCTCAATGATTAAAAATGATAAAGTCTACGCTTGCTGTGCGTGTGGTAAACATAATGATTTTTTTATAAAACAACGAAGACTAACGAGCTCACAGTCCACCTGATGGTAAGTGGATGTTGTGACCCATAGACATTTACATCTATCCTCGATTACGAATCAAAATGCAGATTCTCAAGGCCGACAACGCATCTGCATTTTGATTCGCAAACGAGGATAGATGTAGATATCTAAGAGCCACAGCAACCACTTACCATCAGGTGGACTGTGTGCTCCCTTGTCACACTTTTCCTATTACAAATAAAACAAATATTCACGCGCCCCGCACGTAATAAATCTTTTTTTTTAGGGTTCCGTAGTCAACTTTTTTTTTTTTTTTTTTTTTTTTTTTTTTATAGGCTAGGGTGACAAACGAGCACACAGTCCACCTGATGGTAAGTGGTTGCTGTGGCCCATAGACATCTACATCTATCCTCGATTACAAATCAAAATGCAGATGCGTTGTCACCAGTGAGGACTAAGATGGAATGCCTCGTTTCCAGTAAAAAGGGTCTCCGGTTCTCTACACTCACCATACGAAATACAGCAGCATTAAGCTACTATTTCACGCTGGTATTCTGTGAGAGCGTGGTCCTTCCCCGGTCGAGCCGACCCATTCGTGCTACAGCTATACTACTAATATAACTGCAGCATGGCTCTACCACGTAAAAACACCTAGGAACCCTTATAGTTTCGCCATGTCTGTCTGTCCGTCTGTCCGTCCTCGCTTAATCTCTGTGACCGTTAGCACTAGAAAGCTGAAATTTGGTACCAATTAGTGTATCAATCACGCCGACAAAGTGGTAAAATAAAAATTGGAAAAAAAATGTTTTATTAGGGTAGCCCCCCTATATGTAAAGTGGGAAGTGATTTTTTTTTAATTTCAACCCTTACATGTGATATATTGTTGGAAAGGTATTTAAAAATGAATAGGGGTTTACTAAAATCATTTTTTGATAATGTCAATAACTTCGGAAATAATCGCTCCAAAAGTAAAAAAACAATGTGTCCCCCCCCCCTTTAACTTTTGAACCATAGGTTTAGAAAATATGAAAAAAATCTGAAAAGTTGAACTTTATAAGGACTTTCTAGGAAAATTATTTTGAACCTGGATGGAAACAGTTTTTGTACAAAAAAAGACAAAAAGTTGTACAAAATAATTTCTGGACAAGTTTGTAGTATAATCGTTTAAGCAGGCATTTTTTTTTAACATCGTTTACATATTTCATTATCCTGAACGTATCTTTTTTCAAACAAAAAAAAGAATTATTAAAATCGGTTCTCACAATCCAAAATTATCACCGAAAACTTCTGGCACGTCTATGTATTAATTAGTAACCCAATTCCCCCGAGAGATGGCGCTGTAGGCACTAATTACATTGGGTCGGGTATTATCGAATTGTTCGGTTGGTCTCTCCTTGGCATCGCCTGTCGCGGAGCGTGCAATGTTGCACGCTTCATGTTCGCGCACGTACCCACTACCGGGAGCAGTTGCAGGAGCGCGGAGCGCTGCTGGAGCGCGAACATAATGGATACCCACCTTTAAACTCATAAGTGGGAACACTTATTGTGACGGACGGGAAACTACGGAACCCTACACTGAGCGTGGCCCGACACGCTCTTGGCCGGTTTTTATTTCTTTTTCTGATTGCTTTTTAATGGGATTCTAATAATCAAATTTACTTGGACCGGGAACTTAGTATTGGCGGTCGTATTTAAGACCACTAAGTCAAATAGGCAGTCATATCTCTCTATTAAAGTTTACTGGTGTATTATATATATTATATGGAATTTGACAGATTAACATGAAATCATTGCTCAGCGAACGCGTTCTTTATCGGGAGAAAAAGGCAGTTTTCCTCCCTTGTTTCAATGAATAAATTATAAATATTCGAACTACATACACAGGGAGATCAAATTTATTGTTATCCAGCGACCCGGCCCGACTTCACCGGTATCTGTTAACGTAGCGTTAATTAGATAATAGTAATTTAGATTTAAGAAAATCTTTATAGTAAGTGAAGTAGAGGTATGGTGATCCGGTCAATATGTACACTTTGTTATAACTCGAAAACTACAGCCTTGTTTGCGAAGATGGCTCTGTGATACGATAGCTCTTCATCGGATAATCAAATAATAAAGGGTCACAAGCGTTTTGCCTTATCAACGCCATTCTGACAGTTGACATTATTATTATTATATAGTAAATATTTTATCCGTTTTAGTACTAGTAAAGTAAGTATTGCTTAGTGTAGCAAGTTATTTTAAGTTGATTTTTTTGAAGTGGTCTTCATTTCCAAAGCTTGTTTGCTATTTTTATTTACACATATTATTATTTTGTGTGATTATCAGAAAGTTACCGCTGCCCACCTCCAGTTTCGTTTCTCTCCGTCGCCTTATGGACAGCATCCACGCATCGTTGATGCGATGATAGTATGAGTTAATGGATCCCCTTACGCCGCCATTACACGGCTACTTCTTCAATATTTTTCATCATTCCTTGCTTAAAAAAATGAAATACTTACATACGACACATCTAGACTAAACTATTAGGTAGGTACTTTACATCATTTATAGAAAACTCGATTTCTATAAATTTTTGGAGAGATAACAAACATCATGTATTTGTCTAATAAAATAAACGTGAAAAAAGGGTCACGAGGAAATAATTTTCATCTTATAAAGTATACCTATATAAGCTGGTTTTACGGCTATGATGGTCTTTGTCGAGAAAAATAAAGTAATTATAATATTTTTACAAAAAGAATTCGTGAATAATATTTGAGTGAGAAAATTCACACGTCCTGGTTTTTTTTTTACATAAACGTTAATGTTAAAAATGGTTATAGAACTTCATTTAATCAAATTTACTGAATTCGAATTTTAAATAGAACCATTAAGGGGATAAAAACAAATTGCGTTAAATATAAGAAAAAGAAAAACAATAGAAAATGGACAATGGAAATTCTTGATTAACCCATCCGCCTACCGCTGGCACATTGTAAGAAAGGTCAGAGCATTCGACACTCCGCGCTCGCAGCCTTGACCGCAAAACGCAACGTTCACCCGCATTTGAAACATTTCCCAACGTCGGGAATCTAACTAAAGCGATTCATATTTCATAAGATACACGTTGGTTGCAACAGAGGTGCAGTGCCTTGTGGCCGCTTGCTCTCGGACTTTGCCGATACACACTACTGCCACATACTGCTTTTGGAACTCGAACTAAAAACACGTAAGCAAAATTAATACGTCTCGTAAAATTGACTTGACCACGCCGTACGCAACGCGAGTGCACTCATCGTACATTCAACATGATTTGACTTAATATGGCGCTGTCTGGAGTATCGACCTTCGCCACCTTCGTGGCACCCTGGCCACCACCGGGCCCTCTACCCAGCTCCTTGCAATTTAATCATCAAGGGGCGAATTTCGCGATATTCGTAATACTGTTCGCGTTGTGCATGATGGAAGTGGTGGTGCTGAAGATTATTACCGAGGAGCAGAGAGACCAGGGGTCCAGAAGTGTGACATCCATGTGGTTCGACATGGACGACGACTGAGTATGTTGAAACATAGTGTCGTGATATTGTGCAAGTGAACTGGTGTTAAAGTGTCACAATCGGGTGCTAGTTTGAACTCCTTGTGCTCGTATATACCTTTCGTAACTATTATCTCGAGATATTGCAATTTTAAATGTGAAACATTAAGTCGAGCCGTAGGGGATATATAAAGATATAAGCTTAATGATGAAAGTAAAGAATATAATATTATGAAAATTTTATTCACTTTTTTAGATTTATAAAATCTTCAATTTTCCATCTGCATAGGAAATTTATGCAGACAATTCACAAAAATACTTAAAATGGGAGAAAAATAAATGAATAGGGTGCACTTTATCGATAATATATTATCAAATTATGCATTAAAAAAACAGACAGCGATGAATGACTAGTTCAGTTCAACGAAAGATAGTTAAAAGGAGAAAGAGAGAGTAGTTAGAGAAACAAATAATTTTCTTTTTTTAAATAAAGTATTACTTAAGCACTTTTAATCGACATAGAGGAAGTTCAACAGTTCTAAAAGTTTGACTCCAAGAACAGAGAAAGATTTATTACAAAATATATACAGAGTATCATTAGGTAAACTGACACATCTCAATTTGTAAAAATTATTTAAATTTAATCATTTAAGCGCAGTGTAGTGTCGGTGTAAGAATTTTCATTCCCATATCTTCCCGTGCTTTCGTAAGAGACGACAGAGGGAAACTTAAACCGCGGTTACGAGCCTGTCTGCCAAGCGTGGCAAATGTGGTAACTATAAAGAGGCAATTTATGGGGAGGCTTATGTTCAGTGTACCCTGACGGGCTTTACGAAATTAATGAATAAATAAATCAGCGAAAGACATTTTTACAACTTTACTTGTATTTATTTTATACGCGTTACAACTGTATCATAGATGCACATTTTAGACGTGGTAGAGTCACGCTGCAGCTATATTACGATTGTAGCATGAATGAGTCGGCTCGACCAGCGAAAGACCCCGCTCTCACAGAATACCAGCGTAAAATAGCAGCTTAATGCTGCTGTGACCACCACGTAACCATACGAAAGGTGAGTGTAGAGAACCGGAGACTCGTTTTACTGGAATCGAGACATTCCATCTTAGTTTCAAGGTAGACAACGCATCTGCATTTTAACTCGCAAACGAAGATGGATGTAGATGTCTATGGATCACAGCAGTGGACTGTGTGCTCGTTTGTCACTCTTATTTTATATTTAAAAAAATGCAACACAAATTGGTCAGTTCAACCTGAGTAGGTCCCCGCCCCCACGGAATAACAGCGTGAAATAACAGCTTAGTGCTGCCGTGTTTCGTATGGTGAGTGTAGAGAACCGGGGACTCTATTTACCGGAAACTAAGCGTTTCACATCTGCATTTTGATTATAAATGGAGGATAAATTTATATACCTATGGGACACAGCATAAAATCGCCATCAGGAGGTTTGTGTTCTGCTCATTTTTCACTATAATTATTTTTTTAAAAATTGTTTCGATTTTTATTCCGATTATAATACACTATAAATTTCTCCTATATCGATTTAAATCACAAATTGCAGATGAACGCAAACCCAGACCCGGAACAACTACTTAGTAGAGCCTAAGTAGCTCAGGGGTGTGCTCGCTGTAAATTTCACAGTACACGAGCAATCTGGGTTCGATCTTTGCTGACACCAATTAAATTGTTAATTGGAATTTTATGTGCCGATTTGCCACGTTTTTTTTAGAATAAGGATTTCCAGTAAAAAGGGTCTTTCAGGGAAACACAGCAGCATTAAGCTGCTATTTTACGCTGGTGATCTGTGAAAGCGTCGTCCTACCCCGGACCCATTCGTGCTACTATCATAATAGATGTAGCTACAGCATGACTCTACCACCTGTAATATGTATTTCTTTTTTGAAAATCCATTGGAGCTATTGAAGTATCGCATGTGAAAATATTATCGTAATATTGTAGTATGTATACTAGTATATGTAGGCCGAGATGATAGTAATTTTTAGTAACGAAATTTATTTTCTTATAATTTCTTATATGTACACAGAAATTATAAAAAAATAAATATTAGTGAAACAAGTATGTGTCAATCCAAATCACAAAAATGTTAGCAAAGGTTTTATTAATAAATCCTGTGCAATACTATTAACGGATATAATTAAAAATATAAACAAACTTCTACTCTTAAAAAATGTATATTGACATTTCTAATACTTTAAAACGATAAACTATTACTAAAACAAGTTAAATTGTGTATCTACCATAAAATGTAGTGATTATAAGTGTAACAGTGACGATTCACTGGAAAGGCAAAATTACTGAAGCACCAAAAAAGCCATTACGAGAAAAAGCCACATTTATTTATTTTTTAAACAAAAAAATGGTATCTTTTTATTGAGCTACGTAATAAAGAAGCTATTCCAAACAAAAAATGTGCACTCTGTATCCGCATTATGCGCGGGAAACAGAAGAGTCGCGCATGCGCAGTTGATATAAGCGCGCGAAAATTATAATAAATAATTGTTTATTTAGATTGTATGTATTGTTAATCAAATACATTTTTTAATTTTCGTTTTTTTGCATGTGCTAATTTAATATAAAATTATTATTATCCGCACTGCATGAATATCGAAGCTACAATAACAGGTGTACGGATTGCAGTACAGTTCAGTTGAACATAGTGAGTGTTCGGAATGCCATATCTAGTGCGTAGTACATATATATATCGATGTATCTTTTTTATTAAATATAGATTTCAATAAAATAACTTGATATGTAAACCTTTTCCAATTTGTATTTTTATTCATATCCTGTATGATAGGTACTCTGAAGGTTCTTTTGGGAAATAAGTGGTGGATAAGTAATACGACCTCATTTCATAGTTAAATTTACTTACTACTACTGCCAATTTAAACATCTTTTGCCATGATAACACATAACATAAAGAAATGGGAGTACGATAAAATGTCTTTTAATATAACTACACTGCTATTCTGGTGAAGTAAAATTACTTCAAGAACATATTTTCCGATTTCGTATGTCTAGCACAAGCACTCAGATAATTTACTAAGTTAACCACAGTTTCTTCAAAGTTTGTAATTATTTATGGAATAAACGACGTAAGAGACAAAATTATAAATTGAATAACTACATTAAAATACTGATGACTTTAACTGATTAAAAAAGACTGCCATATATATATACAGGCCACCTGGTGGTAAGTGGAAGCTGTGGCCTATAGACATTTACATTTATCCTCGTTTAAGAATCAAAATTCAGATACGTTGTCACCCCTGAGGACTAAGATTTAATGCCTCGTTTCCAGCAAAAAGAGTGTGAGTGTCTACTCACCATTGGAAACACAGCAGTATTAAACTGCTATTCGCCGCTGTTATTCTGAGAGTGTGTGGTCCTTCCTCTGTCGAGTCAATTCATTCGTGTCAGAACAATTATATGGTATAAATTATACTGAATTGTACCTAAATAAAATAATTAGATACTATAAAATTACGTAACAACTGCTATCAATATTAACTAAATGACATTTTACTTAGGCTTAAACACAGAAATCTAAATAATAATAAGGCACTTTTTTACCTTATGATTTAGATTTTTGTGGGCTTAGAGGTCCCAACCAGGGTAACATGAAAAACCATTCACCTACCACAGGCGTCCAGCCCGTATCAAATTATTTACCATATAGTTATTGGATGTAGTCGTAAGTTTTCAAATAAAATACAGACATTACCAAAGTAACCTTTTAATTTTTAGTATACCTAAAATCACATTAACAAATCACAATTATTTAACAAACTTGTCATTTCTTAAAACCGTCTTCTTATGTTAACCATACTCCGCTTAATGTATTCTAAAACATGGCACATGTTTTTTTTTTTTAAATTAAGAATCAATGTTTTATTTCAGTCTTTAACAACTTTAAAAAAATAGACTTTAAGATTAATTATAAAACTAATAACTCCTACGGTAAAAAAAACAACAGTTCTATTGACTAAGGTATTCGTGTAGTCATAAAAAAAATTGTTCTTATCAATTGTAATAAATAACCAAATAATCTTCCTCTGAGATATTCTCAAAGTAACGAGTAGGTAATAAAAAACAAATAACAATAAAGTGGATGACGTATACGGCCATTCCATTATTCGGCAGTTTCTTCGTCTTCCATATCCGTAACAATTAAACAGTCTTGAATATTATTAGTATAGTTCAGCCTGTTGTACTTACTCTTCATGATACAGCGCTAGTTTTTTTTTTTTTGCGCCCGAAGCAAATATGGGCAACCCTCCGGAAAGCGGGGGAGGGAGGTGTGGAATGCTCATAGCATACCACGCAGCCGGCTGCGTGGTTATGTGGAGACTTTTACCCACTAAACCCCACCTTTTAGGGACTGGCTTAACGGTCTAACTAGAGATCTCTAAGCCGTATAAGGACGCGACCCTCCTTGGCAGAAAGGAGCGGGTATGACTCTGTCGGTACACAATTTGTTGAGATTCAGGTATTTAAAAAAAATCAATATCAATTTTGATATGGGCAGCAACGATTACTGATCGTTTCAGTTGGACGGCGTCGTTTATTTTCGTAATTTCGTTGTCACGAAATAGGGAATGTATTTTGCAATGTAACTGTTATATTATTTATGTTTATTTTTAATGTTGATGTAACTATCCATTTGTTATTTATAACTTGTGATATTTTTAGTCCACTGAAAAGGGTAAAATAATTAAACATTTTTTTAGAGTAATTCCGACTTCAAAAATCAAAACGAATACGATAATTTCCACATAATACTCGTAGATTATTAAGTGTGCGGCTTTCAGTTTCAGCAGAATTCAATTATACTGTATGTACTTTTCTCTGGGTGAACCGATTTTGATGATTCTTTTTTTTTTTTTTTGAAAGTGAATCAACATCTGACTGGTAGTTTTTGGAGTTAACCTTAACAATGCATATTTAATTGAATCGAATACATTGATAATGTTCTCATTTTATTTATATTGAAGTCGGTTGTACAAAATTTTTAATTTTACCACTTGTAAATTTTCGTTGGTTTAGCTTATCTAGAAAATTATTTTATTCTGTTTTGTTGTTGAAGTCGGATTTACTATTTGAAAAGTTTAATTATAAAATGTAAATTGTGTAGAATATAAGACACACGCGTTAATGTCTATCGTATTTATTGTTACTTTTGATGATATAAGTCATTAGAGCATCATCTTCAACCAATAGAGTACTTTGCTTTTAGGAGAGGTTGGCTTTAAGGACTCGGAATAAACTTCGAAATTCGCAAGCAACTCGGGTATGACACCTGTACCAATGAAATTGTTAATTATGCAATTTTTAGTGCTGATTTATTGCGTACTGGGCGGTGAAGGTAAATTTCGTAAGTATATAAAAAAACATGCAGGTTACTGCATGATGTTTTTTTGTGGAACGATTTGGACAAGTTTTAGAGTTTAATCCAGTTGTGCAGAGATTAAAAGAATACATACCTACCTGAAAAATCGATTGGAAACTGAAAATCTGAAAACTATCCCGACTAAATTTTTATTTCTATGGAAGAAGATAGATTTAGAGGAGTTTTTTTTTTAAATTAAACGATTGACAAACGAACTTATAGTCCAACTAAGGGTAAGTGGCTACTGAAGTCCGTGGACACCCGCAACCAGCTTCAAACAAAAAAAAACGAGTGTGCTTATGACCACACGACTGAAGTAAACCTTCTTCAGCTCCATTTGTTTATATATATATATACAGTATATATATATATATATATATATATATATATATATATATACATATATATATAAAATCGCGTATTTGTATAATATATGCATATACATATATTAATTTTCTACAAATATTTAAATTTATTATCGGCTTCGTTCAATAATTTGTTATTAGTCACCCGAAAATTCTCAAAACATGAACTTTAAAATGAATTTACAATTTTATTCACTTTAAACCTAGAATGAACGTGCATTTTTTGCCATTCGAAAGCTAATATGATGTAGAATAACATAAGTTTTAAAAAAAAGTAGGATTAAGGGGACGATTTTTCGAGAAATTTTAAAGTTATTGTAAAAATTATGAAAAAAAATACCAGATTTTCATACTTTAATTATATGTAAAAATTATCACACAGTTTTTTTGGCCATTTGCAAGCAGTAAATCGAAACTAATTTATTCTTCCCATAATGAACATTAAAAATATTCAATTTCTTTTTGTTTAGTAACTGATATGAATGAAAACGTATGCAAATTTAGTATAATATATTTGTAAAGGTACGCGACGGTCGAAGTAATTTAAATGTTATAATGCTAGTGATTATTTACATTCTATTTCACCAGCAAACTGACGCAAGAGAGAAGTGGTGACCCACAATAATTTAACAACAACGAGTAATGTATTTTTTTACTTTCCGAAGCCAGCGCTTAACCACAATCCCACGTGATGGTCAGTGGTGATGTAGCCGAAGATGGTGAAGCGCACTGACTTAATAAAAGCCTATTCACTCTTGCCTTGAAGATACCCAAACTGTAATCGGATGGAAAGACAGATGCTGGCAACTTATTCCACTCCTTAGCTGTGCGCATGGCGAACGATGTAGCAAACCGTTTGGTATTTGACACACTTAATATTGAAGATCATAAATTATTTAAGTAAGATCTGAGTAATAAAATAAATTAAAATGTCTCTTACCTAGTTTGAAGAGTCCTTAACTGACCTCAGTTAATCAATTTTTAACATCTAATCAAAAGGAAATAAAATTAAAATGTCTCTCTGTAATTTTATAATAACTATTTTTATAAATTCAAGTTGTGTATGTAAGTAAAATGCATTAAACTGTTGTAAAAATGTTGTCATCTACATCGATATTTGTGTAGAAAATAGAATAAACGTTATATAACATCACGCTGCAAATGTTTTAAAAAATCAGGTTAAATTTATAATTTTGAAAACTTAGGTAATTAAATAGTTTGTAACCCTGGTGTTTTCTTTAACAACTGTAACACCAGGTGAACAACATTAACAGGATGAAAAATTATTTGAATTTTCATCCTGTTAATTTTTAATAATATCTTTGATAACACTATTAAAGGATTTCGTATAGAAACTAAATAACCTGTGTTTAGGGATTTTTGGCTACTCCACCCCTATAAAGAGGAAATATGAAATGAAACTTATTATAAAATTGTAAGCTATTATGATGCGGTTTTCAATCAATCAATTAATCAATATATTCTTTATTTTATAACAATATAGATGCTTCGTAAGTTCATTTCTAATTGATCATGTAATTTTATTACGTAAATTAGAGCGTAAGTTGTTTATTAATCGGGGAACTAAATAAGTAGCTGGTCGTTTGTCATAGATGTTATTAAAAAGCCAATTTTGGGCGACTGCTCGCGTGTATATGGAATGTTTAATTTTTTTCAGAAAGTTTCTCTATAAAGAGTTGTTCTTTTAGTGAGTTAACTGGCAAACTCCAGGGGGTATTTGCATGCTATTAAAACGTAAATAACCATTATTTAAAAAAATCTTTCTGTCTGTGAGTCCGTCCACGCGTATCTTCGGATCAGCTTAACCGATTGTGACACCACTTTACGAACACATAAAGAGCCTGGAGGGGTTTAGGTTATATTTTATAAACTAACAATTAATGAAATAAGTTTGACACAATCTTTCATTGTCTTAAATCTTAATAACGCTACATTAATAAATCATATCCACGTGAAGCTGGTAGGTCACTAGTCTTTATTATAATTCTACAGCGCCGCGAAATTTGACATTTTTTGTCAAATTCCGTACTTAACATTAAAGTTTGCATATTTTCTACCGTACATCTCTATAGAATCAGATTCTAGTTGAAACTTGAGAATAATTATAAACAACTTCTTGTATTAGGTGGGTATAGTAAAAACGTCGGTTTGTCATTTCTTATGATGGAAAAACAATAATTGTTGAATAGAATAATAGTTAATCAATGTGGGTTACTACTGATTCAAAGTCATTTGTGCATTTTCCACCGATTTGAAAAAAGCCTATATCCCAGGATGAACCAGCAAATAAATCCAATCGAGCAGTAATTTTTAATAATAATTTACAATATATACTTTTAATATTTACAAAACAGCATTTGGTATGATTATACAAGAGCTAGCGTTAGGATTTGAAACCTAGGAGAACCAAAGAATCTCTCATCAATGGGTGCGTTTGGCAGAAAAAAGCGCTAGCAAGCGCTTACAAGCGCTAAAATAGTTTTCGGCCAGGAGACGATTGCTACTTCAATAGCGCTGACACAATCCGCCATTTTGCTTATTTAATTTGTTTGTTTTGAAGTAGAAATTATATGTTGTTTTGTGCAATATTATTTTTAAGTAATATAATGACATGAATAGACATATACATGTTATTAAATATTCATGATTGGTAAGTTTTTAATATGAATACTTTACAAACATATATTTAAACTAGGTTAGGTTCCCCGGTTAAAACTAACATCGTGTCCTAGAGGAAAATAGCTACTTACGATTTGACAGCACTTACCGCTTACGATCGCCATTTTGCTTACAAGCGCTTGCTAGCGCTTTTTTCTGTCAAACGCACTCAATGTAGAATATATTACGTACTAGTTATTAGTTAATAGATACGCCCCGACTTCGCGCGGGTGATCTGAATCTCGACAACAGCGCCACCTACCGGGTACGTGTGAGCCATCTAGAGACCCATTCAAACACACAAAAAATTTCATCAAAATCGGTCCAGCGGTTTTTAAGTTTAACAGACGGAAGACTAATTGACAGCAATAGATTTTATATGTAGCCGTTCTATAATCTCTATAAGATTATAGAACGGCTACTCTCCTAAGCAACTGCCACAATTTTTCAATTCATCCAGGATTGAAGAGGAGAGAATGCCACAAGGTGGTATGACCCCCCACATTATACCCTTAGTTTAAGGTGTTTATAATAAAAAATAAATAAATACTCTTCGAACCAAGTTGACGTACCATACATTTTTAATTATAGGCTATAGCCAATTTATAGCAATAATGATTTTTAAAACTATGTCAGTACATATATACACTTTTTAATAAAAGTTACCATGGTTCCATGGTGTAACGGTTAGCACTCTGGACTCTGAATCCAGCGATCCGAGTTCATATCTCGGTGGAACCTTACTTTTTAAAATTTATTCCTGCAATGTTTTAAATTTTTTCTTTAGAATTTTAAAATTTATATAGGTGTAATTAACGTTATTAATAAGTTCATTAAATTTATAAATAAAACATAGACTTTATGTCACAGTTTATGCCCTGCTATTCAAATTTAACAATTATTAACCTTAAAAGTCCTGCGTCTCCATATGGAGACGTCAATGTCTCCTTGTTAGACCGCGCCAAAGAGTATATTAATATTTAGAGGGACGCCTTGGAACCAAAGAGTATATGATCACTAAGTTTACTCGAAACCATAGATAAGATTATGAATAACATTTAAAATAATTATATTATTATATAGTTCACATATAAACTTAAAAACTTGGTAATATTAAGTTGCTGATAGACACGCTCTACTTAAAAAATTATATGCGTGTTATGATATTCAGTAGAATCTCTATAACTCGAACCTCGTTAAGTTGAAATCCTCAGTAAGTCGAAAAAAATTGCCATTCCCTTCCGCAGAACCCTAGACTTTGTAACTCGAAGAAAATGTTATTTCCCTACGAAATATTGATAATAGATATACTCTATAACTCGAATTTCAAAAATGAGAATGTAAGTCGTAGTTAGTAAACAATAATGACGTCTTATTTGGAATTCCCCGAAATATTAGCAATAAAATCCGGGTTCTTAATCATAAAGTAACTGCCGCGTCACCTGCCGAGCGTCGGCCGAGCTCGGCGGGTGACGCGGGCAGCTATGCGTGACATGAAACGTCCTATAACTCAAAAAGTATGAATGCTAGAGAATAAAGTTTCAAACAAAAGTTTTGGAAAATTAACTGATCTTTCAAAATAAATTTATGCATTTTATTGATTAATCTAATATTTCAAGAGTTATTGGCCGCGATAGAAAAACCGGTCCATTAAATGGGCCTAATAAATCGTAAACGGTAAGTTTAAAAAAAGTTTACTGGAAACAAAAGATGCGAAATTTTATTTTCTACAATAATGGTTTGTATAACTTTTGCCTTAAAGTGCATAGTTTCCGAGATATCGGCTGAAAACGTTTTTTCAAGATGGCGCTTGAAGCGCCACCTGTTTATTAAATGCGCCTTAAATCGTAAACGGTAAGTTTTACAAAAAAATTTACTGGAAACAAACGATGCGAAATTTTATTTTCTATAATAATGGTTTGTATAACTTTTGCCTTACAGTGCATAGTTACCGAGATATCAGCTGAAAACGTTTTTTCAAGATTGCGCTTGAAGCGCCACCTGGATCTGTCGGCATTTTGTGATTCTATCCTGAATAAGTGATCCTAAACCTCATAAAAAAATTAAAATTGAATCGGAAATTTTATGTTAAATTCTATTTTTACTGTACTATTTCATTAAACATTTTATTTGTCAACAACGTCTTACAATCATTTCTCTAGCGCTCACGTGACCTTCGTACAAATAATTCGATATTTTAATTGTTGATAATTTTTATTTTTGGATAAGAACATGGTAATGACTCTAAGTTATATTTACCTTCATTTAAAAAAATTGTCTTTGGTCAAACCTACTATATATATATACTCTTTGGCTTGACCATAGGTCTGACTAATAGGTCCATAGACTGACGGATATCACGAGTAATGTATTTATGAATTTTAAATAAAATACTGATCGGTGGAATAGTGGTTAAGCAACTAACTATTGCAGCTCTGAGGGCCAGGGGACGAATCCCACACGAAACAAATGTAAGATCCTACAAATATATTATGTTTGTCCAGTTGTATCAATGTTCGTTTTTGTGCAATTTATTTTCGCCGCCACTATGCTGGATTTGCTTATATATTTTTTAAAACGTTACCCCAGTATTTACATAAATTTTTTATACCAGAATTTTTTTTCGTATCGTAGGGGCAGTTTACATACATAAGTTGTATAAAGACAAACATCCAGACCCGGAACTATTATTTGTAAGCCATACAATTGGTAAAGTTTAATTTAACTTCTTTTTAATTACCGACGTTTCAGGTGCTTTACATTGTATATAATAAATACTTGGTAAAGCCACGCTTCAGATATAATACTTGTAGCACGAATAGGTCGGCTCGACCGGAGTAGGACCACGCCCTCACAAAATACCAGCGTAAAATCTATCAGCTCTATGCTGCTGTGTTTTGTATGGTCACTGCGGTGAACCCGGGACCCTTTTTACTGAAAACGACAACAAGAAAAGGAAAGTGATAGGTTATCACTTTCCTTTTCTTTTTTTATTCTTAATCGATAATAGATTCGTAGCAAGAAGGCTAGGTTGGCCATTTTGATATGGAAATGTTAGCTGCCAACAAATTTGAAAAATACCTCTTGCTAAGGTACTTTTAATTAAAATGGCACGGAACACTATAGCAATGACAGCCCTGAAAATATTTTTAATCTGCACGCATAGACACTCACCTAAATGGGAAGGAAGGTGTGACGGGTGGCTTTTTCGGCTCTAGCGAATACGGATTGGCAACAACCTATCAATTCCTGTGCAATGGTAAGGTTGATAACACTTGCGGTTCAAGGTAGCTTTCAAACTAATTATTTTTCAAGTATCAATAAGACGTCATAGAGTAAAATAGATTATTTAAAGGTCAGTGACCTCTATATCTAGTGAATATCAGTATGAATTGAACATAATAAACAAAATAGTGGTAGGCATTCAATATCTATTGACGTAATAAATTTGTGTCACGACCTTAACCCCAGGTTACGGGGCTTGTCTTAATCAATTTGGATGCTGTTATTTGCATCTAATACAGATTAACTTCGCTTCTTTGCGTTAATAATAATTAATGATTACCATAATGCCGCGCCGTGCCGATACTAATGAACTACTTTTACTGAGACTTCTATCACAAAAAACGTGATGTTATGTTTTAATATAGTGGATTTTGGGAGTTTTTTGTCATTATCTCGAAAACTATGTGAACCAGGAACAGGATCAAAATTAAAATTAAAAATCTATTAATTTCGGGTAAAATGGTCTTTTCACCTTCTCCTTTCATTTTCAATAGTAGTATATAATCACTAGGTTTTACTTAATAAGTATGTTTTAAAATGATACCGAATAAAAAAAAAGTTAAAATTGAGTTTGTTTTATATATATATATAAAACGCTAACACGACGTCCGAACACGCATCACGCAAAAACATGTGAACCGATTTTGACTGTTTATAGTTTTCATGTTATAAGGAGTAACTTAGGCTAGTTTTATTTTAGGAGTCCGCGGAAATAAAATCCACGCGGGCGAAATTGCGGGGAACAGCCAGTGATAAATAAATTGCAGGTACTTTTATGTGTAAAACTAAAAACAAAAAATATCGGTTTTTTAATATTTAATTATAAATAGTATTGCATAGTGAGTATATGAAATAACAAAGTCAAGACAGACTGACACAGACAAATATTTAAAAACGTGTGTTCTTAGAGAAGCCAGTTACTTTAATATTGCGGACAGACACTTTCATTTTATACATATATGCATGTACGTATACAGGGTTATTTTGCAATAACCGACCAAATTTTCAGAGAAGGTTCCGAGTAAGTAATATAGGCAAATAGTAAAAAAAATATCAAAACAATATCTCAAACATTCTGTCCTTTTTATCTTTTAAATTCAAAATGCGTGGTTAATATATTCGTTTAACAGATTTTACTGCGCACGCACGCATTCGTAAGGGTCGATTGGTGGGCAAAAACGTTGTTGCCTATAAATCACATTCAATTTGGAATAATTGCAAATAAAAGTAGATGCCTTATTTACCTACTAGTATTTTCAAAAACTGCAATAACGGTATATCATTAGTAGTTTTCATTAATAATATATTTGAGGTTTAAATTTTGACTACTTTTTGAAAAATAACCCTGTATAGGACATCGAGGTCATCCAACTTTTGTATATGATATTTTCGTAGACGATTTAGATCATGGCGCAGCGGCAACCAATGGCGCATAAAAAAAATCACGGGCGCTTGGAACTCCTCCCCCAAAACTATGGAGTGCGGTTGACCTTAGACCTGGTAGCATTGTTTGTATGATATGAGACTGCGATCGATGAGTTTGCACCTGTTGACAGTTAATCAAATGAAACAGCTGTGTTACAGATATATATCATGCCAGCTAATGCAGAAGAAACAAAATAAATAACGATTGGCGTTTTGAATTACTTAAATGTGAAGTATTAAAGTATTTTAAAAGCAGACCTCTTTTTTAGAAATAGTCTTATTAGAGTATTTATCTAAGGGAATAGAAATATATATGTTATTTTTAATTCACACATTTAAGTGTGTGAATTGAAGCTCCTGTCGACTACTGAAACTTTTACACGTGATGGTAATTATCTTATTCTTCTTTAACCGACTTCAAAAATTAAGGTATTCTATTCGACTGTATATTTGTATGTGTGTTATTACTCAATTACCTCAGAACTTTTTACTGGGTGAACCGATTTTGATGATTCTTCCTGAAATGAAAATTCTTGTTATGAAATTTCACCAAGATCTGGCCAGTAGTTTTTGAGTTATCCTTAACAATGCGTATTTGATTGATTTAGAATATATTGAAAATGTTCTTATTTTATTTATATTGAAGTCGGTTGTACAATTTTTTTTAAATTTACCACTTGTAGTTCTGTGGAGTGGCAACTATGGCAAATCCCCTCTCATGAGGCAATCTAAGATGAGGTCTAAGTTGAGCAATGAACTTCTATAGTCTATAAGATGATGGAAGTCGGATTTGCTTTTTTATTAAACGTTTAATTTTTGACCTTTTAAAGTCAATTATAAAATATCACAGGCTCAAGGTAACAGCCAGTCGTAAACGAAGTCCATTTTAATCAGTTAGCTGTTTTGTGGCAGATGAGAATGGGTTAAAAGAAATGAGGAATCTTTAACCAAACAACATCCTCGTTGTTGCAACATGTAATTGTTTTACTATGAAAAGTGTGCTCTGAATAATAATTCCTACCAGGTCACTGCTTAACCTTCTCTGTTGTGTGGCCGATCACTGATCACCTTACGTGGCTAGGATACAAAACACCTGATTTACTAAAGGTGACTATTTAAACGGCTATTTTCTCAAGGAAATCCTTCCAAAACACGTCAATAAGGTATTTGATATTTTGTTTTAAATGCGTTTTATACAACACTAGAGATTTGCTCCGGCTTCGCACGGGTGGTTTCTGGGTTCCGCCAGTGCTACCTACCGAGCCTAATTGAGTTTTTAAATTATCCAAGGACTTATTCAAATGCACACAAAAAAAATCATCAAAATCGGTCGAGCCATTTTCGAGTTTTTGCCAGACTAACGGATATCAATTGATTTTTATATATAGAGATGTAACGAAAACCCTGTGGTTTCCTTTAAGTGTGTTATCAGAATCAGTAACCAAACGTATAGAAATAAATTTACAAAACTTGACCATAAAAAAATTAAATTTAATAAAATTTTATTTGCTAATCGTTTGTTTTTATTACCTTCGCACTGGCCTGGAAGCACAGAATACATGATAGTATCTGGAAGCAAGAGTATTGTGAAAGATCAAACTTTACCGATGGAAGTATGATTAAAGGTATTATAAGATTATAACCACACAATTTTCAAATAAAAATTTATTCAAAAATTTTTATAGTCGTATTTTCTGAAGTAAAGTTATTTCTTTGGATAACCACGTCGTGCAAAGGTTTGAATATTTATATGATTTTCGATTCGATTCCTGGTAAGAAAAACAGTTTGTAAAATGCATATTATGAGCCTAGTGCTGAAAAATAGGGGTGAAGTTTTTAGTATAACTGTATAGACGACAAGGAGATTGTTATATCCCTTAGTTTACTCAAAAGCTTAAAAAACTTTTAAAGTACATGATAAGCGTGACAAACGAGCACACAATCCACATGATAGTAAGTGGATGCTGTGGTCCATAGACATCTACATCTATTCTCGACTACGAATCAAAATGCCGTAGACAGAGAAACCTAAGGTTTCTCTGTCTACGCAAAATGCAGATGCGCTGTCACCCGTGAGGACTAGGATGGAGTGCCTCGTTTCCAGTAAAAAGGTTCTTCGGTTCTCTACACTTACTATACGAAATACAGCAGCGTTAAGCTACTATTTTACGCTGGTATTCTGTGAGAGCGTGCGATTCGTGCTACAACTATACTACTAACATAGCTGCAGCGTGGCTCTGCCACGTAAAAAATGTATAAATAAAATTGGGGAGTCTGTATGTAATGTCGAAACAACTGTCTTTTAATGAAATGAGGAGGTTATATGAATAGTCAAGATATGAATAACCAATTTCAACATTTTTATCTGTGTCTTCGGACTTATCAGAGGAATGGCTCAATCGATTGCAATGAAACTACACCAACAGATAGAACGCAGTGTCAAAAGTGCTCTTACCTAGTATTTACGAAAAAAACTAGGAGATTTCTTACTTCACTAAATCATACCCCCTTATTCTTAAAAAATAAATTTAACGCTTGATTAGTTCCATCTCCGAACTATCACACGGAGTGTTGGCCGCTCCCCGCGCAGAACACCTTGCCCGGCGGGAGATCTCCCCTTTTCCTTTCACGGCCACAGAGAGTAGAGGCGAGCAATAAGACTCAGAGCCGTGCTGAACACTGTAGCGCAGAGTGTAGCTTGAAGGAACAGGAAGCATTATTATTCCAGTGCTGCGATGAACCTTGTGAAGCTAGCTTGCTGCTCGCCTCTGCTTCACGGCACTCCCGCAGATTACTTGCCTTCTTCTCGACTCACCGCGACTACCGCCTGCACTTGCACATTCGTGGGCAACGAGGCTGCACTATCGACCTCCGGTTGACAGGAGGGTGATGTGGCGGCGCGTCACGGAGGCCGTGGAAGGAAAAGGGGAGATCTCCCGCCGGGAAGTGTCGCCCGGGGAGCGGCCAACACTCCGTGTGATAGTTCGGAGATGTTCTATATATACTGTTTATGATTCGGAATTTTGATAGCGTGATTTAGGCTTCGGTGTGTTTCGCTTGTGGCGTGACGACAGTGCCGCCACAAGTGTATTGTCTGATTCTGACATTTGCGAGACACTTGTTGCTAGAAAGTGACAAAACACTATTTTAACTTATCTAAAATGTATATGAATAATGGGGATAGTGTTTCAAAAATTAAAGCACCCATGTCAAATATACATCAAAAGGGTACGGATACGTGCAAAAATTATACTTATAATTACAAAACATTGAGTAGCCCTCTGTAGCCTACATCTGTATTCTTAGCCTGATTAAGTGTCGTAGTGGTGAAAAAGAAGCCATCGGCCAATTTCTTTCCTTGAGTGTTGTGAAATGCGAATTTTTTTATGGAACGAGCATGACAAACGGACACACAACACAACCTACATCTATATTTATCCTGGATTAAGAATCAATACCCAGATGCGTTGTCTCCACTAAGGTCTAAGATGGATTACTAAGTCGCCGCTTCTCTACAATACACAAAACAAAACACAGTATCATAAAGCTGCTCTTAAGCTGTATTCTGTGAGAGCGTGGTCTTTCCCCGGTCGAGCCGACCCATTCGTGGTAATGATAAAGGAAGATAGTATAGCCTCTGATAGATGTTGATGATATAACCATCTCCAAAATGCCAAGGCCGACTGGCGCACAGTCCGCTTGAGTGGATGCTACGATGCTACTCAGTGTAGGGTTCCGTAGTTTCCCGTCCGTCACAATAAGTGTTCCCACTTATGAGTTTAAGGGTGGTTATCCATTATGTTCGCGCTCCAGCAGCGCTCCGCGCTCCTGCAACTGCTCCCGGTAGTGTTGTTTCCGGGTACTGTTGTTTCCATCCAAGTTCAAAATAATTTTCCTAGAAAGTCCTTATAAAGTTCTACTTTTCAGATTTTTTTCACATTTTCTATACTTATGGTTCAAAAGTTAGAGGGGGGGACACATTGTTTTTTACTTTTGGAGCGATTATTTCCGAAATTATTGACATTATCAAAAAATGACTTTAGTAAACCCCTATTCATTTTTAAATACCTTTCCAACAATATATCACACGTTAGGGTTGAAATTAAAAAAACATCACTTCCCACTTTACATATAGGGGGGCTACCCTAATAAAACATTTTTTTCCAATTTTTATTTTACCACTTTGTCGGCGTGATTAATACACATATTGGTACCAAATTTCAGCTTCTGTGCTAGGTAGAGGACGGACAGACGGACAGACAGTCATGGCGAAACTATAAGGGTTCCTAGTTGACTACGGAACCCTAAAAACAAATAGGCATCCGACTCAGCATTTTGCAGCAGTGTACTAAACACACCGCCTATGTTCTGCCGGTGCCCTTTTCAAGAAGTCACGAGCAATCGCCAAACATGTTTTGTCTATTACTTTTTTTATTATAAAACCATAATTAGGAGGAGGAGAGAGACAAAAGCACAAAGTCATATAACATAACTAATATATTAACCTCATTACACCATACTAAAATCGCCTAAAATATTTACTCTAATGTCAACTGTCAAAATGGCGTCGATAAAGCATTGCCCTTTTGACCCTTTATTAATTGATTGACCGATGAAGAGCTATCGTATCACAAAGCCATGTATGCAAACAAGGCTGTAGTTTTTGAGTTATAAGAAAGTGACCATATTAACCGAATGACCATCATGTCATTTAAGTCTACTATTTGACATGGTTCTCCCCCATTGTAGGGGGGATTTACCTTAACAGTCATTCTTGCAGGCGGCTTAACGATCGCAGTAGGTACTCTGACGCAGGTTCTCGTCGCCGGTTGGTTATACCGCTATATAGCGGAGAGTAAAAAATCTTTGCATATCTGGAATGTAGTTTCATTCCAGATATGCAAAGATATTTTACGGATTTTGTCGCGTTTCTTTTTAATTTTTTTAATTCCCGACGTTTCAGTACGTAGTACTATTATTTATTCTGTGGTTTCAGGCACTTTACAACACCCATGGTCACTGGGAGGACTGGTGTGGTAGAGCGCCCGAAACGTCGGTAATTAAAAAAAATTGAAATCAAACGCGATGAAATCCGTTAAATTAGTTTTATTCCATGTGTAGTATTAGTCTAGCGGTTGTAGTACTGCGACTGCTGATCATGAGGTCCCGAGATCGAATCCTGAGTCGAGCCAAAAATTATCAGTTATTGAGTTTTTCCATTAAAAAATTCTCAGTAGCCTGGAGTCAGGAAAGCACGTAAAGCCGTTGGTCCTGCACCTGGTCTCTCTCCGGTTGTGTCAGTTTTCCGTCTCATCGGGCTATAAAAGTATAGAGTATAGAGGGAATAGAGAGTGCACATGTGCTTGCGCATATACTTGGGCACTGTAATCCTGTCCTGCCCAGATGGTTAGTCTCTGTTGAGGTAGGCCGCCGTGACCGAAATATAAGAAAAATAAATATAAGAAATCATTATCATGGTTCTTACGACATTAATATATGAAATATCCTGTTGAAATTTTGGTGATAATAAACACAGATTAACATCTGATTTGCAAAGACAAAGTCTCGGTTCTGTTGTAACATACAAATTAAGGTGACGGCTCTAACAAAACTCGTATGCGTTGGAAAATTAACAAGTTTCCGAGCCCCTACTATGTGTATGAACGTCACGCAGTGTTACGATATATTGCCGGTTATCGAATTATATTTATTTATTTAAGTTTTATTGAACCTAGCATAAAAATGCGAATTCAATGCTAAAAGCAAATACATAAAAAAAATATATTCATTTTATTTTGAACGTACTAACTTAGCAAGATGTTCTAAAGTAAAGTAAAGTTACAGCCTATATAGTCCCACTGTGGCTAGGCCTCCCCCATTTTGGAGGGTTAGTTTTTGAATTTTTTTTTTTGATGATTTTTTTTGCGGGGTTAGTCAGAGTTTTAATAATAATTACTTTTATCTCTGGCGAAGCATCAAAGTTGCGAAACCTTTGTTTCTATGATCGCCGAGCAACTCCTGCTAAATCTGACGATTTCTGCAAACCTTTCCAATTACGGATGCATTCCAAGCCCAGCAGTTTACTGCGATTGGTCGATAGACATAGAGAAGATGCCAGATGTAAAATACACAGTCACCGGCTGCTTGAAGGAAGGATATCTAATAAAGAGAGAAGAGAATAGAGAAGATAAAGAGAAGAAAGAAGATATGATATTTGAGGTCTCATAAAGAAAATAACCTAAAATCGCATAACGTAGCTAATCTTGTAAATGTAAGGACAAACTAAGTTTGACTACGAAATAAAACTAAACTATAAGTTCATACTGCGACATAACTAAACTATAAGTTCTTAACAAAAATGGAGAATTTTAATCTAAAGGTAGCCGTGGTTAACTATGATATTGGGACGCCGAACACCGAAGTCCCCCCCCCCCGTGACCATGGGTGCTATAAAGTGCTCGAAACGTAAAATAAGTTAATATACGTGATAAAATTCAAATAAACTAGTTTTATTTAAATGTGTAGTATTCGCGTAGACATAAGAAATCATATATTGTATGTTATCTATATCAATATTTTTAGATAGTTCTATTGAATAGTTAACCTCTTTTTATCGTTTTGTGAAATCAAAATTGTGAAACAATTTTTATGGAGAATTCTGTCTATTTTTCAAATATTTTGCATATTGTAACTTGAATTGAACATAACTAAATTGCCAGTCTTGAAATTAAAATGCAAATGAAATTAAATATGATATTTTGAAAAATAAATCCATAACATACATACAAACTCGTACATAGCGTCTCGCCAGTAATCCCCTAGGTGGTAGGCAGAGTTTCAAGAGTACCGAACTACTGGAATCACGTTTAGTGAAAACAAATGGGTATAGATCAGTGATTCCCAAAGTGGTCTATACCGACTCCTAGGTCTATGACAACCTGCAAGGGGTCTACGTGAGCGAAAAAAAATTTGGGGGTCCATGAAATTAAATTGGGGGTCCACGATAGTGGATTTCAACACATACACTGATAGTACCTATTTACTTACATCATACTATCTTATAATACATAAATACATACATAAACACTCACGCATGTCACCCAGAGGGGTAGGCAGAGACTACAGATTTCCATTTGGCATGATCCTGACACACCTCTCTCGCCTCCTTCACATCCATACACCTCCGCATACATGCTCGTCGGTTAAGGGTACTCCTAATTTGGCCCGTTTTCAACAAATCGCCAATTTGGTCTATAAATTTTCGCCTAGGACGTCCCTTTCCGACTCTGCCATTCACTTCTGCAACATAAATTTTCTTTGTCACTCTTTCCTCATTCATTTTTTCCACATGACCAAACCACCGAAGCATTCCTTTCTTAATCCTGATCACAACATCATCTTGCAATCCACACTCTTCTCTTATTAAACAATTTCTTACCCTGTCATTAAGATTCAGCCCTAACATACTCCTTAACGACCGCATTTCTACTGCGTTCATTCTACTCTCGTGCTACTTCTGCCACACCCAACTTTCACTACCGTACGTTAAAGTAGGGACCAACACAGCATTGTGAATTGCCATACGTGCCTTTTTCGACACATTTTGACTCTTCACAATAGAGTGCAGGGGCCCATTTACTCTATTTCCCGCAATCACTCGTCGTTCTAGATCCTTATCATATCTCCCATACCTGCTAATTACGCAGCCCAAATATACAAACTCATCTACTTGCTCGATCAACTCCCCTTCTATTCTTATTTCACAAATCGTTTTACTTTCTTCTCTTTCAAAAACCATAACCTTCGTCTTACTTGCGTTTACTTTCATACCCCTTTCTTTTAATGATCTGTTCATTAATGTAACCATCATTTGCAACTCGGCCGCCGATGACGCAAGAATAACTTGATCATCGGCGTACAAAAGGCATTTGACGGTTAACTCACCCATTCTTAATCCGCATTCTTCAACTTTCAAATTTTGCAAACAACTGTCCATAAATAGGTTGAACAGCCACGGGGAAGCCACACAGCCCTGTCTGACACCTTTATGGATGTCAAACCAGTCCGAGTAGACCCCGTTGATCCTAACACAAGCACTAGAGTCCCTATAAAGGGACTCCAATGCCCGTATCAAGCCAGCGCTCAACCCAAATGAGTTCAGTGTTTGCCATAGCACATCCCTATTCACTCTGTCATAGGCCTTTTCCAAATCCATGAACGCACAAAAACCCTTTTGGTTTTTGGCCAAAAACTTCTCCGCGATCATGCGCATGGAAAAGACTTGATCTGTACATCCCATTCCCTTTCTAAATCCCGCTTGCACATCCCAAATTTTTCCATCAGTCTCTTTCATGACCCTTTCAATCAGTACCTTAGCATACAGTTTTCCCACAATGCTAAGAAGGCTGATGCCACGGTAGTTTTTACAGTCCTGCTGCGACCCTTTTCCTTTATATACTGGAACTATCACGGCTTTGCACCAGTCTACCGGTACCCGCTTCAGTTCCCAGCATAAATTAAACAAGGTGTGCAGCAGGCCTGCCACCACTTTCTCTCCAGCCCTTAGCATTTCGAGTGAAACTCTATCATATCCGGCAGCCTTACCTGCTTTCATGCTTTTCATTGCTTTCATTATTTCATCTCGCTACCTCTTTCCTCTCCTTTCGGAATTTCTACTTCAATTAGTACACACGTTGTCTCCTCACTCATAAACACGCTTTCAAAGTATTCCTTCCATCTCTTTAAACTCAAAACTTCATCATTCAGAATATAGCCATTCTCGTCTCTTATAGCATTCATCATAGGCTGTTTTGTATGTCCCCTGGCAGTTCTTACAAGTTTCCAGAACATTTTAATATTTGCCTGGAAATTATCCGATATTCTTCTATCATTCTTATCCGTTCTTTCTTGCTTTTTACTTTCAACTACTTCTTTTACTCTCTTATTAAGATGTCTAAAGACTGCCTTTTTTCTTTCAATATCATCATTCGTACCGCTAGAATTACCAGCCTTTGTTGCTAGTAAATCTAGCCATGCTCTCTTCTTTGCTTCAACTTCCATACGTACCTCATCATCCCACCATAACGTATTATTTTTCCTTTCATTCTTTCTCTTACTAACACCACATACTTCGGTAGCTGCATCCACTAAACCTTTCTTTACATTTTGCCATACAATCTCCAAGTCTAACTCCTTCATACATAATTCATCCAAACCACTTATATTTTCTTTCAGTCTACATTTGAACTTGTTTTTCTCACCTTCATCTTGTAACCTTTCTGTTCTAATACGCTGTAACGCAGTGGTAGACACAAATCATCGATGGCGCCAACGCCTGAATAGACCATTAATTCGGCATAAAACCAAATAATGATCCGTTCCTACGTTAGAACCCTGGAAAACCCTTGTATCCACCACTGCGCCCCTCAATCTTTCATCCACAATTATTAAATCTATCATGCTTCTATCGTCACCTCTTTCCCAAGTATACATGTGAATCCTCTTGTGGCGAAAGCAAGTGTTCGTCACAAAAAGATTCTTTTCCATACATACGGTGAGGAGACTTTCACCATTCTCATTTATACTTTCATTACCAAACGTTCCCAATATCCTTTCATAACCAAGCCTCCTCACCCCAACCCTTCCATTAAAATCTCCTAGCATAATAATATTTTCATTTCCCTTACACTTCATTAACACCATCCTTACCATTTCCCAAAACTGCTCTCGGATATAAGTGGGCTTAGACATGTCTGGGGCGTAGATTCCTAACACAAACAACTTCTTTAAGCCCACTTTCATTCGTATCCATAGCAGTCTTGGGCTTACACATTCATACTCTTTCACACATTGGCCCATTATTTCTGAAAGGATGATACCTACTCCCTGGCATGCCCGCTCGATCTCGTCTACACCAGACCAGTATGCGGTATACATGCCATGTGTAGTGACATCCTTCCCCTTCCTTTTCGTCTCATTTACACATCTATTCCTCTATCATACATCATATCGCATACTTCATCCATTTTATCATTCATTGCCCCACATACATTCAACGTAGCCAGACGGGCCTCTGCAATCCACTTTTCGCCTCTCCGGGAGACAAAACGTGACGGGTGGCGAACCTCGTCGCCGGTTTTCCTCCCGGAGATTCTTCGCACCCCTGCCCCATTAAAGGGGCGCCGGGAACTCGGGGTCATTTCTTTTATATGGTTCCTCATGGTTCGGATAAAGGGTAGTATATTGTACGCCTCTACCACGACGTGGAGCCGAGTATGTGCTATCGGCTTGTCGCTTATTTAGCACCACCCGGGGGATACGTGTAGGGTGGGCCTAGGAATAGGTGGTCAAAGCCTACGGACGCGAGCGACTTATCTTATAATATCAAAACATATGTATCCTGACTCCTGTATGTCTTGGACCTCACAGGTTAATGAGGTCAGTAGAAAAATGTTTGCTGCGTTAAGCTCTTTACGTAGATTACGTCATTTTCTTCCCACAGCAACTAAAGTTACGCTTGCCCAGTCTCTACTTCTGCCTATCCTTGACTATGCTGATATTTGCTATCTTGACATTACCGAGGAGCAGCTTAATAAGCTTGAGCGCATTCAAAATTTATGCATTAGGTTTATATTTGGGCTTCGCAAATATGATCATATCTCCGAATTTCGCTAACAGCTCAAATGGCTCCCGATCCGCCTTCGCACGAATACTCACATTCTCTCCGCGTTTTATAGTGTGCTGTTTGATCCTTCTACTCTTCTTTATTTAAAAAACCGTTTCCAGTATCTTTCTCTTACCCATAATCGATTCCTTCGAACCTCCGTCAATCTTTCTCTCTCTACACCTTTGCACTCTTTTTCCTTTTTCAAGAAATCCTTCACCGTAACCGCTGTGCGATTGTGGAACTCCTTACCTCTCCATATTCGTCGTGCTAAATCTCTTCACTCTTTCAAAATTCTTGTTAAATCGTATTATTTAGAACGCTGTTAGATAAATTACTTTACCTTTCTCGTACTTTTTTCATTTAATCTACTATATGATATTTTATATATAACTTTCACTTATTTTTACTTGTATGTATTATTGTATTTTTATTATTATTTTGGGGTATCTATATAGTTTTCTCATCTGGTTGGGTGCTATAAATATATAATTATAAATGAAAATGAAAAGACAAATATACATAAATATCAATAACATAAAATAAATATAAAAGTACATAAATAAATAAAAGCCCAACCAGATGGAGGCCCTCGGCAGGGGAGACCAAACGGCCGAGGGTTAGGGCAAAGGGAAAGAAACCGGCGGACGATGCGGGCGGTATCGAGGAGCACCGCCTTCTGCATTTGAAACTGGAGCGGTCCGCCACGTAGTCCCAGCCGCCTCAGATGACCCGAGAGGCTGACTGGGATTAGCCCGTTTGCAGAGACGACTACAGGAATAATTTCGGTCGGCAGACCACCCCACATGTCGGTCACCTCGTGAGCCAGGTCCAGATATTTTGTTTGCTTGTCTGTTTCGGCTTTCACGAGGTTCTCGTCATACGGAATGGTAATGTCGACCAAAAATATCCTTGACTGTGCCCGGTCCATCAGCACAATATCAGGCTTATTCGCAAGAATAGTCCTGTCTGTGATGATGGCACGGTCCCAATAGAGCCTGGCGCGATCATTTTCGAGCACGGCTTCCGGCAAGTACTTGTAATACGGCAATTTCCGATCCACGAGACCGTATTTCAGAGCGAGCTCCTGGTGTAGAATTCTGGCTACTAGGTTGTGCCTGTGCAAGTACTCAGAGTTAGAAAGCGCCGAACAACCGGAGATAACATGCCTAAGTGACTCACCGGGATGGCGACAAGCTCGACAGATGTCGACGGTGCCATCCTTTAGGATGTATCTCCGATAGTTGTTGGTCTTAATAACCTGATCCTGTATTGCACAGACAAAACCCTCGGTTTCCCCGAAGAGATCACCAAAGCGTAGCCAGTGGAGGGAGGCTACTGTGTCTACGAAAGGCTCATGTAGAGCCTTGTAGAACCTCCCGTGGAGCTCCTTCTCCTTCCATACGGTCTCCCGGTCGGAAATGCTCTGCACTGCCGGGTCTTGCCATTGCTCGTTGGCTAAGGATAGAGGGGTAAGTCCTTTATCACAAGAAATGACGTCCTTATAGAATGGATCATCCGATCTCGCCAGGAAGTAATCACGGAGGCTGCACACTTCGCGATTATGCATGGTGAGCGCGCTCAAGAAGCCACGACCACCATGCTTCCGCGGCAAGTACAGCCTCATTACCGACGATCTCGGATGATGCATCCTATGGGACGTCATTGTAGTGCGGACTTTTCTATCCAGGGCGTTATGTTCAGTCTGAGTCCACCTGAGTATGCCAAAGGTATACATGAGGACAGGCATGACCCAGCCGTTATATGCGTGTGCCTTATTCACACCGGACAAAAGGCTGTTAAGCACTTTGGTCAAGCGTGCATAAAACACGTCGCAAACTGACTGTTTCATACCAGTCTCATCGATACCGATGTTTTGTGACATACCCAGGTATCGGTATGTTTCAGCCTCGGAAAGGGTCCTTAAGTTGACGGGCATAGATAAGTCTACGCCCTCAGAGTTAGCAACCCGTCCCCTTTCAACATGGAGGACCGCACACTTATCCGTTCCCAGCTCCATTCCAATAGAATTGCTAAATTCACAAGTGATGTTTAACAATTCCATAAGATGGGAGCGACTGGAGGCGAATAACTTGAGGTCATCCATATAGAAAAGGTGGGTCACTTTTGTCCCTCCTTTCCGTAGCTGAAATCCCCTCCCGGAGCCCTCCAGTAAGGTACTGAGAGGGTTCAGAGAGAGGCAGAACCAGATTGGACTCAGACAATCGCCCTGGAAGATACCCCTTCTTATCCTTATGTGGTTCTCCGCAGCCATCATCCGCTCGCCTAGATGACAAAGGATCGTACTCCACTGCCCCATACACTGCTCGAGGAAGTCTCTAACTGTACAGTCTATCTTGTACAGCTCGAGGACTCTCTTTAGCCATGTATGGGGCACCGAGTCGAATGCCTTTCTGTAGTCTATCCAGGCGGCGGAGAAGTTCCGACGGTTGCGTTTCACCACTTTGCCAATGACCGCGTCAATGAGGAGTGGTTCCTTGGTTCCACGACCACCGCCCCGACATCCATTTTGAGCGCGCGACATCACCTGATTTGAGTCCAGGTGACAAGTGATTCTCGCGCTCAAAATGGATGTTAGTGTCTTGTATATGGTCGGTAGACACGTGATGGGGCGGTATTTGCTCGGGTCTGTGGTACCCTGGTCTTTAGGAACTAAATGAGTGATCCCAGTAGTGAAGAGGCTTGGGAGCGACTTCTGGTTGAGAGCCTCTTGAAACTGTCGGGCGAGCACAGAGTGACACACCATGAACCCCTTCAGCCAGTAGTGATGCAGCCCGTCAAGCCCCGGACTTTTCCAGTTCGGGGCCCTACGAACCGCCTCAGCTACGTCATCCGGCGTTATGATGACGGGGTCCATGGGCGTAATACCCGCACACTGACTCGCCACAACTTCCGTCCAAGGGCCCTCGCTGTGGTTTACGGGCTCTGACCACAGGCCGCGCCAGAATGCTACAGTGTCGGCCTGATCCGGTGCTGGACCCGTTCCACTTACCATTGGTCGCTCCAATGATTCATAGAGCCTCTTCTGATCACTCTGGAAGAGACGATTCTGGTTGAACCGTGTCGACCTCTCGGTATATCGCCGAATCCGCTTTCCCCAAGCAGCGATTCTCTGCTTCAGATCATCTATGCGCTCCGTCAGTTTTTGCGTTATATCCGGCTGGGACAAACTGACATTTGTCCCAGCAAACGCCATCCTGACGGTGCGCACAATTCTTGGCCTGTTGTTGCCTGATCTGAAGCATATCAGTCTGCCGATGAGAGCTCTAGCCTTTGCGATACGTTCCTCAATTCTTCTTCTCCATGCTGGGATAGCGCTACTATGGCCAGTAGCGCGTCCAGCCGTGGAAACCTTGGCGCCTATGATACGGCAGACTGCCAGCGCGGCGCCAAAAAGAATTGAGTCCGTCTCGCAAAGGTCCCGGCTGGCTTCCAAATAGGTAACCAGCATTGGGTTCAGAGCCCTCACGACAGCCCGATTCCGCTTGCTTAGGGCTATGCGTGGAAGTCGCGGTCGATTTTCGAGAGGCGTACTGCGCGTTTCCACAATCGCCTCTTCCAATATACTCCTCATATGCTCTAATTCCAGTTCCTGGGCGACTGTTCCATCATCGTTTGAATCAACCACAACTGGGGTATTCACGGCGGCATCCACGTTTGCGGGTTGCTCTACCATTTGTGGCGCCGCATCCTCAGCCGTAGCATTCTCATCCGACGAGGGAACAGCCTCACGTCGTAGCCGTTCGAGTTCGGCGACATCAAATATATTTGAGCGCAAGATATACCGAACTCGGTCTGCCAGGTTTTGCTCTGTGACGATTAAAGATGGCTCCAGCTCAGCAAAAAGACGATGCATCCTAGCCCGATACGCCAAACATCCAGTTTCTTCCCCTTTTGCCCTAAAGTACGCCCGCAGTGCGTTTGCATTCATTTCTTGTGACCAACGCATGCGACGTGCTCCACCAGCGGCGGGTGCCGCTTGCTGAGTCCGAGAAGACCCAGCCGACACCAAGCCTTCTGGTGGGGATGATGGATGCGGAGGGCTGGTAGATGACCGTGCAGCTCCTCGCGCTCGGCTGGCGGCCCGCATGCTGCCGCGTCCAGCGCCAGCTCCAGACGCGCCCCGGCGACCCCCAGGCAGCGGCCCTTTGCGCACTATCTTTTTTATCCATCATCCATTATTTGGGCGTCCATTAACGGGAGACGCCCAGGCCCGGCACCGTTTCGTGTGTAGCCATAAGCACAAACGGGCCTCTGCACCCTAAATTCTGCCGCGGCACGGCGCTCACACCTCTCGCAAGGCGCTGACTGACTGCGTTGACGTAGCAGTTTTGTCACTTAACTGTTACGTCAGCGGGCGATGGGGTCGTCAATTCCCTACGCCTTTTATTATTATTATTATTATTATTTTGTATGCCTCCCTCTATTTGTAACGTTTGTTTGCAACATTCCTCTACGCAAAGGTTGTCTGGAAGAAATCACTTTCGGTGATAAGACCGCCTATTGTACATACTTTAATTAGTTTTAACTATATTGATGTTTCTGTATTGTGGTGTACAAAAAAAGAATAAATAAATAAAATAAATAAAAAACATATACATTATTTATAAAAGTACCTATGAAGTAAAAAAATTATTATATATATTTATAAAATTGTGTAGGTTGTAGGATGTTGGTATTCGCTTTGTGGTCGCAGTACATTTTGAACTTGTAAAAACCTGAGAGTCGCAGTCTCAGAGCTTCGCTACCTTGCACTGACTTGTTCAATTCGTCACTCTATAAAGACGAATGTGGGACAAATACGTTTATTCGTTTCCTGAATCTTGAAAAGGAAAATGCTAAGAAAATATTTTAAAAAATATAAACGGATAGTACATCACACAAATTATAGTGAGTCAGTGTTATTTTGTTTGAGAGTGCTGGAGAAAATTAAGTACATTAGTTTTTATTAAATTTTAATTTTGTACTCGTAATTAGCGAAGTTAGATAAATTACGCCAATCATGACTTTAGTTATTAGTAGTTTAATATTCAAATCATGCAAAATTACACGAGTACACCACAATAGTTTCTTTTTGAAAGTTTTAGCAATCGGTATTATAATTACAGTGCAATCTCCGTAATTCAAGCTAATTGTTGCAAGAAGATGTTCGAATTACGGAATGTTTTCTGAAAAATCAAAAAATATTTTTAATTTACAGCTGCTGGATTTTCTGTCTTATTTAAATAATTTAATTTTGCCCACAGATGACTGATACCATGCCCGAATCTAAAAAGAAATGTAAACAGTACAGTGTCGATTATTTGAAATTTGGCTTCATTCCATCATTGCCGGACAAACAATTGCCTATGTGCCTTTTATACAACAAAGTTTTGGGCAATGACGCTATGAAACCATGTAAAATGCAAGATCAACTGAGAAGATGCCACCCTGATAAAACAGAGAAAGATTTGAAATACTTTCAAACACTCAAAGGTAAACTTCAGAAGAGACCTACACTGGACAGAATGTTCGCTTCGACGTCACAAAGAAATGATGATGGTTCGCGGGCGTCTTACAATATCTCGTTACTTATAGCAAAAAACCGGAAAACCGCATACTATCGGGAAGAAGTTAATTTTGCCATCCGTTGAAGAGGTTTTAAAAACTGTTTTATACAAACCTGCATCTGATATCATTAAAAGAATTCTCTTAAGCAACCATACTGTTGAAAGACGTATTGATGAAATGAGTTCTGATATTGAAAGCTTCTTATGTAATTATTTGCAAACGACCCATTTCTCTATACAACTGGACGAGTCAACTTTACCTGATAATGCAGAATTATTATTGGCATATGTTCGTTTTATTATGAATCAAGAAATCTACGAAGAACTGCTCTTCGCAAGAACTTTGATAACCGACACTAAAGGTGAATCAATATTTCATGTTTTGAAGGATTACTTCATTGAAAAAGCAATTCCTTTATCAAATATAATATCAGTAGCTGCAGATGGAGCACCTGCCATGGTTGGACGTTATCGTGGATTTATAAGCTATTTAAAACAAAATGTGTCAGTGGTGTTAGCAATACATTGTGTCATCCATGGACAACATTTAGTTGCTAAAAATTTGAGTGTTAGATTGCATGGATCACTTTATTTAGTCATTGATGCAGTAAACCGAATCCGAAGCAAAGCGTTGAATACGCGGTTATTTGCGCAGTTGTGTGAAGAAAATGACGAACACTTTCATCAATTACTCCTTCACACTGAAGTACGCTGGCTGTCGAAAGGCTTATGTTTGACAAGATTTTTTGCACTTTTTGAGACTATTTCAGAATTTCTGGATACTAAAGATAAAATTTTAAAAGAAAATTTAATGGAGAGGAAAACAGACATCGCCTATTTAACAGATTTGTTTACAAAAATTTAATATGGTTAATTTGCAATTACAAGGCGACAGTTTAAATTTGATTAAAACAAAGTCCATCTTATCAGCGTTTCTTGCCAGAGTTAACTAATGAAGCAAAATATTGGATGGGGCGAATTTTCTCAGTTCCCCAATTCGTCACAGACAAGCTGCCAGGAAGACGACGTTTCAACTAACGTTCAACATTTAAATGCCCTCTATTCAGATTTTGAATCTAGGTTTGAGAATATTTTGACTATGGTAATACCACCGTGGATAATTAATCCATATGGTGACATAGAAGAAACGAATGTCATAATACAAGAGGAACTGACTGAACTAAGTACAAACGAAGAACTTAAGGTTCAGTTTAAAAACAGATATCAGCAATTCTGGCTGCAAAACAACATACCCATTACTTATCCCGTATTATGGAATATAGCGAGGAAATTTTTAATTTCCTTTCCATCATACCTAGTGGAAAGGGGATTCAGCGCTGTTATCAATCTCCAAACGAAAGAAAGAAACAGACTGGAAATCATTAGCCGAGGAGATTTAAGATTAACCCTTACAAAATTGACGCCAAATGTTGATAATTTATTATTAAAGCATCAGGTTCATCCTTCTCACTAAAAATATTGACTTATTGCTTATGTTATTTTATTTATAGTTTGTTTTATGCTTATTTAATGCTACGTATATTTTACATAACACATACAAAATTTTATTTTGAGTAGTTTTAATTTAAATTCAATTAATAAATGTATAAATTAACATGTGTTTTTACTTTAAGTTTTTAACACTAAACTTCACTACAATTAGAAATTTACAGGAAATCAATATCAGGTAAGTAGGGGGTCTACCCAACACGGAAAAACATGACAAGGAGTTTTCGACACAAAAAAGTTTGGGGAACTCTGGTATAGATGGTTTAACACTATCAATAACTATTTCACTATTTATAGTGAAATAGCTATTTATGCTTGCTGGCTTACCATCCCCTGCACACTCACGAACCCAATATACCATTAGTCATCTTTTACGACATGCTAAACATGTAACACAGTTGCCACAATTAGTTCTAGACCAACATGGAATATCAATCAGTCAATCAATCAATCAAAATATTTTTCATGGTACACCAATTCACATTAAATTAAAATTTGAAGGTTCAATAGGTGGTTTTATCCCTCTGCAAGTGATTTCTTTCCTTTATATTATTTTCTTTTCCTTTTCGGGCAATGAACTGTTTACATAGGAGGCGAATAGGAAAGGTATAAAAATTAAACAATTAAGTAAAATAAAAATAAAAACTCAAAAAATGACAGTTGAGGATAGATATGGTAGATACAATAAGGAGTATAATGGGATATATTAGAGCTCCAAGCAGTAATCTATCCATAACACTTAAAAACATAAGCGAGAATAAAGTGAGTTTTACTAGTAATGGTAAAAGAGGTAGCATTTGATCGTAAACATTGCACAATGACCATGTCGACGAACCGAGCTGGTTGCAACGACGCGGATTTGCCCAATGTGGGGTATAATGTCTTGCATGGCAATGCTAAAGGCTTTTCGTATCACTTTATCTAGAACTAGATGTAAGAAGTAAAATAATTTGGTAAGGAAGTTGATGGATACAGATGACTCAGAACCATGATTTGTGGCATTCTTTGGGTATGGCTTATGTCAGAAGTAATGATGATGTTATCTCGTATACTTATGCCATATTAAAAATACTAGCGCGGGATTTGAAATAAAAGAATGACAAACCGAAAATTACGATAAAAAACAATAAATTATACAAAGGTACTATTGGCGGTCTCTATTGCTTAGAAGCGACCATTGCAGAGGACGTAATGACCTGTGGGAAAGGGTAAGGGTGTACGTAGGTTGTTGGAAATTACACACGACATACTACTAGACTAAGGCCTTTTTTAAGAATGTGCCGTACACGTTGTTACACTGGAATTTCAATATTTTAAGCGTTACTTAGTTCGATAGTCGACAATGAGATGGTAATAACGCCATCTATCGAAACCAAAACTTTTTCTGCCACCAGGGTGGCGTCACTTTGGTTGAAGCGGGGGGAAATTAATTTGTTATAAAAGTGTAAAGATTAATGTTTCTGTCTGAAATATTCGTCATATTTTATATTAATTAGATTAGAAATGGTAAAATCGTCGGCTTGAGTGAACGTATAAAATAAAGTGGATGGGGCTCTACACTCTACTATGAAGAGTCAGAATGTGTCAAAAAAAGCACGTATCGTAATTCATAATGCTGTGTTAGTCCCTACTTTTATGTATGGTAGTGAAAGTTGGGTGTGGCAGATGAAGCACAAAAGTAGAATAAATGCTGTAGAAATGCGGTCTTTAAGGACTATCCTATGGCTGAATCTGAATGACAGGGTGAGAATTTGCGTGTTAAGAAAAAAAGTGTGCAAGATGATGTTGTGACCAGGATTAAGAAGGGAATGCTTCTTTGGTGGTTTGATCATGTAGAAATAATGAACAAGGAAATAGCGACAAAGCAAATTTATATTGCATATGTGAATGGTAGAGTCGTTAAAGGACGCTTAGACGTATATATGTATATAATACATTAGGAGTAAAACGACGAGCGTGTAGGTATGCGTAGAAATATATGGATGTAATGGAGACGAGAGAGGTATGTTAGGATCGCGCCAAATGGAAGTCCGTAGTCGTAATGTTTATGCATGTATGTATATATGAAATGGATAAACCAAACAAAATTGCTAAAAGTATAAGAATTTAAAAAAAAATTGAAAAATGTGTAAAAAAAATACGGATACAACACTATGACATGGTTTTATGTATATACATACACTTATAGACCGAAAAGCTTTTATTTTTAAAACGTAGCTTTTTATTGATAATGACACTGTATGACCATCTCCGTAATAAATTACTTTAGTGACAACTAGCGACATCTGTTGGTACAAAATGTGGTGATAAAATCTCTTACGCAACTACCTCACGTTGGGTTGAATGGTCTAAGACAGGGATGGCATACCAACGCCACGCGTGCCATCAATGGCACACGACACTGTATTTTGAGCACGTCATAAAAACACAAAATTCACTATGAATTATTATAATACGAAAGAATCCGAGTGATCCTAGTTACAACGTGTACTACTACTGCCAATTACCACAGATTACCCCCTAAGGTAAAAGGCTATAACAATGATGATGATGAAATGAACTTTGTTCTAATTACGCATAGTTCGTTTCATCATCATCATCATCGTTTCAGCCTTTTTTACAAGTCCACGCCTCCCTCAAGGAATGCACAGTTCGTTTAGGCATAGAATAATAGTCAATTTCGTTGACACAACTATATTTAATAGTTCAGTATAGTTATATATTAAATAGTTATATTTATGATTTTACAACTCCAATATAAGTTATTCGTCATCTGATCTGCAACCACAGAAATCACACTGATGTTACTTTAATGAATCACGCGTACAACTGAAACATTTATTATTTTACAACTCCAATATAAGTTATTTGTCATCTGATCTGCAACCACAGAAATCACACTGATGTTACTTTAGTTTGAATCACGCATATAACTGAAACATTTATTATTTTACAACTCCAATATAAGTTATTTGTCATCTGATCTGCAACCACAGAAATCACACTGATGTTACTTTAATTTGAATCACGCGTACAACTGAAACATTTATTATTTTACAACTCCAATATAAGTTATTTGTCATCTGATCTGCAACCACAGAAATCACACTGATGTTACTTTAATTTGAATCACGCGTACAACTGAAACATTTATTATTTTACAACTCCAATATAAGTTATTTGTCATCTGATCTGCAACCACAGAAATCACACTGATGTTACTTTAGTTTGAATCACGCGTATAACTGAAACATTTATTATTTTACAACTCCAATATAAGTTATTTGTCATCTGATCTGCAACCACAGAAATCACACTGATGTTACTTTAGTTTGAATCACGCGTATAACTGAAACATTTATTATTTTACAACTCCAATATAAGTTATTTGTCATCTGATCTGCAACCACAGAAATCACACTGATGTTACTTTAATTTGAATCACGCGTCTAACTGAAACATTTATTATTTTACAACTCCAATATAAGTTATTTGTCATCTGATCTGCAACCACAGAAATCACACTGATGTTACTTTAATTTGAATCACGCGTACAACTGAAACATTTATTATTTTACAACTCCAATGTAAGTTATTTGTCATCTGATCTGCAACCACATAAATCACACTGATGTTACTTTAATTTGAATCACGCGTCTAACTGAAACATTTATTATTTTACAACTCCAATATAAGTTATTTGTCATCTGATCTGCAACCACAGAAATCACACTGATGTTACTTTAATTTGAATCACGCGTCTAACTGAAACATTTATTATTTTACAACTCCAATATAAGTTATTTGTCATCTGATCTGCAACCACAGAAATCACACTGATGTTACTTTAGTTTGAATCACGCATATAACTGAAACATTTATTATTTTACAACTCCAATATAAGTTATTTGTCATCTGATCTGCAACCACAGAAATCACACTGATGTTACTTTAATTTGAATCACGCGTACAACTGAAACATTTATTATTTTACAACTCCAATATAAGTTATTTGTCATCTGATCTGCAACCACAGAAATCACACTGATGTTACTTTAATTTGAATCACGCGTACAACTGAAACATTTATTATTTTACAACTCCAATGTAAGTTATTTGTCATCTGATCTGCAACCACAGAAATCACACTGATGTTACTTTAATTTGAATCACGCGTCTAACTGAAACATTTATTATTTTACAACTCCAATATAAGTTATTTGTCATCTGATCTGCAACCACAGAAATCACACTGATGTTACTTTAATTTGAATCACGCGTCTAACTGAAACATTTATTATTTTACAACTCCAATATAAGTTATTTGTCATCTGATCTGCAACCACAGAAATCACACTGATGTTACTTTAGTTTGAATCACGCATATAACTGAAACATTTATTATTTTACAACTCCAATATAAGTTATTTGTCATCTGATCTGCAACCACAGAAATCACACTGATGTTACTTTAATTTGAATCACGCGTACAACTGAAACATTTATTATTTTACAACTCCAATATAAGTTATTTGTCATCTGATCTGCAACCACAGAAATCACACTGATGTTACTTTAATTTGAATCACGCGTACAACTGAAACATTTATTATTTTACAACTCCAATATAAGTTATTTGTCATCTGATCTGCAACCACAGAAATCACACTGATGTTACTTTAATTTGAATCACGCGTACAACTGAAACATTTATTATTTTACAACTCCAATATAAGTTATTTGTCATCTGATCTGCAACCACAGAAATCACACTGATGTTACTTTAATTTGAATCACGCGTACAACTGAAACATTTATTATTTTACAACTCCAATATAAGTTATTTGTCATCTGATCTGCAACCACAGAAATCACACTGATGTTACTTTAATTTGAATCACGCGTACAACTGAAACATTTATTATTTTACAACTCCAATATAAGTTATTTGTCATCTGATCTGCAACCACAGAAATCACACTGATGTTACTTTAATTTGAATCACGCGTACAACTGAAACATTTATTATTTTACAACTCCAATATAAGTTATTTGTCATCTGATCTGCAACCACAGAAATCACACTGATGTTACTTTAATTTGAATCACGCGTACAACTGAAACATTTATTATTTTACAACTCCAATATAAGTTATTTGTCATCTGATCTGCAACCACAGAAATCACACTGATGTTACTTTAATTTGAATCACGCGTATAACTGAAACATTTATTATTTTACAACTCCAATATAAGTTATTTGTCATCTGATCTGCAACCACAGAAATCACACTGATGTTACTTTAATTTGAATCACGCGTACAACTGAAACATTTATTATTTTACAACTTCAATATAAGTTATTTGTCATCTGATCTGCAACCACAGAAATCACACTGATGTTACTTTAATTTGAATCACGCGTACAACTGAAACATTTATTATTTTACAACTCCAATATAAGTTATTTGTCATCTGATCTGCAACCACAGAAATCACACTGATGTTACTTTAATTTGAATCACGCGTACAACTGAAACATTTATTATTTTACAACTCCAATATAAGTTATTTGTCATCTGATCTGCAACCACAGAAATCACACTGATGTTACTTTAATTTGAATCACGCGTACAACTGAAACATTTATTATTTTACAACTCCAATATAAGTTATTTGTCATCTGATCTGCAACCACAGAAATCACACTGATGTTACTTTAATTTGAATCACGCGTACAACTGAAACATTTATTATTTTACAACTCCAATATAAGTTATTTGTCATCTGATCTGCAACCACAGAAATCACACTGATGTTACTTTAATTTGAATCACGCGTACAACTGAAACATTTATTATTTTACAACTCCAATATAAGTTATTTGTCATCTGATCTGCAACCACAGAAATCACACTGATGTTACTTTAATTTGAATCACGCGTACAACTGAAACATTTATTATTTTACAACTCCAATATAAGTTATTTGTCATCTGATCTGCAACCACAGAAATCACACTGATGTTACTTTAATTTGAATCACGCGTCTAACTGAAACATTTATTATTTTACAACTCCAATATAAGTTATTTGTCATCTGATCTGCAACCACAGAAATCACACTGATGTTACTTTAATTTGAATCACGCGTACAACTGAAACATTTATTATTTTACAACTCCAATATAAGTTATTTGTCATCTGATCTGCAACCACAGAAATCACACTGATGTTACTTTAATTTGAATCACGCGTACAACTGAAACATTTATTATTTTACAACTCCAATATAAGTTATTTGTCATCTGATCTGCAACCACAGAAATCACACTGATGTTACTTTAATTTGAATCACGCGTCTAACTGAAACATTTATTATTTTACAACTCCAATATAAGTTATTCGTCATCTGATCTGCAACCACAGAAATCACACTGATGTTACTTTAATGAATCACGCGTATAACTGAAACATTTATTATTATACATTGCAAAATGTATTTTGCAATGTATAAATGTCTCAATTTTACTCTTTATTATTTTTTTGTTGTAAATAAAGAGTTTTGAGTCGAAAGTATTTAGCACTATTACTTTCCCAATATTACTAAGTCATAATTATTTTACGGCACGTCTATTACTTGATTAAACATTTCTTAAAAATGGCACGTTGGTACATAAAGGTTCGCCACCCCTGGTCTAAGACCTCTCGGCACCAAAAGTATATATCCATTACCATCTATTAAAACCTACAAAAGTTCACAGTTAAACACATGCCCAAAGATTTCCTCATAGGGATTTTTTTTTCTTTCTTTTGTAAAAACTTTACCCCACACTAGAATTTTCTTCTGTACCGTGGGGGCAGTTTACATACATAAATTGCACAAGGACAAACATCCAGACCCAGAACAATTACTTGTAGGCCATACAAATACTTGTTACGTGCGGGATTCGAACCCGCGGCTCTCAGCGCTGTAACTCTTTGATAAGCTACTGCGACACGGCCGTCAAATACCATAGCAATTGCAGTTTTTGATATTTAGAGCTGTTATCAGGATGATGCTGCTACCATTCTGCTGCTTCAGTTTTCCTCGGTCGCCTTTACACGGTTTGAGTTATATACTCTGTCGCTTATAATTATTTTTAACCCAAACTCAAGAGTAGAAGTGTTACATACCTATCCTTCTACCAAAATATAATATACTAATACCTTTTGACTTATCACGCAACGTTATACTTGTTGCAGGGATGATGAAAGCATTAGAAAGAGAAGCATAAGGTCTTCTTTAAAGAGAAGAGTCTGTATTCAATGCGGTGGAGATATTGAAGGAGGCGGCGTGCCGTGTGTGTGCCACCACTACAAGTGAGCATGTTTTTATTGTATTCGACATCATTAAAAATAGTGTTCATTGCAAAACCCCACCACAAAACCATTCCTGAACAAAACCCCCCTCATAGTGGATATGTTTGCTGCAGATGGTTCGTATTTTTTTTAAATAAACTAAGAGTGTCAAATAAACACAGTCCACCTGATGGTAAGTGGATCCTGTAACCGATAGACATCTACATTTATCCTCAATTAAGAATCAAACTGCAGATACGTTTTCACCCCTGAGGACAAAGATGGAATGTACCGTTTCCAGTAAAAAGGGTCTCCAGTTCTCTACACTCACCATACGAAACACAACAGCATTATGCTGCTATTTTACGGTGTTAATACATTATCTTTACATTAACGTCAGTCTCTTCATTTATTCATTTCATTACATCATACTAGAGCAGAAGTTTCTACGAACCAGTAGTAAATAATAATTAATTTTTATTAATCTTTTATATTAATCAAACAAGTGGTAAAATTAAAAATGTTGTACAACCGACTTGAATATAAATAAAATGAGAAAATCATCAATGTACTCGAAGTCAAATAAATACGCATTATTAAGAATAACTCATAAACTACTGGTCAGATCTTGGTAAATTTTTATGGGACCACACGAGAAGCACCAACTTCCAAATAAAAAAAAAATCATGAAGGTAACACACATTAAAAAAAACATTCAGTCGAATTGAGTACCTCGTCCTTTTTAAAGTCGGTTAAAAAAGTGTAGTAACAATTTCACTGGTGCCGGCGGCATCGGCAATTGAACTCGAGGTGCTCGCGTGCTGTCAAACTCACTGAGCTGCAACGATTTAAAAATAAAATAAAAAGGTAATAAAAGACAATAATTTTCAGGCCCGTCAAGTTCGAGTCTGGTGCGTGGTTCCTTCGTCAAATACAACGAGCGCTCACTCTTATGCCGTGGTCCATCAGCACTGATAAGCTGGAGCAGATAGGTAAGTTCATAGTAAGTTCATTAACTTATTTTTAATTCCCGACGTTTCGAGTGCTTTGCGGCACCCGTGGTTACGGGGAGGACCATAGAGGAAAGTAATACATCGGCTAGGGAGGACTGAGATGTTTGACGTCCTAATGTCATAGTTAGCCCGGCTCCCTTTAGTTTATTAATATTCATTTTTGGTCCGATCTACGCAGGACGAGCTTACAGTATTTTCAAACGTCGGGAATTAAAAATAAGTTAAAAAAACGGATATAATCCGCGTAAATAGTTTTATTCAGTGTGTAGTGTTCGCGTAAATATAACAAATAATTAGGTAAGTTCATATATAATTACTATACAGATGGAAATATTGGTTCATCTCATCATCGTTTTTATTACAATCCTTCACACGTCTACTGCTAAACATAGCTTCTCAGCTTGTTTCAGTCCACTACTGGACAACGGCCTCTCTTAAAAACGTCACGTTGCCTTGTTTTCGGATACTTATCCAATAGGGTATTTTACACCATGTAAAATAAAGTCAAAAAATATATATTTATTATAGATTTTGTAAAAAGTAAACGAGAAATATCGATTTCTGTTTATAAAATTGCATTGTAAATTTTATATTTCAACTTTAAGAATATTTTTTTTCACCTGTGCCTCAAATCTGCAAAACGCCGTCCGCCGTATTAGAGACTGTCGTGACGTCACTGATCTCGCGCTTAAGCTTAAGGGTGTTAGTGTTATGTTAATTAATATAAAGAGAACTAGCTAATGTGCTGTGTTATTTAGACATTTTCAAGTTATCATTACGATCATTGAGTTTTATTCCGAATTTTATTGAAAAGGCATCACGGAATACTAAATCGTAAAAGCAGAAAGTACTAATCTACCAAGGATAGGGATAGGATAGGGTGACAAACGAGCACACAGTCAAACTGATGTAAGTGGTTGCTGCGGCCCGTAGACATCTACATCTATCCTCGTTTGCAAATCAAAATGCAGATGCGTTGTCACCCGTAAGAACTAAGATTGAGTGTAAAAAGGATCTCCGGTTCTCTACACTCACCATACGAAACACATCAGCGTTAAGCTAACTATTTGACGCTGGTATTCTATAAGGATAAATAAATTGATGGTGGCAAATTTTTTTACATACAATCTCAATTTTTGTTCTGCTGAGTTGAGGTATGTTAAAACATATGTGTTACGCCCTCTAATGAAACATAGCAATACTACGTTGAATATTTATTAGGAAAACATTTTAGCTATTTCCCATTAGGTGACGCTATATAAGGTAGAAACCCGTATTAGGCACGTCGTCAATCACTAACATATTTGTATATAAATGTGACGTTACTGGATAAACTGACACTTATTACAATAATTTTTCTTTCTTCTAGAAAAATCTACTACATCATATAATCTCTAGATACACTTCTATCTCTCTTTAGATATACGTTATTCTTACGATAATAAACCGAAATCACGTTAATTTTTGTGCTCCGTTCGTGACTACCGGGCATATTTTCTTTTATTTTTTTTTAATTTATGAAACAAATGCGACTTGACATTGTGACGATGTAACTAAGACTAAATGACAAAAATCGGAGATATATGCTATAGGACAAAAGTTACAGACGACAATTTTGTTGCTTATGTCCGGTCTACTACTATACTACTTAAATGTCTTTGATTTAAAACAATTTTTGAAAATGGGTGTAAACCCATGGAGCAAATACAAAGAAACAATAAACAAATTATATTTGCTCCGTGGTAATACCCTATTAGGGGTTAATAACCTCCCACTCACTAGATGTCGCTAGTTGGTACTGAGGAAAAAAGTTTTGTTACATAATGTCATTTAATTGAGAAGTTAGTTATTAATAAAAGTTTATCGGTTCCTAGAGTATTATTATATACAAAAAGCAATACCTCAATAATTTGCTCTTTAATTTTTTGCACGGCTTAACCCTTTTTTTTCTACTCTTAGAAATATCCGTAGTTTGTCGTAATAATTTCTAATTTTATTAATATATAGTAAAACTAATATTACGAAAAGAAACATTAACCATTACATTTTCGTAACAAATTAACTTCTCCGCTATGAAAATCATCGAATAATTCATGTCATTATACAGTGGCGCCGCCCTGGTGGCAGAAAAAAATATCGATGCCGACAGACGTACAAGAATAAAGATATCAACTATGGAGTGTAGGGGTAAGGAGTACAGACTGTGTATTAAAAAGTGTCCGTAGAAAACCGTTAAATAAGGGTAGCGCCACTGTAGCTACGGGATAAATTTTAAAGAACACGCCGAAACATATTAGTAGGATAGACGAATTTTTCAAGGTTGTATTCACTAAATAAAATTATTTTAGATTTTAGAGCTACTGAGCAGTTTAGCAGCACTCTTCACACCATCGACAACCGCTAAGTTCATTGCATGTAGCTGTTTCCTGTAGCTACTCCAGCGCTGTTGTGGAGGGATTTTGAACTGTTATTTATTGCTGACAGATGGACACTTTTTCTACTACTCTCCTATGAGAGATTGTTCTGCTTACCTGTACACTCCATAATATCAACTGCATAGTTTTATCATCTAAATAATTAATATGCCACGTATTTCCACACGTGTACCATTATTTATGTTTAGAAGTAAGAGTAACAAAGAACAATAAAATAGTTCACCTGATGGTGTATCAATGATTTTTTTTCGCCTTTCAATTGAACGTGTTTTATAACAAAAATTGTATTTATTTTATATAATATTTTCTTTAACAGTGGGCCAAATTTTAAATGCCAAAGGAACTTTTGTGCTATTTAATCCGCACGGGTTTATTGCAGTTTATATACCTCATAGATATAGTACAAAAAAACGCAACTAACGATATAAAAATCTAATATATTATCACATAAAAATGTAAAAAAACCAAAAATTCTTGTATTTAATCCACCTATATTGTACTAAGATAGAATGCCTTGGAAAGAGGGTCTCCGGTACTTATCATTCACCATACGAAGCACAGCAGAAGTATGCTGCTATTACATGCCTGCTGTTAGTCCAAGCGCGGTCCATCCCCAGTCGAGTCAAACCATTCGTGCTCCAGCTCCACGTTACTGCACGAATGGGTTCTACCTAATTCCAGCAGGTAGCTATTTGGGACTAAATATTTTCTTTTTAAATATATCCAGAAGAGGAATGCGAGACGAATCCTGGACCGAGCGATGTCTCGCGCGGCGAGCTGCACAGCATCAGAGAATTCCTGGAGTTGCTCTCAGCCAAACTGGCCGGCGGTCCGCTGGAAGGGACCAAAGTCGGCCCTCTGTACGACCATCCCGCATGTACGTATTTAAACTTTTTTATTAATTACAAACTTATTATATTGAATATTAACTACGACATTTTTCGTTCAGTTATATTACGTAATTTCCCAGTACACGAGGTTATGATAAATGTGTAGTTAACATCTTGACTTTTAAAATAGTTTTGAATGTTTAATTTTTAGAAATATATTGCATACTTAAAACTGCTTGCATTTTTAAATAAGATATGCTAATGCCTGTTGCAAAGAAGCTTTATAAATATATTAATTCATAATTAACGACATGACATCATCCCAACGTAATTAACCACTCATGAAGATGGATTTAATATACTTCTGTTAAAATTATAATATTGAAAAAGGTGGTAGAATAATGTGTCGAAAAGTCGTTTCGATCCGAAAAACAACCTTTAGATACAATTCATTTTTTTCTCTTTTTTGTTGTCACTCCTGAGGACCAATATGGAATGTTTCGTTTCTAGCGAAAAGCATCTCCAGTACTCCACACTTATCATACGAACAGCAGATCCTACCCCGGCCTGAACGACCCGTTCGTGCTACAATCATAATACTGCTGTATTATTATTATAATTCATCCAAAGTTAATATAATAAACGGATGAATATTAAAATAAATAAGCTTTATAATCATGTTACCTTGGCTTACTTTGACTTCTGTATACTGGATGTACCACAGAAATAATAAAATTGTCTTATTATTACGATTTCTGTGGGATGTACCTTCTTTACCGTGTGAAAAATAGGGTGTAACATGTGAATGGAGTAGAAGCCTATGGCTATACTGATATTTTACAAAAACTATAAACAAAAATTTTGAATTAGACGTTTGAAAAATTTTTTTGAAAATTACTTTGCCCTTTGCCCTTGAGCCTGTGAGCCCACGAAGTGACAATGTCGAAGATGCCTACTAAATTTATTGTTTTTTGCCGTTCGTAAAGTAGGGTGGATATGATTTGAATGGATAGATTTTAATTAATTTAATTCAAAATGTTTGTTTTTATTTTTTGTAAAATGTTAGTACAGCCACAGGCTTCTACTCCGTTCACATGTTACACCGTATTTCTCCAGACGGTAAAAAAATGTCATCCAGTATAATTGCAATTGGTGTAATGCCGGGGTAAGAGAATCCATTACTCCACCTGTAGTCGTAAAAGACTATGGGGAATGTCAAAAAAGTCTTACGGCTTCCGATTGATTGCATACCGCCATCTTTTTGACGCAAAACGTAAAATATCCAGATCACCAACTAACAGCAGCGTCAGAGGCAAGCCGCCTGCCAACAGTGACTTACCGAGACAAATCTTTTCCACAACGGGACGAACCCAACTCATGAAGTTGAAGGTGATAATTCAATAAGATTTCATCAACTCCGCAGGACGGTGAAACTCAGTGCACACACACACGTCAAAAGATCTCACTCCTCCAAACCAACATCAGATTAAACGTCAAGCTATAAAATCTGAAGTAGGCTCAGGTTCTACACGATTTCATTAACTTTTTAATTTTAATCTGTTAACAATAGTAGAAAGTCAACTTTGTTAAGCCCGTTTGTTTGAAAATCATAAAGTGCAAAAAAATATTTTGTCCCGAACATTGAATTGAAAATTTATTTTCTTACGTCGAAAGAATAAATATATTTATTCCTTCGTTTGAAAATTATTTTCGGTACATAATAACTCTATGGTTCTCACAGTGATTCGAACACAAGACGCGCGACATTTTGACTAAGAACCAAGTACCTACTAAGATCAAAATTACTAAAAAAAATTTCGTTACAGCTTATTGAAGTCCACAACTGAACATATGCCACCAGATAGATTGTTGATTGTCATAGGAGGATATTTGTCATAGTTGCCACTCTTGAAAAGTGATTTGGCAATTGCAGTTTTTTATTTTTAGTCTTTATTAGGAATATGCTGCTGCCCCCCTTCTAATTTGTTTCCCTCTGTCGCCTATTACCGACATAGCCCAACGGATTAGTAAGCTGAAGTGGCAATGGGCCGGCCATATAGCTCGAGGAACCGACAACCGTTGGGGAAAAAAGGTTCTCGAGTGGCAGCCTCGTACCGATAGGTGAAGTGTGTAGGGAGACCCCCCACTAGATGGAGTGACGACGTGGTAAGACATGCAAGAAGTCGATGGATGCAGGTGGCTCAGGACCGTGCTTTGTGGCATACCTTGTGGGAGGCCTAAGTTCAGCAGTGGACTTGTGAAGGGCTGTAATGATGATGATGATGATGTCGTCTCTTACGACACCCACGGGATGATATGGGGTAGATATTCTTACACCGCTTCCACAAATAAACTAAGAACAATACTTTAGCTTAAAATTCACAACCTTGGGCTGTGTAGATACGAACATGTTCGAGCGACACCACAGCACGCTGCGAGACGCTCTCGCCGCCCTGTCGACCGCGCTACAAGACGCGCTCACATGTAAGACATGGTTGGACAGGGTGGAACAGGGTAGCATGCTAGCTAGGTAGCACTTCAAGGCTTTTAACTAGCACTATTTATGCCTTATTTGCACTTTTGAATTTCTTGTATTGCTTGTTCTAAACAACTATTGTGGCTCAGTGTTTTCTGTAGAAGGTTTTCTTAGTAGTAGAGTTGTTGTTTATGAAGTAGTGTAGTTGTATGATTTAAATCGCTTGCAGAGTTAGTTTTATATTCTTATTTGGACTAGAATTTATAAACTATTTAAATATCTTCATCAATGTTTTTGTTGCGCATGTAATTACAGTGTTGGGAAATAGCTATTATTTAAATGTTGCATGCATTGTTTGATATAAAACATTATCCATTTATAGTTGTAGGTACGTATTTACACTTTCGTAATAATTAGACTTGCAACGAACATTGGGTAATTATTCGATATTCGGTTTATTCGATTGAATATTGAATATCTGGATAATATTCGGCTAAATACCAAATACTTGCGTTAGATGTTTTGTTGTAGTAAGATAATTAGTAAAATAAAAATACTTATTTATTTTATAATTATGTATGTTTATTATAATCATTAAAGTAGTCACAGGTACATAAGATCAACTTCCGTATTATAAAAAAATAACAAAACACTTTCAGATAAACGTCTACTAAGCACTTGAATTATCGTAAATAAAATGGAAGATTATGGTGCAGAAAGAATACTTTTTCTGCATTTTCAGATAGAAGTTTACTAATTTTCTTCTCGTAGAAAATGCCAGCTTCCGAGAAATGACGCTCTGAATAAAAAACATTACTTCCTTGCCGACCCCACAGAATATTCGGTATTCGGTGTGTGGCCGAATATATACTATTCGTATAATAATATTAAATTGATTTTTTGTTTTTAAAAATCAGAGAAACAAAAAGAGCTGGTGACATTTAAACGGCTGAATAGATTTTCGCTCTTAATCAAGTCGCTTTTCGAACAAAAAAAATCTAAAGCGGTTTATCGGTTTGGGAGCTACGATGCCATAGACACACTGAGGCACAGACAGACACACAAATACACACGTCGAACATATAACACTCCTCTGTTTGCGTCGGGGGTTGAAAAGACATCGACATCCGCGTCCTTTGCTCCATTATCGCTAGCGTTACCAGGGCTTTATGATTACGTGTTTCGCCAAATTACACTGTATCCGGTCTGTTCGGCTTTTGTTAATCATGTGTTGGTTGGTTTGTTGTTTCATTAGAATTTAAGAAGATTTTATGATAAATGAAAAAAAGTCTTGTTTTACTTTAAAAAAAAATCTCGTGTTAGGCACTAAGCCTAAAAAATTAAAGGTTTTTTGTTTTTTATTCCTTTTTACCCAAATCTCCGGCTAAATTGGCTGTTCTGTCTGGCTTTTTAGTTTTAAGGCCTGGTAACCCTATTTTGAAACATATTTGAGATAGGGAAACACTCGCCTGTCCTTAATAAAATATATAAATTCGCAAACAAAGCCTAAATTCTTTGCCAAATTTATAAAGATAATATTGATTACGATTGTTGAATCCTCACAGAAAGTAATACATTTGATACTAGCAACCCGCCCCGGCTTCACCTAGATGAGATCTAATAATGTGGTGTTATTTAGATTTAAGATGATCAAAAGCCACTGATTTTATCTTTTTTCAAATTCTTTAAGTTTATCGGATAAAATGTCGCCTAGATCCCTCCTGGCATTGGCTCTCTATCTATTCATATATATAGACTAACGGACAAAAATTAGCATACAAATAACCCCTAGAGCTTAATAGAAACCGGCTATTTGCATATTACAGATAGACACTTCCATTTTATTACAATGGTAGGTAAGTATAGATTTAACACACTGACCACTATATTTATATACAAGTACGCTGAACTGGAAGAGCCGTGGTAGCTCAGATGGCTAGCGCTCGCTATAAATTTCACAATACGCGAGCAAACCGGGTTTGATCCCCGCCGGCACCAATGAAATTGTTAATTGCAATTTTAAGTGCTGATTTACCACGTGCTCGGCGGTGAAGGAAAACATCTTGAGGAAACCTGCATGTCTAAGGAATAAGATAAAAAATATTTCGAAGACATGTGAAGTTCGCCAACACGCATTGGGGCAGCGCGGCGGACTATTCCTTCCCCAAAAACCCTCTCAGAAATGAGAGGAGGCCTGTGCCCAGCAGTGGGACGTATATAGGCTGTAACTTTACTTTACTTTTTACGCTGGACTGGCTATACCATACAAAATGTCTGTGTCGATTTGAAGCGCCACCTTTTTCCGTACCGAGAACTAAAACTGACTTATATGCCAAACTTTGGTGTCTTATTTAAATATTATCTCTGTATTTTAAACTAAAAAACGAAAGTATTTTATGTGGTTTGATTGTGAATAATTTTAGTTACATAATAAGAATTATTTTGATAATAACGAGTGTGTGTAATATGTAAAACTCGTTAGCGAAAGGAAAGTGGTATAACATTCAACAAGTAAATGAACTTAAAGCTAATATTAAATAAATTAAAACTTTTTGATAATATAGGTACTTGTTTGTTAAAGCACCAATTTATTGTCTGAATGTTTGTATAAATTGTATAAATGTCCTTAGTGAATTTGCGTGAGTTTAGGTGAACAATAGCTCCTCCCTGAACGGCAGGAGCTATTGTCGTGGGGGAGGGGGGTTAGTAGCCGTGAGCTTGTTAACCCATTCTAAAAGTAGTGGACTCCCTGTAGTGAGGAGTAGGGGAGTATATGGTTGGTCCTAGGTGGTCACTCTGAGTGGGCTTGTCGAAACCTTGGATGTTTGTCAGTGGGCTGTGGCTAGAGGAGATTTCTCTACCTTTACGGCTGCAGTCGACGTGGAGTCGCAAGGTAAGAGGGGTGTTGGTATGGCGATTGGATATGCAACACTCGACTATCCTCAGACGTGGTCATTCACTGCTGGCCGTATGAGGACGCTCAAAGTCACTCAGCGAGCTATGGAGAGGGTCATGCTCTCCGCTATAAAACCAGAGTGAACAACATCGCCCAACGGATTAGTAAGCTGAGGTAGCAGTTGGTCAACTATATAGCTCGAAGAACCGATAACCGATATGGAAAAAAGGTTTTGAAAGGTTTTGCAGCTTCGTACCAGCAGGCGAAGTGAAGGACGTCTCCCTAATTAGATGAAGTGACAACCTTGTAAGACATTCAGTAAGTTAATGGATGCAGGTGGCTCAGGAACGTGCTTTGTGGCATTTGTGGAGGAGGCCTATGTTCAGCAGTGGACCTCTGAATAGCTGTAATGATGATGAATGATGATGGCATTATATTAATATGGTACATAAATAGAATGGACTAGTAGGCCTTTACCCGTAACATCCATCCTATTTATTTAAATACCTATAGTTAGAGTATAGAATTTTATCGATATATTTTGTCACTCTGTCTTATCTCTATTACTAGTTCCGTAGACGCTTACTCCTGCTGTCAGCGCCAAAATGGCGCAAATCAAATAGCCTCATTATGTCACGGCGTAATATTTACCTTATTTTTTATTTCTGTTTCATGTTGTAGTTTTCTGTTATTTAAAGTTACAAAGTTATAAATATTTTGTGGAAAATGTTAAAGTTTTTGTAGGTATTTCTTCTGATTCTCAATAAATAATACAATACATAGTAATAAAAGTTAATGATGGTATTTAAGACGGTTCCCCTAGCGAGAGACCTTGAGCGTTCGGTCCCATACAATCCACGCGCTCTCGTTACAATATATCACGGAAAAATACGCCCGAATATTTGGAATTATTTCAATTAAAAGAGATAAGCGAACTTAAGAAATTAAATAAAACGTGTAGAATATAGATTTTTAAATTATCTATCCATTAGTGTAATTCTCAAATGATTAGAGCATTTCCTTTAGCAACAGATGCATGTAAGTAATCAATAACTTTAGTCATTTTTTAAAAGTAGATTTTAAATGAACACATAAAAACAAATTAGAACGTGGAATGTGATCATAGGATATCGAACATTAATAATGTGCTTTTAGATGTAGCTTATTTCTCATAACTAATGAGATAATAGTCTCTGAAAAATTTTGTTGGGGGTTGGGGGGTTGGTGTGTTTTTTTTTTTTTTTTTTTTTTTTTTTTTTTTTTTTTTTTTTTTAAAATTTTTTTTTTTTTTTTTTTTTTTTTTTTTTTTTTTTTATTTTATTATATGGTGGGGGTGAAGATGGGGGGGGGGGGGGGTTTTTTTTTTTTTTTTTTTTTTATTTTTTTTTTTTTTTTTTTCCGCACTTTTGCCAGGTTTTGGTCAGGGTACCGCCTTAACAAATCCACATACGTTTCACAGTTGGGCGTAATCACGATTACCCCAGATTACAGATTACCGCAGATTACCCCCTAATATGGGGTAATCTGTGCGCATAATAAAGGGGAGGATCCTTTTAAAAATACTTCCAAAATGGAATCGCCTCGGCCTCGACTTCAGAGGCTAATTAATTGTGAGGAAATTTTTAATTTCTTTGAAGTCCATTTTTACTCCTTTAAAAGGTTCGGAAGAGCGTATATTATGTATTTAAACCGCTCTTATATTGAATTTAACCTTCATGCTCTACTAATATTAACAATATGGATTATGGATACTTTAAATTCCAGTCAAGATAAGAAATGCCTAATGTAATATTAAGCATGATCTCCATACAACACATGTTGCTTCTTAATTTTTGTCAGGCGCATTAGATTAAAAATGTATAAATGTTTTTAAAATTATAATTTATTTAAATATTTTTAAATGTAACGTGTCACATGATCAACACAGTAAAAATGCAAATTAATGTATAGTGTAGTTTGAGCAAATTAATTTTCTTAATATGTTTATGTAAGTTATAGGTTTTAGTATTGTTAGTATTTTACAGATACTTACGCAAAGACTATTACCCAGTAATAATATAAATAAAAAATATTTCTTTACAAAAAGATCTATATAGGTATAGGCTTTTTGGGCTGCAGCCCAGAGCGCTCAGCGCCCAGTGAAGACAATAGCTGTCTGTAGAAGAGGGCCATAAGAGCTATTTACAACCTTCAACCGAGAGAGACTCTTAGAGATTAATTTAAAGAAATAAATATATTAACTTTGGCCTCTCAGTACGTCTATGAAAATTTGGTGTATGTTCACAAAAATAAAGGTAGTTTTAGAAAAAAGTGATATACACTCTGACTGACTCTCGACTCCACAGAGTCAGTAATTCATTCTTGGGGCAATGTATACGCTATTACAACAAAGTCCCAGAAAATATAAAAGGTCTTTCTATTACTATGTTCAATAAGTCCGAATCTCGGCCACGGCGGCCTGCCTCAACGGGGACTAGCTATCGTCGCAGGACAGGATTATTGTGCCCAAGTGTATGCGCAAGCACAGGTGCACTCTGTATTCCCTCACTCTCATAATCCGATGAGACGGTAAACCGACACGACCGGAGAGAGATCAGGCGCAGGACCAACGGGTTTACGTGCTTTCTGAGGCACGGGGGTGAGACCGCCAACTCCGAGCAGCTACTGAGAATTTCTGGACGGAAAAACTCAATAATTGATTTTTGGCCCGACCCGGGATTCGAACCCAGGAACTCTTGATCAGCAGTCGCACTACTACTACTACTACTACGGTTGTACCATTAGACCAACGAGGCAGTCCTAGTACTAAGTTTAAATATTTTAAACAAAAACTGTATAAAAGGTGTTATTACGATATAAATGAATACATTGGTCGCTTCCAAGCTGTTTCTAAAATAAATTTTGTAAATATTTTGTGATCCTTGACATTGCAATTTTTTTTAAATAAAAGTCCGGCTGGGTTTCTTGCTGGTTCTTCTCAGAGCAGTAAAAGTAAAAATAAAAATAAATGATTTCCTTACACTACTACCATACTATGCACGGCACAGTTATGTACACAATTATGTAGTAATTGTGTGCACATATATGGAAGGAATACACATAATTGTTAAAAATTACCGTCGTTTGTACAGCGGCAGTCGTTATATAACTAAGTGTAATATAAAAAATATTATTCAAATATATATAACTAAAATGTATTTATTACCCATAAAATCTTACAACAACTTACAATTAGCAGAATAGCAAATGTAAAATTAATTAAACGATGTTTTGTAAAATTTTCATACGAGGTAGAGCCACGCTGCAGCTATATTAGGGTTTTAGCACGAATGCGTCCGTTCAACCGGGGAATAACCACGCTGTCACATAATACCAGCGTAAAATAGCAGCTTAATACTGCTGTGTTTCATATTGTGAGTGTAGAGAACCGGAGACCCTTTTTTTACTGGAAACGAGGCATCCATCTTAGTCTTCATAGGTGACGATGCATCTGCATTTTGATTCGTAATCGAGGGCGATTGTGAATGTCTAATGGGCCACAGCATCTACTTACCATCAGGTGGACTGTGTGCTCGTTTGTCACCCTTATTCTATAAAAAAACTTGTTCTTATACATTTAATAGGTGAAAGGACCCCTTTTCTGTCAACGATAGCTTCCTGCGTAGGTACCGCCCTCGTACCTATTCTTATAATTACGTAACATAAACACTCATGCCTGTCATCCAGAGGGGTAGGCAGAGAATACGGACTTCCATTTGGCACGATCCTGACTTACTCTCTCACTCTCGCCTCCTTTACATTCATATATCTACGCACACACGATCGTCCGTTAAGGGTACTCCTTATATGGCCCATTTTCAAAATATTGCCAATTTGGTCGATGAACCTTCTTCTAAGGCGTCCCTCCTTCCCGACTCTCCTGTTCACATCTGCCATATAAATGTGCTTTGTCACGCTTTCCTCGTTCATTCTTTCTACATGACCAAACCACCGAAGCATTCTATTCTTAATCCTGGTCACAACATCATCCCTTTGTCTGCCACTAAATAGCAGTGTTTGTACTGTTGTGCTTCTGTCTGAAGGTTATAGAGAGCTAGTAATATCACAGGATGTGAAGCATTCCATCTTAGTACTCAGAGTTGACGACGCATCTGTAGCGTTTTTGTTCGTATTTTGGCTGCTGGTGTCCATGGACTGGACTGGTGTAAGATCGTTTGTCACTTAATTTTAATAAAAAAAAATGTTTCTAGAAAAAAAAAACAGTATAGTGTGTTGTTTTGCTTCGACAACGTATCGTCAACACGGAGCAAAGTTCGCAGACAGCGTTGTATAAGTTGTTATCTGCGAGAAGGTATTATTTTTCCACCCATTATTTTAATGTTAAAGAACAATAAAATGTTTTTGCAACGAACAGGTTCGCTTTGTAAGTTCAACGACTTACGTCAAGTGATGTTTCGAATAGTGATGTCATCCCACAATGTAATTACCGACGGAAATTTAATAAAATTTTATTTTAACAATTTATTACACATCATATACACAGTACAGACGTTTGCTATGAAGGTGAGTTAGCAAGGACCGATACATAGAATGCTCTAATGCGGATTATAAACACATAAACATTTCTCACGTAAATAAAAATGACTTTTTATTAAGTCATAAAATAAATTTACGTATCTTTTATGTTCTTTAAAGTAAGCCATGGAAAATTAAAAAATAAAGTAGTTTACACAATAACTTCAGAAGTCAGAGCTAAGACATAGTGTACAGAAGTATAAAAGCGACGACTTCTGAAGCGATTATGTGGAAATTGTTTTATTCTTTTTAGTTTCTTCAAGCTGACTTTTACGTTTTTTTATAGGATAGGGTGACAAACGAACACACAGTCCACCTGATGGTAAGTGGATGCTGTGGCCTATAAACATCTACATCTATCCTCGATTACGAATCAAAATGCAGATGCGTTGTCACCCGTGAGGACTAAGATGGAATGCCTCGTTTCCAGTAAAAAGGGTCTCCGGTTCTCTACACTCACCATACGAAACACAGCAGCAGTATTCAGTGACAGCGTGGCCCTTCCCCGGTCGAGCCGACCCATTCGTGCTACAACTATACTACTAATATAACTGCAGCATGGCTTTATCACGTATGATTTTTTTTATAAGTATAATCTTTTATTCTTTTGAGTAGACTCAGGAACTTCAAAAGCTCGAATGTCGTCTCGATAATTACATTAGAAACTTCATCTCCTGTTAGGAACAATACCCAACCCTTAGGGTCCGATTCTTCCCCTAAAGTATTCCTAGGTATTTAATTAAAACACCTAGGATATACTTCAACAATTAAAATGGATCATATTTAACAAATTTATCGTGCAAAGAACATGCGCATAATACAAAAAAAGAACACACAGTCGATTTGACAACTTCTTCCTTCTTGAAGTCGGCTATAAACCCTTCGCTAGACTGGATAAAATCCCCTCCTTTCTGTATCCATTCTGAAAGGATTATAGAGCACTTAGTGCATGTTGACTGACGAAATAAAAATATTATATAGACATTTGAAATGTCTCCAGAATATTTTTATTTCTCATACATGTAGGTTTTCTCATAATGTGTACCTCAGAGTAAGTTCATAAACATAAACACTCACGCCTATCACCCAGAGGGGTGGGCAGAGACTACAGACTTCCATGTGACACGATCCTGACACACCTCTCTCGCCTCCTCCACTTCCACATACCTTCGAATACGTGCTCGTCTCTTAAGGGTTGTCTTAATTTTGCCTATTTTCAATATATCGACAATTAGGTCGATAAACTTTCGCCATGGCATCAATTTCCGACTCTTCCGTTCTCTTCTGCAGCATAAATTTGCTTTGCCACTCTCATTCATTCTTTATACATGACCAAACCACCGAAGCATTCCTTTCTTAATCCCAGTCAAAATATCATCTTGCAAACCGCACTTTTCTTTTAGCACGCAATTTCTCACCCTGTCACTCAGATTCAGCCCTAACATGCTCCGTAAGTGTTCAATCATCACATAAAATTCCAATTAACAATTTTATAAGTACCATAGGAAATAAGATGAATAAAAATATAGAGCATCCCCTTAGAGTACAAATTAGTAATAGCTATCAATTCAAATATTCTAAAGGCATCGTCTCCTGGATGATTTGATGATCAGGTAAGACACGTAGGCTGTAGATGGATGAAAGTGGCACGAGTCCGTGGCTTGTGGCATTTTTGTGGGGGAAGCCTATATTTTTCAATGGACTTGTTGTAGGGAGAGGTTGTAATGATAACTATGATGGTAATGGAGGTCCAACGTGTTATGACTTTTATATCATTGCGCGCCTATTTCCTGAGTCAGTATACCAAATTGTGTAAATTATAATGACGTATGAGGATAACTTATATTTAGTAGCGGAATTGTGATGGACAGCAATTATTATAATGATGATATTGCGTTTAACTTGTGGCGCTGGCGCTATCGCGTGCACAGAAACAATCCGAGCAAGAAATTAATTCGATTAGATATTATTTGGTATGTTAATTGTAATTGCAACGAATAGTGCGTAACGGGCTACGGTAGTTGATGATGCGTATCATTAACTTTACCACTGTAAATATAGCAAACAGCCTATCTGTTACTTGTAAATAACAAATCTTTAACATAAAATGTATAAAAAAGGTTATTATAATAATATAAATTAATTTCCTCTAGACCAAATTCCGGTCACGGCGGCCTGCCTTAACGGAGGCTAGCCATCGGCGCAGGACAGGATTATAACGGCCAAGTGTATGCGCAAGCACAGGCGCACTCTCTATTCCGTCACTCTCATAATCCGATGGGACGGTAAACCGACACGACCGGAGAGAGATCAGGCGCAGGACCAACGGCTTTACGTGCTTTCCGAGGCACGGGGGTGAGACACCATCAACTTTCTGACTCCTCGCAGCTTGCTGAGAATTTCTTGACAGAAAAACTCAGGATTTTTTGGTCCGATCCGGGATTTGAACCCAGGACCAGTGGTCGCACTACTACAACCACTAGACCAACGAGGCAGTAATATAAATTCATACATGGTTGATAATGACACCTGGGAATGATGTGATCGCTTCCAAACTGTTTCTTAAATAAGTTTCGTAAGCAGTTTGTACACCCTGTGTTCTGATTGTTTAATTTAGTTTGAAAAAACAAAGTCCCTTTGGGTTTCTTGCTGGTTCTTCCCAAGATGACTCAACAAAATTACTTGTATTCTATATTAACTAAAAATATTTAATTCTATTTCTATATCTTTGCTTTTTATTCGTCTAAAAATATTATAATATATTGAAATAGGAGAATTTAATTTATTATTAATAACTTGTATACAGTACATATGTTTCGTTTCTGAGGTTATTTATTTAATTCAAAAACTCTTGTGGCTTACAGGTAATCCAACAAACACACAAGGTTAAATTTTACATGCAGAAATATTTAAAAAAATTACATCCAATTATAACCAAAAAATAATAGTTATCATTTATAACATAACTTAAACAACACTCACGCCTGTCACCCAGAGGGGTAGGCAGAGACTACGGACTTCCATTTCGCACGATACTATACATACATGCTCGTTCTCTACGCATACATGCTCGTTGGTTAAGGGTACTTACGACTAACACAGCATTGTGAATTACCATACGAGCCTTTTTTGACACATTCTGATTCTTCATAATAGTGTAGTGCCCCATTCACTCTATTCCCTGCATTTACTCGTCGTTCCGTATCCTTATCATATCTACCATCCCTGCTGAATACACATCCCAAATACACAAACTCATCCACTTGCTCAATTAACTCTCCTTCTTTTCCTATTTCACATACCGTTTTGCTTTCTTCTCTTTCAAAAACCATCACTTTCGTCTTACTTGCGTTCACTTTCATTCCCCTTTCTTTTAATGCCCAGTTCATTAATGTAACCATTATTTGCAAATCAGCCGCCGATGACGCAAATATGGCTTGATCATCGGCATACAAAAGGCATTTGATGGTTAACTCGCCCATTCTTAACCCACATTCTTCGTCTTTCAAAGTTTGCAAACACCTGTCCATAAATAGGTTGAACAGCCAAGGGGAAGCTACACAGCCCTGTCTGACACCTTTTTGGATGCCAAACCAGTCCGAGTGGACCCCATTGATCCTGACACAAGCACTAGAGTCCTATAAAGAGATCTTAATGCCTGTATCAAACCAGCGCTCAACCCATATGAGTTCAGTGCTTGCCATAACACATTCCTGTCCACTCATCATTTATAAATTAATAATTATATATTAAATAATTATAAAATAATTGTAATATAAAATCTCTAAGCTTTTAGCAGCCCGTGTCAAGATATAAAACAGTAGGTACTGATTAAACAATGAAATTAATAGTTGTACAATATTTGAGAAATAGAAAGTTCGCAATCATACAATGTCAGGTTCTAAAATATTTTGCCACATTTAATATAATTCAATTTCAATACAAGCTGATTACAATATGTGCCCATAATTAAAACATACAACGTAATAAATAGTTGGCACATAGTCAAGCAAATATAATTGTCGAATTATTAATTGACTTGTCATAGATAATTTTATAAAGAGGAGTCAGCAGACGTGTCATACTGTCTGCAAATATGTCAATTACATCATGTTGAGTGAGTATGACCCCTATTAGTATTAATGGATACAATAACTTATGGGAGTGCGTTTTCGAGCATCGCAACACAAGATAACATTTAACTAACCAATTTGTGCGGTTTCATAACTTTAAAAGATTTTTATTAGAAGCAAGCTGCATCAACTTTTAGGACATATATAAATTGCTAGTGAAAGCTAACTATTGAAATTATACGAAAGAAGCTGTCGTCGAAGTCTGTTTTGGAAGCACTGGAGTTTATTTCTAATAATATATCAGTACCTACCCTGTAGCTAAAGATTACTATATTATTAAGTTTCTTAACTATGTGCATTAGTATTTAATGCCTTAATAAATAATTCCGGTTATTAAGTTTTTCTTAATCTTATACACATAGGGGGCGTCCATAAGTTACGTGAGGTGTTTTTTTAAATTTCTGGTGAGATGTTGTGAGATTTTATTCAACCCCCTCCCCCATCCCCCAAATCTCACGTAATATTTTTCTAAATGTGGGTTTCTTACGTAAACGCGTTGGTTTGTTATTGTAAAAAGAAAAAAAATTGCTTCGTGCTTATATTTACGACTAGTTAAGACGTTAAGAAGCGCCACCTGGATCCGTCAGCATTTTGAGATTTTATGATGAGTAAGCGATCCTAAACCTTATAAAAAATAAAATTAGATCGGAAATTTAGTGCAAAGTGAAATTCTATTTTTTCTGTACTATTTCATTAATCATTTTATTTGTCAACAACGTCTTACAATCGTCGTTTCTCTAGCACTTACGTGACCATACAAATAATTCGATATTTTAATTGTTGATAATTTTTATCTTTGGATAAGAATATTGTAATACCTCTAAGTTATATTTTCCCTTATTAAAAAAATTGTCTTTGGCCAAACCTACTATACTCTTTGGCTTGACCATAGGTTTGACTATTTGGTGTAATAATCTGACATTTCATTATTAAATCTTAAGCATGTACAATCTGGCTTAAATGGACCAAAATAGTATAATTTTTTTGTTTCAATCTGAAAAAAAATTACGGGATATTTGCCGAGACCCTCGAGCCCCTCCCCCCCTTAAACATCTCACGTAATTTATGGACGCCCCCATACCTACAAGTATCATCCAGATTTCGTTGCGGTTAACGCAGTAGTCGACATCGGTGAAATCTTTTCAAAGAGCATCGACTCTTGACAAACATTTTAAATAGTTATTTAAATAAATTTACTATTAAAAAGCGACTGAATTATCATTGGATTTGATTATGTTGTGAAGGTATACTTTTTCGATATAAATGCACTGACCTAATGAGGGCTAATAACTTTCTGTTCACTAGATGTCGCTAGCTGTCACTGAGTTGAAGTTTTTGTTACATTTAATTGAGAAGTTATGAATAAAAGTTTATCAGTTTCTAGTGTATTATATCAATACACATAGCAATGGCTCAGTGGTTTGCTCTTTAATTTTTACCACATTTTTAACTCTTTTTTTAATTTTTCCACTTTTATGAATATCTGTGGTTTTGATTTATTTATTTTAATATAATTAATGTAAAATATAACTAATATTACAGAAAGAAAGATTAACCTTAACATTTCTCGAATAAATGAACTTTCCCGCTTTGAAATCTGTCAAATATTACAGCTCATTTTTAAGTGGCGCCGCCCTGGTGGCAGAAAGAGGGAAGACAATGTTACTATATTTCTTATATATAAAAATCCGTTGCGGTCCGTTAGTGAGCGGGTCCCTGGATGATTTAAAAACTCAACTGGACCCGGCAGGTGGCGCTGTTGTCGAGATCCAAAAATCACCAGCGCGAAGCCAGAATTACATATACAGTAGTTAGTACATTACAAAATAGTAAATGCAGTTCAACTGATAATCTTCTTCCTTATAAGAATGACTTCCATTCAAATACGAGTCCGTTTGAATTCAGAACATCATGCTAAGTACTTACGGCGTAAAAGAATTGGTCCTGCCATTGTTTCTGAAATAAGGAAACTAATAAACGAGCACACAGTCACTGTTGATAAATGGATGCGGTCGCACAAAGGCACCTATTTATTATACCTGGGGCAAGGACGGGTTATGTCAGACTCGCATCGACTAAAACCCCATGGTGTTCCACCATCGCTGCAAATTGACAGGACCACGGGAACGCTTTCACATCCACCCACTAGAGCCGGCCGCCCCACGGCAGCCCCTCCTCGGGGAGGACTACTCCTCCCCCTTTTCCATCTCAGGTAAGGCGCACCAGGAACATAAGGTGTGCCTTGGTTCGATAAGCAGAGGCCATGGGGTAGGAAAAACGAGCACTCGAAAGCACTAACTTCTCGATCCCACCCCCTGGTGGCGGATCTGGTCTCTGGCTCCGCCACCAACCAAATTTCCTCCACCGCATCGACGGACCGGCCCCGCCAGAGCCGAGTTCCACTCGGCATTTGCCACTACCCTTGTTATTCTTAAAAAAAGGTATTTTAATTTGTACGGATGTATAAATACTCATTTGAAAAATCTAAAAATCCTCTAAATCCTTTTAAAATTACAAGTTCATTTTATCCGAAAACAGTACAATACCTTCACTAAAAGTATTTACTGTAATACCATAAAAAATACAATTATATTTCTGCTCATGAACGTAATAAAATTTAAAGAGGTACACACTGTACACGTGGTTATTAGATACTTGAATGCTTCTTCAGCTCACACGCATTTTTGGACAGTAAAAAATAAATAAATTAATATTAGGTATATTTAATAGTTGGATTTATTAATTAAATATGTAATTGAAACAAATTATTGAATATTAAAACAAAATTATAATAATAAAAGATAAATCCGTCAGTATTGTTAGTAAGTATATAACACTGAGGTAATAATTGTAAGAAAAATTAAAAAAAAAATAATCCTGACGCACTGCTCTCGTTTCCTTCACATTGTCGGTTAAGGATTTTTTTTAAATTCAAAACACACGGGTGCCAAACGAGCACACATTCTACTATTCTCTTAATTTGGCCCAAAATAAATACAGGTGATTTTTACCGTCTAGAAAAAAATTGTGGTGTCACAGGTGAATGAACAGAATAGGAGCCTATGTCATTGATATTTTACAATTTTATTTTATTTTACATCATCATGTCATGAAATTGATCTATCAATAAATACTACTAGTTGGTACATATTTTAATTTCGATAATTTTTATTTATTTATTTTGGTTCAAAAGCTTTGATGTTATTTTTTAGTATCGAAAGTTTATTTCAAATTAGTAGTATTTATAGGTAGATTAATTTCATAATATGTTAATGTAAAATAAAAAAAATATCAGTGTCATAGGCTTCTATTCCGTTCACTGGTTACACCCTATTTTTTCCAGACGGTAAAAAAACTCCAGTATGTCTCCAATTTGGTAGAAACAAAATGATTTCTATATTTACGCGAACACAGCACATTTAAAAATATAACTAATTTTTACGGATTTTATTGCGTATATTGACTTATTTTGTAATCTTATCTTTAATCTGGAGGTAGCCGTGGTTAACTATGACATTGGGACGTTGAACGGCCCCCTGACTGTGGGTGCTGTAAAGTGCTCGAAACGTCGGGAATATAAAATAAGTTAATATCAGTGATCGATAAAAACTAGTCTTATTTAAACGTCGAAGGGAGTCGACAAGACTCTCAGCCCTCTCGTAGCACGACCTTACTTATTCTTGACAATACTTCCGCGATAAAACTTTTTATTCACTTTAAATAAGTAAATTATCACTTGCATTATATTCCCCGCCTGTTACTTTTCTTGGCCGCAAGTGCATTCAAGCGGGTCCACGAAAGGGGTCACCGTTCCCGACGTGATCTAGGATTGCGTTGCCGTGGTTTTTTTATTGGAGCCAATCGAGCGTGGGACCGCAAAACATAGCTTGAAAAAAAAAGTGCCCGAACCATATTGTTTCGCAGACAGCTCATTTTACTGTTATGAGAAATATATTAATGGGCTTGTGTTGATTTAGTCGATTTCATTGTACTTTTACTTACAAAATTTACGATGACTTACTTTTTTAAGTATGGCTAAGGGACATAAAAGATAAAGGATCATTCCCAAAAAGATTAAAAGAAATCTATTTTTCAATGACGACGGAGTCAACCTCGGAACGATATCATAAACAGTTGCCATAACAACAGAATACGGCTTTATGGGTTTATAACGAAGGAAAAAAAGCACCATGTAGGCAGTTTATTAACTTTATCGATCTTGCTTGGAAAAAGTTATTTACCTACATTATGTGCAAAAATTACTCAAACAAAATATTTAAAAAAATAGAAAGTGCGAGTCGGACTCGCTCATGAAGGGTTCCGTACCATCGTAAAAACACGTTTATAGTAGGGTAGCCGCCTTTAATTTTTAATTTATTTTTATTTTTATTATTTGTTATAATACCGGCAACAGAAATACACACTCTGTGAAAATTTCAATAATTCAATTGTCTATCTACTAAGGATCATGAGATAAAGCCCGCTAAAAGACAGGCGGACGGACGAACGGACTGCGAAGGCTTAGTAGTAGGGTCCTGTTGATTACCCTTTGGGTCCGGAACCCTAAAAAGAAACATTTTTCGTACGATACAAAAACTCTTCATAATGCTAGACGTAACATTTATTTTATGGAACACTACGTCATTCTGCAATATGTTATAATTTAGTAGGTATGTTACTGTGACAACTGACTACTATGCTGTGAAAGTTGGTGAGAAAATGTCTGTCATGGGAAACTAATGTTAATTATTTAAAAGAGACACGGCAAAGAGATCTAGGTGTTAGTTATTATTTCTAGGTAATTTCACTCCTCGTCGACGGTCTAGATTTATATCTAGTCATTTTTAAGACATTATATCTTAGAAACAAAAAAATATATGTTTGTTTTTAGTTATGGGCTCTCAGGATTCGTACTTTAGCAAAAGTAGTGATCGAATGCTAATTAAAGGATTAAAGTATTTTTATTCAGAAATGATCCTTTGCAATGATTTCATTACAAAAATTTTCACTAGATACTAAGTAATCATACTGCAAAGTTTTGAAGTGATTTTGTCGACAGCTTATCTTAGCAGACAGTTGATGATTAAAGCTATAAAATTTATATTGATCTCAGCAAGTGCATCAAAAATTGATTACTGGGTTTGTTAAAAACATAAGAGGATAAAAAAGCAAGTTAATTTATAGGTTGTAAAAAGAATTCAAATTAAATTTTAAACCAATCGTTCTTTTTGTAAATTATATTAAATGGCCCAGGATGTCAAATTGTTATTAAAACATAGTAAATAAATATAAATTCGTAAGATGTTGAGAGGTTTGATTGACCACTGTATATCGGATTGACATTTGACAAATCTCAAATAATGTCTTGAGAAGTTCAAAAGCAAATAAATGGGCTAATGTCCGCTGAAACATCGAAAATTTCATCATAATGACGAGCGATGAGGTTAAGTTAGCGTAAGTTACGGGCGTTTAGAGTCATTTTGAGTATTAACTTTTTAATTAAATATAAAAAAATCTACTACTATTATCATTACGACCTTCTCAGAAATGAGAGGCGGCCTGTACTTATATAGGCTGTAACTTTAACTTTTTAACTTTTATCATTACGAAATTTGTTTTAGGATAAAGAAATAATCATAATATGTACATATATATGTAATTTCTGTGGCAATTTTTTGTTAATTTAGTACAATTTGTCATATTTTATTAAATTATAAGGTTCTCGAGTAGCAAATGCATACCATTACCTTGTTACTGCGTGATTTTTGAAAAATATATACCGACTTCAATTACAACCTTGTCCGCTTGAAAATTTAAATCGTAATTTTCGGACGGACAGACAGCGAAAGCTTGGTAATAGAGTACCGTTGGTTACTCTTCGGGTACGGAACCCTAAAAGGCGAATTCGATGTCATAAACCATTTTTTTTCTTTCAGTTTCGAGATTCAAAACTTGATGGTTTTTCACGTAGTAAAGCCACACTGCAACTATATTATCGTTAACTCGACCGGGTCAGGTCCACAGTCTTACCGAATAACAGCGGCAGCAATCACAACGGCTCAGTGCTGCTTTAATTTGTATGGTAAGAGTATAGAACCGGAAAATGGATTTACTGGATATGAAGCATTTCATCGTAGTCCTCAGGGCTGACAACACATTTGCATTTTGATTGTTAATCGAATATAGATGTCGATGTCTATGTGCTACAGCATCCACTTACCTTTACAGGTGGACTGTGTGTGAAAACCCGTAGCTACACCTTACAGGCAACAGTAAAGAATTCATATTAGATATTACTATTTTTGTTATTGTATATTTGAATAAACGTGTGCTTGGTAGTTCTTTTATAAGACAGTCTACCTAATGGGTAAGGGAATGGCGTGGCTCATAAACATCTACATTTATCCTCGATTACGAATCAAAATGCGGATGCGTTGTAAAGACTAAGATGGAATGCCTCGTTTCCAGTAAAAAGGGTCTCTGGTGCTAGAAATACACAATCGTTTATACTTGAGAGATTTTTTATAAAAAAAAAATGGCGATAAACGTGCACACAATCCACCTGATGGTAAGTGGACGCTGTGGCCCATAGACGTTTACATTTATCCTCGATCAAGAATCAAAACGCAGATGTGTTTTCACCCCTATGGACTAAGTTGGAGTGCCTCGTTTCCATTAAAAAGTGTCTCCGGTTTCCTACACTCGCTATACGAAACAGCAGCATTAAGCTACTATTTTACGCTGGTATTCTGAGAGACCGTGGTCCTACTCCGGTCGAGCCAACCCATTCGTGCTACAACTATACGACTAATATAAATGCAGCATGGCTCTACCACGTTAATTAAAAATTAATTAGTTTATATTATTATTAACGTTTATGACTTGTACCACACGACTGCACACGCAAGCGGCCTACAATACTACGCGCAAGTGCTCGCGGCCCATTTCATTACACCTGTCAGCGAAACAAGATGAATGCCCTTTTAACGATTGTCTATAATCATAAAGTTTTTTAAGATGTGGCTTGAACTTGTTATTGCAAAATTCTAAAAGAAATGCTTCATGATTTCGGCTAGGATTCAATTATATTTAAGTTAATTTGGATAAATCTATTTCCGTATACGCACTTTGATGTTTCAATTATTAAAGCCTTGAAAGCGGTAAGTGGAGTACGTAGTACTTCGTGTAGAGGGAACTCGTTCCTCCAAGCGCACTCTCACGGCTGGAGTCCCTCAGGGCTCCGTACTCATCCCTCTCCTCTTCACACTCGACACGAGTGACATCCCGAAGGACCCATAATATGTCAACACCGCTCTCTTCGCAGACGACACGGCACTCTACATCTCTCATCATCATCATCTCTCCCTCCGCGCCGCGTACACACCGTACACCCGCATCCATGGTCGGTTCTCACCGCCCAGAACATCGAACGACACGAGTTAGCCGTCAGAGCCGGGGCCAAAGCTGTAAGAACCGCATAGGCTAAGCAGCACCAACATCATCGAAACTAGAGAGGAGACCTGTGCCCAGCAGTCGGACTTACATAGGCTGTAATTTTAAGGCTTCTACATTGCTCAAATCGGGAAAAACGCCCAGGTTTACAAAAAGTTATAGCCGAATCCTTTTGTTTATTTGCTACAAAAAAAATATGTTTTATAGTTTAGATCGTCACAGTTCATTTGTATTGTTTAAAATTTAAGAATATTTGACCATTATTACAATAAAAAATCAAATACAAAGGCTATTTTAAATCTATTTTGTATTTTTTCTCAAGAACGGCTCAACAGTTTAAGATTAAATTTATATTAAAATATTTGTTAAATCATAATAAAAAAAATGTATTGTTTTTATTGTATTTTTGTTAAATATATTTCTTAAAATATAGTAAAACATAATTTGGACCCTTTTCGCCACCCGAAGCTCCCCCGCTATGGCCCGTTACGGATATTCACCAGTGTCAGTTTGACTCTTGCGACGGGTGGACTGTGCGCGCGTTATTTTTTAAAAAAAATATTAAAAAGTTCGCAATATTTCAAATTTATAAAAACAGATTTATTGTAAATAAAACGTACATAAGTAATATATGATAAAAAATTAGGAATTAATTTGATTTATGTTAGTAAAATTGTTTTTAGTTTTAGTTTTGTATATAATCGTATCATAGAATAGACTAAGCTTGACAATGCCGAAATACAAAAGCAAGTCAAAAGTGAAGCGTGGCCAAGCTCTTCAAAACTATTGGTAAGTAAATTATCCTTGATATATTTTCTTTTGCGTAAATACAGGGTACGGCAGCGTTCCGAAAACTGTCGTGTTCCCTTCTATTGTATAGGTGCGGAATTTCTTTAGCCATAAATAAGCTTGGTACTACAAAAACGCCCAGTGAAAAAGTGTAAAATAATATGAAAGTGACCATTTTTGGCTGGTCTGATGCTACAGTCCTGAACTCAGTCTCAAGGTGGGTTAAGGATCTCAGTGACGGAACCACGTAGAACCATTGTGTTTGTACTCATTTGAAAGGGCTCGCAGCTAACTAGCTGGCCGTGATGATTTCACTTACCTGGTGCTGCACTCCGAAGTAGTCCGAAGGTGGGTACAGGATCTCAGTGACGGAACCACGTAGTACCATTGTTTTCATACTCATTTTAAAGGGCTCGTAGCTACCTAGCTGGCTGTGATATTTTCATTTACCTGATGCTGCACTCCGAAGTAGTCCGAAGGTGGGTACGGGATCTCAGTGACGGAACCGCGTAGAACCATTGTGTTTATACTCATTTTAAAGGGCTCGCAGTTAACTAGCTGTCTGTGATAATTTCATTTACCTGATGCTGCACTCCGAAGTAGTCCGAAGGTGGGTACGGGATCTCAGTGACGGAACTGCGTAGAACCATCGTGTTTGTACTCATTTTAAAGGGCTCGCAGTTAACTAGCTGTCTGTGGTAATTTCATTTACCTGATGCTGCACTCCGAAGTAGTCCGAAGGTGGCTACAGGATCTCAGTGACTGAACCTCGTAGTACCATCGTTTTTGTGCTCATTTTAAAGGGCTCGCAGCTAACTAGCTGGCCGTGATGATTTCATTTACCTGATGCTGCACTCCAAAGTAGTCCAAAGGTGGGTACAGGATCTCAGTGACGGAACCACGTAGTACCATCGTTTTTGTACTCATTTTAAAGGGCTCGCAGCCACCTAGCTGTCTGTGATCATTTCACTTACCCGATGCTGCACTCCGAAGTAGTTCGAAGGTGGGTACAGGATCTCAGTGACGGAACCACGTAGTACCATCGTTTTTGTGCTCATTTTAAAGGGCTCGCAGCTAACTAGCTGGCCGTGATGATTTCATTTACCTGATGCTGCACTCCAAAGTAGTCCAAAGGTGGGTACAGGATCTCAGTGACGGAACCACGTAGTACCATCGTTTTTGTACTCATTTTAAAGGGCATTTGAAAGAGCTCACACTTAGCTGTCTGTGATAATTTTACTTACCTTTTGTGAAAATGCTTTTATTGTACTCTTTTGTTGAGAGTGACTGTTGCGATAATATTTTTAATGTAACTTTATGTTTTAGGCAATTGAGAAATCAGCGGAAATTCCATTCAGAAAATCTGGGCAAAGATCCGTCAACTGAATCTAATGCATTACATTCATCTACGACTATTGCAAAAACTCACGTTCCGTTCGGTGTTGCAGTTGATGAGGAGATTCCGTTGCCAGATATTACGGTAGCTATTTTTTACAATTAAGAGTGCCAGTCTATTTTTAATGTTGTTAAATTGAACTTTGACTCCGGGTCCCCATTGCGCATTAATAACCATTCGTTTTTGGTAAATAAATACGTACTGAGGAAACCGACAAGTCTGAGAACTCATAAAATTCGAGAAATCCTATCCTATATGGTCAGTAAAAATAAGCAAGATATTATTTAACAAGATAATATATGAGACGGAAGTTTTTTGTATATGAATTTAGCAATGTATTACATGATAATTATTTTGTTCTCAGCAACAACAAGATAACATTTTACCGGAATTAATTATTGAAAAGGATCAACCAGAAGCAGGAAAAAGAAATATATCTGGCAGACGAATTGTTGATATAAAATACTTTTTTTTCAAAATTACAAGAAATCAGCAATCATAGCCCATATAACTGTGGAGTACAAAGTTTAAAAATTGTTGGAGAGAAACGAGTTGGACTGTCATCCAAGTTTACTCTAGAATGTTTAATGTGTAAAGGAAAGTTTTTATTAAATAATATCCCAGGTGGTCTGAAAAAAAAATACAGAATCAGTCGCTGGTGCATCGACGTGTAAAGAAAAGTATATTGTCTCCGGTGATCTGGACATAAATACAGCTGTGGTTGCCGGTGCAGTTTCTGTTGGTATTGGCTACTCACAATTAGATGAATTACTATCAGCAATCGATTTACCTATGATGACTGAGCCTCTGTACCAAAAACAGCATGAGTTTGTTTCTAACGCCTGGGAAAAAGCACTTGGTCAATCCATGCAAGAAGCCGCAGAAGAAGAAAAAAGGATTGCTTTAGAAAAAGGTCGTGTAACCACTGGTGGCATACCTATTATAGATGTTATTGCTGATGGATGCTGGAGTAAGAGATCATATAAAAAGAATTACTCAGCACTTTCAGGAGCTGCTGCCATAATCGGAAGAGAAACGAAAAAAATTTTGTTCCTCGGTGTTAAAAATAAGTACTGCAGCATATGTGCGCAAGATTGTAACAAAAATCAAACTCCGAGAGCTCATCAATGTTACAAAAATTTCACGGGTGCATCTACTGCCATGGAATCTACCCTGATAGTAGAAGGTTTTAAATCATCTGTTGAAATGTACGGTCTGATTTATGGACGTCTAATATCTGACGGAGATTCCAGCACGTACTCTAAAATATTAGAAGCAAGACCCTACCCTCAATTTACAGTTGAAAAAGTAGAGTGCAGAAATCACCTTTTAAGAAACTTGTGTAACAAACTGGAAAACTTGATCACAGATACAAAATATCCCATACATCTTAGAAAATTAATTACAAAAAAACGCATAATGACCATTAGGTCCACAATTAGAAAATGCATCAAAAAATACCATGATTCTACAGAGACTTTAGATTTTTGCACTCACAAACTTTTTGAGGACATTCAAACTGTACATTTACATGCCATGAAACCACACCAACTGTAAAATCCATTTCTGTAATCGTCGTCAAACTGAAACTGAATCTGTACCAGCGGATTTTTTCACAAGTTCTTTATGGCAGAGAATATGTTTTATTATAAATAGTATTGCTGGCCATTCAAGAAGTCTTGTTCATGATGTTGAAAGTAACATCGTAGAATGTTTTCACAGCATTGTGGCCAAGTTAGTTGGGGGTAAAAGAGTAAATTACTCTCTGCGAAGCGGCTATCAAGCTAGATGTTCAGCTTCTGCGGTTACGTTCAATACTAAAAGAAAACCTACTACAATATTGTACAAAACGATTGTTGGCAAAAGCCCTAAAGGCCGAATGAGCACTTTCGATAATAAGTATCGGAAACTCAGAGGCTTGAAGAAACGCGCCAATTATAAAAAGCCGCAGAAGACGTGTGACGCTATAACTCAAAATAAAGATTATGGTGAACAAAGCTCTAAACCGGATATGGGTGAAGATGTTCTTAATTTAATGAAGGAAACTTTTTTATCCAATTTAAAAAAAAGTAAAGAAGAAAGAACATGGATTGAGCGGCAGACCATTTTGCAAAGCGAGTCTAGCGAATGGCTTGAACTTAGACGTTCTTTGTTGACAGCTTCGAACTTTGGCAAAGTGATCAAAATGAGGCCGGATACTAGTTGTGCCAATATAGTAAAGCAATTGCTGTACAAAATTAATATAGATGCCGTTCCTTTGCAGCACGGAAGAGAATATGAAAAAAAAGCGCTACAACAATTATCTATGCAAGAAGCAGTGGATATAGGACCTTGTGGGCTTTATATAGATAACGAAATTCCGTATTTGGGGGCTACACCAGATGGTATTATAGACGAAGAAACAATAGTGGAGGTTAAGTGTCCAATAACGGCATTTAAGACAGGACTAGAGGAAGCTATTACAAAAAAGAAAAGTAAATTTTTGGATTAAAGACAAATCAGGTAATTTAGTGATAAATAAAAATCACAACTGGTTCTACCAGGTACAAGGGCAGTTGCACGTGACTCGCAAAGCAAAATGTGTATTTGCTGTATGGTTCAGTGAGTCGCAACCACTGAAAACGGAAGTTATTTACAGGAATGATGATTTTTTTGAAAACAAAATGAAGTCAAAATTATGCAATTTTTATTTAAATTGTATATTGCCTGAAATTTTAGACCAAAGACATACTAGAAATATGGAAATTCGTAATCCAATCTATGTAATAGAATCTATAAAAAAAAAGAAGAGAAAAAAAACTCAAGAAGAAAATCCAAAGCATAATTCCAATTGCTGAGCAGGAAGAAAATACAACGCTTTCGTTATATCAAGAATCGACACGTTCGTCAACACCAGTAATTCCAGAAGCGGAGCAACCAACCTGTTCACGATACTTAGATTATAATGAATTTTAACTTGCACAAAATATTCAACGGTTGATTTAATCTTGACTTAAATCTGTCAAGATTAAATCAACCGTTGCGTGCTTTTTTTAAGTATTTTTTTAACATAAAATAATTTAAAAAAGCACGCAAAGTTTGTTTCCTCTTTTACTTAACTTAGCACTTACATATATGAGCCAGATCATCACTAGACCTTCAGAGTATTTATCTTAGCAACATAAATAAATAAATAAATATCATTTTATTGCCACTTTTTAAAAAAACATATGAACTAATTATTTAATCTTAATTTAATTTAGGCAAACGGAGGTGACTCAGCTTTTGCTTACATGGATCATGGTCATCCACATACCTTCACAAAGTGTCACGTAGCAGCGTCCGTGCTGAATATGAGAGTTTCCGAAAACTAAATATTCCTAACAATTTCCATTGCTGAGAACCACTTGCTACTTACCTGGTCATCCACAAACCTTCACAAAGTATCATGTATCAGCGTCTTGGCTGAATATGAAAGTTACTGAAAACTAAATCTTCCTAACCATTTCCATTGCTGAGAACCACTTAGTACTTACCTGGTCATCCACATACCTTCACAAAGTGTCACGTAGCAGCGTCCGTGCTGAATATGAGAATTTTCGAAAACTAAATATTCCTAACAATTTCCATTGCTGAGAACCACTTGCTACTTACCTGGTCATCCACAAACCTTCACAAAGTATCATGTATCAGCGTCTTGGCTGAATATGAAAGTTACTGAAAACTAAATCTTCCTAACCATTTCCATTGCTGAGAACCACTTAGTACTTACCTGGTCATCCACATACCTTCACAAAGTGTCACATAGCAGTGTCCGTGCTGAATATGAGAGTTTCCGAAAACTAAATATTCCTAACAATTTCCATTGCTGAGAACCACTTGCTACTTACCTGGTCATCCACAAACCTTCACAAAGTATCATGTATCAGCGTCTTGGCTGAATATGAAAGTTACTGAAAACTAAATCTTCCTAACCATTTCCATTGCTGAGAACCACTTAGTACTTACCTGGTCATCCACATACCTTCACAAAGTGTCACGTAGCAGCGTCCGTGCTGAATATGAGAGTTTCCGAAAACTAAATATTCCTAACAATTTCCATTGCTGAGAACCACTTGCTACTTACCTGGTCATCCACAAACCTTCACAAAGTATCATGTATCAGCGTCTTGGCTGAATATGAAAGTTTCTGAAAACTAAATATTCCTAACCATTCCCATTGCTAAAAACCACTTGGTACTTACCTGGTCATCCACATACCTTCACAAATTGTCACGTAGGAACGTCCGTGCTGAACATGGGAGTGAATACAGATACAAGGTTTAAAGTGAATAATACGTCAATTCACCACTAGGTCTCTCAGAGATCGAAAAAAATTATGCAAATAAGTTGTCATATTATCTATACATCGTTAATCTTTGTCTACTATTTACGTAGTGCCATTGCAGTACGTCTGCTTTTGGTAGATGTCGCTAAATTTAAACAAAGTCTAAATCGTCGATGTTACTGATCATTGTAGGAGCCATAACTTAGGAAACTGTCTCATTTAGCGTATTATGCGCGAAACGCTGCAAACTGTGTTCAATCGAAAACAGGTAAGCGGATAGCTCTGATGTCAGGTTTGTTCTTTTTTAATTAGATTGTGTAAAATATTTATTAAATCGTGAAATAAATTGTTTCTTTATGCCTATCCTTTATAAATAGCTAGTAAATATTGTCCGGTTTATTATAGAAAAAGGATGTCAAACGGTCACAGTCCACCTGGTGGCAATTGGTACTTTGGCAGTAAAATCAAAACTACAACGAGAATACTAAAATATTTAATGCATATAAGAATCGAATTACATATTTTGACAGGCCTGTTGGTCTAGTGGTTAGTGACCCTGACTGCTATGCCGGAGGTCGTGGGTTCGATTCCCACCCAGGACAAATGTTTGTGTGATTAGTACGATCATTTGTTCTGTATCTATAATATTTATGTATTTAGAAATATATAAGTATGTTTATCAGTTGTCTAGTACCCATAACACAAGCTCTGCTTAGCTTGGGACTAGATGGCGTTGTGTGATAGTTGTGGAATATTATTATATTATTATTATTATATTTAACAAGTGAAATTTTATTTAAAAAAATTATGTATATTTTATTAAAATATAAGTTCAACTATGTTTTACATTCTTACATTTTCATTTGATTCCGAGCTGCGTGCAAAATTTCAAGTCTCTAGTCTAGCTCATCTGTAAGTTAGTTTAAAATCTATCACGAAGTTCGACCCGAACAGACCCACACGAAAGTTAGTTATTAAATCGTGGAAAAATACTCATCAACTTTATAGAGAAAAGGGTGCACATGCGTAATAAATAATAATACGTATGAAAAGATGCTGTTTCAACAGCTTCGGGACTGGTGAATAGTGCGATTGTGTAACTCTGGTTTGAGTGGAGGTGGTGGATTTTATATTGCTGGTAGTTCCAAGGGCAAGGGTTTTTCAGAACCAGTTAAAAAAAGAAAAAAATTTACTTTAAATAAAACTTATTTATAATCTAAATTAAATTTAGCATTCAATAGAATAAAATAGAATATAATAACAATAGCAGAGAAATCTAGCAAATGTTGTGAAAAAGAAACACTACATTAAAATTAGTGAGTCATTCCACCAAGAGATGGCGCTAAATGTAATTTATATCGCAATGGTGTTTTACTGTTTTAAAATAATGATGTTCAAAGTGTAATTGATGAGAAATTACGAATATTGCTTTTGACAATTTGCTGGAACAGAAGTTGTTCTATATTTTTGTAGTACGTGGCCTTTTGTACCGCGTGTCATGATCGTGAATCGTGATCCACATGGTGCTGTTGGGCTGTTGCATAATGCAAATGGGTCGTCTAGTCTACGTATTTAGTGACGACTGACGAACTGAACCGAGACTTTTCAGCGCATGGAGATTATTATAGAGAAAAATATACTAAAATAGCAAAAATTTTAATGAAAATAATCGTGATCTGTAAATTTTTTATTTTATTTATATTTATTTTAGGAAAATATAATATAGAATATACTAATATAATAAAAATTTAATGGAAAATAATCATGCTCCGTAATTTTTTATTTTATTTATTTTAAGAAAATAAATAATAACAATTGATTAATAATGTATATTTGTAATAAAATTTTAAAAAACATAATTTATAATTTATTTATTAGTAAATAATTATACCATTAAAAACATAACTTGTAAAAAAACCAAGTCTCGCAACTCAGTTCTTCTGCCGTAAAAAGTTGTGAGATGCATGTAATAGCAAGTCGGTTAATTTATTCAGTTCCTACTTAAAGGTCCTTCTGTTTTAAGTTATTACGTAATTAGCTAACCTAACAACATTTTATAGTGACAATATCGATGTTAAAAGTCTTTTATGTTTTAAATATATAGATTGACTTGGCCATCGCATGAAACCACAATGTATCTCACAAGTAATACGTATTATATTAAATTAGTTTGTTTAATGCGATTGCGAAGTCAATCTATATATTTAAAACATAAAAGACTTTTAAAATTGATATGGTCACTTTAAAATGTTGTTAGGTTAGCTAATTCCGTAATAACTTAAAACAGAAGGACCCTTAAGTAGGAACCGAATAAATTAACCGACTTGCTATTACATGGATCTCACAACTTTTTACGGCAGAAGAACTGAGTTGCGAGACTTGGTTTTTTTACATGTTATGTTTTTAATGGTATCTCATTTCTTTTTGTATATAAGATAGTCCTAAATTTTTTACCTTTCCGGTACCTTCTACTTCTTGAGTACCGATAACTTACCTATGTACATCTGTAATACCAAATACGGATTCATTCACTGCAAATGTAACTTTGTAATTATATATATTTATATGGGATTACAAAGTTATTTATGCAGTTAGTGTATCTAAAAGACTGGACAGAAATTAACAAGTGTTTTAGTTTTTCCTTGATTTATACACTAAACTCTAATTTTATTCTAAATTTGAAGCTTCTATGTCTGCTAGAAGTGCCTCAGAGTTTTGATGATCGGTCAGTCAGTGAGTGACAAAATTAAGAAACTTTGACTGGTTACAATTCTTAAACTACTCGTTCAAATTTAATGAAATTTGAAATATACCATGTTTATACAATGCTTACTCGGTAACTAACTAAATTCAGGCCTCTAGTTTCATTGACCACGAAGTTATAAGGGGTCGAAAATGGCCTGAGTTGCTTCGAGAAAAGATGGTACGGCCGTGCCGCTTTTTTGCTCGACTTGGCGGGGGCACTGCCGTGCCCTCAGATAATTTCGTTAGTTTCTTTTTTTTCTTTGAATGATATTATATACACGTTACACGTATATTAAACGTTGATCTAGCATTGATCTATCATTTCAAACTAGCGCACAAGCACAACAGCCCGCTTTTATTGAGACAACTTAGCGATTCCGGCGCTTCACTTATTTTGTCCATGTTTCTGGGTCAGTATTTCCTCCTTCCTCCTCCACCCACCTCCACGGTTCAACCTTTATCGTCAACGCTAATCTAGTTTATAAAATAGTTATTTATCGACTAGTTTATGTCGTCGACAAAACATATCGGTGAATAATTTACGTCAATTACAGTGCACCCCCGGTAATCCGTCCCTCCTTGTAATCCGACATGTCTTTAATTTGTTGGTAGATTCGTCTCGCGCTATGAATTCGCCACGGGGAGAGTTGTCCTTCGCGAATTCGTGGATAAACAGGTTGCAATTAGTTCGTCCCGCCACGACTCTAGCTTGATGCGTATTGTCTCAGTTCAAATGTGGACTGTCGTTGCGGCCTAGCGGGCATTCATTATTTACTGTTTAAAATTTCTTTGTGCATCACATGACATTTTATTTTCTATTTTTTATATTTGATATGTAACCTGTCGGAGTACAAGATACTCTTTTTCAAAAGTTACGGACTACCAGGGGGCTGTGGCAGTACTCTATAGTCAGACACATACTATAATCCGTACTTTTCGGTCTACTTTGATTCGCTAATTAGGGCCTCCATTCCACGAGTCCACGATTTTTTTGTGCCATCAGGGCGGTGCCACTTAAAAATGAGGTGCAATATTTGACAGATTTCATAGCGGGCAAGTTAATTTGTTCGAAAAATGTTAAGGTTAATGCTTTTTTTGCTGTAATATTAGTTCTATATATTATAATATATTATAATTTCTGAAATATTCGGTATCTTGTGATGCTGGTGATTTAAAAGATGGCAACTTTAATAAATACGAGCAAAATAAACGAGCAGTATTTCCGTTGCTGTACAAATTATCGAAGGCAATTCTATCAGTGCCTGCTACGAGCATGCGTAACGAGTGGGAGTTTTCTATTGCTGTCCGACACGGGTCTACAAAATCATATTTGTGCACGACAATTACAATCGTTGAAAGGCAACTTTCATTTGAAAAAAAATAATGCAGATTTATTAGTCGTAGATTTTGACGTTTCTGATTTTTTTTCGAATTTTTTTGAAGCCAGACAATTTTATTAAAATTCTCCGAACCGAAATCGTACCGAAAACACGTCACTAGTACCCGCCGCAGGTGATTCTAGCATCGGTGCAAATGTCAACTCCGAACTTATTCACGTGAGCGTTACGTCGAGCACGGGTTTAGAGGAAGCACCCATATCAGAAATTAGAAAAAAAAAACATTATACCTGTTAAAGATTCAGATCAGTCATTAATTTGATCTCATAGGGATTAATTTAATATCTTCTGCGAAGTTTATATCGGCCATCGAATCAATTACTGTTAAAGTAAGTTATTACTATAGATGATTGCGAATGAAACGAAATTCAATTATTTAAGTAAAAATGTCGTTTTCATATTGTCATTTCATGTTTCAAAGACAGCTTTACTTAGAAAAAAGCGTTTTCAGTATATTACCTAAAATCTACTATGATTCATGAAATGGAAAATATTCATAAATTAAAAAAAGGATTTAAAAAAATTGTGATTGAGAAACATAATTAACAATAAATAAAACATATAACATATATATATATATATATATATATATATATATATATATATATATATGATTTGTAATTGATGATTGATATTGCAATATATAATTTGATTACATCATTGTTAAGCATTCCAATATAATTGTAATATAAATCATATAATGAAATAATTTAATTGTATAAATGTATAGTACCTACATTTAATTGCAATTATAATATTTGTATACTTTAGGGTTGAACCACAGAAATCTAAATAATAGTATCTTATTATTTAGATTTCTGTGGGTTGAACGCAGCGAACATCATTTTTTACTCTCATTCACAAATAAATTTGAATTTGAATTGAGGGTTACTTAGTATTCGAACGAAATGAAACAACGTTGAAACTACATTTAGAGCTTATATTTAAACGTTAAGTTAATTAACTTTCGTTAACTTAAAAAATAAGTAAACTCACAGAAAAAATACCTGCTATATTTAATTTTCTGTTAGAACAAACTTCTCGTTGAACCGAGTCGGATCTACAGAAACATAGTGATTCTATTCAGAAGCTATGCGGTGTACTAACCGGTCTAAATAATTAATTTTTAGACCGGTTAGTACTAGTATTTAAAGTTACGCATATACTAATCGATTAAATAACGTGTGCAAAAGTAGGCAACTCTATTTAACCTGTCGAACAAGCATCAACATAACGTAATAGAATTTTGGGTCACTTAGTTAAAACGTAAAAAAAAACGGTGATACCGAAATGGTTTAATGTATTAATTAAATCGTGAAATAAATTGTTTCTTTATGTTAATCCGTTTATTTAAATTTATAATGTTAATTTTTCCTCCTTAGCTAGTAAATATGGTCTGGTTTTGTGTCAACTCTTATGACATCGTTAGATGTATATCTACGAAATTTTTATAAGTGTAAGTGGTACTTTGGCAGTAAAATCAAAACTACAACGAGAATACCAAAATATTTATGCATATAAGAATCGTATTACATATTTAACAAGTGTATGTAATACGATTCTTATATGCATAAATATATTTAACATATATATATATAAATATATATAAAGCCGTGTAGTGTAGCCGTAAGCCGTGTAGTGGCGGTTAAGAATATCCACTACCCCATATCTTCCCGTGGGTGTCGTAAGAGGCGACAGAGGGAGACAGTCAGGAGATGGGCAGCAGCGTCTTCCTGATGACAACTGTGACGTAATAAAAAAACTGCGGTTGCCAACCCGCTCGCCAAGCGTGGCAACTATGGCAAATACCCCCCAATGAATAAATACACAAACAGACGGCCCCCAGTCCCCGGCGGCCCCGCTATTCCTGGCTACGGTGGCGACCATGGTAACGGCGGGGCAGGGGGTGCTAAGAATCTCCGGTGGAGGTTCGGTTGCCACCTACGACGACTCGACCTGGCAACATATAACGCACGCACCCTGAGGACTGACGAGAAGATACTGGAGCTGGAAGAAGAGGTAGACAAGTTGCGCTGGCATATTATTGGATTATCCGAGGTCCGAAGAGAGGGGGAGGACACGGCAATCCTCGAGTCCGGCAACTTGTTCTATCACCGGGAGGGCGACCATCTGTCCCAAGGAGGTGTCGGATTTATCGTCCACAAATCTCTCGTCAACAACGTTGTAAAGATTGGGAGTGTGTCGACGAGGGTCGCGTACCTGATACTCAGAATCACCAAACGGTATTCGCTGAAGGTCATTCAGGTTTACGCACCAACCTCGGCACATCCCGATGAGGAGGTGGAGGAAATGTATGAGGATATTTCCAGAGCCATACATTCCTCCAAAACCTACTACACGGTGTTGATGGGAGACTTCAACGCAAAACTGGGCACAAGAGAAAGCGGTGAGCTGAAGGTAGGGAAATTTGGAGTAGGGCAACGGAACCGAAGGGGCCAGCAGCTGGCCGACTTTATGGAGAAAGAGGGACTCTTTATGATGAACTCTTTCTTCCAGAAGCGGCCCCACAGGAAGTGGACCTGGTCGAGCCCCGACGGTTCGACAAAAAAATGAGATTGACTTCATTATGACGACCAGACGCCAACTGTTCAGTGATGTCTCAGTGATCGCAAGGGTGAAAACTGGCAGCGATCACCGAATGGTTAGAGGCACACTGAACCTAAACGTTAAGTTGGAGAGGTCTCGTCTAATGAAGTCAACGCTCCGTCCCCCTCGTGCTCTAATCCAGAATCCCGAAACCTTTCAGCTCGAGTTACGTAACCGCTTCCAGTGTCTAGAAGATTGCAATGCAGTGGACGATATGAACGACAAGCTCGTGGAAACTGTCCATGCGGTCGGAGCTAAGTTCTGCAAGACCCGCCGCAGAAGAACACAAAAACTCTCCGATCACACTCTTAATCTCATGGCTGTTAGACGGGAGATGAGGCTGCAATCGTCAACAGATTTGACAGCATACAGGCAACTGAACAGACAGATCTCCAAATGCATACGGCGAGACTTACGCAACTTTAATACTTCTCGTATTAAAGAAGCGATCGAGCGGAACCAGGGCTCCAAAGTCTTTGCCAGAGATCTGTCTGCCAGAAAGAGCCAACTGTCAAGGCTGAAGACTGAGTGTGGCAACATCGTTTCCGGGACACCTGAGATTTTGAGTGAGATTGAGAGGTTCTATGGGCAGCTGTACACATCATCGTTGGAGCCACACGCAAGTGTGAGTAACGATCCAAGAGCAAGTCTTATCCGACACTATTCCGATGATATCCCGGACGTCAGTCTAAGCGAGATTAGAATGGCTCTCCAGCACCTTAAAAACGGCAGGGCCCCAGGCGAGGATGGAATTACAGCGGAGCTTCTGAAAGCGGGTGGAACACCGGTACTTGAAGTCCTTCAGAAGCTCTTCAATTCCGTCCTCCATGGTGGCACTACTCCAGAGGCGTGGAGCAGAAGTGCGGTGATCTTGTTCTTTAAGAAAGGCGACAACGCTCTCTTAAAGAACTACAGACCGATTTCCCTTCAGAGCCGCGTCTACGTGCTGTTTTCGAGAGTCATTACGAATCGTCTCGCACGTAGACTTGACGACTTCCAGCCTCCCGAACAAGCCGGTTTCCGAAAAGGCTTCAGTACCATAGACCACATACATACCCTGCGGCAGATTGTACAGAAGACTGAAGAGTACAATCTGCCACTTTGCCTGGCGTATGTGGACTATGAGAAAGCCTTTGATTCCGTCGAAATTTGGGCGGTGCTACAGTCCCTTCAGCGGTGCCAAGTTGACTGTCGGTATATCGAAGTGCTGAAGTGTTTGTACAGTAGGGCTACGATGGCTATCCGAGTACAGAACCAGAGCTCGAAACCTATCCAACTGCAGAGAGGTGTAAGACAGGGTGACGTTATATCCCCGAAACTCTTCACCGCTGCATTGGAAGACGTTTTCAAGCTACTGGACTGGAAAGGATACGGTATTGACATCAATGGCGAGTACATCACTCACCTTCGATTTGCCGACGATATAGTCCTTATGGCAGAATCGCTGGAGGACTTAAGCACTATGCTCAATGACCTCAATAGTGCCTCCCAACGGATAGGTCTTAAGATGAACATGGACAAAACAAAGATCATGTTCAATGTCCATGTCACACCTATGCCGGTAGTTGTTGGGAGCACTATGCTCGAAGTTGTTGACGAATACGTTTACCTGGGACAAATAGTCCGACTAGGTTAGTCCAACTTCGACCGAGAGGTCAATCGACGGATTCAACTCGGCTGGGCAGCGTTCGGGAAATTACGGCATATCTTTTCGTCAGGTATACCTCAATCTTTAAAAACTAGATTGTACAACCAGTGCGTGTTGCCAGTGATGACTTACGGATCTGAGACGTGGTCCTTCACTGCTGGCCGTATGAGGACGCTTAAGGTCGCTCAGCGAGCTATGGAGAGGGCTATGCTCGGAGTTTCTCTGCGTGATAGACTCAGAAATGAGGATATCCGCAGTAAAACCAGAGTGACCGACATAGCCCAACGGATTAGTAAGCTGAAGTGGCAATGGGCCGGCCATATAGCTCGAAGAACCGATAACCGATGGGGAAGAAAGGTTCTCGAGTGGCAGCCTCGTACCGGTAGGCGTAGTGTAGGGCGACCCCCCACTAGATGGAGTGACGACCTGGTAAGACATGCAGGAAGTCGATGGATGCAGGTGGCTCAGGACCGTGCTTTGTGGCATTACTTGGGGGAGGCCTATGTTCAGCAGTGGACTTGTGAAGGGCTGTAATGATGATGATGATTAAAATGTAAGTTCAACTTTTTTTACATTCTTACATTTTCATTCGATTCTAAACTATGTACTATGTACAATATTTCAAGTTTCTAGCTCATCTGCAAGTTAGTTTAAAATCGATTACTCGCAAATGCACAACGAAAAAAAAAATCATCAACTTCATAGAGAGAAGGGTGCACATGCGTAATACGTTGAAAAGACGCTGTTTCAACGGCTTCGGGACTAGTCAACAGTGCGATTGTGTAACTCTAGTTATAAAGTTTATATTGCTGGTAGTTCCGAGGGCAAGGGTTTTTCTAGCAAATGTTGTGAAATAAGAAATGTTATAACACCACATTAAAATTAGTGAGTCACTCTACCAAGAGATGGCGTCAAATGTCATTTATATCGCAATGGCGTTTTATAGATTTAAAATAACAATCTTCATACTCATTTTTGATATACGTTAGGGACCCGTTAAACTATGAACATCATTCTCTTACAATTTTTAGAGTTCGCGGTTCGCGGTCTTACGCCGTGAATCGTTATTCACATGGGAATGGAGCTGTGTATTGTAATGGCCAGGCTACACGCTCCGTCTTACCTGTGCATGTGCAGTCATGACTGCACAATGGCTCGTGCAGGTAAGCTCGCGCAAACTGGACTGTGCAAACCTCAAAGTGTTTTGAGAACTCGTCACGTCATGATGTGTCCAGGAGAGGTTATTTTTAAACGGAACCTTATATTATTGCATATATATTGCGAATTTTGTGCAACTCCAACAATATTTCATACATACGTATCGAATTGATAACCTGCTTTATGTTTGGAAGTCTGTTAACAATATTAAGCGTCACAAGTTGTTAATCCAACATATTTATTACACATCATTAAAAAAGTACTTAGGTTATATTTACATACCTACCTCTTTTAGTTTTTCAATTAGTAAATGATAAGCTTCATTTTTATTGTTCCTGTCGTAATAATTCTTACTCTTAATTTCCACAACGCCGACAACGATTTGTACAATCCTATGAAGTCGGTTAAAAATCCCTAGAATAATTGCGTACAGATTTTTATTAATTTAAGATTTTATAACATGATATGTGTCTTCATAACAATTTAGACGAACTGAAGCGCGGCTTGAATAACCGGTCACACGCTCAAGTAAGCTCGCAGGCAAAACCGTGCAAACCAAGCCCTCGCAGTCTAATCTTCAGCACGTCAACGATTGCGTAATCGTCGTCGCCTGCGTGAGCTACCGTCTTGCCGTCCACACGCACGCGCTTACCTGTGCAAACTGGTTTGTGCAGGCATGCTTACAGGCAAGACGGAGCGTGTAGCCGGACCATTAAGGTGTTAAGAATTTGCGGTAGACGGACGGTAGAGGTATGTAGTACTATTATTTATTCTGTGGTAGAGGTCCGCCTATGCTGCACCACCTGGGCGTGCAATCCAGCATCAGCACTGTTTTCAATCCAGCGGCCAGTGGGGAGTTAAGCTGGATTGATTTCAAGCCAGCGCGCAACAGGTCTCGTGGGATGCATCATCCTACAAAGGATATAATAAATATAATTGCAACTTAAATAAATATTTTTTCTATTATAGTTTAATCAAGTGTTTAATAAAAATTACGAAAGTTGACAAAATATTATTTGCACATAATTGACTTGAATTATAAATTTATATATTATATGATTGAAAATAATGATATTATAGTTTGTCTAGTGACTAGGTACTTATTGGTTATTATAAAAAGTTATAATATCAATATTTGGTAATTTTGTACTAGACTACAAAAGTAACTAAAAATATTACTTTTAATCTTTATCTAAGATAATTTAATTAGTCTTCTTTATTCGGAGATGTATAGTACCATAACATAAATTTAGTTTATGTTTACTAATTGTCTCAATTTTATCCTATACCTTTAAACGAGCAATTCTTGTATATATATATATATATTATTATATATATATATACACATATATATATTGGTTGGGCGGCGGGCCTAAGGGTTCCCGAGTTCGATTCCCCGGTCGAGCCTTGACCCTATTACGCGATATGTTATACTAAATGGACTGTATACGCGGGAAGCTTTTTATGCCTCAACAAGATGGCGGATGTGGCACGCGGCTCCTTGACCATGCACTCGCTCTTCCGAAATCTATTGCTTGCCAAGGTTATGACGGAATCCAACTTGAGCACATTAGGAGAAATGAAATGGGGCGTCAATATCCTCCAGAAGCAATCTAGCGGGGAAGCCTGTGTTGAAGCGTTTTTTTTGCAACCAAAAGCAAAGAAAAAGCTACCCTCCTGGAATCGGGGGAGGGAGGTGTTGAATACTCTAAGCATACTACGCAGCCGGCTGCCTGGTTATGTGGGACTCACCGAGAAACCTCAGTACCTACCCCCTAAATACCACCTGTGAGACTGGCTTCAATCTGGTAAGATCTTTTAGGCGTATTGGAATCTACCCCCCTTGGGGAAAGGGGGGCGCAGGCGGCGAGTAGCCGCTGAGAAGTGTTCCTAACTAAGGCAGATTACGAGATAATATGTGAGGGAGACTCGGCCTGAGACACCAGGAGGCAGTTCAGGTCGGCTGAAAGCTTGTTGAGGGGTCCGAGAGAGAGTTTCTCAGCCTTCGGACACTATAGCGAAAAGGAAGTGGGGCTACATAGGAAGCTGTCTCACGAATGAGATGGTTAAGTTGAAGCGGTATGCGGTGAATGAAGCGGTGCGCTTTGAGTGGGCTACAACCGTTACCACGACTACTATGATTCCCAATAGTAGTTCTTGTTGCTACACACGATTTCCATCGTAACTCCTTACATTAATCCGCGACTTAAAAACGTACTAACCTCTGTTAATAAACGATAATTACGGTTGCCTTTCTACTAAACACGCACCGTTTACATAACCGAGGTGATTTCAACGACCGTGTGCGATCGGATATCAGCGCGGGTCAAATCGATTTGCTTCACCCGTGTACGCACGTGGCGTTATCGCATCCAGTAACGTTCACTTTCCAACAACAAAGTGGAAATTTTTAAAGTATAAGGTTTTAAAGAAAACTTTAGACATAAAGTTTTGATAACTTGTAGATGTAAATCGAAAACAGGCAAAGCATAAATTAAGGTCCGTGAAAGCATCCTTCTGGTCCTGAGAGAAATATTAACGTATCTGGTAAATTCTAACATGTCTGCAGCTCGCCAACTCATAATAAAATCTAAACCGATATGAGCAAAGATGCCTTCTAAAAGCGACTGATTTTACTATCTTTACTATGCTATTCTCTCTAATATTGTAGTTTTAGTTAGCTGAAACTTGTCAAACCAGCTCTTAATGTGTTCTAGATTCCTGTTAACAGTACCTACCACCCGTAGACTAGTGTACCAGTGTGTACAACTGCATGTCAACGGTATTCGGCTTAAAATAAGTGCTTGAGTTTAATCGCGTGTGATGCGATGGGAATACGTAACCTTGACAATAGTCATGGATACCGAAAATTAAAAGCGCTTCTACACGGTCGGGACCAACCACCAACCGTCGTGACCTTGGTCGGGTCAACCGATTTTTGTATTCGTTCTACACGGTCGGGTGGTTGACTCAACTTGTCAGTTGTCTCTGGTACTTAAAGAGTAAAGACGTAAGGTAGTTACTTTTAAAAATGGCTCCTTGCTTTTCTATACAAAAAAAAAATCGGTTTAGCTTTAACGTTTCTATGCTTGAATGAAGATGAAAAGAAAATAAAAAAATAAAATGGATAAAATTGTGGCTGAAAGAGCGCATTACTTAAACAAACATGACGTGGTACTTTAAGACATGGTAAATCACAGTATAGTGACAAGAATTCGGTCAGGACCACACGTTTTTTGCTTACGTTCGTATCCATATTGCCGTTAAACATCCGCCTGCGACGACTGCTAAGCGCGCATTAAGGCGATACCCTGACCAAAACCTGGCAAAAGTGCGTTTTTAAGAGACTATTATCTCATTAGTTATGAGAAATAAGCTACATCTAAAAGCACATTATTAATGTTCGATATCCTATCATCACATTCCACGTTCTAATTTGTTTTTATGTGTTATGAATACATTTCAAATCTACTTTTAAAAAATGACTAAAATTATTGATTACATGCATCTGTTGTTAAAGGAAATGCTCTAATCATTTGAGAATTACACTAATGGATAGATAATTTAAAAATCTATATTCTACACGTTTTATTTAATTTCTTAAATTCGCTTATCTCTTTTAATTGAAATAATTCCAAATATTCGGGCGTATTTTTCCGTGATATATTGTAGCGAGAGCGCGTGGATTGTATGGGACCGAACGCTCAAGGTCTCTCGCTGGGGGAACCGTCTTAAGGAGCTCTCGGTCTCGTCGGCCGACAGCGTTCCACACCGTCGGCGTCAACCACGGACCCAACGTGTCGTGAGTCGTGAGGGATGCGCTCGCGACCAAGGCCGTTGGACTCAACCAAAATATTGGTCAGACAACCGATGTCTACACTGTCCATTTTTACATCAACTCGACCAAGGTCACGACGGTTGGTGGTTGGTCCCGACCGTGTAGAAGGCCTATAAAGATTGGACGAACGCGGACGGCGTGATGGCTCAGTGACTAAGCATTGAGTTGCAACGCTGAGAGCTCGAATGCCGCACAGAACTAGTGTTTGTACTTATAGCCTATAAAAAAATTGTTCCTGATCTAGGTGTTCTCATGCAATTTATATATGTAAAATGTCTCCACGACACAGGAAAATATCCTAATATCGAATGTCTTATTTAGTAAAAAAAATTAGCCCAGGGAAGGAAGTTGTTTGCAAAATATAGTATAAATTCACGCAGTAAGCTCTCTTTAATAGCTATTGCAGCAATAGCAAATCGATGGAGAGACATAAGTTGTCTTTATACATAACACACCCTTATTACTCGTCGTAGTACAAGTATATCATTTGATATAGTGAAATTCTGCAATAATTTCAACTTGCATCATTAAAAGTCGTAACTTTTTGCTCGGTTTTTTCCTAAATTTTTGTATCAAATTAAACTATAAAAAATTCATCACTATACCCCGTCCCATAGGTTTTTAGAATACTTAAAAAAGGAGAATACCCTCAATGCCATCAATTTTACGTGGTAGAGCCATGCTGCAGTTATATTAGTAGTATAGTTGTAGCACGAATGGGTCGGCTCGACCGGGGAGGGACCACGCTCTCACAGAATACCAGCGTGAAATAGTAGCTTAATGCTGCTGTGTTTCGTATGGTGAGTGTAGAGAACCGGAGACCCTTTTTTACTGGAAATGAGGCATTCCATCTCAGTCCTCGCGTGTGACAACGCATCTGCATTTTGATTTGTAATAGAAGATAGATGCAGATGTCTATGGGCCGCAGCAACCATTTACCATCAGGTGGACTGTGTGCTCCTTAGTCACCCTATTCTATAAAAAAAAACCCTCAATGCGACATTTTTGTACGTATACGTTATTACGGACGAAAGTGCCACATTGCCTACCGATTCAATGACTTATTAGTACGTATGCGTCTAAATTTCTAGTTCTGTTGTTTTTAAACGTCAAAAGTATAGGTACAATAAAAAATATTATACGCACTACGGGAGAAAAGTATGACATCGCAACCCGCGTTCTTATCACAATGACAACACTACGCGGGTTGCAGTCATACTTTCCTATTTCGGTGTGTAATATAGTTTTTTTTTACTAAATAAGCTATAATATATACCTTAAGGGTTGTCATATTTAAATATTTAAAAACGTTTCCAACCCTAAGTATGAAAGTATAGTCATAAGGGGAGGTATAGTACGAATTGAAATGATATTTTTGTTGTTACCTTGAGTTTGTGATATTACTTAGTTCCACTCAAAAGGTTCTAAAACAGTAAAAACTTCCTTCAAATAAACAAAAAGTATGACATTACTTTCACATAATTTTGTAAGGTCTGAAGCCGGGACTAATTCTTACGTAATCATTAGCGTAGCGTGCCTTAGACGGCCCTGTATCAAAATTTAATACCCGTAAGGGGCCAAATGAAGGTTAAAGATTCTTCACAAAAGGAACATAAACGCTCGCATCGAATTAAAATAATTATAAATTGATTACAAATTATTACTTACTATTAATACTCCTAGGAACTGGTTTGTCATTGTCATTCACTTAAACGGGGGAATCCCGCAATAACTGATGTATGCTAACAGGCATGCGTTGCGGATTTAGTAATTTGTGGTCGCGGGTCAATCGTGAAGTGAGACGTGTTGCCCACTTTTGGGCGTCCACGTGACCCGGGAAAACAGAGAGTCCTTTTTTGACTTTCATAATTTTAAAAGTGAAAACTTCTTTAGGCACGTTGGACACTTTTTAATTGTGGATAGCATTTTACGAATTTTTGCTTACACACGTTCGGGGCCCCTGTACCCCGGGACCCCCGTAGTGACCAGGGGCTTGGCTACCGCCGTATCAGCCGTATCAGTTACATTATTTAAGGGGCTATAGTAACTCAGCTCAAATTTTAATTTCACCCCCACTTCCCTCGTACTGACATGTTTGTAACTACTAATACTGTAAGTAGGTAGGTCGTTAGATACTTATTTCATTAGGTTTATCGTATTTATGCCTGTTTCTTTACGCCAACCCAGTCGCTTTTAATTTTTATTACGATTATTTCCCATTTTGATTTTACGTCGTCCTGTTGCGTAATGTGTATTCTGATGGTAAACTACGCATCTTTCCCGTTCGAAAGCCGAAGCAAAACTGATCGGGCGGCAGGAAACAAGCTTCAAGACGCCGATAGTTTAGCTAATTTCTTTTGAAAGTGAAAATTATGGTAACTTAAAAAAAATAAAAAACAGAAGCCCTGCTTTATAGTTAGTTCAGATAGTATGCAAAGTTTCATGATCTAATTTAAAGTATTTTATGAATTACCAGCGGTTTATTGTTCAGGAGGATTGGAGGTAGCTTTTAATTTATTTCTATCAAGAAAATTTTACGGAATCGTGTTTTCATCTTACATAGTACCTGACATTAATCCTCAACTTTACCATACATTTCTTTCAAAATTAATTCTGCAATATTTTCGGCGTAACGGAGGATCTTGCTAAGCCATTTGAGGAAGTATTTTTTCTATTTCCCCTTAATCTGTGCTAACTGCTAATTGATCGATACAATTGCAAAAAAAAAATATTTTTTTTGAAAAGATATTCAGGTCGAATTTCGCAAATTCCTCGTAGATCGCGATAAATTTTAAACTTCAAAATTAAAACCGTAGCCGTAAGCCAAAACTCTGCGAGTGCCATTATAAATTGATCGCAATTTTAATTGGGCTGTGCTAGTAATATGGCTCTAACACTTAATGCCTAAACTTGGCATCAAAGAAAATCTTTAAGGATACTTGCATTGCATGTCGCTTTACTTTAGAAAAATAGAAAATAGAAAAACGTACCTACGTCTTAAGAGGATAGAGTAAGTCAGCTCAAATTCTAATTTCGTCCCCACTTGCCCGCGCGTCGTATGCTATGTACCGACATGTTTGTAATCACTAATACTGTAAGTAGAAAGGTCGTTCGACACTTATTTCATTAGGTTTATCATATTTATGCCTGTTTCTTAACGCCAAGCCAGCCGCTTCTTATTTTTATCACGGTCATTTCCCATTTTAATTTTACGTCGTACTGTTGCGTAATGTATATTCTGATCGTAAGCGACACAACCTCCCCGTTCAAAGGCCGAGGGGAAGTGACCGTGCTGCAGGAATCACGCATCAAAAGGCCGATAGTTTAGGTAATTTCTTTTTACAGTAAAAATAATGGTATTTAAAAAAAAGTGAATAACATAAGCACTGCATACTAACTGAACTAACTATAAAAGTTAGTTCAGTTAGTATGCAAAGTTTCATGATCTTATTTAAAGTATTTTGTGAATAACAGCGGTTTATTGTTTATTTTGGAGGTAGCTTTTGATTTTTTTCTATCGAGAAAATTTTTACGGAATCGTGTTTTCGTCTTACATAGTACCTGAACATTAATCCTCAACTTTACCATATATTTATTGCAAAATTAATGCTGCAATATTTTCGGCATAACGAAGGATCTTGCTAAGCTATTTGACATGATATGACGAGCATTATTCTACAGTGTTAGAAAAGGATAAGTGCTCTCAATATATATGTGTACCAGCGTTCAGCCCCGGATTCACACGGGTGATTTCTGGACAGCACTATCTACAGGGCCCAATTGTGAATCCAAACCATCCTGGGTCTCACTCAAACACACGCAATTTTTTTCATCAATATCGGTCCAGCCGTAGCCATTTCGGAGTTCAGTGACAAACACACATACATAACAATTATATCTCTATATATAAAAAACAATTACTGTCGGTTATTATCGCTAAAGCTGAAAAACCACTATGCCGATTATGACGAAATTTTTATATGTGTTTGAGGTCCCTGGATGGTTTAAATTCACAATTGGACCCGGCAGATGGAGCCGTTGTCGAGATCCAGGAATCACCCGTGCGAAGCCGGGGCGGAGCTATAGTATAAAGATTATCTATGACAAGGGCAGCAATGTAATATTATGTAATCTGATCACCAAACATATTATTGAGCCTTTCATGGAAACTGAACTTATATGTTTATGTACCAATTTCTTTTTAAAAAGGTCAACTTGGTTTTTTTTGTATCATCATTCATCATTACAGCCCTTCGCAAGTCCACTGCTGAATATAGGCCTCCCCCAAGTAATGCCACAAAGCACGGTCCTGAGCCACCTGCATCCATCGACTTCCTGCATGTCTTACCAGGTCGTCACTCCATCTAGAGGGGGGTCGCCCTACACTACGCCTACCGGTACGAGGCTGCCACTCGAGAACCTTTCTTCCTCATCTGTTATCGGTTCTTCGAGCTATATGGCCGGCCCATTGCCACTTCAGCTTACTAATCCGTTGGGCTATGTCGGTCACTCTGGTTTTACTGTATACTGTATATCTGTTTTTTTGTATACCGGAGTTTAAACAGAGTTTCCTTGAGGCTAGAGAGATATAAATTAATTTCTGAAACAACTTCATTAACTAAGAAAGGTACGTATAACAATAAAATAGTTTTTCGTTTCTAGTGAATAGGTATGTGCATTTATTATATCTACAATCCTTTGTCTTTTTTTCTCATAATTACACTTAAATTATCATAGAGCAACACTGTCTCTGTTGTAATTATGATGATGTTACTTTAACTTTATTTTTAATTTTTAATATTTGTAACATTATTACGTCTTTGGCTCCTAGTATTTCATCGTCCTACCATCCTTTGTTTTTAAGTAAATGTAAAACAAATCCACCAAATATTTTATTTGTCAGCAGACGTCCTCAAAAAGTTGTTTTCACCATCGAGCATGTGTTTATCAGTTTTTTAAATTGTATAACCTATATTATCTACAAATTGTATAATTGATTTCAACAGTCCTTGCTGGCTGGAAACAAAGATCTGTCTAGAGTAAATGGCGTTAACCTATCGTCTAATAATAGCAGAATATCAAGCAATATTTAAAAATCTTTTAAGAAATATTGAGGTTCACTAATCGGAACATTTACAAAATAATATTGAAATCAGTTGAGCAAGGTTAGCGTTTACGAACATCATTACACGGGAATATTTAAAATTAAGTTAAGTAGAACAAAATTATTTTAATTCAGATTACAATATTGGAAAGATCATTTTTAATAATAATTTATTGTGAATAATGTACCTACTATATATTATATATAAACTTAGAAACAGAAATAGAATAAACTTTGTACACGAGTATTATGCTATAACCATCGGATAGAGAACTGTGAACGTATGAGCACGAAAGTGAAACCCAGCGGGACCTTTTTAACAACAATTTACAGTGAATGATGTTCTATTAAAAATCTAATAAAAATTTAGAAACAGAAATGGACTAAACCTTGTAGACGTTTTAAAACATAGAACTTATTTACATGACATTAATAGATAACTCGTTTGTTTTTTCCAACCAATTATCGTCGGAATCGTGTAAACATAAAAATGGTAATAGCATTTTTTTTTACTAGTGCTATTATTTCAATAAGATGTCACGTGCACGTTACATGGGGCCTTGATCTTCGGCGACGCACGGAGGAAATTGCAAGGTCGCTGGAGCCGATAGCAGAGAAATCAAAATGGATGACTCTGCGTTTTGAATATTTATAGTTTATGCAATAAAATGTATACTTACACCTTTTTTTTTTTTTTGCGGATGGATAATCATCTAATGACGCCTTTCGCTCTGAGTGGAGCGTAAGGGAGTGTCAGACATTTTACTGACTAAAAACCATCCGTGTTCCTTCAGTGCCCTTACGTTCCGGAGCCGCGGTATCTCTTTCGAACAGCCCGCAGCCCCGGCAGGCGTCGGCCCTTGCGGGCCCCTTCACGCTGCTGACAGCTCTTTGAGGCGCGCGTGGAACAAAACGCGCCGTCGCCACGGCCTGTCGTCATTAGACGGACGGACGACGAGCTACCCATTGCTCGCCGTCCACAGGCCCGCGCCTACGGTGGCCGGGGGCCACGACGTAGCCCTCGACGCCCGGGGCGTCTCCCGCGGCGGCCGGGGAGGAAAGCTGCTGCTCTCTCCTTCTCCCGCTCCGCCACCTCCTTCGCTAGCATCACTGCTTCGCAGAAGGTGGTGACGGCATCCCATTCCGTCTCGCTCCGGACCATGGCTTCGACCAGGGCCGGACGCGAGAGGTCGCCGCCGCCTATCGCCGCTACGAGGACACGGCGGTGCTCCGCCCAAGCAGGGCACACCTCCACGGTGTGTTCCACCGTGTCCTCCGGTCCATCCTCGCAGTGGGAGCACCCGGGCGTTTCCTCCCGCCCAATTCGGTGCAGGAACCCGACACACCGTGTCCGGTGAGGACCTGCGTCAGGCGGAAGGTGAGGATGCCGTGGCGTCTCTCAAGCCACTCCTCAAAGAGGGGTCTTATCGCCGCTATAGTGGCGTGCCCAGCACGGGGTTGCGACAGTCGCTGTCTCCATGTCGCCATGAGATCGTGCCGGAAGTCTGTCCGCTGCGCGACAACTTGCCGCGGCAGCGGGGTTTCCCCACGGCATAGTGCCTCCGCGCGCCATTCGTGCAGGCGCGCGAGGACTATCGCCTCCAGATCCCACGGCGGAAATCCGGCAAGAAAATGTTTACACCTAAAGTCAAATATTTAATAAGAATTTATACTTCGCATTGCGCTATTTTAAGCTAATTTCTACGGTAATGCATGGTAGAGCCATGTCGCAGCTATATTATGGTTGTAGCACGAATGGGTCAGCTCGACCGGCGAAGGTTCACGCTCTCACAGAATACAAAAAATAAAATAGCAGCTTAATGCTGCTGTGTTTTGTATATAGAAAATGTCTGCCATAATACTCCATGTGTGTTTCCGAATTTCAGATGCCTCCGAATCCATGTTTACCGTCATCAACTTCATTGGTGCGGACAGAGATCACACACAGGTTGCCCGCGTACTGTGATATGATATGACATATTTTTATACGTGGTAAAGCCACATTGCAGCTATATTATGGTTGTAGCACGAATGGGTCACCTCGACCGGGGAAGGTCCTCGCTCTTACAGAATACTAGCGTAAAATAGCAGCTTAATGCTGCTGTGTTTTTTATGGTGAGTGTAAAGAAATAGGAGATCTGTTGTACCGGAATAGAAGCATTCCATCTTAATCCTCAGGTATGGCAAAGCATTTGAATTATGATTCTTAACCGGAGCTTTATAACCATCAGGTGGACTGCTTGTAGCCCTTATTCTTTAAAAGATCATCATTAAAACCTATTACCAGTTCACTGCTGAACTAAGCTGAGCTATCAGTCAGGGATGAAAGAGTCTCGACAAGTGTCAGCCTCATATCGTAGCGTAGAGTGGGGTGACTCTACCGGAAATGTGTGTTTAACTTTGGACTTTTAATGGGCTACAATAATGATGATTATAAAAAACGAGTACCCAAAGTAGATTATTTACATGCTGATAAAAAACCTTAAAACGTCTCTTTCATGGTACACAAGTCGCGCGTGGTAGCGGGATCCTTTTCTGCCTGTCATCATCATCATCATCATCATTACAGCCCTTCACAAGTCCACTGCTGAACATAGGCCTCCCCCAAGGTATGCCACATAGCACGGTCCTGAGCCACCTGCATCCATTGACTTCCTGCATGTCTTACCAGGTCGTCACTCCATCTAGTGGGGGGTCGCCCTACACTTCGCCTACCGGTACGAGGCTGCCACTCGAGAACCCTTCTTCCCCATCGATTATCGGTTCTTCGAGCTATATGGCCGGCACATTGCCACTTCAGCTAACTAATCCGTTGGGCTTTGTCGGTCACTCTGGTTCTACTGCGGATATCCTCGTTTCTAAGTTTATCACGCAGAGAAACTCCGAGCATAGCCCTCTCCATAGCTCGCTGAGCGACTTTGAGCGTCCTGTAAAAATATTAAAATATTAGGTTAAAAGTTTTTTTATCAAATAAGAGTGGCAAATGAGTACACCTGATGGTAAGTGGATACTGTGGCCCATGGATATTCTACATCTACTATCGACTAAGAATCAAAGTTCTGACGCGGACGCGTTGTCACCTCTGACAACCAACATTGAATGCAATAAAAAAGGTCTCCGGTTCTCTACACTCAGCATATGAAACATATAAGCATCACTCTGCTGTTTCACGCTGGTATTCTGTGAGCACGTGGCACTTCCGCGGTCGAATAAACCCATTCGTACTACAACCATACCATATTGCTACTGCTTAGCTCTACCACGTATAAAAATATTACTCTCTCATTTATGCAGCATTGTCTTCCAGTTCAAAGGGCAAAAGAGTAAATATCATTATAGATGTATGCGGTGAGGTAAATTGTCCAATATGAGACAATTATATTTTGTATATTCTAGTTTAATTGACTTCCTCGTTGCCCTAGTGGTCGTACGCGTGACACTGATCATGTGGTCCCAGATTCAAATCCCGGATTGGATTAAAAATAGTAAAAAATAGTAATTGCGTTTTTCTTTAAAGAAATTCTCATTGGCCAGTAGGAAGTTTGCGGTATTTCACCCCTGTGCCTCGGAAAACACGTAAAGCTGTTGGTCCTGCGCCTGATCACTCTCCAGTCATGTCGAGTTCCCGTCCCATCGAGCTATGAGAGCAAGAAAATACAGCATCCATGGAATAATCTGCTTGCGCACTCGGGCATTATAATCCTGTTTTGCACACACGATTAGTCCGTTCAGACAGAGCGGCGTGACCGAAATTTGGTCTGGAGGACATTATTATAATTTAATAACAATTACAGGATGTATTTCATCGTGGCTGGCTTTGTTTGATGTTAGCCACTTACCGTCTGGTGGATTTTCTCGTTTCGCGTTTCTCTTGTCATTATTTTAAAACTTTGTTTGCGCAAATACTAAATATAGAGTTGTATGCTTTTTAGCAAGATTCTCTTTCGATGGATGCAGGTGGTCCAAGACTGTTTCTTGTGGCATTATGTTTGACTTCTGTAATGATGTACTGTAGTGTATAGTAATGTATAATATATGTTTATGTAATATATAATAGTAAACTGTAATGATGATGATTATTATTATTTTTGATAATGATGAGAATCATCATTTTAGAATTGGAATTGAATATTAATTTTAACAGATTCCCCCTCCGCTAAATAGACACGTAGTTTTCATACGTGGTAGAGCCATTCTGCAGTTATATTAGAAGTATAGTTGTAGCACGAATGGGTCAGCTCGACCGGGGAAGGACCACGCTCTCACAGAATACCAGCGTGAAACAGTAGCTTAATGCTGCTGTGTTTCGTATGGTGAGTGTAGAGAACCGGAGACCCTTTTTACTGGAAACGAGGCATTCTATCTTAGTTCTCACGGGTGACAACGCATCTGCATTTTGATTCGTAATCGAGGATAGATGTAGATGTCTATGGGCCACTGTAAATACACTTAGTCACAGCCACATCAGGTGAACTGTGAGCTCGTTTGTCACCCTAACTTATAAAAAAGAAGACACAATAGTTAAACAATCGAAATCTTGATGGATTCAACGGGTTAAAGATAACTTTTTTATTAAGAAAGAAGTTGTGCGTTTAGTTGCGGCGCTGCGTGCTGCAAGTTCGAATCTCGAATGGAGCAAGTTAAAATTAATCTTTGTCCATGTGTAATTTATATATGTAAAATGACCTCCACTTTACAGAAGAAAATGTATGTAATTAATTTTTACAAAGTAGTAAAATTGCAACACTTGTGTTTGGGTCGTAATAATATTGAGTCTACTTTAGAGTAGATTGGGCAACCCTAACTGTAGTGCTTGTGTTATCTTCTTGCATTTATCAAGCAGTCTAGGAAAATGCGTGAAAAGTTGCCTCATGTCATATATCATACTCATCTAGATTTCTTACAGATATATATGGCAACACAATTTTATACATTATGCGAAGAGAAAATAGTTTTTCAATACACAGCGTTAATATACACAGTTTTTTTTTTAATTAGGAGAAGCGTTATAATTTATCTTTATCATGGCAACAGCAAGTACCGAGCCCAATTGTACCACACGTTATCAAGTTCACTTAATCATTGATTAAACAACGATTAACTAACGGCGTGTATCTTCTAAGTAAACTTTGTCCGCAAAATTAGCACACACAGTATATATTTTTGTTTTCAATATCTTAATAATAGTCATCTGCTTATTTATGTGTTATAAGATTATACTTATTAAATTGTATTATGTTTATTTTTTTTATTTCTATTTAGTCGTAGATTTGTTAGTAAAAGAATTACTAATGTATGTCAGTATTATATTAAGATAACTCAATAATTCAATTAATAATATTAATAATAATATAAAACTAATAGAGACCAGCTAAACAACGTATTACTCTACGCACAAAACTCTACCAAATAGGAGATTCACACAATCCACTCTCTCTCCACAACAATTTCCATAGTTAGACATAGGATATCTCGTATCTTTTAATTGCATAACAAGGCTGAATCCGTGTGACAGGATGAGAAATTGTGTGATAAAAGAAGAGTGTGCTTTGCAAGATGATGTTATGTCCACGATTAAGAAAGAAATGCTTCGGTGGTTGAGTCATGTGGAAAAAATGATGAGGAAAGAGTGACAAAGCAAATTTATGTTGCGGAGGTGAACGGAGGAGTCGGAAACGTCCTAGGCGAAAGTTTATCGACCAAATTGGCGATATATTGAAAATGGGCCAAATTAAGAATACCCTTTACCGACGATCATGTATGCGTTGGTATATGGATGTGAAGGAGGCGAGAGAGGTGTGTCAGAATCGTGCTAAATGGAAGTCTGTAGTCTCTGCCTACCCCTCTGAGTGACAGGCATGAGTGTTTACGATTATGATGTGATAATCATAAATAATTTGTTTAGAAGCATTGCTTATTTGTGATATTTTGGGTAAATTAATAACTGCAATATTTTTATAATAATAACTTAATAAGTGACATAACATTCCTTTAAAGGTTAAACGGCTTATTAATTAAAAATTTGTTTGGCATCCAACTATAGTAAAAAAAACTTTGATTAATAGCGTCGTGTAATGGTGGCGAAAGAGAATGACCCCAAGTCATCCCGTGGGTGATATAAGCTGGTAGAAGGCGACAGCCGGAGACCGAAAAAAGAGATGGACAATAGCATTTTCCTGATAACAACCGTAAAAAATGTGGTTCACAAACCGCCTTCCAAACATGGGAAGTATGGCAAAAATCCCCCTATGAGACAATATGTGGGGGTCACTTATGGATGTCCAGGGAGAGTAGTTTTGATATTCTGTAATGAATGGACGAATGAATGCTCAGTTAAACTATAAGGAGTCTAGACTGAAATTATATATTCATTACTCTAGAATAGTGTTTCTTGACCTGTGGTCAGCGGACCCCTGGGGGTCCACGTGTATATGTATAGAGTTGCGCAGTATTGTCTATGGACTATTTAAGTAAATAAATGCTACCAAAAGTAAAAACATAGAAGCAATTTACAAGTGGAATCCGAAATGAGAATACAACTTTGTAGTAACTAACATCAACCCCAATATCATTAATTCACAAAAAACAACACCAACCTTCACATTAGGGATCGTATGATAACCAACGCATATATAATAACTTCTCCAAACTCCTAAAAATTATAAGAAAAAAATGGGTATTTTTTATAAAAAAAGAACTATTTTTGTTCGTGTTTGTATTACTAATTTTTATAGCTATTCTTAATGTGGTCCTTGATAATTGCGCTTGGTTTCCTAGGGGTCCGTGGCTGAAAAAGGTTAGGAAACGCTGCTCTCGAAGGTGGTAAGCATTTAAACAAGTATAATAAGAAGTATTCAAGCGATCTTGAAAACTCGCATGGTGGCACTGTATCGGTTTCCACAAGAGTAAACTTACTCACGCATTGAGTTCTACGACACAGCTCGCGGCGCGCGCATCCGTCTGCGCGCTCCGAACGTTTCGCGCCATCGCAAAATCATATTCTTGTCAAATTCTTGTATCGAAACACAAACTTCAAACTAATAAACCTTTTTATTTCTCTGTTCCAAAATTCTCCAAACTCCTAAAAATTATAAGTTAATTTGACGCCTTTTTGTTTGTGATGTGCTTTTTTTTTAAATTAGTGTAAGTGGTTAATTCCTATAGTGCCAGTGTAGAGACAAATGAGTTTACATTATATTTAATCAGGTGAACGATAACACTACACTATTTTTCAAGGTTGAAATTATATTATAGTGTTTCTTTTTACTTATACTTAAGGTGCTGGTATTTATTTGTATTTCGTGGTATTTTTTATTATTATTAAATAACAGCGATAAAAGTACAGTCACTTACTTTTTTAGGCAAAAAATGGGAAACCAGTTTATTTTCAAGACCTAAATATTATTTATTGATGCGGCTATAATAGGGACCCAAAATATTTGTTTACGCATCTTGATTAATTACACTTTATTAATAGATTTATTCTTTTCCGAACAATTGTGTCTACTATAAACATATAAAGTATTATAATTATGTTTATCGTGGTAGCGCCATGCTGCAGTTATATTAGTAGTATAGTTGTAGCACGAATGGGTCGGCTCGACCGGGGAAGGACCACGCTCTCACAGAATACCAGCGTGAAATGGTAGCTTAATGCTGCTGTATTTCATATGGTGAGTGTAGAGAACCGGAGACCCTTTTTTACTGGAAACGAGTCATTCCATCTTAGTCCTCACGGGTGACAACGCATCTGCATTTTGATTCGTAATCGAGGATAGATGTAGATGTCTATGGGCCACAGCAACCACTTACCATCAGGTGGACTGTGTGCTCGTTTGTCACCCTATCCTATAAAAAAAATGTTTAATATTTTATATATTTTTAAACAACAACCGCGCTAACCACTGCGTACAATAAATAGTAGAATGGTGGAATCTAACCGACGACTTTTTTAGTCTGCAGTCCGCACCATTAACCATTACGCTAAATTTCTTTAAAAGTCATTGGCATAAAATTGCAGACGTTTATAAAAAGGACAATGCATACATAAAAACCTTTCCACGTATTTAAACAACTGCTGTATGGTATTGTCTCAGACTTGGCTCGTTGAACCAAATATTTAAATTCTTTTAATTTATAAAATAAGCGTGATGAACGAGCTCACAATCCACCTGACGGTAAGTGGATGCTGTGGCCTATAGACTAAATCTATCATCGCTTAAGGATGCAAATGTAATGCAATGCAAATTGCAGATGCGTGCGGCCGTAAGGACTAAGATGGAATGCCTCATTTCCTCCATTTAAAAAGGGTCTTCAGTTTTCTACACTCACCATAAGAAACACAGCAGTATTAAGCTGCTATTTCACGCTGGTATTCTGTGTGAGCATGGTCCTTCCGCGATTGATCCGACCCATTCGTGCTAAAGCATGGCTCTACCCAGTGGCGGATTATCCTTAGGCCAAACTAGGCACGTGACTAACGGTGTGAAGTTACTAAGGGGCGCAATCGGAAGTTTTAAAACTAAAACAAAATTTAGTAATTTTACGTATCTTCTTACATACATAAAATAAATACTCATACTTTCTAAAGAGGTGTAGGGCCTCGTCTACTTCACTACTCCTCGTAGACAGATTCTCTATCTACTATCTACTTCTACATCGCTCTCACTATTTCATCACATTTTTCGTTCGCACCCACCTGCTAAGGGTCCTGGTCTACCCAATTAATTTGCAAAGTAACTACCTATAATTTATGATACAGTTATCAATGTAGTTATTTATATGTATACGTAGTAATTTATATATATGACCGCCAGTGGGGATCCGATGCGATGTCACACATATTTTTCAAAATGGCATAATTTCGCAACTATACCATCACCACGTCTCATCACATGTCACCTTGTCCTCAAATAGGCAATGAAATTTCATTACATACAGTTATCGGTGATGTAATAGTAACCCCTAGCATTATAAATGACATTAACATTGAGCTATAAGTAGGTAATTTTAAGGACACGTATACACTAAATCGATCACTTGTTCTTATGATTTCAGCAGTAGCTACGCCAGTACAGGTTTTAATGGTCGATAACAAGTTTTACAACTATTTATATTAATAACAGAGTCTTAGCTAGTATCACAGAATTGCGGTACTGGTTCGAATCAACGCGTACGCATACGATTTTGGTTTAGGTGTATTATTATTTAATTTTATTGTAGACCAAAGGATTACGATTTAAATAGGTTTCGAATACATTCTAGCGCGATTTACTTCCCTTTAATTTTTTACATAGTTTAGCAAGTGTGTAATTTTTATTACATTCTAATTTATTGTTTCTAGTATTCAAATTGAAATTAATTATTACCGTGATAATATCTTCAAGACCGAATTTCATGGCGGTCCGTCTCAACAGCGACCAATCATCTGCGCAGCACAATATTATAGTGCAAGAAATTTGCATAAACACAGGTGCACTTTCTATTCCCTCACCTTCACATTCTGATGGGACGGCAATCCGTTATGATCCCAGATAAATTGGCCGTAGGACCAACGTCTTGCTTTCCGAGGCACGGGGGTGAAACACCGCCAACTTCATGACTCCGGAATGCTAATGAAAATCCCGGGACAGAAAAACAAAATATCTGATTTTGGTCTGATCTGTCCCGGTCCCGCATGACCAGTCGCACTCAAAACCATTAGACTTACGAGGCAGGCAATGCTATAATAAGTTCTTAAATCTATCTTACTATTTTAACAATCATTATCAACTACTGCCTGATTGCGTGATGTTATCACATTCTTTATGTACAAGTATGTTATGTCAATGATTCATATGACGATTCAGTCTTGATTCGTAGCTCTAACTAGTATTTAATTCATGTACTTAACACCTTTTTTTAGCTTTTAAAATTATTTTAACAGAACTAAAAATAAAATATTTATAGCGATAGAGAAGTTTTTAGGTGGCAGAATTATTTTCTCCACAGACGTCCACCTGAGCGGGTTCTATGCTCTTAACTTTTTATGATGACAAATAGTAGTACTTGAACAGTTATTGTTTTTTGGTCTAAAGGGCAGGCAGTACAATTGCACGCTGTAAGGCATTTCATCTTAATCCTAAAAGGTGACAACTCGTCTGGAGTCTTCTTTGTTTGAAGTTGGCTTACGGTGTTTATAATCTGCAGTAGTCACTTTAGATGAGATGGACTGTAAGTTACTTTTTCACTTCAGTTTTTTTTTAAATCTATATCAACATCCTCCAAAAATAAGCGGAAAACTATTCTCAGCTGTAAAACAAATGTTGACTGTTACTTATACCGTACCGTACCGTATTTAAATTTATTTTTAAAGTTTTTCAAACGTTTCGTGCAGAATACTTTACGTCACTTTAGTTATTTTGCGTAGAATTTATGCGAATTTGGTAGATTTTATCTACTCGTTAGCGGAAACAGTTAATATTGCGCAAATTAAGAAAACTAACTGTAAAGTTTATCACCTCTGTATGACTATACGATAAATGATATTTAAAAATTGTGTTAAATAATTTAAAAAACGTAGACTTGGTAAAAAAATGCTAGAATATATTAGACATCTATGACCTTTCTATAGACCTTTCATGTCTTTATATATATAATTCTTATGTACGTGTGTTTGTCACTAAATTCCTCCTAAACAGCTCGACCAACTTTAAGGCAGTTTAATGCGTATATATACTTACGAATTACTATAGTCAGACGTTGTCTTTATAATGCGTAAACGAACTATAGATTTTATTCTGTCCAATAAAATCGGAGTTAGCAAGTTTTACTACAAATTTAAAAAATATAATCTGTTCTTTATTTCTACATATTCCTACCCTTGGCAAGTAAATAGTTCTGTGTAGAATATCTCCATTTTCAAAACATCAATGCTACAGTTTTCGTTACATTTTTTTTAATATAAAAACTGAAGTAAAAAACTAATATTCCAACTGATGGTAAATGGATGCTGAGATCTATGGGCATAAGCAGCGTACTTCCATTTAAGAAGGCTACAAATGCGTTATCACCTCTGATCCCTTACATAGCTTGTGATTGTACTAGCTCTCAACACCCTTCAGATCATAAGACAGCTGTGCACGCCAACCAACCCAATACAACCGATACGGACTCATCATATCACGGACGAATCGTAAGCATTCAGTAGGGACTAATTTTCAGATTGTGCATTTTTTTATTGAAAATTGTATTCCATTTTGTCTGACATACAATTTTAATAGAAAATTTTTCCATTTCAATTAATTTCCTTATTGGAACTTAAAGATTTACCTCTATGTTTCAAATTTACAAAATACACAGCGGTCGAATATAATGAATACATCCTGCATACTAAATCGATGTTTTAGCGATAAGTACAGGAAAATTATGAGGAGTTTTCTTTTGTAATTACGTTTATACATTTTTGATTAATATTTTACATAGACCACAGGTTTTGTCAACCAGTTAGACTCATAAAATTTTTGAGGAAAGTCAAATTTATTTCTCCTCCATAACTACCACGCTTGACAAGTGGATTAGCAACCCCAATTCTTTTTATTATTATTAGCTTGTTATCACATAAAGATGCTGTTTCGTTTTTCCTCCGTCACCTCTTACGACTTCCATGATACGGGGTAGTGGATTCTTCTGCACTGCCACCACATTATAGGTCTTATTATTATCAATCAAACTTGACGCTATATTGCTTGTCGTGTATCACGTCCCTTTAAATCCGTTACCCTAGGCCTAGGTGGATTATATAAATAACATTCAATAATTATGATAGTATGGAATATAGGATCTGAACAATTTGAAAAACCCTTTTGTCCTTCAACATTGTAAAGTCGAGGATACGACATCATTTCTAATAGCCTCAATTGTGGACTTTATCACGTCTAAAAGCAAGCTTAGTTCAACAGCCTTATCTACCTTTGTTTACTTTACTCTGCACAACTAGCAAATTTTACGTTATACGCACCTAACATTTACCTTGTCGCTGTTTACCAACTGACTACAGATAAAAAATAGTTTAATAGAATTAGAAGAAAAAAACGACGTCATAGTATTTTAAATTGCCGTCTATAACAAGTGGCGAAATTAAACATTTTGTACAACCGACTTCAATACGACCGAATCAATGTATTCGAAGTCCATTAAATGTTTAAGGGTAACTCAAAAACTACTGTTCAGATCTTATTCATATGGGACCACACGAGAAGTACCAGTTTTCAAATAAAAAATCATCAAAATTGATTCACCCAGAAAAAAGTTCTGAGTTCATAAAAAACATACAGTCGAATTGAATACATCCTCCTTTTTGAAAACGGTAAAACAATTAGGTAAGTTGTAAAAAGTATTAAAAAATAGTTTTGTTGTAAGAGTATTTTATGCTCACTCTGTTATGGTTTTTCTTCATTATCCCATTTAGTCCCGTGGGTGTCGGAGGAGGCGACTATAGGGTACTAGAAACTTATATTTTCCGTTTGATGGTGGCTAAACGCAGCGTCAAATGTTATATAGTCAATTCACCTGCCACTTGTGACACTTAGGCTCAATTTACACTGCTGCGGAATGGAAGCGAATTCCTGTAATGAAATTGTACATAAGTAAAATGAGTCTTATGTTAATTGTGTAACGCGCAAACCAGATACGAGACAAAAAAGAAGTCGCGTGTTTTCCGGAGAATTCTCGAGGATTCCCGTAGCTATTGTCGGCGAAGTCGAAACATTTACTACAGTTACCGAACTTGACAGGCTTGTAGGCAATTTTTTTTTATTTCGACATGTTATCACGAAAACGTTACGTTTTAATTTCCCTCTGTCGTCTCTTAGGTAACTAATGTGACGATAATATGGGGTAGTGGAAATTTGTGCGCCGCCACTCTAGCGCACGTAATGCGTATTCGACCATAAAACCTTTTTCTTTATCCAATTAATTTTCAACTATAAATAATTAGTATTTTTAACGGCAAAATTATACAAACCAGTTTAAAACTAGGTTATCTATGAGTGTGTGCGTGTTATGTCTATGAATTATGTAACGGAAAGTAAACTGTAAGTCTGTATGTAATCCAACAAAAAAAATTATCGTTGATTAAATCATGCCCTTACAACATAATTATACACAGTAAAGTACCTTGGCTCGCAACATCAAAATTTTATACGAAACAACATTGTCAAGTGTGATGCAAGTTCAACGACTCTGAATTTTTTTTTTTTTTGCAAAGCAAGCGCCAAAAACATTCGATCGTTCGGCTTCTTGTTATTCAACCAGGCACCCGAGATATTATTTCACGATATACTCATAAGGCAAATATTAATTGCGCGCCGTAAAAAGAAAATATTGGATCACCTTGGACTTTGTTCGCATCTTAACGATAATTATACATTGCAGTAACTACCTACATTATTTTAATTGGTTAAATGATGTGCTTTACAATATATGAATCGTTGTTTTTTTTTAAGTATATTTATAACTAAGCATTTTTGCAGTGATTTTTTTGAAGCGGTTTATTAAACCCCGCCAAAAAATAATGCCAAGACTTCATGTTTTACATTTTAATACAACAAACACTTTTCAAAAACATTGCACGCACAAAACTTGGGGGTATTAAATATCTATAAAAAGTCTCAATTTTTGTCTGACGTTTCGGGTGGATTTTAGAAATTGATTCAAATTCAAGTTCTTGTTCTTTAATGTTTTGTTCTTGATGTTATCAAAACTGTTTAGCTGTTTTCAACAGCATGCAAATATTCAAAAGTTTTTATAATGTAATTAATTACTTACTAAATTTAATCTAATCTGATTTTAAACTATATCTTAAAAAATCTGATTTAAACTAATTGAACTGGAAACTTGATATTTTGAATATAGCTTTGTTTTAGAAATTCGGATGAAATTGTAAGAATATTATAAAAAACTTGATAAAAGTTTTTAAATTTAAAAAAAAACACGTGTTTAGTTTTTTCATAAGATTTAGATGCCTCATACTCGCCCTTTTCTTGTTGCGTGGAAAATTCTACTAATAATACAAGATTTTAAAAATGATCAATTATGTAATACAACATAGTTGATCATTTTTAAAATCATGTAAATTTTGATTTCGGCGTCTTATAAGAAATTTTAATTAAAATTACTCTGTATTATAAAATGGCCACACTCTTTATACCTGTGGAAACTTACGATTGGTAATTGGTCTGCTCGGATTTGTTTACACTCCTTGTTTACATATTTAAGTACAATATTGGACAATTCATTTCTTAAAATAACTAATAAGGGTATTTTTATTATTCGTAGTAGGGGGCCATTCATTAATAGGGTAAGGATCCCGAGGGGAAAGGGAGTTAAAAAAACCTCGACATGCCCTTATCTTGGATGGCGTAAAACCCATTCTTACATAATATTTTGTAAGTCGAAATTTATATTCATATTAGAAATCTAGTTCAATTTCGTATGCCGAATGGTTTTCTTCATTCTATAATGTACACTCGATTTACAACTCATCTTCATTCATCACCACTGTACGTTTCAAAAGGAGTTTTCTTCCGCGTACGACCTCTCTGTAATAGTTTACCACCGGCTATTTTTCCGTACCGATACGACCTGGGGACCTTCAAGAAAAAAGCTTACTCCTTTCTAAAGGACCGGCAACGCACCTGCAATTCCCCTGGTGTTGCGGTTGATCATGGGCGGCGGAAGTGACTTAACATCAGGTGAGCCGTATGCTCGTTTGCCCCCTCTTCTATATAAAAAAAATAATCTTACAATTATTAACTGTTTATTAACATTTTAAATCTTAAATGTATTCATTTTTACCATTATCAATAATAATTATAGTACATTCTTGCCGCGTATTTATTTCGAAGCAACAATTAGCATTGAATAATTAAAGTTTGTTTTATTCAATAATGATTCCAGTCACAATATGTATATTATATTATTTTAATCAAACTTACATTATTTCATAACTTTCAAAATCCCGCGTGCCTAGTTTCTAGCGGCTTTGTTTTTTTTTCGATTGGACAACATAATATGGCTTACTAACCCATTCAGTCCAGACGATGGTTGATTACCTGAATTGATCTAGCTTTTACTGTGTAATTTATTTTCTTTAAGACCAATTTAAAACCAGTCTTACTTACTTTAAAACCCTCCCTGAAATGAGAGGTCTTTGCCCTGCAGCATGCATATAACGGTTGTAATTTTACTTAATGGAAAATTTTAGCATTGCGACTTCGCATTTCTTCATCGATCACAGCTTGTATAGTTCACGGCTGAACATAGGCCTCCCCGGAAGTTGCTTGATAGGGGAGATTTTGACATAGCTGCCACGCTTGGCAGGCGGGTTGGCAACCGCAGTTTTTTATTATTTTGCGTTGTTATTAGGAAAGTGCTGCTGCCGATCTCCTGTTTCAGTTTCTCTCCGTCGCCTCTTACGACACCCACAGGATGATATGGGATAGTGGATATTCTTACACCGCCACTACACGGAAAATGGCGGTAGCATTTATTAAACTCTATTTATTTGTTACCGGCAGGTGCCAGTAGCAAATAAACAGAGTTAATTTTATTTTATTTAAGGGTGGATCTATTAACGTAGTATTATTTAGATTTTAAGCAATCATCATAGACCATTTATTAGACCGAAGACAGAGAGGCGGACAAAAATTTAATTACACATGTCTTCATCAAATTCTATGTATATTCTATCATACAAATAACCTACAGCGCAAAAAAGGCAGTTATTTTGATATTAAGGACAGACATTAATTTATAAAATTAGAATGACAAACGAGCACCAGTCCACCTCATGGTAAGTGGATGCTGTGGCCCATAGACATCCACGTTCATCCTCAACTAAGGATCGAAATGCAAATGCGTTGTCATCCCTGAGGACTACGGTGGAATGCCTCGATCCCAGTAAAATGGGTCTCCGGATCTCTACACTCACCATACGAAACTCAGCAGCATTACGCTGCTATTTTACGCTGTTCTTCTGTGAGAGCATGGTGCTTCCCCGGTCGAGCCGACCCATTCGTGCTACAACCATAATATAGCTGCAGCGTGGCTCTACGACGTAATAAACTCAACACTTTAATTTTATTTAGAAACGTATATTATGTAACGGTCACGCAAACAGTATTGTAAGTGCCATTAAAGATTGTAGTCATTTAACACAAAGTATTACCTCAACGAATACCTCAACCCCGGTTTATATTGTATGTATGATTATTTACTGAATAAAGTCTTTTTTATTATTTTTCGTATATTCTTGTTAAGTTTTTCGTATACCATTGTTTGCTCTTTTTTATACGAATTAATTGAACTGCATATGTTTATATAACACATAATATAAACGTACTAAAAATTAATCTGAGTGTTGTAGATAGGTTATCACTTTATAAGAAGGATTTCTACATACTCTTAACTCTGTATATGTATGTACGTGTTATTTTTCTAAACTCAACGTGACTTAAATTAAGCTATACAAACTATAAACAAAGGAAATGATAAGAAACTTAATAATTGATGTTATTCCTCAACGAAATTGCGTACACATAAATTTTTTTTTAATTTGTAGGTAGCCATAGTTTAACTATAGCATTGTGACGTCGAGCTCCCCATGACCATGGGTGCAGTAAACTGCTCAAAACGTCGGGAATATAAAATACGATAATATACGCGATAAAAATCCATAAAACGATTTTTAATTTAAACGGACTGTTAATTAATAATATCAGGTGTTACTTTGTGGAAATCCAATATATTAAAGTCGTTGTAATTTAATTAACTAAGGTGCGCGTAAAATAATATAAAACGATGTGTCTTATCTAGTTTGTAGAGAAGCTCCCGCCCTCTTTTGATTGCGTGCACTATTCCTGTCACCACTAATCCCAGCACCACCACTCCCAACACTACTATACTGGGAAAAACACATCACCTTCGATATTACGACACATGTTTTGCCTCTACACGAGGCATCCTCAGGTGAAGTGCACTGCGGTGGCTGACCGCTAACACTTTTGACTTTTGTTGTAACTTTCAATTAAAAGCACATACAATCTTTTTAATAAAAAAAATACAAAACCATTTAAATTAATTTAGCAGTTTCCAAGATATAGGTATAGTAAAAAATATATTAATATCATAGTACATAACTGCACTACATACTTCATCAAAACAGCGTTCTCCCAGTTCTGGTGAACTTAAATGACTTTGATTCTTATAATTTATTGGACGATTTACTAGTTGATCTCTTGCTATGAAATTAGAATGATTACACGATGTGACTCAATGATAAACCACGTAATCGTATTGCAGTACCCGAAACAGCCTCTAATAATGCGCTTATGATTGAAAGAGTGGCAGTTCACAGTTTAATTTAGTAATCAAAAACGCAACATTTTTCATTAAAGTAGTTGCTATTAAGTTTTGCTGTGTGAGAATATATTTTATTTTTTATTTTAATCAACAGATCTTTAGTTCAATAAACAGAGTAGTTATTGATTTGAATAATATCACAGAATTAATAAACTTAAGTAAGTGATTTGAATAATTCACTTTGGTTATTGTTATTAAACTGTTATTTTATTCAAAACTAATACAAGTCTATTCGCAAGAGTGCGTCTCAAGGCTATGGTCCATACCGATGCTTGTTCATATAATAAGGGTGACAAACGAGCACACAGTCCACCTGATAGTGAGTGTATGATAGATGTAGATGTCTATGGACCACATAGACATCTACATCTATCCTTAATAAAAATGCAGATGCGGTATCAGTTGTCACCCATAAGAACTAAGATGTAATTCTTTGTTTCCAGTGATCTCCGCTCCTCTACACCCACCATACGGAACAGCAGCATTAACCTGCTATTTAACGCTGGCATTCTGTAAGAGCGTGGTTCATCCCCGGTCAAGTCGACCTATTCGGGCTACAAATAACTATAATATAGCTGCACTAGTAACATGATTACTTGATAAAAACAGAAATAGTGACTGCACTGAGCGTTTTCATTGCAGTCGATAAAAGTTCGCTGATAAACATAGGCATCCTCCATAGATTACCCTATAGAGGAAATTTTGCAACTGTTTTTTCATATAATTTTTAGTTCTTAGCAGGAAGATACCCATCCCTTGTTTCTGTGTCCGTCTGTCGCCTCTTGAGGTATCTACGGGACGATATGGGGTAGTGTATATTCTTACACCGCCGCTATAACGTCAGTGATCAGTGTTGCGTTTGCAAAACTGTAGCCGACCTTCAAGTGTGTATTGCTCTTACTTTGTTGTGTTATTATGTGTTATATTACACTTGTTTGTAAATGTCAGTTGTAGAATTTTTTTTTGAGAGCAAAAAATACTCACCATTAGGAATCTTCACCAATAACAATCATTATAATAATTATTACATTTATAACATATAATTACATACAATTAAATATAAAATTCCATAATTCGATAATATACAAGTTTTGATGACTTGACTTATTTAAATAAATGAATAATTTAAATAAATAAATATAAGCGTATTAACTTAGCTTCAATAAGTAGTATGGTAATTAGTTCATATGTATCAAGAATGTTGATAATAAGAATTTTTAACTTACGAGTAAATAATTGTTTAAGAACATTATTAACCGACTTCAAAAAGGAAGAGGTTCTCAATTCGAGTGCGTGTTTTTTTTGTATGTATGTTATGTTATGCGATATCTTCGCAGATTGTGAACTGATATTAATAATTCCTTTTTTATTAAATAGGATTTACGTCAAAGGCGGTCCCATTAATTTTGAAAAAAAAAATCCGTCCCCAAGGGTGGAAAATGAGTATATAGGACTATTGTTTACGGAATTTTATATGATATCTTCGCAGATAAAATACCGATTTTAATTTTTTTTCTTGAATAGGTTAAAGTATAAGTGTGGTCTCATATCAAAAAAAGAGAAAAATTGCATCCCAAAAGGTTGCAAATAAATAACTTCTTTTTTAGAAATTTTAATTCGGTTTTTATCTTTGTTAAAATTTATAATTATTGTATAAAAAAGCTCCTTCCGATTGAGCCGATTTGTCTTTTTTTATCTTACTGATATTTTATTTTTACACTTAAATAAAACCAACTTTACGCATTTAATTGAGATTTTTTGTCTTCTTTAAAACTTGTTTTTAATTCGTGACTGAAAATAAGAAAAAAATAGACGCGATAAAATCTGTAAATTTAGTTTTATCATATGTTAATTATTCGCGTTAACATAATATATTATAATTGAACTCTTTTTATTTAAGAACTGGCAGCTAAAAGATTATCGATTGAAAGTGTCTCGGATTGATACTTCTATCTATCATCATCGATCTACAATCGATCTATAAGCATAAATTAATTGGCCTGGATTTTGAAGCACGGCGTATAATCTTTTTGCAATTGGTCTTAACCTGTGCGAGTTGGTGCTATTAGTCCGTACGTATTAAATAATAAGATTAATTTATACAGCATTAGGATCGTGGTAGAGCCACGCTGAAGCTATAATATGGTTGTAGTACGAATGGATCAGCTCGACCGGATGAGGACTAAGCTCTCACAGAATACCAGCGTAAAATAGCAGCTTAACGTTGTTGTGTAAAAAGGTCTCCGGTTCTCTACACCGACCATTCATATGGATCCATATGAATGGTCGGTGTAGAGAACTGGAGACCCTTTTCTCTGGTAACGAGGCATTCCAGCATCTCCATTTTATTTCTTAGTTGATCACTCTCCTTCAATCCACTTACCTTCAAATTAACGTTTATCACCCATATTCTATAAAAAAAATGTAAACCAAAAAAATTAAATAAATTGAAAGCTACTAAGTTACAAAGGTGAGCAAAATCGTGGTTTGGCATATACTTAATTCAAATACCGCTTATACAGTTTTCAAAGTTTCTTAATTTTTTTTTATATCAAATTAATTCCGACGAATTAATAAATTGTTTCTCGCGGTGAATCTCGAATGCGGAATAAACATTCGTGATATGTAATCATTCAAATGATCTCACGTTACATAAGTTTCAATGTCCGCACGCGGAAATGTCGACGTTCGGCCTAGAATTTTTAATTTTTAATTTTACACGCAGGCAATATTATAAACAAATGACGATTTCTGTGTAAATATGTTCATTAAATCAATGTCATAAGTGGTTGATAGGCATTTTAAGGTCTTTGCTGATCTTTACCTAGGCTTTTTTAAGAATGTACCAGCTACCACAGAATGTGATAGCGCCATGCTGCGGTTATATTATCGTAATTGTCAAAGGTGACAACGCATTTGCATTTTGATTCTTAATCGACCATAGATAAGTCATGGGAGATATTTTATATATATATATATATATATATATATATATATATATATATATATATAAATAATAAGTATTCGTCGCCTGCAAATTTCGAAAAACTTTTTTATTGGTAAAATTCAGTTAAATGCGTTATTCAATAATATGTTGCATCTCTTCGTATTTACCAAGGGGAGTGCTCAGAGGAATTGTTCGGATTAATCGCGACAGAACTTGTGATACCATCCTTACCACCTGGATGACACTACTATGTGATTTACAAGAAGTTTTCTTCTTCTTATAGATTGATTTTCCACCAGCGATTTTTTGGACCGATACGACTTAGGGACTTTCAAGAAAAGACCCTACTATTTTTTAAGAGACCGGCAACGCGTCTGCAAATCCCCTGGTGTTGCAGTTGTTCATGAGCGGCGTTAGTCACATACCATCAGGAGAGCCGTTTGCCCTCTCTCATATAAAAAAATTATTTTATAAACCCCATTGTACCTAAAAACACAATTTACTTGCAACAAACATTTTATGACATACTTAGTATATATATTATGCAAGGACTTGTTTAAACTAAAAACTGGTTTTTGTACCTATTAAAAAGTTGGAGTTTTGATTGACGGGTTTCGCAGGCGTATGTGTAAATAGTTTTTGATCATAACTATACATCAATTTCATTTACTTCGAAATATTGCTACAATCTTTAAACATTACTACAACATCCGCGAATCGTCTTAAAAACAGTGGACGCCATGTTGGTAATTGACGTGGCTTTATGCACAGAGTACCTTTGTATAAACTGAAAGCTCTGTCTATTAAGTAATAAGCTTGTGACTACCGGGCGGCGATTTATAACTTGATGTTTTTGTTTGTAAATAAACGTAATCAAAATAATGCGTTGAACTGTACGTACCACGATTAACTATATTAATAGTAATGTGAAACACGGAACATTAATCTGTGAAATTACAGGAATAGCACTTCGAACAACGGAATAGGTAACGATTCTTGAAGCCTTATGACCAGCCCACTGCCATTTCATTTTATTTCTAATAAAACATCTAATCTTATTCTCCATAGCTCTGAACTCAATTAAATGTATAATATCTTTAGTTCATTTTGTTAAATGCTAAAAGTTATTTGACCTCTAAAGACTCAATTATTTATAGTAGTAATCACTTTAATACTTTAAAGACTTATTTTATTTTTACTTTCATCATCATAATCATTTAAAAGTCCCGCTGTTCTTACCAGGACAGAGGTATCTTCCGAACCAGTGGTAAATAAAAAAAATTACTTTCAATAGGTATTATGCAGTAATCCATATTGATTAAAATCTTTCATTTCATTTCATTAATACAAATAGAACAAATGCCTCCTCCATAAATTGCCACAAAGTTTTATTATTGTGGGCTAATTTATTATTACCTCTGGTTTTTACTTGATTATATAGTGTTATATATTTAATGGCCAGTTACATCAGCCCCTTTGCGATCATATAAAAGTTCCACTATATATATCCATATCTCTAAATAAATAACTAATAATAAATATTGAATAGAACCAGTCGGAACACCATTTTTATTATCTAAGATGTATTTAAGTAAAGGTTCATTACGCTAATAATTAATAATTAATATCAGCGAATTTACGTTGTGCTCTTATGCAATAAACACTACGTCTTGAAAAGCAATACTTTGATAATTTATAACCTATTTTGAAACAAGCTTTTATAGGCGTTGTTAGGGCCAGAATCTGTGTCCGCACTACAGCTACGTAGTACCACATTATTGCACTGCTAATTGAAGTTACATAAATATGCCAAACTTCAGCTTAGAATGTGTTTCAAAAATAATGTACAGATTTTCAGCCGGGAAGACATGTGAAGAATATAGGTTAATTATTCTTAAAGCATGTAAAAACACTATCATAACTCTTAACTTTATATCCGGACGTTTCTAACATTACTTCCTAGAAAAAATCCATAAAGCCGTTATATGAGTGAAAGTGAAAATGACTAGATAGATCGGTATGACATCCCAACATGGATGTCAATTACGCCTCGATTACTAGAAATAACCTTAGTTCTTTCACCTCTCATGTGACCAACGACAAGCCTAGACTTGATTACAACGCCGCAGGTTCTGGATTCCAATTCCAACCGCAGCTAATGTTAGTTAAAAAAAGAACAATTTTATTTATTTTAATCACTTTACGCAATTATAATACTTGTATTATTTAAAATAGTAAAAATATATTCAATGAATACTAACAATTGTTTTACGTATATATTATTCCAACCTTGTTGTTTGCCAAGTACTAGTTTTTCCTCGTTGATATTTTTTACTCATCCTTCGCACAAGGAAACGTTTACATTTAACGTCCGTAGCGATTGATGTTTCTAGTAGTTCCAGTTACACGTACACGTTTATATAGAAATCTATCTTCCTGTCATTTACACACTAACTAAAGAGGTTATCCGGGCGTCGTTTAGTCCATACAAACGAATTCCTCTCATCCTCTATTTTCGCCCCGGGTAACTACACTAGAACAAATATATTTTAGGATGCTATATGTGTATACTACCGCCATGTTCCTATGTTTTATTTTCTCTACTTTATTATTTTTAAAACCGGTCACCTTCCAAAAATTTTAAAACTGCTCATTTTACACCGTTACTAGACATCCAGACAACATAATACACGTACATAAAAAATAAAAAAACATACAGAGGTACCTACAATCCTTCTTTTGGTATATGAAATGCTTTGTATCCAGAAAAAAGGGTCTCCGGTTCTCTACACTCACAATACGAAACACAGTAGCATTGAGCAGCTATTTTACGTTGGTGTTATGTGAGAGCGTGGTCTTTCCCAGGTTGAGCCGACCCATTCGGGCTATAATTATAATATAGCTGCAGCATGGCGCTACCACGTATCAAAATCTTCTTAGTTAGTAATATTTTTTTTAATTAAAACCATTCTAGTTTTGAAGGAGAAAACAAAGGTGTTACGGTATAATGATACCATCAATTTTTTATAGGTTTGACCAGTCCAAGCTGCTGTATGTCTCTGTTATAGATTTCATATGTGTGTATTTTTCAAATTTCTTAACTCCGATATATTGTAATCTTGAATTCCTCGTTGATCTAGCGATCATAAGCGCAGCTACTAATCATGAGGTTCGCATAAACCAATCAGTAACTTACTACAGCTCGGTGTCAGTGAGTTTAAGATGGTTCGTTCCCGTGCCTCAGAAAGCACGTAAAGCTGTTAGTCCTCCACCTGAACTCTCTCCAGTCGTGCCGGATAACCGTCCAATCCATCTGTGAGAGTGAGGTAATAGGGCTGGGTGGTCTGTGGGAAATAGAGATCGCACCTATGTTGCACTCGGGCACTATAAACATTATAGTAGAAGTCCTGCAAAGTTGGCTCGTCTACGTTAAGACCGAATGTTAACATTATTATTGTGATATTGACGGCCTCGTAAGTCTATTGGTCGAAAGCGTCACTGCTGATAGTGAGGTCCCAGTTCGAATCCCGTTTTGAGCCAAAATAAGTTTGAATTTTCTCGTTTAACACGTGTACTATAAGGTGGTCTGGATGACTTTTTTTAAATATTGATGTGCTCTTGGATGATTTTACCACGCTGATGATTTTACCACGCTGCCATCTTTCGGATACTTGGGGAATTTATAAATACAATTTAAATGCTTAAGCTTTACCCTTATGATTTACTAACATCTCGTTTCACTATTCGACATAAGCCAATATCCAAATAAATTAAATAAAGCAGCATTATGCTGCTTTATTTTGTATGTTGAGTGAAAAGACCGTATTTATTGGTATGGAGACATTCCATTTGATATGTAAGGATACAACACAGCTGTATATTAATCCTTAATGTCTACATTATATCTTAGATAGATGTAGGTGCTTACGGACCCCAACATTTATTTACCATCAGGTCAACCGTGTGCGCGTTGACTTGTATAAAATGACTCTTCTGATTCTACAGATGATCCATATCAGTTTTAAGAAAACTAACTAGATAAGGAATAAAAGGAAATTCAATTTTCCAATAAATAACTTAAATATGTTATAAATTTAGTCCGATAACAGTTTGTTTACCAACAAACTATCTATAACTGTTTAAAACAAAGTGTACCATAAAACCGGTTACGTTATCCGGACTAGATAAGTATTAATGTGGCGCTAATACTGTAACCGGAAAACCGATAGGATCGTACTATTTTTTAGTAATAATTTAATAACATCCTGCTTAAACGGTAACGGTTAATATAAACGACTATTTAATTTATTAAGATTATATTTGTAGCACCAATGGGTCGGCTCGACCGGGGCAGAACCACGCTTTCACAGAATACCTGCGTAAAATAGAAGCGTAATGGTGCTGTGTTTCGTATGGTGAGTGTAGAGAACCGGAGACCCTTTTTACTGAAATCGAGGCATTCCATTTTATTTCTCAGGGGTGACAACGCATTTGCATTTTGATTCTTAATTGAGGATAAATGTGGATCCACTTAAAATCAGGTGGACTGTGTGTTCGTTTTACCCAACGCTGTAAAAAATATAAGTATATTTTTTAAAGCTTACGATTTAGCACCTAGTCCACTTTGTTGTAAGCGGATGCTATGGAATTATAAGCACTTACATCTATCCTCGAGTAACAATGAAAATGCAGATGCCTTTTCACACCTGAGGGCTAAGATGGAGTGCCTTCACTTACAATGCGAAACACAATTAATAAACTGTTGTATGAGCTACTATGTGATATATTGTGAGAGCCTGGTCTTTCTCTGGTCGAGTCGAGTAACTCGTGATGTAACGTGGCTCTATATCGTACAAAGATTTCTTTTTATTTTGTGAGAGTGTGATCCCTCCCTATAGATGTTTGTCCGTGTGCAATTTATGTATGTTAAACGCCTTACCAATACGGAAAAATTTTTTATCTGCGCAACTGCGCCAGGTGGCAAGGTGTACACAAAAGATTTGAATTGAAAGCTGTGTTCCAGTCTAAAGTGTAAGGAGAGCCAATATTACAGGTTGTGAGGCATTCTCTCTTGGTCTGCAGGTGACAACGCATTTGTAGCTTTCTTTAAAGTTTGGTTGTAGTTCCACAGCTACTTACCATGGAATAGTATGTAAGTAGTCGCTTTACTCCACCCGGAAGAAGTGAAATTGCTCACAGCTAAGCAACTCCTTCTACTCATTGAAGACATAGGGCTTAGCAGTGAACTATAGCCATAGCAGCGATCACAATAGATCTTTTTGGTCACAGTGATACTGGTCTCCTTCCTTAGACCTGCGTAACTGCTCGCACATAATAATATTAAAAAAAGTAGTCGCTTCATTTTATTTAAAGTATTTATTTCTCATTTAACATTTTCTACCCTAAATTAAAGTGATAATGACTCTATTTACACGATTGATTGCAATACTCAGAAACTATACAGGTAATGAACCTCGCACCGGTACTGGTTAGAAAAACGTTTCCTGCAAAGCTTTCTTTAAAGTTCGCTCTCGATTTAGTATAAAAAGTGGTAAAGTTCAGTCATTACCTTACAAAGTGTAAGCGGCCACGTTTCCGCGAGAAGGCGAAGACGTGCACGCAACATTTACTTTCGTTTATATAGTTTTGGTTTTGTTCGATAGTTATTTTTTTTATTTTTAATATAAAGTAGTTCTTGTCAGTAGATCGTAGCATCAAATGATGCCAGTCTTTTTTTAAATCATCAATAAATTATTATGAAATGAAAACCGCGTGTTGTGGTCAAAGTACGTAACTATCCATACTGTTGTACACAGGTCTCTTCTCTTTTTTAATACTTTTTTCATCAGTGCTGGCAAGGATCGAACACAACTTAGTTGCTTACTTTGATCGTGTTATATAACAAAAATTCTGTGGTTTTCATTGCGTTCCGATAAAGCAGAGTCTTTTAGAGTGCGTTGCTTCTATTATGGTTGTAATATGTAGCATGAATGGGTCGGCTCGACCACGTAAGGACCACGCACTCACAGAATATCGGCGTAAAATAGCAGCTTAATGCTGCTGTGTTTCGTACGGTGAGTATAGAGAATGTTAGTCCTCAAGTGTGACAACGCATCTGCATTTTGATTCTTAATCGAGGTCAAAAGTAGACGTCTATGGGCCACAGCATCCACTTACCAGCCGATGGACTATGGGCTCGTTTGTCACACTAATCCTATAAAAAAGGGTACTCTTACTTAACGGCCAATGGAGAGATAGTAAAATCACTTACCCATTACAGTTGTAGCCTATTCAAGTCCACTGCTGAACATTGGCCTTCCCTGTATTGACTCGTAAGGGGAACATTTGCAATAGTTGCCACGCTTGGCAAGCGCGTTAGCAACCGCAGTTTTTTTTTTTAATTTTCAGTCGTCATTGGGAAGACGCTGTTGCCCATCTCCTGATCTGTTTCCCTCTGTCGTCTCTTACGATACCCACAGGATGATACGGGGTAGTGGTTACTCCCACAGCGCCACTACACGGCTCTAAAATCACACACAATTTGCAAATAAAAATTAATTTAATTTTTTTATGGTCGAGATTTCAGTAGTGAAGTTATAAACGTATTAACGTTTGAATACTGATTCTATTAACGCACTTAACGGTAACCACAGGGTTTTAGTTACATGTTGTGTATTTGTAGACTGTCAATGTCAATGTTGTTACATTTGTTAACGTACTTAATTTTATACAACCATCAAAAGTCCAATACTGGACATATGCTTTTTTCGTATTAGGGAAAATTTGCAATACGATTTCAATACGTCTCGCACTGTTGACTCTAGACGGTCTAGATATTTTACTCTTGACGTAAATGATGGTAGTACCGTCATCTATCGGTAGCATTAAGTTACCTGGTATTTCCATGGGATGATTTATTTTTATAGAATAACAAGCACAAAGTGTGAACCATAGGCATCTACATCAATCTTTGGTTAAAAATCAAAATGCAGATGTGTTGTCACCCCTGAGGACAAAGATGCAATGCCTCGTTCCCAGTAAAAAGGGTCTCGGTTCTCTACAATCACTATACGTAATACAGCAGCGTTAAGCTGCTATTTTACGTTGGTATTCTGTGAGAGCGTCGTCCTTCCGCAGTCGAGCCGTCCCAACAATCATAGATAATATAGCTGCAACATGGCACAACCCCGTAGGTAGGATGATGTGTTACGCCATCACATGGCAACAATTACGTCCATAGTAATGTAATTAATTATTACACTGGATCTATGTACTTTTAAACTTGAACAAACTTGGTGCACTATTCCTTGGAACAGAAACAGTTAAGAAATATATAAGTTTGTGTGAACCAGCTAGCCTTCCAATCTGTTTTTAGATAGTCTATTTAATTTAGATAACAGTAAGGTTAAGATTTGTACATCTACTTCTAGGACAAAACACTATCATAAACACTGATTTGTGGTTAGACTCTTTTTCTGTCATGGTGTCCGTCTAAGAAGATAACACCCTATCTTTTATTTCTGTCGCCAAACAAAAGTTCCTCCACTCTTATGTACCAGTATGAGAGTGGAAGAGAGCCAGCATAATTACAGTAGTAACTCTTTGAGGTTGGCTGCGGATATCCATGCACTGCAATATTCACGTACCATCAGGTGGACTGTTTTGTTGGCTACTTCCGTTTTAGAAAACAAGGCACATTCACCATTTGCTCACATGCTTTATCGTCGAATAGCGAAGCTAACCGCGTTATGCGATTACGCCTAATCGTTATAACATTTAGTCGAGAGGTTAATCGTCTATCAAATTAGAATGACGACTAAAGAATTGTAACTGGGTATTTAACACTCTAGTCAATTGAAATAGTTTTTATTAGCTATCAAATCAAACATTCTATATAAATTGTATGAAAATTTAATGTCCTCTAGATAGAGATTCGGTTGGTCTCAATAGAGACTAGTCATCTACGCAGGACAAGGTTATGGTGCAGAAGTGTATGTGCAAGCACAACACGTGCACTCTCTATTACCTCACTCTGATAGTCTGATAGGTCGGAACTTTGACAGTGCTTTCTGAGGCACGAGGGAATCTTACTAAATTAATGCTTACAGAACTTTAGTCACAGATCTTTAGTTACTCGTATATTTGAAACTTCCCTTAATATTCTGAACGCGCGTCAAGGTCGTCCTCAATATGCCAACTGCCAAAGTAAACGGTGTTGATGGTGAGCACTGGAATGTATCTTGGCAATAATTTGCATTGAAGGACCGTTAGTATGGTGGATTTTCGCGTCACATCCTCGCCCTACATTCCCAAGTCGGATTATCGGTTACATTACGGTTTAGTTTGACATAGTTTTAAACAACTTGACGAAGGACGAAGTGATAAATCGCCATTTTTTGACAATTTTATAATGGGAATATTTATGGCTTAAATATATTTTTTAAATAGAACCAGATTTTTTTTAAATTATTTTCATGTGCGTGTTACGACTTGAATGTGTTACAAAACGTTGTTAAAAAAGCTCTGAATTAAACTATAATTTAAGAAGGGCTCCCTCAGTGGTAGTCCCTTATTCGATGCACCATAGTCTACGTTATTTGACAATGTTGTCAATTTCAATACTAAGAATTTTAGTTATGCTTATTCCCGGCGGGACTTATATAATACCGCGTTTTTTTCTTCATATTCGTACAATGTCAGCCAGTTCTGAGCTATGTTTAAAATTTCAAAACTCTAGCTCATCGGGAAGTTATAGGTACAGTTAATAGTTAGTAAGTAGTTTAAAATCGGTTAGTAAATACGACGCGAACAGAATACGAGCCAATAATACTATAAGAGCAAACTTAAACAACATGCGTTGATAGTTATTTTATTTTATCCTGGTGATTCTAATCGGGTTACTAGGATAAAGTTATAAAACTATTGTAGTATCATTGGTACTTGATAAGAGTGGAAATTTTCATTTCCGTTACATAGGTAGATAGATAGTTACATTCGAAGCTAATAAACGCGTGTTAAAAACGTGTTAATAAGGATAATAGCGATGTCGACGATAAAAACCAATGTTATAGCCTAAATTTGCCTCTCACGATACCCACCTATTTATTTATTCTGTGCTCACGGCGCGAAATGAGGTCTCGAGTTCATACCAGAAATAATGTGCCGGGACCAGCAGCAGCAATTACAATTTAGAAGTAGGTTGAAAATAAGTAATTTCCTTCAAAAAGCGTGAAACTTACTCAGCAATATAATGATTGTAGACTATTACTTTTTATTTGAAACATTAATCGCCGCAGATCTGAGAAATTCACTGGAAACGAACCGGCAAGCATTTTTTAAACACAAATCATTCGTCTTACTTTCGAACGGTTGTGCAGTGGCGTTTGCCGAATCGAAACAATCGTATATGTACAGTGAATTTCATTGAAAAATCGAATAAACACGCATTAGCAACAATACACCTTTAAAAAAAGAATAAATATTAAAATAAAAAGGAAACGGAAATTTGAGTAATAACACAATTATCAAAAAAATGCCAGCGTCATACAACCTAATACATAGGGTATTAGAGAATCTAATTTATTAGAGAAACTAAAACCCCATCTTCATCATCATCATCATACTTGTGTATGACCAGGCAGAGAGAAACTCAATGAAGAGACAGCACAGGAGATAGATAAATGATTCGCAGCAATATTTTCCTAATAACAACCAATAAAAATAACTGCGTTGCCAAATCTAATAATCAAATATGGGGGATGCCTATGTTCAGAAGTGGACTTATGGAGAGCTGCATTGAGTGAGAGTGACATTCAAACAAATCTGTCACCCCTATTCATCCAGTGAGAAAATGCAAATTAACAAATAAATTTTGCAAAATACTATAAGGAATTTGTTAATCTGCTATATAGACGTATATACGTACGACATATATACCTTAACCAAGCGTAATAAATTACGTGTACATGTTTCAATAAACTTGGTTTTAATGGAAAAAGTAACCGCTACATCCAATTCTTTGTAATTCAATCGCTCCCTTTGCGAAAACAATATGGCGTTGTTTACAAAAGCAAAAGCAAAAGCAGCTGATCGCGTACAGAATCACGCGCCATTTTCAATTCCGTTTTAAATTACTTTCAACTGATTTTGAAAGAACAACCAAATACGTATACGTACGTATACGTACCATAGTAACTTATACAGCACCTGTCTGGAAACATTTAATTTAACTATCGCCTGTAAATTCAACCCATGATGCGTAGTCAGCCTTGAGTACTAACACCACTAAGAGGCAATGCCTCGTTACTAGTCGAAAGAGTGTGCGGTTATTTACACTTACCTTACGAAACACAGTAAGTAGCATGCAGCATTATGTCGCTATTTGATGCTGGTATTCTACACGAGAGCTTTCACCTTGTCAGTGAATTCGGAGACCGCAAAAAAATTTTAAAAAACAACCTATCTATATAATATAATCATTTTTATTCACTATTGAGTAGTGAGAAAGAATGCAAATGCACCTCTTCCATCCTCCTTAAGTGCCAATCTAAATAAGTTTCTTTTCTTTTTATTTATAACCTAATGGAATTCACTCAAATCTTTACAGAACCGACGTTTACATCACATTATATCTAAATCTATTTACTCCCATTAAATATAATGTAAACTCATAACCAAATTGTGCAAAAGTACTCTACACATTATTAAAAGTGCAATAGTGCTGAGTTAATCCGTATCAGTGATATTTGTCAAGATGAAAAATTGAAGATGTTGGAATACCTTTTAGTCCTGCTCATTGGATTCTGGCTCGGTGTTGCCATTTTCCTCTACGTTTCCTGCTATTGGATTGAGGAGATTTTAGGTAAGCTTTTTTTAAATTTTTCGACGATTGTAATATTATGCTAAACTAGTTATTAAGGTAATTGTTAATATAAATGATAATGCAAGAGAAACGATTTTCTTATATGTCCTGGTAATTTTCGTAAGAAATGTCGGAAAGAACTGCTAAAACAGTATATTACGACACCAGAGAGGAAAGCTTGACATCGCAACCCGCGTGGCAATGTACCTTAAAATGTATCATGACATATACTTGACGTTTAAAAACAATAGAGCTAAAAATTTGATGCATGCGTAATAAATTAACAAGTCATTGAACCGGGAGGCGATGTTGCCTTCATCCCTGAAAGTAGTGTCGAAATACGAACTTTCGATAAAGGTATGATAAAAAACTCTTGAAGCCTTAGACAGATGGTAGATAAATTGACCATTTAGAAAATTCCAATCAATTAGATAATATCTGATAGAAAAAATAGAGTATTTAATCTTCGATGAGAGAAAATTTTGAGGCTGCTATCATTGAACTGACAAGCGATGGAATATTTTGAGATGAATCAGCACGTAAAATTCAACTGCTGGATTTGGACCTGGATATGAAGGGATTACGTTAATTGTCACGGGCATGTCATTGGCGATCGCAATACCCACCAGAAGTCTCGCACCTCGGGTTACCACCCGTACTATAATATATGGTATCGTACTACATATCAATTAGTTGTACTATAAATTATAGAAAAATTATATAGTTTGAAAAATAGTATATTTTTATCGGTTATTCAATTGTCGCAATTTAGAAGTCTGGAACAAGTAAGTTTTACGGAAATAACTTTTCCATCATGAATGTAAAATTGAAAGAAGAAAGAAATAGAGTATGTATTGTATTATGTAATTTAATTAAAAATTGATTGTTAATTTATTTTTATATGAATCTAGATTGCGCAGACTCCTATAATTATTTTAAAGGTAAAACAGAAGGAAGATAAGGTGGTTAGATAATTGAAGACCAAAGCAAAGAGGAATAACAAGTATATAAGGAAAAATACATAGATTAAAAATAAATGTGTACTTATTTTGTTCCGAATTTCTAAAAATTACTATACTTTTGGATATCTTTTGGGAAAAATACTGCATTTGTTCAAAAAAGGTGGCAACCCTGCTCGCACCATTGCCATTAAAGCTCCCCGTAGCCGTTCTAGACATTTCAAGACGGGCGTAAACTAGGTGATTGTACTGCCACCTATTAGATGCAACAATATCTTTCTGGTAAGTTCCTTAATTGCCTCTTATGGCTCCCACGGGACGAAATGATGGATTTTCTTATACCGCCAGCCAACGCACAGCAGTCTCCTCTCATGTCGAAACTCCAAACAAAAGCACTGAAAATTGTAAAATTGTCTTCCAACTAATGTCTGCTTACTGACGCTCACTTGAAAACGCCAATATCCAGTAGTCATAAAATATTAGTGTGATGTACATTATTTTAAAGAATACGGGTGTCAAACGAGCACATATTCCACCTGATGGTAAGTGGATACCGTGGACCATAGACGTCTACATTTATCATCTGGATTAAGAATCAACCTATTGTATCTTACCTACATAGGTCTGTGCACTTCTATGAAACTGGAATAACAAAAATATGAATGAACTTGCGATCGTATTAAAGACCTCATGAAATTATAATTATGATATTTAGACACATAGATACACATCATTAGACACAGAGATATGCATAAATATATACGTATACGTATTTTATGTTAGCAGACACATTTATCACAAAAACATTCTAGAAATTCCTAATTAAATGCTTTTGCAAGTAACCTTTCCTTACAAAGTTGTTGTTATGGAGCAATACGGGTACCTGTTAAACGATTCATTCCTTATGAGTGAAGTGTCGAGGCAAGTGAGTGCCAATAGTTAGCAGTGCATATGTAAACTGTTTACATTTTTTCTCTGCAATGACTGCAAAGTTAAAGCAACATGTTATTCTACAGATCATATTGCAATAATTGTTATCATTAAAAGAATTAAAAATACGTTTTCGGATCTGTTATCTGATCCTCGCACCGTGTGAAACGAATAACTCTGATAGAAACAAATAACATTGCATCTGTGTGATACGTGGTAGAGCCACGCTGCAGCTATATTATGGTCGTAGTACGAATGGATTAGCTCGACCCATAGAGAATATAGTGGTTATATAGTCTTTGGCTCGACCGGAGAAAGACCACGCTCTCACAGAATACCAGCGTAAAATAGTAGCTTAATACTGCTGTGTTTCGTATGGTGAATGTAAAGATCCGGAGACCCTTTTGTACTGGAAATGAGGCATTCCATCTTAGTCCTCAGGGGTGACAACGCATCTGCATTTTGACTTGTAATCGAGCATAGATGCAGATGTCTACGGGCCGCAGCAACCTCTTACCATCAGGTGGACTGAGTGCTCGTTTGTCACCCTATCCTATAAAAAAAATACAAAACACAGCAGCATTAAGCATTAAGTATTCTGTGAAAGCGTGGTCCTTCCCCGGTCGAGCCGACACACAACAATCACATGCATGTTTAAATATACTCGTACTTATCTACATATTAAAACATGGAATTATTCCATTACCTTCTGTTATTCAAGTAATAATTAAACTAGGGCATAAACAGAAGAAGTCGTTAATTGTAGCCAGTCGATATGACCACAGTCTAAAGATACGGTCTTAAAACTGTGATATGACCCTGAAACGGTACAATAGCAATTAACTGATATATTATCTTTATTATTTATAACCAATAAAAACATTAATAATAATAATATTTATTGAAATATTGGTATTAATAAATATTGTTCTTCTGGAGCTAAGGTAGCTTAAAAGCTCAGAGAAACTTCTATTAGGAGATGCACGTGTAAGAATTAAGACGTTAGTGGAAATTACTAACCAATCCGTTGGTACCATACACATCATATTGCATGACTCTCTCAACCTCACAAAAGTCAGTGCATGATGCTTCAAAAGCAGGCGCGGGTTTATTGTTGTAGGGAGTTTTTAGAGCTGTGTGGTGACGACCCAACAAGTGTTTTCGATAGGTTTTCGACAGGAGATAAAACGTGGGTCATCACTATGACCCTGAGAGTAAACAGGAGTCTACGCAATTGCATTAAAAGGGTTCAGAAAAGAGAGAGAAAAGAGAAGAGGAAAGCTGACCAAGGCAGTGCTGCTTCTTTATGACAACGCACCAGTTCACACAGCGCGGCTCTCCAAGTTGCTGTACAAGACTGCGGGTTTGAGGAAATCAACCACACACCATATAGCCCAGATCTAGCCCCTAGTGACTTTTCCAAACTTAAAAAACATCTTCGGGGAAAGCGATTTGCTGACGTTAATGAGCTCAAGACCGCTCTAAATGAGCATTTTTCAAGCCAAGACGAAGAACATTTTTTCAAGGGAATAAAAAAGCTTTTTTCACGAATAAATAAATGTATTGATGTCATGGGAGACTAAGTATATTGGAAAAGAAAAAATATTTCATAATTTTATCTTTTTTCTAACAAACCCATACCGATAAAACATTGAACGCCACTCGTACCATCAATAAAATATTTTAGTACCTACGCATGAATTTAAAAGACCACCACCACTTACGGTATTTTTATCACACCAAACACGGACACGAGGTGTAGTTCTGTAATAAACCGAACAACTTACAAACTTAGCATCTAATTGTTTAAATCGACGAGGAAGATATCATCAGCCCTCCACAGTAACGGCGCAGGTGGATGTTACATATCTACCTCCTTTGCAAGCGACCATACCTACCTAATTATATATTTTTGCAACCGGTTCTGACGTTTTTAAACTGTCAAAAGCAAACGCGAGTTAGTTTTTGTATTATAAATATCATACAAAAGAATACTAGCAGAATTTTAATTTATTTGAATATAAAAATTTACCCGTACATACGTTTCCTATTTTTAAAAATTATGTAAGTATGGCAACAAAAATATTTGCGAAAGTACTTAAATACTTGATTAGTAATGTTACGTCTAGCTTTGTCTAGTCTTGTAGATTAAAACTTTACATCGAATTATAGAAAAAACCGGCCAAGAGCGTGTCGGGCCACGCTCAGTGTAGGGTTCCGTAGTTTCCCGTCCGTCACAATAAGTGTTCCCACTTATGAGTTTAAAGGTGGGTATCCATTATGTTCGCGCTCCAGCAGCGCTCCGCGCTCCTGCAACTGCTCCCGGTAGTGGGTACGTGCGCGAACATGGAGCGTGCAACATTGCACGCTCCGCGGCAGGCGATGCCAAGGAGAGACCAACCGAACAATTCGATAATACCCGACCCAATGTAATAAGTACCTACAGCGCCATCTCTCGGGGAATTGGGTTACTAATTAATACATAGACGTGCCAGAAGTTTTCGGTGGTAATTTTGGATTGCGAGAACCGATTTTAATAATTCTTTTTTTGTTTGAAAAAAGATACGTTCAGGATAATGAAATATGTAAACGAAGTTAAAAAAATGCCTGCTTAAACGATTATACTACAAACTTAGTCCAGAAATTATTTTGTACAACTTTTTGTTTTTTTTGTACAAAAACTGTTTCCATCCAGGTTCAAAATAATTTTCCTAGAAAGTCCTTATAAAGTTCTACCTTTCAGATTTTTTTCATATTTTCTAAACCTATGGTTCAAAAGTTAGAGGGGGGGACACATTGTTTTTTACTTTTGGAGCGATTATTTCTGAAGTTATTGACATTATCAAAAAATGATTTTAGTGAACCCCTATTCATTTTTAAATACCTTTCCAACAATATATCACACGTAAGGGTTGAAATTAAAAAAAAATCACTTCCCACTTTACATATAGGGGGGGCTACCCTAATAAAACATTTTTTTCCAATTTTTATTTTACCACTTTGTCGGCGAGATTGATACACATATTGGCACCAAATTTCAGCTTTCTAGTGCTAACGGTCACAGAGATTAAGCGAGGACGGACAGACGGACAGACAGACATGGCGAAACTATAAGGGTTCCTAGTTGACTACGGAACCCTAAAAAGATTCCTTTCTTTAAAAATCCTTTTCGACGCGCAAATTACTAAAGCGTAAACAAATCACCGAAAGTACCAAAGGAAGATTCATGCGTGCACGGTGCATTATAATTATGTTAACTCTAGCTGTAATACACAAACATAATTAATGTTGCAATAAGCAATGAGAAGTTTTCCATAAAAGATGCAAATCATTTAATGCTTTTTATAATCTACCTACCTGTTGTATTCGCAACTGACATACCTATAGCATGGTGTGTTTATTTTCGAGGTTTTATCAATAATATGTTGGGAATGTTAATTGTCTTCTTCTTCACCATCATCAGTCTATGTGTTGTAGGGACTGCCTTATTTGGCAGGTGGATTTTTTGTTTCCTTTCGGATTTGTATAGACGTCTGCTCGTCGTCGGCCCGGATACTTTACGTCTAGCGTAAACTGAAATATTATACTGGCATTTGCAAGATGTCGTGATAACATTTCCGACTTTATAAAGAGACAAAATGTGTAGCAAAAATGTTATATATTCCATACATCCATCCTACAACCTATAAATTCCACTGTTGAACAAAGGCCAACGATGGCAACCGCAATTTTTTTATAATTTTGGGTTGTTATTAGGAAGATACTGCTAATCTCCTGGTTCAGTTTCTCTCTGTCGCCTCTTCGGACACCCATGGGAATGGGACGATATATTATATAGGTATATATTACTATACTACACGGTGATATTGTAAGATTAAATAAAAATTTTGCAACATTGTATTTTTTTAATTTGTTAAATATAAATTGCCGTCTGTTTTGTTGTCTACATGCACATACCGTCATTTACAATTCATTATTTTTCATGAGCCTCAATGGAAAAGGATGTTTATGGGTCTTGATCAGGCTAATGGTGCCTTATTTTTTACCGCTCAAATAGATGGTTACATGTTAGGGATTAGTATTTCACGCACGCAGGCGTCATAGATAATTTTGTATTACAATATTCTATTTTATTTTAGTCAAAATTTTTGTTTGTAACTTTTACAAGACATCATCACCATTTGCCCTTCACAAGTCCCCTGCGAAGCCGAAGCCTCCCCTAAGGAATATATACGGTCCTAAACCACTTGCTACCATCGACTTCCACCACGTCTTACCAAGTCGTCACTCTATCTAGTTTACAATACGGTTTCTAATTATTGCCAGTAACTGCTCCATCAAACAGCAAAGGCATCAAAGAAAATTCTCGAATTGCTTGGTTTCCAGTTTTAATGATTTCGACTGTAATTATGTTCAAAATATGTTTTTGCTACACACAGTAATCAAAAGCGTTTTTATGAAACTTGAAAAAATGTACAAAAAACTACTTAAGAATTATCTCGAAAAATTTATATTGCCACGATTGTAGTTACATTATCTTTAACGCAAAGACGTTTCAACATGATTGGCATCTCTTAAGATGTTTAGTGTAAAAAATATTAGTGTAACAGACTGAGTTGTTTTTGCAATTAAAGCTCTGAAGACGAAAGAGTAAATCATATACTCTGTACATCGTACATAATTTGATAGTTCAAATTCAGAAGTCGCGATAAAATAATTCCTAATTCTTTTATATAATAAATCTTTTATATATAATAATTCCTAATTCTTTTATATATAATAATTCCGAATTCTCATTGATCACTTACCGTTAACGTACACAGCAACAGCATATTAAAGTCTACTGCTAAACAAAGGCCTCCCCCATAAATTGTCTCGTTAGGGGGATATTTGCCATAGTTGCTACGCTTGACAAGCAGGGGGGAAACTGCGGATTTTTAGCCGTTATGAGGAAGACACTGATACCCATCTATTGATATGTTTCCATCTGTCGAGTCTTACGACACTCACGGGATGATATGGGGTAGTGGACTCTTACACCGCTACTACACGGTAACTTATCTACATATATATCTGATCTTTACTTAGTAAAAGATATTTACTATCAGGTGAACTGTTACCACCTTATATATTATTTCATTTTATTTTCTTTGTTAATTTTGGGAAAGCTTACAGACTCATATCTTCGTAAAGTTACAAAATGGTGATAAGAATTGCTAATTACAAGTTTATGTGAATTATGTGGAGGACATATTACTTTCATCCAACTTTATACCAATTTAAAATACTCCAGGAAATACTTAAAATACTAACGAAACCAATAACAAAAAAATGCAAAAAACATTAAAAAGAAAAAACTGCATAAAAATGCTACTTGCCGTGAGACCAAGGAAGTTTTTCCCTCTTTTTAGGGTTCCGTAGTCACCTAGGAACCCTTATAGTTTCGCCATGTCTGTCTGTCCGTCTGTCCGTCCTCGCTTAATCTCTGTGACCGTTAAAATCATTTTTGATAATGTCAATAATTTCGGTAATAATCGCTCCAAAAGTAAAAAACAATGTGTGTCCCCCCCCCCTCTAACTTTTGAACCATAAGTTTAGAAAATATGAAAAAAATCTGAAAAGTAGAACTTTATAAAGACTCTTTAGGAAAATTATTTTGAACTTGGATGGAAGCAACAGTACCCACTACCGGGAGCAGTTGCAGGAGCGCGGAGCGCTGCTGGAGCGCGAACATAATGGATACGCACCTTTAAACTCATAAGTGGGAACACTTATTGTGACGGACGGGAAACTACGGAACCCTACACTGAGCGTGGCCCGACACGCTCTTGGCCGCTTTTTTATATAATAGAGTTTCAGAAAACTTAAACAACACGTATTGATCATGAGCTGTGATGATCCTTGTGAGAAAACTGGGTCATAGTTATTTAATTATCATATTAGACCAGTATTATATACATATATCATATTGTTATCAGTTCTTAGTAGGTCATTAAATATTTATAAAATTCAGACGTCTGGAAGTGGTTGGAACAGAATTACAAAAGGAGGCGCTTGCTACTTGAGACATGTTAGTTGCGGCTGTGAGTGAAAAATTCTCTGTTCATCACCTTTTTACAGATTTCGAAACAGTAGAAAATATTATAAATTTATTTTTAAATTAAGGTGACATCGAGTTAAATTGCAAAAGATCAAACCTGATTAGCTTCTAAAAGAGATTAAATAATATAGTTAAAGGTAGGTAACCAACCTCGACATCTGCTGTAACAAGAAAATAACACAAAATGGCGTGCCAATGAAAAATAATACTCGTTATTACCATTGTTCAGCAGCGGGTCACGGATAATAAACAGCTAATTGGCTACGTATTACAATAATTTACAATTTGAGTTGAATACTTGATCATTTCTTTAAATAAATTCAAGGTTTCCTCTCCACAAGGCATTATCTACTAAAAAAATGACCCTCGGTGGCAAGATTCCTCTTCTGACTCGGAACCCGTCTGGGTGGATATAGGTGACTATGGATTTAAAATTAGATATAGGTGACTATGGATTTAAAATTAGATATAGGTGACTAACGAACACACAGCCCACCTGATGGTAAGTGGATGCAAGACCCATAGACATTTACATCTATCCTTGATTAAGAATCAAAACTCAGATGCGTTGTCATGCATGAGGACTAAGATGGAATGCCTCGTTTCCAGTAAAAAAAGTTTACGGTTCTCTAAAAAAACTTATAGACATTACTGTAACAATCACGGTTCTCCGGTCTCTACACTCATCATACTAAACACAGCAACATTAATCTGCTATTTCACGCTGGTATTCTTTGAGAGTGTGAACCCTGGTCGAGCGGACCCATTCGTGCCATAACCACAAAATAGCTGCAGTATGGCTTTACCACGGATGAAAAAATAGCAGTATCTGCACTGCTATGTTCCGATCTGAAGGATATATAAAGCGAGTATAATTTCAGGATGTGAGGGATTTTCTCTGTCCGCAGGGGTAATAAAGCACATGTAGTCTTTTTTGTTTGAAGTTGGCTGCAAGTGTGTATAGTCTGCAGTAACCACTTACCAGCTGGTGGATAGTAAGTGCAAAGAGACAAATAAACAAATTTTATTTAATACGCATTTTCAATTTTATCGGATTTGTAGTTAATTACTGTGACAAGGGCTCACGTCTTCACGTCAGCATATTCCGCTGTGACTTATAGACATCTACATTTCTCCTCAATTAAGAACCCAAACGCAAATGCGTTGTCCCCCTGAGGACTAAGATGAAAAGTCACGTTTTCAATAAAAAAGGATCTCCGGATCTCACTCACATACGAAACACACAGTATTAAGCTGCTATTTTCGGCCGAGCCGACCCATTCGTGCTACAATATATCTGCCGCGTGACTACCACGTATGAAATTTCCAAATAAAACAAATATAATTTAATCTAAACTTAACGCAATCTTTTTTAAATATTTTGTAGTTTGTAGGATTTATTTTACTGGGTAGCATTACTTTTCTGTCTAGAGGTCCCTCCCAGGTAGATGTGTCCTCTGATCTCCATTCTGAAGGCATTCCGTCTTAGTCCTAAAAGACGACAACGCATCAGTTATTTCAAATTGACTGCAGAAGTCCTTGGACCGCAGACTGCAGTAGCCACTTACCATCAGGTCTACGGTAAGTTAGCTTGTCACGTCAATTTACAGTTGCCAGATGGTCGGAGCTCCCGACAAAACTCAAAATCTTCAGACAAATAGCTTTTTCAAAGTTAACATATGGACTTTGATTTAATAAAAACTGAGACTAAATTTTGAATTAAATTGTTTGAGTTTTAAATATTTTCTCAATACATCTAAATGATCCAAATTGCTTGACTATAGTAAAGTCTAATGATAATTATACATATTGTAATCTAAAAATGAAGTATACTTAAATTAGTTTTGAATATTTTTTTGCCTTTTATTTTTATTTTTAATATTTATTTCTCACGACAACAACTCTAAAATCCCAACATTTTCAAAAATCGTCCAAATATCATCGTCTTTTGATCTGGCAAACCTACATCAATTGTATTTAAAAAACTTGCCTATCTTTTTTTTAAAAAACGATTTTCTTTTAAATACTAGTAATGATATAAATATTAAATACTCTCTTTATCTACCCCAAGTAATTATAATGATGACGACAGTTATCGAATTCAAATGAAATCAAATTCATCAAGCTTTAAGCTCTAAACATGATATACTCATTTATATGTAAACAACTCATTATAGAAACTCAACAGTGCATTAACGTATCACCGGTAATTTCTTATTACATTATTCATCTGGGTGTCGTAAACTCGACGTAGTCTTGAGTTTAAATGCCAGATCGGACCAAAATGAATTATTGGGTTTTCCTGTCGAGAAATTCTCAGTAGCAGAAAGATGGCGGTATTTCAGTCCTATGCCTCGGTGGCGCGATGACTTTAATTTTACATACACAAAATTTTCTAAAGATTTATCATACTTTAAGCTAAATCATCTTTGAGATTAATATAACCATCAGCAGCCGTAAGGACAAACTTTAAAAAAGGAAAAATTACCCCTTTTTACTCTTCCGTAATTGGATAAAAGACGCCTATTACACACGGTCATTTACTGTCTGAATACAAAATTTCATGGAAATCTGTCCGGTAGTTTTTACGTGAATCGTGAACATACATTCTACAGCTCTATTATAATATGTATCGATTTTGAAATGAATTCGGGTAGCATTATTTATACACGCGATAAATCGCTCTGTTGTTTATTATTGAGTAAGACACAATAAGCAGTGACCGAGAAATCATTGCGCGATATTTATATAAAATATTTGACTTTGATTTACCTAAATTCACTTGTGATTGATTACCCTTCCGTATTAGTTAGAGTCTCTCTGAACCACCCTCATACTTCTGAATATTTTGACTTCTGAAAGCCTGGAACATTTTATAGGTGATATTAGAGATAACTCAGTTTCTCATATCTATAAATACAAGTAAACTTAGTGTCCGTCTGTTATATTGAAATATATTTTTTTATAGGAAAAGGGTGACAAACGAGCACACAGTCCACCTGATGGTAAGCGGTTGCTGTGGCCCATAGACATCTACATTTATCTTCGTTTGCGAATCAAAATGAAGATGCGTTGTCAGCCTTGAGGACTAAGATGGAATACCTTACACCTTTTCCAGTAATCCGGTTACACACGGTCTACACTCACCATAGAAACACAGCAGTATTAAGCTGCTAAAAAATTGAAATAACTGTTTTTTATTGAGCTCAGGGGGTTATTTGTGTGTCATTAAAACATTGAGTGATTATCTTGTTAACAGCTGAACCAATTGCGATGGCACTTCATGAACAGATACAGAGCAATGCCAGGAGTGCTCTACGCTACATTTATCAAAAAAGCTTTGAGTATTGTTTGAGAAATCGATAATCAATAAAATAAAAGGTTGATTGTAGTGATGATTATTTAAAAAAATCTAAATAACGTTAAATCCAACCCAGACAAAGACAGGGCGGTTGCTAGTTGTTCAATATGCTTTTCGGTCCACAAGTGTCTTCCTAATTGTATACAGATGGGTTTGATAATGTAAAGTTATTTTTATTTCGCCAGATTTACCACCTCAACAACATGCATCAAGCGCATCCAGCCACGTTTCCAGCGGTGCAAGCGGCGCGCACGCACAGCTCAAGCGGCTGGTCGCCAGGGTTGTAGAAGAGGCTGTGGCGCTGCCAGCACTAGCGCGGTATGCCAACGAGCGGTCACCGACGCCTGCTATCGAATCTTCTACGTACGAGGATCTGTTAGCTACGGCAATTTTGAATAAGGTAAAAAATGCAATATGACACTATTTTATTTGTGACTGTGTAATCTAGTTAAATTGACTGCCTCGTTGGTCTCGTGGTTGTTTACGTGACTACTGATCATGTGGTCCCAGGTTAATATTTTTTAATTTTATCTGGAAGTTTGCGGTGTTTCACGCTCGTGCATGGGAAAGCACGTAAAGCTGTTGGTTGTGCGTCTTATTTCTCTCCGGTCGTATCAGATTGCCATCTAGAGTATTTTATAGTATAAGCATGACAAACGAGCACGCAGTTCACCTGATGGTAAGTAGTTGCTGTAGCCCATAGACATATGCATTTATCCTCGATTAAGAATCAAAATGCAGATGTGCTGTCAACCCTGAGGACTAAGATGGAATGCCTCCTTTCCAGTAAAAAGAGTATCCGATTCTCTACACTGACCATACGAAACACAACAGCATTAAGTTGCTATTTTACGCTGGTATTCTGCGAGAGCGTTGTCCTACCCCCGGTCGAGCCGACCCATTCGTGCTACAACTAATATAGCTGCAGCGTAGCTCTACCACGTGTATAGTGTAAGGTTAGATTAAGTTTCCAACATTACGTGGCGACCCTACAGGGTCAAGGTAACAATGAGAAAGAGTCGTGTCGATTTTTCTAAGACTAATTGGACTACTCTTAATATAAAATTAAAATTGAAGTGTCCGCTTGTAATGTCAAAATAACAGCTTTTCACTAAAAACATATGAAAGCATATACGGTACTTAAAATTTTTAAAAAATCTAAAATTTTTGTCTGTCTGTTTGTTTGTTTCGGCTAATCTCCGAAACGGCTGGACCGATGTTGACAGGACTTTCACTGGCAGATAGCTTATGTTATAGGGAGTAACCTGGGCTACTTTTATTTTAGAAAAAGAATTAGGGTTCCACGCCAAGTCGCCGAAAAGATCTAGTATAGTATATTGTAATGGGGGTAACACTACAGCCACCCCATTGGACTATAACACTGAGGGAATAGAACTCTCTATTCTGCATCTGAGCTTGCGTGCACACTCGTGTACTGTACTGTCCTGTCCCAATCAGACGGCTGGTCTTCGTGGAGACTGGCCACCGTGACCAAATTCAGTCTGAAGGACATTTGAGGTTAATTTGCACGAATTTTAGTTACAATTGTAGAATAACAAAGGAATGCTTTAACTAATTCAATCACTGGTGGATTTATTTCTTTAGTAATGATGACCGATTCTCTTAGATTCTCTTATGCCGCAATACATATGATTGTTTTGACATCAAAACCTATATCTTCACTATCCTACATACTTAAATAAAAAAATATTAAAATTATTAAAAATATTATACAAATAACACAGCTAAATGGAAGCCAGTTATATTTTCAATAATAACACATCTAAATAGAACCCAGGTATATTATCAATAATAATTAATAACACAGCTAAATGGAGCCCAGTTATATTATCAATAATAACACAGCTAGATCAATATAACTGGCTTCTATTTAGCTGTGTTATTTGCATGCTATTCATTAATGTCAAACCATTTTTTAAATTTTATTCTGCCTGTTTATATCCGGGCTCTAGACTATTCTTCAGAACGGTTGAAACGATTGTGATAAAAAATTACAGAAAGTAATGTCAGGAGTAGTAGTATTTTTTATCCGAAATACATGCAGATTTTTTTTGTAAAATCGAAAAAATGATAACATAAATAAATGGTTTCTTGATGATTGTACATTTTCTATCTCTTAAAGTTTTGATAAAACTATGAGTGCTACAGTTAAATCCTTTTTGCGTGAAATTAATAGATCTTTGACTTTTATAATCAAGAGCTTGCCAGTCAAGTTTTCGAGATAATAGCAAAAAACTGAATTTAAAGTGGTTTTTCGATAATCGAAACACTTCCTCAAAAACCCCTTTTTATTTATATTCTACGCGGAAGAAATCTAGTTATTTTTATAAATAGTAATTTAAAAAAAAAACTTGTTTTAAACTTGTTTAACGCAGAACAGGCCAAAAACTTCTAAGTACAAATCCGTGAGTCCGCATAACATAGGATGCTGGTTACGAGTATAATATGTCAATTCATTTCATTTACTCGGTTCATTCCTCTAGTTGAAATTACTTCGATTTCACTTTTGTATTATTAATTCAAACAAAATGTTTTTTTTAAGATTTTCAGTCGATTCAATACGGTAAATTTCATGGATTTTATAGGGATTAATTTAACTTATTTTTAATAATACTCGACTTTTTAGGTGCTCACGTCAGACCGTGATTTAAATACGATACATGATTTATTTTATAAAATTATTTTACACACATTTCAAACTTATTGAATTCAATTTTTAATTGTATTCAATAAGTTTTGTAAATAAAAGAAATCGTTAAACCTATAAACGGGTGACTTGTGAGTACTTATGATCGGTATGACCATAGATATCGTCAGTTAGTATTATACTAAAGCTATGGGTATGACAAAGTAATAATATAAGTGTTTTGTGTTGTACGAAATTATTTTTATTGTAATTTTTATTAGTAGAATTATAATTAGCAATGAGATTTTAAGTGATGACTTTACCTTGACTGAGTATCTTTTAAGTCGTCAAATTAAACAATAATGACGAAAAAACCCCGGTTTTTGTGATTACGTAATTGCTCATCCGTCTGCAGGAACAATAATATTCTTAAAGACGCATTTAAGAATAGAGAAGTTTGAAACGAAACTGATTCTAACAATATTTTTATACATTGTATATATTCATGGTTTGTGCTCAGTGTTAAATGCAATCAGACTTTGACTTGGTGGCAGGAAACGGTTATAGTTATTGTAAGACGTTCCTCGTGAATGACAAAATTTGTTTTTGTTTTCGAATTTTTGGACGATGAAAACAACAAATTTGTTGTTATAAAACATCGATTCGTTGATAATTAAATGCTGTTTATTAATCGACTGCAGCGAAATTAAATTTCTACTTTATGTAACTTGTCTCTTATTAGTATTAAAATATGTATTTATACTTTTTGCCACGTGGTAGAGCTACACTGCATATTATTCAGGCATACTCTGTCCCGGTTTGGTTTGGCTCTTATTCTATAAAAAAAAAGAAACGGATATCCTAGTTGTTCTTGTTATAGGTATTATAGGTATGTATTATATAAATTTTACATATTTTTTTAATTCATTACAGCCTATAAAATGTCAGAGCTGTTGGCTCTGTGGTTACTGATTTCTCTGAATGTGATGCCTATAATTAGTAAGACTAGTGTGTCTTAAAAGCGTAAACAAAAACTGCACAGTCTCTCAATCTATTACTGCTTCGCAGAATATTTAAGTGATATAATTAAAGTAAGTATATTTTCTGTGAGAATATGTAATGAGGATATAAAACTGGTAATGTACATTCTGTAAATATGTGCTCGTACTATAAAAAGCACAAGCTAAAGACCAGTTACACGACTACTAAGATTCAGTGATTCCTTTATGAGGCAATGTATATGCTTTTACAACAGTCTCAAGAAATCTATTGGCCCTACCCATCAAAAAGTTGTTTCAGATGTATGATTTAATTGTACTACATTGTAAATTATTATTTAAAACATAAATAATTAAAAAATTAAAAACCCGATTGCAAAGAAGACAATTTAAAAGTAATGCACTAAAAAGACCGAAACAAGATTGAGAGTAGAAAACAAAATTAAAATAAACTATAGCCAAAGTAAACTCTACTTCAGTTTAATAGATTATATTAGGAGCTGAAAGCCTAAGTTAAATAGTAAGTTATATATTAAGTTTAGTAACAAGCGGAACCCATTAATTTTCTTTCGGTTCATAATTTGCAATTGGGTCCCGCCTGCTACTAAACTTAAAAATTTAATATGCAATTTACAAACATTTAAGATACGCTCGAAAAACATAACCCTTCCTTGGCAATGGGGTAAAAAGAGTCCCGCGGAATTTTCATTCCGGTTCTTCCCAGGGCTGAGCCTTTTTCCGAACCAGTGGTAAAAGTATGACTTTCAATAATTATTACTTGTAATCTCAGCGTAAAATAAAACCTTAATATTGTTTTGTTTCGTATGATGAGTGTAGAGAACCTAACTGGAAACGAAGCATCCTATCGTGGTCCTCAAGGGTGAAAACGCATCTATATTTTGATTTTTAATAGTGTATAGATACAGGTGTATGCTACAACATACAATCACCATCATGTGAACTATATGCCCGTTTGACACATTTATCCTATAAAATAAGTATACGCGTTACGCACTATCTCTTGAATGGATGTCCATTTTTTTAATAGAAAAAGAGTGTTAAAAGAGCACACAGCCCACCTGATGGTAAGTGGATACTGTGGCCCATAGGCATCTATAGTTATCCTCGGTTAAGAATCAAAATGCAGATGCGTTGTCACCCCTGAGGACTAAGATGGAATGCCTCGTTTTTAGTAAAAAGGGTCTTCGGATCTCTACACTCACCATACGAAATACAGAAGTATTAAGCTGCTATTTTCCGCTTATATTCTGTGCGAGCGTGGTTCTTCCACGGTTGAGCATGTGGCGGCGCTGCCGTCGCGCCACAAGCGAAATACACCGAAGCCTAAATCACGCTATCAACATTCCGAATCATATATAGAACATCTAAACATATCATAAATAGCATATATAGAACATCTCCGAACTATCACACGGAGTGTTGGCCGCTCCCCGGGCAGAACACCTTGCTCGGTGGGAGATCTCCCCTTTTCCTTCATCGACCACAGTGGTGACCCCGACGTGATCTGAACACGCAACCAAACAACCTTCGGAAACTTCAAGCTTCGTCATCGTCATAGAATACCCCACCCATTCGCTCCCGAGCAGATATCGTCTGCAGTCTTCATATCCTGCAAGCCATCTAGCTTCACAAGGTTCATCGCAGCACTGGAATAATAATGCTTCCTGTTCCTTCAAGCTACTCTCTGCGCCATACAGTGTTCGGCACGGCTCTGAGCCTTACTGCTCGCCTCTGCCTCACGGCACTCTCGCAGATTACTTGCCTTCTTCTCGACTCACCGCAGACTACAAGGCAATCTCCTGGCACTTGCACATTCGTCGACAACTCGACTGCACTATCGACCTCCGGTCTGAGCAGGGGGTGATGTGGCGGCGCTGCCGTCGCGCCACAAGCGAAATACACCGAAGCCTAAATCACGCTATCAACATTCCGAATCATATATAGAACATCTAAACATATCATAAACAGCATATATAGAACATCTCCGAACTATCACACGGAGTGTTGGCCGCTCCCCGGGCAGAACACCTTGCTCGGTGGGAGATCTCCCCTTTTCCTTCATCGACCACAAGCAGACCCATTCGTACTAGTCCATAATATAGCTGCAGCGTGGCTGGACAATTTAATCCTGCTGTTAGCAGCGATGTAAGACAAACACATATGACATATCTCTCTCAGAAAACTTCTCATGTAAGTAATTCTTCTCATCGAGTCGTTAAAGTCTCTTGGTGGACCTGGGGCCTCTCTCATATTAGGACAACTTTATTTTAATCGTCATGCTTGCCAATCTTCTCGCACCTTTAACGCTGTTGTCCGTCGCCAGCTTGGATGGGACAAAATGGATAATGCTTTCTCTTACGCCACCACCGAAAACTATCGACATTAAATATGCTTCCAGATTCCAATCAGAATAGGTTGACCTTGGCCGACCAACTCGACCCAAATTGATAGATTTCAAAGCTCGATTTACGTCTCATCGGTGTACTCAAAATTTCGTACAAAGAGATACTACTTATAATCTTTACAAAAATACTTGTTATACGGATATTAATCGTAAACCTTCTTATTACAAAACGTACGTATAAACTATGGTTTAAGAATACTTAGTACTCATTAAAGAAGCCCATTAGCTGTGGCGCCACAACATTTCTCATTCATTTCAGTTCGCTTATTTCAGTTTAAACCTGTAACTAAATATAAACTTCTTTCTGTAATAAGGCTGAAACAGTTTGTAAATAAACAACGCAAAAATTCACCAAACACATGTACATAGTTAGAAGAGGCTTAACTTTATATAATAATATTGGCGAGAATCCGTATGAATTCTCTATCATGTCACGGCACCTGCTACGTACGGTAATTAAGGGTTGCCAGCTACTAGAAATAACATATTTTAAAAATCTAATATTTAACTTTTAATGTATAGATTACCAATAATATCTAATAATATTTTTTTTAATCTACAAAAGACTAGCCACGAAGTTCGATAGTTTATAAAACGAAGCCCATAAATACTTGTACCTACAATACAAATAGGCGAAAATCCGAAGAAATTCCTGATAGGTTTTCTAAAAATGCGATAAATAATTAAATATTGTACTAAAATGACAAGTTTAACCAAAATGTTTTGTATCTGTGTTCTAGATGACGTCTTGAAAAAATGTACATACTTGACATCTTTCATTACAGCCTATTAGAAGTCCACTACTGAACATAGGCCTCTTCCATAGATTATCTCATAGAGGGGATTAAGCCATAGTTGCCACGCTTTGCAAGGGTAGTTTTTAACCGACTTCAAAAAGAGGAGGTTCTCAATTCGAATGTATGTTTTTTTTTGAGTGTATGTTACGCGATATCTTCGCAACACATTTAAACAAAATTTTGATGATTTTTTTTAAATAGGTTATACTTCAAGGGTTCCCATATAAATATGGAGAAAAAATTCCACCCAGGGTTGCACTTCGAAGTCGATTATTGCTTTTTATATATGTTATAATGTATTACTATGAGCCCATCTCCTGTTTCATTTCCCTTTATTTCCTCTGTTTCTCATGGAATTATATGGGGCAGTGCATTCCCTTACTCCGGGTATCGAGAATTGTAAGATATTGCCTAAACATTTAATAAAGTTTTGTTTTTACTCATCCTAACAATATTTGCCGTACCTGACTTTAATAATGGCTGTCCGTCTGACCATATTAATGGCATTAAACATTTTTTTTTAAATTATATTAAATGTAGGCGCGAAAAGTTTCGCTACCTCTAAGCCAAATGTTTAGCCTTGCTACATATTGATTGAAACTTCATTACTTAACACTGAATTTTAAGACTTTAAGTTACAATAACATTTGGCACCGAAAGCCAGCAGTTCAAAACATTGATTTATATCTTTTTTTAAGTGAAAAAATTAAAAACCTTACCTTAACTCTTTCTCCTGCATCGTGGAGGTAATTTAGTAATAAAGTACGTACACAAAATTTCACAAGGACGAACATCCAAACTCGGAACAATAATTATTTGTAGACCATACAAATATATGGTCCGCGTGGGAACCCGCAGCCCCTAGCACTGCAAGTCATTGCTAAACCAATGCGCCACGAAGTCGTCAAATAATAAAAAAAATCTGAAATGATTCAAGTCGAAATACACAAAATTCACTAGACGGCAGTATCCAACCTATTTCTGCCTTGGAATCCATCTGGGTAGAAACCACCATCTTAGCCCATTCTGTCACCAAATACCAGTGGTTACACTGCTTGTTTCTGGTCTAAAGAGTGTTGATAGAGATATGACTAATATAGCCAGTATAATTATTATCGTAGGCGATGGAGAATTCTATCTTAGTCCTCAGAGGTGACAAAGTACCTTCTTTGTTTTAAGCTAGCTGCCAGTCACTTCAATTAAAAAAATGTCATTTGGTACAAAACATGCGACTATTGTGTACACAATGCTATCGTAACATCTCTCTTGTCGTGTTTGTCTTTGCACCTTTCGCCATCACGTTATGGAAGAAGTATGCATCTATTGAAATTTCGACGTTTTTCTCACAGATTAAATAAAGTCACGTAATATAACATTAAATATATTAACGTTAATAGGTATATTGTATAATTTTAAAAAAATCCTCGCATTTTTTATTTCTAATTAAAATTGTTTTATTTGGAACCGCAATAAAGAGATATGCGAGTAGGTAGATACCACGTATGAAACAAAAATATGTTCAAGACCGTTTCTCACCTTTGAACCAGAATAAATAAAATTTTTATCAATGATATTGTATAACTTTATGATCTGATCGACTTCAGTAGTTCAGTACATACAAAACCCAAACTGGGTTATATAATAGTCAATAGAGGTTAATATGCGTTTTAAGAACAAAAAAGAACTAATTTTTCTATTTATTTCTATAGAATAGGGTGATAAGCGAGCACACAGTCCACCTGATCGTAAGTGGTTGCTGCGGTCCATAGACATCTACATCTATCCTCGATTATAAATCAAAATGCAGATGCGTTGTAATTATCGTGTCAAATAAAAGAACTTTTGACGGTATAATAGAAATAGTTTTCTCGCACGACCACTAATCAGCTTACATCAGCGATTTTCCCGGACCGATTAGACATATATGTATAAAATAATATTTGACAGTTCCGTGGTGCAGTGGTTCAGCAATGAGTTACAGCGCTAAGGGCCGCGGGTTTGAATCCCGCACGGAACAAGTATTTGTATGGCCTAAAAATAATTGCTACAGGTCTAGATATTTTCCTTGTGAAATTTATGTAACCAAGCTGCCCCCGCGATACAAGAGAAAATCCTAGTGTGGATGTAAGGTTTGTAAAAAAAAATTATTAAATTAAGTAACGGACCGTTATTCTTTTGGAGGTACATTTGTTAATGGGCGACAGTAGTCACTTATCATCAGATGCACCGCATGCTCGTTTGCCTTCTTTTCTATAAAAAAAGACATAATGCTTAATTAAATGCCAAAACATCCTAGAAATGCCTTTTTGTCCTAGCCAATTTTCAACCGTAATACCAAATAAACAGAAGTTGAAAATCAACTTTTACACTCCTTCATTCTAACCTAGCCATATCTAACGTACGAGTTACGTTTATGGAATAAAATTTAAAATAGACTCAGATACAGTGGGGCACGGGAAAAGTAGTAACTGTTGTAGTTATTGTTGTTTTTCGAATCTAAATGTGTTACAATTTATGTTTTTATACTATAGTGAAACATGGTTAAGTGGGACCTGGATAAGTGAGAAATCTCTATTATTGAGAACTACAATGAGGTGCCGGCACTTTTTCATCGAATTACCTCTGTTAATTGGACTTTTCGAACCTGCTTAAATGTGATTCGATTTCTAGGATTTTTTCGATGTTTACGTCTATAATTGGGACTCCGGAGCTCAATTCCCTTTATAAGTGAGACAATTTATCAGGTTGGGACAGGTTTCGAGACGATTGTTTTAGTTAGTATATAGATTTTCAACACGGGGCCTCTATAAATGAGACAACTAAATTTTAAACCTGTTTAATTGGAAAACTGGGTAAATAAAAACCTCTTTAAATTGTACAAAATCCTTGGTGCCTTGAGATCCTAAGTAACCAGCTTACACTGTATTTTAACTAACCTAGACCTAGAATACGTCCCATAGTGCAGTAGACAAACATCCTGACCGCTAGGTCACCTGTTGTCACAAGTTATCTAAATAGGTCTATTGAAGAACGAAATCATGAGTTACAAGACTTCAAGCGAGTGATTAAGCGATATCGATATCGCTCACAATTCCTCCGATAACGCCTCTTATCGCGATAATAAGTTGGAATAAGCTGCTAGATACAACGAAACAGTCACACGGTTTATAAAGAAATGGTGAGTATTAATAAATTTTCATGTTAATTAGGCTGCGAAAGCGAAATTGGCTCCCGTGGCGCTCGCGCAACACTGCGCTAATGAGGTGCGTTCCAAAACCGCGATTTTTCAACCCGCGAGTGATTGTGCACCAACATGTTGTCATTGTATATGAGTTTTTTAGTGGCGTTCTTATATGTCGTTAGTTGGGTGAGTTGATTTATTAGTCAAATTAGTTTTAATTTATTACAAACGTGTGTGTTTAAAATTCCGTAATGGGTGTGTGATTTTGTACGAAACATTTTTTAAATTACAATCTGAAATTTATAATCACAGCTTATAAATAAAATAATTTACGTTTTGACTCGTCGGTTCGGCCATCTCAAAATTACAAATTTACGGTTAAGATGTTTACAAATGTGTCTTTATAAATCAGTGTAACGCATAACCACATTATGATGTTTATGTAGACAGCAGTTTTTCGGTGATCACTTACCGTCATGTGAGCCGCATGACCTTTGGCACCTCTTCGACAAACAAAGTAAAACTGCTTTTTTAATTTGCTATTTGTTTTCTCACATTCATAACGTCGCGTAGCTGTGATTAAGTGTCAAATATTATATATTCAGAACTCAAGTCGCCTTTTACAAATACATTCAAATTCTCGTTTTGTTTTCTTGATAAATAAATAAAAATAAGGTGCCAACCCTGAGGCTAATTTCTTTTCTAACCGCTGACATTCGGCGCGCAGTATCAGAGTGTTCGTTTCTATGAGAATCGTCTCTATCTTTGTCATTATAGTGTTTTCACGTTATTTACGTTCGTAGTACAACGGAATAGTGAATATTATCGCTCAGCACGACGCATCACTTTTGCGAAGATGTACCATCTTTTCATCAATATTGTGAGTTACTTTCGCAATGGAAATGTTCTTTGCTTATATAGTACATGTTTGATGTACGTTATCGAATGGCTTTATGACGAAAACCATTCGATAAATATTTAAAAATAAAAAGTTTAATTTCAAAATACTAACATGTAACGCCTGTTGTATATGTATTAGGTATCTGTGCTCACCCGATGCCCTAAGGTAACCCGTTACAGCCTATCAACAGCCAAAAAGGGATATTTGCCATAGTTGTTATGTTTTGCAAACGGACTAGCACCACAATTTATTTTTTATTTTTTATTATTACTAGAAAAACGCTTTTTAATATGCGAGTGGGCAAACGAGCATGCGGCTCTCCTGATGATAAGTGACTGCCGCCGATCATGAACAGCTTCAACACCAGGGGAATCGCAGAAGCGTTGCCGGCCTTTTAAAAAACAGTAGGCTTTTCTACCTGTCCTGGTTTGTTTTCTCTTAAGACACCCACGCAACGATATGGGGTAGCGGATATTCTTATACCACCACTACACCATAAATACTGGGGATAAATAAACTTACAGTGCACTGATAGGAAGAAGGTACTGGATCCTATGGACACCGGCAACCAAAATCAAATAAAGGCAGAGGTTTTCACCTCTGGGGATTAAGATGGAATGCCACACAACCTTTAATACTGGATCTCTATAACCTTCCGGAACCGGAACACATTATTACAAGCTTCATATAGCTGCAGCGTGGCTCTACCACGTAGAATTATGCACTTATTATAATATGTCCTATTTTATATAGTCGTTGAAACATGTTTGAAGGACAAATATCTTGTAGCACGAATGGGTCGGCTCGACTGGGGAAGGACGATTCTCTCACAGAATACCAGCGTAAAGTAGCAGCTTAAAACTGTTGTGTTTCGTATGATGAGTGCAGAGACCCGGAGACCCTTTTTACTGGTAACGAGACATTCGATCTTAGTCACGGGTGACAGCGCATTTGCATTTTGATTCGTAATAAAAGGTAGATTTAGATAATTGATAGAATCAGGCGTTACTTTGCGGAAATCCATTATAATAAAAAATAAAAATATAAATTTTTTGCAACTTTCTAAACTTAAAATGATGTGTCTTATGGATTGAGACTCTCAGATACTAACTACTAAAGCACCACTACTCTCAACTATTCCAACCTAGACTTGGTGCAGAAATAGTAGATTTGAGTCTATGGGCAACAGCAACTACATACTATCAGGTGGACTACGTGCTCGTTTGTCACTCTTATCCAATTTTTTTTTAATATTAAAAATTAAGTGACATTGGTAGCAGGTTTATCTTTCTAGTTTCTAGTCGTATGGTCTAGCCCTGACTATTTACATCCAATTAGCGACCTGTTTGTTTAGCAGTTAAGTGTACTGCTATTATTAAATATTTAGCCTTATGTATCGAATTTAATCAAGCAAGCACAAGCCTAAGCAGGTGTACTTTATGCAAGGACATGTCGACTGACATTGGTTTGGAGTCGATATGCGGGCCGAAAAATGTTTATTAACTTAGGAAACGTACATACGAGTACACTCACGTACGGAAAGTCTTATTAAAACCTAAGAGTTAGAACTTTAGAGCTTCAAAACAACAAAATTATGGGCTTGAAGAACCCCATTAAAACTCCTAAATCAAAAGGCTGTAAATTGTTTGTGTGAGACATTCACTAACACCGAAACAGAATTCATCACCCTATTCATCCCGTGGGTGCCAAGAAAATGCTCTCGTGATTTCCGATGGTTACCAAACCAGAGACGGACTTCAGCCTCAAAGATGCGAGAGGTCTGGTAGTGCGATCGTCAATTAATTTTATTACGTGGTAGAGCCACGCTACAGTTATATCATATTTGTAACACGAATGGGTCGGCTCAACCGAGGTAGGACCACGCTCTCACGGAATTAGCTTAATAGCGGTTTTCTACACTCGCCATACGAAACAGTAGAGAACAGGTGACCCTTTTTACTGGAAACGATGCCTTCTAACTTAGACCTCAGGAGTCATAATGCATTTTGATCCTTAGTTGAAGATACGTGTAGATGGCTGTGGGCCACAGCATTCACTTACCATCAGGTAGACTGTGTGCTCGTTTGTCAACCAATGCTATAAAAAAATCTATATCTGTCAATCAAGACAAACTCTCCCTACAACACTACTCGTATGTAGTGTTGCTGTCTTATTGAATCTGAAGATTACACTTTCATAGACATTCCTAGATCATCATCCATTGAGGCCTATAAAAGTCCCCTGCTAAACTTACTCCTTCCCCATAGATTGTCTCATGGAAGGGGTTTGCCAAAGTCGGGCTGACATCCGCAATATTGTAACGTTTTGAATGGTTATCAGGATGATACTGATGCCCATCTTCTGTTTCAAATAGTCCCCTCTGTCTCCTCTAATGATACCCGTGGGACGATATGTGCCATAGATATTCATAGATATTCAGTTTTAATTATAATATCGATGTCAATAGAAGCTTACGATCCGCTTACGATCGCCATTTTGCTTACAAGCGAAGCAGTAAGCGCTGTTAAATCGTAAATAGCTATTTTCCTCTAGGACACGAAGTTAGTTTTAACCGGGGAACCTAACCTAATTTAAATATATGTTTGTGAAGTATTCATATTAAAAACTTACCAATCATGAATTTTTAACAACATTTATATGTCTATTCATGTCATTATATTACTTAAAACTAATATTGCACAAAAAATACTTTAAAAACTCTACTTCAAAGCAAACAAATTAAATAAGATAAATGGCGGATTGTGTCAGCGCTACTGAAGTAGCAATCGTGTCCTGGCCGAAAACTATTTCAGCGCTTGTAAGCGCTTGCTAGCGCTTTTTCTGCCAAACGCACCCATAGTTTTAATGATTGGGCGACCATATTTTTATAAACGGAGGATAACATAGGGAAACAATTAAGCCAAGACATGGACAAAAGTGTCTCCTGATAACATTTAGAAAGTAAAAATCTTGCGGCTGTCAAGCCGCATGCCAAGCGTAGCTTCTATCGCAAACATTCTCATGAGCCAAGTTCACTACCAGTAAATCAAAGTTGACTGTCGGTATACAAGTGATGAAGACTTTATACGCTAGGGCTACTGAACATAGCAACAGCAAGAATATATACTTTATTTTCCTGTATGATTAAAAGTTCAAATAAAAAGAAACAATAATATTGATTCTGTGAGTCGCAAATATGCGATAAACGTAAGGAGCCATTATCTGGTTCCGAAGGTCATAGCGATGTCCGTGTTTAAAACTTACGTATTATAATTACAAAATATTATAATGTCATTACCATTTATTTGATACTATTCGCAAATGTGTAGTATATTAATTTTTTTGTGTTTTTTTTTCTCAAATAGATCGATCACACAATTTAACGAACTTTAAATAAGTAATACAAAACGGCGTCAATATCTCATAAATACGTGGTACAGCCACGCTGCAGCTATATCATGTTTGTAGCACGAATGGGTCGACTCGACCGGGGAAAAACCACGCTCTCACAAATACCAGCGTAAACTTTGTTTCGTATGGTGAGTGTAGAAATCCAGAGACCCTTTTATTACTGAAAACGAGGCATTCCATCTATGTCCCTAGGGGTGACAGCGCGTCTGTGTTTTAAATATAATGTACATGTCTATGGGTCTATGCTATAAAAAAATTCACTGCTATTTATTGGCACCTCTAAAATGTGAAGTTGCATATTTTTTTTATAGAATTGGGTGACAAACGGGCACACAGCCCACCTGATGACAAGTGGATGCCGTGACCCATAGACTCCCATTTATTCTCAATTAAAAATCAAAAAGCAAATGCGTTGTCATCCCTGAGGACTAAGATAGAATGCTTCGATTCAAGTAAAAAGAGTTTCCGGTTCTCTACATTCACCATACGAAACACAACAGTATTAAGCTGCTATTTTACGCTGGTAATCTGTGAGAGCGTGGTCCTTCCACGGACGAGCCGCCGACCCATTCGTGCTACAACTATAATATTGCTACGGCATGTCTCTAACACGTGTTTATGAGAATTAAAGAGACTGTTAAATATTATGCTGCAAAATGTCACATAGCAGCTTTGGATTCAATGAAAAGGCGTGCTAAAAGGCTTATTGGTGTCCCGAAAACCAATCTTGCCGGCCCCGAACACGGGCACAAAGTAGCGAGCCTTTCGATTTTCTACAGGATGCATTTCGGAAAGTGTGCGCAGGAATTGCATAACGTAATTCCTACCTCTCCTTTCCACCATCGGACAACCACAACCAGACGCTACACCAGTTTCCACCCTTTCGTTATCAACTCACCACGCATTGGAACCGAACCGTTTGCTACATAGTTCGTCATGTGTACAGCAAAGGAGTAAAATAAGTTACTAGTATCTACCTTTCCAAACGATTACAATGTGGCTGTCTTCAAGGCAAGAGTGAATAGTCTTTTGCTAGGTCAGTGCACTTCGTCTTCAGCAGCTTCACCACTTACCATCCCTTAAGTTCTGCGTTGGTTTAGAAGAGTAAAAAATAAGTCAGCGGTAGAGTAGCACACTCTCTTTAAATTCCACAGTACGTAGTGTCACTGTAGTTCATCATCATCATCAGGAAAGTCTACCAAAGCCCACTACTGAACTAGGGGTGGGCGTTACGACGACGAACCGTTTACAAAGACCGTTTTGTTTTTTGCGACGATGAAACCGTTTTACGTCCTGGGTTCAAACCGTTTTCGTTGCACAAACCAGTCTTCGAATTACTAGATGCGATTTTTTAATTTACGCCTATCAAAATACAGTCGAGAACGCAATTATTCAACTATCTATCTCACCCGTCTTTGGTTCCGCTTTCGGTTACAAACGTTGGTAAGGTCGAAAATCGTTGATAGTTGTAAAAAACTGCAAACACTTCACTCGACGAAAACGCAATTCTATTCCATGTTGGATAAGTTTCGTCTTTTAAGCCGTCTTCAAACCAGTTGCAACAACGGCTGCTTTCTGCAACTGTTTTCGTCGTCGGGAAAACGGTTGCGTTTCGTTTGTCAAAAATTTGACAACGATCCACCACTATACTGAACATAGGTTACCCGAAGACTCATAGACTCGTCGCTGTAATTGCTAGTCACAAATTTTAATATCATGTGAAATCTGTCAGTAGTTAGATTTATTCTGGGAGTGAGGCGAATTTATTTATGAAACCCATCCAATAGTAGACATAAAAACAAAATATAAATCTATACGTGGACCTATACATATATAGTTAAAATTGTAGTATGTCTGTTATATCAAAATGACACAGACTAAGTTTATCTGTCTGTCTGTCTGATATCTAGGAGTATACATAAGTTGTATTAATCTTCGAAATAGCTGAACCGATCGTAATATAATCTCACGAACAAATAGAGAGCAAATGCTACCTATCTAAGTGTTATTCTATTCAATAAACTTAAAGATTTTTGGTAAAATGAAAAAATTGGTAAAATAAATAGTCATTGATGCTAATTTTTAGATTATTTTAATAGATCTCATCCAGCCACCACCATGAATGATATTATACTCGTAGATATGATGAAATGTTATTGTGTAAAATGAAATATTGTGTAAAAAAAAAGTCTGTCACCATCAAAATTTTCGAAGTCAGGGAGCAATGACTTTGAATCATCTTCGAAAATCAGATAAAGCGATTAATCGCCAAGTTTGAATAATTATGTTGTGATAAATAAATCGATATTGAAGATAAAAGTTTCATATTATCTGATAACACCAATGAAAGGTGTGTGAAATTAGTTATATTTGATACATCCGGTTTTAATTACGATTGCGTTTCACTATTTATTTAAAATATTTTATTATGTGATGAAGCTTCGTATTTTATTATCTGTGTAAGATAACTCTATGTTGTGTAATGATGCAGAGAAAGTTTTCGTAGCTTTTTGGTTTATTTATTTATGCATAAAAGAATTGCATAAGCCCAGTTAATGCTTGAATCTTAAGTGCTTGAATGGGGTATATTTCCCACTTTAACTTTTTAAGACCATGGACCATTCAACATGGATCTCAATAGATTGTCTCATAGGTGCTATGTGCCATTGGGCTGCCACGCTTGGTATATAGCCCCCATGAGGCAATCTGTTAAGGATACCTATGTTCAGTTGTGAGGTTTTAAAAGGTTAACTGCTGGCGGCGAAGTCATACAGAAGACACTGGTGTCTATACTCTGTACCATATTCCTCTGTCACCTTTTCGGCACGGGATTATAGCGGTTAATGGCGAATAAAAGTCACATTAATCAATTAGGAAATCTTGAGGGAAGAAAATAATTTCATTGCATTCGCTTTGGATTATATTTGACTTTATCTGAACTTAAGAAAAATATTTCGACGCAATTATAAATGTAAGTTTTTTAATAATATGTAATAAAGGTGATTAATACACACACAGTCTGAGGGTAAGATATTGTGGCCCATAGACGTCTAAATCTATCCTCGGTTAAGAATCAAAATATTCTCACCTCACGTCTGAGGAAACGAGGTATTCTCTCTATCTCTATACTAGCCATACGAAATACATCAGCACTAAGCTGCTATTTTAGGCTGGTATTACGTGAGAGTGTGGTCTTTCGCCGCTTAGGCCGACCCATTCGTACAACAACCACGATATAGCTGTAACATGGCTCTACCACGTAAATAAAAGTAAGGTTAATACTTTTAAAGAATTAAATGGTGAAACAATACAGACCCAAAAGGGTTACACCTGTAGTTAGTCCAACCTTGACCCTGTATCTGTCACTCGAGTATTTCTCTCCACTTCCTCGGAATGGGAAAAATCAGACGGCTTGCTATCGATATCTTATTATACTTTGTACTAGCACACGAGTTACGAGCAGAATCTCGATGTCATCGAAATCATGATCAACTTATTGTAAGAACACCACAATATGCATCAAAAATCTTTTTGATTTACGACATGGTTTTAGGTGGTAGGTATATGTGTGCGTCCAGCGGTAAACATTTACAGGCTGATAGAGAAAGAATTAAGAAAGATGTGTGTGTGTGTGTGTGTGTGTGTGTGTGTGTGTATGTGTGCGTTCTGGTGTGCGTGTCGTGCGTGCGTGCGTGCGTGCGGGCGTGCGTGCGTGCGTGCGTGCGTGCGTGCGTGCATGCGTGCGTGAGTGCGTGTGTGCGTGCGTGCGTGCGTGCGTGCGTGTGTGTGTGTGTGTGTGTGTGTGTGTGTGTGTGTGTGTGTGTGTGTGTGTGTGACTTGAAGTGTACACACTAGCATTTTCTCCTGTATGGTGGAGGCAGTTTACATATACATAAATTGCACACAACTTGTAGACCAAACTAAAAGATATTCCGTGCGTGATTCAAACCCGCGGCCCTTAGCGCCGTAACTCATTACTAGACACTGCGCCGCCGTGTTGGTCTAAGTTGTGCAAGCACCACCTGTATTATGGGCTTTTTTTTTGTCTAATCCTTTTATGAAGGATGAAAAATGTCAGTTTGACAAGTTTATTTAAGTGTGTTAAACCTCAACTACACTGCCATTGCATGTTAAAGAAATATCGAAAGTTGTGACTCATAACATACATATTATGTATTATCGAATGTATCATCATTTATTCGATTCCGGCAGGTTTTGGTTAACTTTATTGTAATACGAAATACACGAAATACACGTATACCCAACGGAACTCAGAAGCCCCGTTACAAAAAATAAACAAAAAAAAAACTTTTGCGGTTTCATGAATATAATCCATTGATATCGATATCAAAAATAACTATGGGGTTATCTACAACTATTATCTATAGTAATACTGTTTTAATAATAATGCAGATAAAATAAATATCAATAACGGCAAATGAATATTATGATTATTTATAGAAGATAGTTTGATATTTTAGACAATTTTTTTCTTAATGAGTCTTATTATACGAATATTATCGTGTTGTTTGCCTTTTATGGTATCCCAATATTTTCAGCTTTTTATTAGCGGCATAGTAACAGGGGGAATAAATTTCAGATGTCATAGTGAGGCAGGGTTACTTTCAGCTTTTCAATATTAAATTTTAGTTTTATTAGCAGTATTTAAAGAAAAATAACACATACAAAAAACTAACGCGGGAATCATATCTACCAGGGTAAGATCACAATCTCATAGAATACCAACGCAGCATGATTCTTACATATTATAATTACCGTGTTATGGTGGCGTAGAATATCCACTACCTCATATAATACTGGAGGGGGGAGGTGTCGTCAGAGACGACAGAGGGGAAAAATTAGGAGATGGGCTGCAGCGTCTTCCTAATAACGACTGAAATAAAAACCTCCGGTTGCCAATCCGCTTGCCGAGCGGGGGAGGCCATGTTCATACCGGACTTTAAATACTCAAAGACTTCAATAGGCTACTACAGTTCTGGTGGCGTAGAATTATGTAGAGCTAGGTACATACAACTTTTAAATATTAATTTTTGTTTCTTGTAGGATTTTTTTAACATACAAATATAATACATACAAAAATCTAAGGCTTCCGCTGAGATTTATACTCGAGTGAAGTACCTCAATTACGCTAATTTTGGGACCTTAAAGTTAAAAGTTAAAGTTTACAGCCTATATACGTCCCACAACTGGGCACAGGCCTCCTCTCTGAAAGGATTTTAAGACAAAAAAAATTTCCCCCGCGCTGCCCCAATGCGTATTGGCGAACTACACGTCTCAGAAATATATTTTTTAATTTTTCAGACATGCAAATTTCCTCACGATGTTTTCCTTCACCGTCGAGCACGTGGTAAATCAGCACTTAAAATTTCAATTAACAATTTCATTGGTACCGGCGGGGATTGAACCCGGGGTTGCGCGCGTGTTGTGGAATTTACGCGAGAGCTTAACCCCTTTGACCACGGCTCGTTTGGCTACTTTGGGATATTATTATTCTGTAAAAAACACGGGGTCTTGTTACACAACATATTTAATATTTAATGTTATTAATGTATTATAATGTATTTTAATTGAGACATTAATGTAAATGAAACGAAAGTTTTGAAAATAAATTATTTAATTGAATATTGTATTGCAATAACAGTATTTTCTTTCCTGTTGCAGGTGATCGAACGGTACCAGAACGAAAATGGTTCAGGCGGACGCAGCAGCGGCATCCACTCGGCCAGCGCCAGCCCATCTCACTCCGACCGTTCCTCACCACGATCTCTCAACTCGAGAAATACCAGAGAAATCAGCCCTCCGGTAAGTTAATAACCAAAGCTGTCAAAGGGGCGGTATTAGTGACACGAATCTGGTTAAAACCAACCAATCTTGCCAGTCGCGAACACAGGTGCAAATAGCCGCGACCTTTCGGTTTTCTACAAGATGAATTTCGGAGTGTGTGCGAGTGCGCAGGAATTGCGTAATTTAATTTCTCCCTCCCCCTTCTACCACCAGACAACAGGACGCGCGGACAGTCTTCATTCTTTTGTTGTCGACTTACCATGTATTCAAACCAAACGTTTTTTTCATCGTTTGTGATACGTACAGCAAAGGTTTTTCTATACACACAAAGTACAGTTTTTCCATACAACACTGTAGGTGTCTTCAAGGCAAGAGTGAATAGGCTTTTGTTTATTCTGTGCGTTTCACCAGCTTCGGATGGCAGTTAAGCGCTGACTTAGAATAGTAACAAGTGGTAAAATTAAACATTTTGTTCAACCGACTTCGATATAAATAAAATGAAAACACCATGTAATGTAGTCGAAGTCAATTAAATACGAATTATTGAGGATAACTCAAAAACTACTGGCAGATCTTGATCAAATTTATATGGGACCACGTGAGAAGCGTAAACATACATAAAAGAAATACGGTCGAGTTGAGTAGGTATAAATACCACCTCCTGCTTTTTGAAGTCGGTCAAAAAAAGCAAACAGACCAAAAACCCGACAGCAGTGGTCCATTATCTTTATCATATAGTTTAACATTATTATAATTATGATCTTTGGTGCTGTAATCGTGTAGCTTTTAAACAACATAACCGCTTGAGGTATATTCAAAAACGTAGTTCGTATTTGTTTTGTCGTGACGATGGTTCATAGCTATATGATAGGATCCGGTAGGTGGCGCCGTAGTCAAATTATTAACAAATTCTATATTTTACGAATTATTACGATATTGTTATGTTGGTTTAATACCAAAAAAGAAAATTACGAAATCTATGTACATTTAACTTGCACTGTGGTTAATTCATCTTAATATATATAAATTACGTGTCAGGTTGTTTGTCCGCGATGGACTTCTAAACTACTTAACCGATTTTAATCAAATTTGCACACCGTGTGCAGTTTGGTCCAAATTGAGAGATAGGATAGTTTTTTTTGCCCATGAGTGACTCACAATCTTTTTTTGCGAATTTTAAGATTTCTAATAGTGTATGACCAAGGGTCGTCGAAAAGGGCAGAACAACGTCTGTCTGGCAAGCTAGTTTATGTATAAATAATACTTGCGTTTGTTGTCACTTGGTGAAACTTCAGCTTCATTTTTATTATTTATATTTGTTGGCGACGCGCCTATAAAAATGTTTCAGTTTATTAAATCAACCGATGACGTTGCTATGAAAAAAAGGGGCAGTCACGAGCAACGACGCTCTGATAAGAGAATGCTTAGTTAAATCTTTAAGAAACGTCGAATTAATGATATGAAGGTCTTGGGTTCGACTCCCAGGCCGGACTAGTTTGTTTGTTTTCCTAAGTAATATCGCTTAATAAATTCGTAAGGAATTTAAGATATAAATTATGTTACCGGATTTGTTCCCCGGTTGAAATCATCTTTCAAATGATGTAAATTCATAAGAATATTAAAGTGAAGTTAAAGATCGGATTTGTTCCCCGGTCGAGATAATCACTCTGTGCATAGGCAGAATTAATGGATATTAATTGCATAAATGTTGTTTTGTATAAGTTTGATACGTTTTGTAAGAAAACAAATGCCTATTTGTTATGATTGATTAATGAGAACATTCATTTATATTGTTATCTGATTAAAGATAGTTTCATACAGCTCGAAAATTGTATAAAAGCATTTAATTTGCCTAATATGGTCAAAATTGGTGTATTTCATAATTTAATTTTTTCTGATAGCCGAGAGCCGTGCAAAGTTAGTTGTTCACATAGTGTGAGTTCATAGACGCACGCCAAGCCACGCCCTTAGGAGGCCGAATATGTAAAAATTTAAAATGTTTGTAATTCAGTGATTTATGTAAAAATTACTTGTAAAATATTTCAGGTTAATTGTACGTGTTAAAAAGGTAAATTCTGTGTTATTTTCATGTGAAAATTCCTGTGTATAAGTGAAATAATGATAGTTTTGTATAAGAAATTTAAAAGTGTTTTAAATAGTGAAATAAATAGAAAAAATGTAAATTAAACTATTGTATTGGTTAGCTTATGTATAAATTCAAGTGAGAAACATTGTTTTAACTTTCTGTGTTAAATATTTAAGAAATTTCGATTTCGAACTTGTGAGTAAAATAGGCAGTTTTCGTTTAATAAATAAAAGGTTTTTTATGATATGAGGATATGATGTATATCATGGTGTAGATATTGTTTTGTACTACCTATATTGATAAATTGTATTTGTATATGATTTGAATAAATAAAGATATTGAGTGAAACGTGAGAGAGTAATAGTACAAATTCATGTAATTGAGTTGCGCAAGCGCGCGAATGGCGCGGCTCACTTTCGCGTATAGCTCTGGGGTAGCTTAGTGAACGGGTTTTATTGCAATTCGTTCGGGAATCGTTCGGAAATTGTTCGGGAATCGTTCGGGGAAGTTCGGGAATCCTTCGGGAAAGTACGAAAATCCTTCGGGAAAAGTGAAAAACCAGCAGTATAGGGAAAAGTGATTACTCTCTCACGGAACGGTTTGAAGATAATTGCTGTTTCATTCCCAAGATCCTTTAAGTTATACAGTCCACATCGAAGAATTAAGGCGTCGGGACCGGGACGACTTCGGAAGACCCGTAATCCCCGTCTGAACCTACTTGCTGAAAAGGAAGAGGTTATCGCCCTAGTGTGTTACTCCGTTGCGGAGATCACATACGTTGTTCCCGAACCCAACGTAGGCGTGATAGGAGGCCGGATCGAGAGAAGCCTCGATTCCTGTTTCTTAGTACCCGATCCGCTAGGTCCTTTTCAATTGGTCCTTTTCAGGATCAAGAGGGACACCGACCTGGTCCTTTTCAATTGGTCCTTCGCGGCCGATTGAGAGGACGTCCAACCTGAGTTCCTTTTCAATTGGTCCTTCGAGCCGGATTGAAGACCACCCGAACCCCGCCAGCTGGATCAAGGAACCAGCTGTGGACTGCTGGTTGTGGAAGAAGAAGACCTTCGGAAGCCGAGTGAAGATCAGCAACCGAAGGAAGCCAGAGGTTTGAGCTGAAGCAATAGGACCAAAGGCCTGAAGACCAGGACGGCAGCACTGAAGGGCTGGACCTGGAACTACCGGAAGAAAGAAAACCGGGATTGCAGCTTGGGGCGTGTGCTCGCATGGGGCACGTATCGCAGCCGGGCGCAGGTGTCTTGTGAAGGCACTCATCGTGGCCAAGCAGGGCTTGGCATTTTTCCTGTCGGGCAAGCGTGCTCGGCATTTCCTGTCAGACGATCGTGTCTGGCATTTCCTGTCGGACGACCGTGTCCGGCATTTCCCGTCGGGTCATCAGGGTGCAAAAAGCATCCACCGCTGCTGCTGCCGGGCGAGGGTGCGCGTGGGCACCTGACTGCATCGCGGCCGGAGGAGGGCGCTTGGACGAGGCGTCACCGGCAACTGGGCGGCGAGCACAGCATACATCCCGACCACCTAACGGTGCCAAACGGTTGGGCTCTGGCATAACACCTTCGGGTGGAGCAGTTCTCTCGAGCGAGACTGCGCTTGCACTACCGCTCGACTGTTTCGTCATATTCCTTGGCGGGACAGTTCCTAAACCTTTCCTCCATTCCATTCCTGCACGACTCCATCCCTGGACGGCTCACCTCGGTAGGCCCCGTTCAGGATTGATAGGGCTGATAGGGCTGTTAGGGTGGTAGTAGGGTTGTAGGGTTGGGAGATAAAGGGGGGGAGGGGTAGTGGTGTTAGGTTGGGGTGTAGAAGGGTTGTAGGTAAGGGGTTGTAGGGACCGTAGGGACTGTAGGGACAGTTAGGGACCGTAGGCCAACAATCACCTTCCTGCAAGATGAAGAAGGCACAAGACCAGACAGGGAGAAGCGAAGGGAGCAGGACAAGGACAGGGCTCTCAAGAAAAGCTAAAGAAGCGGAATCATCTGGAGCGACCACAGCTACTGCGTCAAATGGAGCAACTCCTTCAAGTGGAGCCACCACAGACACGTCCACATGCACGTGGGACTCAGGGACGTCCATGGCAACGACGAGCAACAGGACGGACACCAGTGGTACGCAGGCCAGCACCGCACAACAATCCGTTATATCCAGGAGTGAAACGGTGGTCGAAAAAGTAGGTCAAAGGACCGAAGAAGCGGCATCGTCAAGGACAGTAATCGGGCACACTAGTGATAAAGGGTCACAGAGAGGTAGTAGGTCATCGCGATCGGCGAGGCTGAAAGCCGAATTAGAGGCGCGGATTAAATTCGAACGCTCAGAGCTCGAACGAGCACAGGCAGCTGCTGCCTTAGCCAAGTCTCAATTGGAGTTGGCACGACTCAACCGAGAAGAGGAGATCGACTCGAGTGAGGATGATGAAGAGCGGAATACTCAGGTGGAACCTTTCGTAAGGAGTTGGGTTCAGCAAACCATAATGAGCGCGCCGGTTAGTGTAGCACAACCCGATATTACTGATAAGGAAGCGTGTAAAGGATCACGCCGCAAAGGGGCGGAGGTCGAGCGCAACCTAGGAAATGCACAGAAAACACACGCGAGTGAGGTGTCAGAATTGACCGAAGCGATTGTGAGTGCAATAAAAATAGCTGGTAAAGATAAATCTTCCCAGCTTCATTTCCTCCAGGAATTACCGGTGTTCGATGGAGACCCGGGTGAATGGATAATTTTCAAAACGGTGTTTGAAGACACAAAAGGCCAATTTTCAGGGGTGCAAAATGTCGCACGCCTTAGGAGGGCATTAAAGGGCACCGCTAAAGAGGCGGTTAAGTCGCTGTTATTTACTTTATGTGAACCTGAAGAAATAATGAACGCTCTCGAAAGAAGATTCGGTAGGGTTGAGATGCTCATTCTAGCCGAAATCGAGAATGTAAAGCGTATGCCAAGATTGGCAGAAGATTGCCGAAATATAGGATCTTTTGCAAGTCGTATTACGAACGTGGTTGCCACAATACAAGCGTTGAATCAACCACAGTATTTATACTCACCGGAGTTAGTGAGCCGCATAGTGGAGAAACTTGGAACTATGATTAAATTTAAATGGTTTGAATATCGAGCTCAATATCCTTTGGAGCCAGAGTTACAGAAGATGGCCAAGTTTTTAAATTTATTGAGTGAACAATTTGGAACGTCCTTAAGCAATGAAAATGCGCCTGAAAAAAGGAAGCGTCCTGAATTCAGGAAGCAAACTGTACACACTGCAAAGGGAGGTGTACGCAGCTGTGCCGAGAGCGAGCGCTATATGCGCCGAAGTAATATGAGCGAGCGTTTAGAACGCCGAAATAATAAAAGGCACAACCGACAAGTGGTTATGATAACCCAGGACAAGCCTGTAAGTCGGGTAACACATAAGTGTGTTATATGCAACAAGGAGCACTCTATAGTGAGTTGTTACAAGTTTAAGGACATGAATATTCGAGAGAAATGGGAAGCCGTCAAAAGGGCCAAAGTATGTTTCCAATGTTTGTCACCTAACCATAGGAGGTTAGAGTGCAAAGCGAAAAAATGTGGTGTAGAAGGATGTAGAATGTCACATCATCGAATGCTACACCGATACCCCAATGAAAATACCTCGCCACAAGGGGACGAGGGGGGTAAAGATGCTCAGATTACAACTGTTAGTACAGTGAATGCACTGGCATGTGCATATTTAAAGATCATACCGGTCGAGTTGCATGGGCCTAGAGGAAAGGTCAAGACAACAGCTCTTCTGGATGAGGGATCGACCATGACACTCATAGAGGAGTGGATGGCTCAGAAGTTAGCGCCTCGCGGACGTAAAGAGGGATTACGTATCGAAGCCGTGGGAGGTAAGCGAATTAACGACGATAGTTCGTATCGCTTAAACGTTAAAATAAAAGGCATTTATTCGAGCGACTTAGAAGAGATAAGTGTACAAACAATTAAGTCACTTAACCTCGCTCCTCAGTCGGTAAGCCGAGAATTATTGCAACGGTGTTCTCATTTGACACCGATCAAGGATGAGTTGATGTATGAGAGGTCCAAGCCTACCATATTGATTGGTCAGGACAATTGGCATCTCATAGTTACTCGTGAATTGGTTTCGGGAGGTAAGAACCTACCTGTAGCATCGCTCACCAAACTGGGGTGGGTTTTGCATGGTCACATATCGGGTGGCATTAAACCAATCAAGATTGTTAACCACATTTCCACCAAGAAGGAGGAAGATATGGATAAATTAATCAAGGATTATTTTAGTTTGGAATCTCTGGGAGTATCGGCTAGAAAGCCCGTGAACGACCCAGAAGAACGAGCTTTAAATATTTTGAACAAAACGGTACGTCGTATACCTAATAATAGGTACGAGACTGCTTTGTTATGGCGCACAGACAATGAGTGCTTGCCATCGAATAGGGCACAGGTTGAAAGTCGCCTGTTTAATATTGAGAAAAAGCTCGACAAAAATAGCGAGTTGAAAAAGGAATACGAGAAGCAAATTGAAAATCTCATCGTTAACGGTTACGCAGAGAAAGCGAACCATATTTCCATTTCCCCACGTACGTGGTACCTTCCCTCACTTCGCAGTGACTCACCCACAAAAGAAGAAAATAAGGATAGTTTTCGACGCCGCCGCAAGGACGGGCGGACGTTGTCTTAACGATGCGTTGTTGACCGGACCGGACTTATTGAAGTCGTTGTTCGGAGTTCTGCTACGATTCAGAGAAGGAAGCGTGGCAGTAATGGCAGACATTAAGGAAATGTTCCTGCAAGTGAAAATCCGGGAAGAAGACAGGGATAGCCTTCGATTCTTATGGCGGCACAATCGTGACGCGCCACCGGAAGAGTATAGAATGACGTCACTCATATTTGGAGCGGCATCATCACCATGCATCGCTATATATGTAAAGAATAGAAATGCGCAGGACAACGCACATATCTATCCAGAAGCAGCTTCCGCTACGGAAAGCAATTTTTATATGGATGATTACCTACAGGCATTTCCCGACGTGACGACGGCCGAAAGGATAGTAAACGATATGTATGAATTACATAAGCATGCTTCTTTCCAACTGAGGGGATGGGCTAGCAACCGACCCGAAGTTTTAAGTAATATGGAAAATAAATATAAGAGCGACAGTGCTTCGCTTGGAGATAAAGAGCACACAGAGCGCACGTTAGGTTTGATTTGGAATATCAAACGGGATATAATAAGTTTTTCCACAAGTCTTCGTAGCACACCGGAAGAGGTGATGGAGGGTTTACGACCGCCTACGAAGAGGGAGATAACTAGCGCTGTGATGTCAGTCTTCGATCCTTTGGGACTCGCATCACCCATAACGATTCAAGGAAAGTCGCTGATCCAGCAAGTATGGAGGACAGGCATCTCTTGGGATGAAGAAGTTTCACACGAGTTACACGTGTTATTTTGTAAATGGATATCGGAAGTGAAGAAATTAGGTCACTTAGAAGTACCTAGACCCGTTGCTGAAGGCATCGGCAAAGGAGAGTTACATACTTTCACGGATGCTAGTGAAAAAGCATACGCTGCCGCGGTGTATTACGTCACCACGGACGAGCAAGGAATAAGGCGGATTACGCTGATCGCCGCAAAGGCAAGAGTAGCGCCATTGAAACCAATTTCGATTCCAAGGCTTGAATTGCAAGCAGCTCTTATGGGCAGCAGACTGGCTGCTTCGGTTAGTGAAGAGAGCAAGTACGAGATGTCCGAGAGAGTGTTTTGGACAGACTCACGTACATTGTTAGCGTGGATTAAGTCGGATCCTCGCGCTTTTAAACCATTCGTTGCTCATCGATTGGCTGAGATCGAAGATCACAGTAAGCCATGTGAATGGCGATGGGTTCCAACGTCACAAAACGTGGCAGACGACGCCACTAGAAATTTTCCTTCCACCTTCGATGTAAGTCATCGCTGGTTTCAAGGACCTGAATTCCTCAGGAAAAGTCCTGATTTATGGCCCAAACAAGTGGACACCATAAATAGCTTAGAAACAGGTGAAGAAAAATCGCCAAAGGGCGTAAATACGTTAAGAAAGCAAGAACCGTTAAGTCTACCCGACTACGGACGATTTAGCAGCTTTAAGAAATTCCTTGGAGCAACTACACGCACCTTACAAGCGGTAGAAAAATTCAAGAGTTTAAGAAAGTCGGTTAAAGGACCCGACGACGCAACCGAAAAGTCGGTTATGTGTTCCAACAAAGTTTTAGCAAAGTCGGTTAAAGGACCCGATAGCGCGTTGGACACAGCGCTCTTGAAAAAAGCGGAAATATTAATTTGGAAATTCATTCAAGACGAGTGTTTTCATTCGGAAATAAAATGTTTGAAAGCAGGCAAAAGCGTTGAAAGAAGTTCACGCTTAAGTAAATTATCTATGGAAATAGGAGAGGATAACTTACTCCGTTTAAATGGACGTTTACCTTTCAAGTCTAATTTGACCGAGGAAAGTAGAAAACCTGTCATATTAGACGGTAAACACGAAATCGTTAAAATGATGATTAGAGAAGTTCATCATCATTTTGGACACGCCAATCACCAGACGGTGATGAATGAGGTGAACCAGAAATTTTACGTCTTGAACTTGCGTAATGTAGTACGAAGTGTGTCACACCATTGTCAGTGGTGCAGGACATACAGGTCAAAGCCGCAAAACGTGCCACAAGGAAATATTCCTCTGGAAAGAATAGCTCATCATGAGCCACCTTTTACATGCTCAGCTGTAGATTATTTTGGTCCTATGAGTGTGACTATAGGAAGGCGACACGAAAAACGTTGGGGCGTTTTATTCACGTGTCTGACCACCAGAGCAGTACATCTGGAATTAGCAGCCTCATTGACACCAGCGTCAATGATAATGGCGTTAAGGCGATTTATCGCCAGAAGAGGAAAACCAGCCGTTATATACAGCGATAACGGGACAAATTTCAAAGCTGCAAATAAAGAATTATTGAAAGCATGCGAAGAATGCTATGAGGGCATGAAAAACGAGTCATTTAAGAAATATATTAAATGGAAATTTATACCTCCGGGAGCACCGCACATGGGTGGCGCCTGGGAGAGGTTAGTAAGATCGATTAAAATTGCGTTGACCGCTACGCTTAAGGAGAAGAGCCCACGAGAGGAGGTTCTACATACGTTACTTTTAGAAGCAGAGCATACGGTAAATTCCAGACCTCTGGTAACATTCAGTATGGATAGTCCTGAAGAGGGTTTGACACCCAATCATTTTCTTCTGGGACGCTCATGTGGTGATCGACCACCTGGATTATTTTTAGAGCGACATCTGACGGGTCAACTCAATTGGAAAGCTGCACAGAGGTTAGCCGACCATTTTTGGACAAGATGGCTGAAAGAATACATGCCTACGTTAATACCTCGAACAGGTGATAACGGCAAGTTCATGGAACCTAAAGAAAGCGATATTGTTTTGATAATAGATCATTCGTTGCCACGAAATACGTGGCCAAAAGGTAAAATTAGTAGAACGTTACCGGGACCAGACGGTCACACCAGAGTGGTTGACGTCATTACTAGCACAGGTATCTTGAGGAGACCTACATCCAGAATAATAGTCCTGGTACCCGCGACGCCTCCCAAATGATGGTGCTAACGCACGGGGGGGGGAGATTGTTGGCGACGCGCCTATAAAAATGTTTCAGTTTATTAAATCAACCGATGACGTTGCTATGAAAAAAAGGGGCAGTCACGAGCAACGACGCTCTGATAAGAGAATGCTTAGTTAAATCTTTAAGAAACGTCGAATTAATGATATGAAGGTCTTGGGTTCGACTCCCAGGCCGGACTAGTTTGTTTGTTTTCCTAAGTAATATCGCTTAATAAATTCGTAAGGAATTTAAGATATAAATTATGTTACCGGATTTGTTCCCCGGTTGAAATCATCTTTCAAATGATGTAAATTCATAAGAATATTAAAGTGAAGTTAAAGATCGGATTTGTTCCCCGGTCGAGATAATCACTCTGTGCATAGGCAGAATTAATGGATATTAATTGCATAAATGTTGTTTTGTATAAGTTTGATACGTTTTGTAAGAAAACAAATGCCTATTTGTTATGATTGATTAATGAGAACATTCATTTATATTGTTATCTGATTAAAGATAGTTTCATACAGCTCGAAAATTGTATAAAAGCATTTAATTTGCCTAATATGGTCAAAATTGGTGTATTTCATAATTTAATTTTTTCTGATAGCCGAGAGCCGTGCAAAGTTAGTTGTTCACATAGTGTGAGTTCATAGACGCACGCTAAGCCACGCCCTTAGGAGGCCGAATATGTAAAAATTTAAAATGTTTGTAATTCAGTGATTTATGTAAAAATTACTTGTAAAATATTTCAGGTTAATTGTACGTGTTAAAAAGGTAAATTCTGTGTTATTTTCATGTGAAAATTCCTGTGTATAAGTGAAATAATGATAGTTTTGTATAAGAAATTTAAAAGTGTTTTAAATAGTGAAATAAATAGAAAAAATGTAAATTAAACTATTGTATTGGTTAGCTTATGTATAAATTCAAGTGAGAAACATTGTTTTAACTTTCTGTGTTAAATATTTAAGAAATTTCGATTTCGAACTTGTGAGTAAAATAGGCAGTTTTCGTTTAATAAATAAAAGGTTTTTTATGATATGAGGATATGATGTATATCATGGTGTAGATATTGTTTTGTACTACCTATATTGATAAATTGTATTTGTATATGATTTGAATAAATAAAGATATTGAGTGAAACGTGAGAGAGTAATAGTACAAATTCATGTAATTGAGTTGCGCAAGCGCGCGAATGGCGCGGCTCACTTTCGCGTATAGCTCTGGGGTAGCTTAGTGAACGGGTTTTATTGCAATTCGTTCGGGAATCGTTCGGAAATTGTTCGGGAATCGTTCGGGGAAGTTCGGGAATCCTTCGGGAAAGTACGAAAATCCTTCGGGAAAAGTGAAAAACCAGCAGTATAGGGAAAAGTGATTACTCTCTCACGGAACGGTTTGAAGATAATTGCTGTTTCATTCCCAAGATCCTTTAAGTTATACAGTCCACATCGAAGAATTAAGGCGTCGGGACCGGGACGACTTCGGAAGACCCGTAATCCCCGTCTGAACCTACTTGCTGAAAAGGAAGAGGTTATCGCCCTAGTGTGTTACTCCGTTGCGGAGATCACATACGTTGTTCCCGAACCCAACGTAGGCGTGATAGGAGGCCGGATCGAGAGAAGCCTCGATTCCTGTTTCTTAGTACCCGATCCGCTAGGTCCTTTTCAATTGGTCCTTTTCAGGATCAAGAGGGACACCGACCTGGTCCTTTTCAATTGGTCCTTCGCGGCCGATTGAGAGGACGTCCAACCTGAGTTCCTTTTCATTTTATATTTACCCAGTAACCGGAATGAATTCGAATTGAAACATATAAACGCGCCACCTACCGGAAAGGGTAAAACAACTTTTACCGTGTCAGCCAGGATATAATAAAATTTATAAACTCTTTACTAGGTGGTAGGGTTTTTACGCTTAGGATTTCGTCTGAGTATGTACCAGCTTCTTAACTATATCTGCCACTAAGTAGCAGTGCTTACATTGTTCCACGTTGTGTGTTCCGGTCAGACTGTGACTGTGTCCGGTGAGGCATTTCATCTTAGTCCTCAAAGGTGACAACGTCACTCTTTAAGTCTTCTTTGTTTGATGTTGGCTGCAGGTGTCCCCAGACTGCAGTAGCCTCTTACCATCATATAGACTGTACATAACTTTAGTCCCCTTGACACTTCAGTTTTATAAAAAAGTAACAAAATAATTTTAACATTATTGGAATAGACCTTTGATAATTTTACATAGCATCGTAATTCATTTTGATATTTCAGCTTCGCGAGGAAGATGACGTGTCAGATTG